>JAVRRU010000008.1:0-600000 GCA_035928005.1 Exophiala sp. CCFEE 6388
TCTGGCTGTCGTCACAGCTTGGCTGCGGCCATATGTAAGGCCTGGTTCGTAACACGTAATACGAACTAAAGCGGGGGGGGAAATCCTTATCTTTAGATAACTAATTCTCGATAAGTTTATTAATCGTCTTATAGTAGTTACGAAGGACCTAGAAATATTAGTAACTACTTAGTAAATATACGTTTCGGGTACGCTTACGAGCCGATACTTATTACGCACCTTATAATAACGCGAATACTTCTTATAGTGACGGGCCGTAATATAGACCTCACTATTATCACGAGCTAAAGCACGTATATATCTTTAATAAAAGTTATAAGTGCGAATAAACGCCTCGTCGACTAAACGTAGAGGAGTCGAGGAAGTAGCGGTTATAGTGAGAACATAATACGTAAAGATTTAAGTTAAGAATAAGTTTGCTTATAGGCGAAGACGATATAAAGAGAGTAATAAGCGTAGGGAGAACGAATAAAGAGTATATACGAAACATAAAATATTTATAGTACGAAGAGAAAAAAAAAAAAAAAAGAAGAAGAGAAAGTTTAAAATTTAGGATTAAAAATAAAACAATATATCCTAATCAAGACGTACACTAAAACTTTTCAAAAAAAAGTCCCTAACTTTTCAAAAGTCTAGTAACCCTATACTTTTCCCTATAGTCTTAGCATCGTTTCGTATATATAGTATAGATAACCTAAGCCCTAACTACTATAGGCCGCCCTATACGAAGAACTACTTATCGTTAGTTTAAGAGTACTTCGCGTCTTAAGGGTAAGACGCCTAAGGGGGGGAGTAATTATTAGGCTAGTACCTACTAAACTATTTAAACTCGCCTAGCTCTAGTAGGCTTAGCGTATACGATATATATAGGGAATATAGATTCCACGAATACTTAAAGTCTTAACTCGTTAACCCTCGACGAAATCGCCATTTAACGCCGACTTTTTTCTCTCGACTAGTTAACCTAGTTAGAATTCTCGACTAGTTAGCCCCCTAAGAACTTAGTTAAATTCACGATCTCGACTAGTTAACCCTCTCGACTAGTTAACCTAGAGTAAAATTCTCGACTAGTTAACCCACTTTATTCGGTAAATATAGGTAGTTCTAATAGTCCCCGGGAATCCCCCACTCTCGAGTACGTTCGGAAACACTACGGGGTCCCCCGATAAGTATTACTCGTAGGCTAGGGGCCTCTGTTAAAATCTCGACTAGTTGACTTAGATTGAAAAATCTCGACTAGTTAATCTAGCGATTACTCGTCCCGGGCGACCTACCACGAACGGTACCGGCTATAGCACGGCCCCAGGCCTCTCTAGAGCCCTAGAGTATGCCCGTATCGAGGCTCCCCGCCCCGGGACCGTCGCCGACACCGAAAAATGCCCGCCTACCTCGGGGACCCCCTGGAGCGGTCGAAATACATTATATTAAGGTCGTCGGTCGTGGGGACCCGAAAACGCTCCCGCCTCGACCAGTTGACCTCGTCTTGCCGATGGATATCGGGCTCTCCGAGGGTGCCCCCGCACTCTCCCTGCGCTCCTCTACCTGGTGCCGAGTGTCTCGGACGCCTAGGGGTGGTCCTGATAGCCTAGTCGTCTATTATGTTCCATGTGAACGAGATTATGTCACTGATCCTGCTACCACCATCTATTTGGCATATGACGGTATATGAGGGCGTGTCTGACCAGATTCGCAAGCGTAAATGTTGGCCAGGAGAGTTGGATCTTGACTGCTCACTGGAGCAATGCCACAACTTCGTCGCCTCTGACTTGGCGAGTTTCGATCTCGGGTGTGAGCCTCGGGTTTCGATGACGCCTGTAGGATGGGCACCGATTGAGGACGGTATTACACTAAAAATCGCTGGGGCGAACCTTGATGAAGAGGAGAAACTTCGCGGTCTACGTGACTAGGCTTGCCAACGTGCTTCACTTGCGCCACCCTGGATTCGACAAGTATTCGTTTCACATTGGCGTGGCTTACCAATTGCGTATCCTAAGTCAGCACGACAAAGACGTTCTTGCAGAATTTCTGCGACTGGCTCTGGAAAAGCTTCCCAAGCAATTCGAGCTTGGTGCACCTGCCTTCTGGACATATGAAATATGCTTGCGCTGGAGAGCAAGTTCGACCTAGTCAGGCAGGCGAATGGCGTACACTGCTGATTAAGGGGTTGCAACTGCACAAAGTCCTACAGAAACGGCGGGAGACATGTATTTAGCTCAACATGGCTCAATCATTGTGCAGAGTGTTTCGTGCGCTTCACCAATGCCGTACGTCGTTCTGATAAGACTAAAGAGGGTATCTTGGCTGTGATAGGTAGATATTCCTTATCGCTGGGGGAGGCGTGAGATGATATAAAAGCGCACCCGAACAACAACACTTTATACGTTAATCTCGATCCTCATTATCGTGGCCGAGTGAGAAGTGGCTGCCTGATATATCGCAGCAGAAAGGTCAAATATAATAGAGCAGCGTCCGACCTATAAGAGGTATCTCCGGTTGAAGAGAGAATGTCTCTACCCACAGAACGCCGTCCGACATACAAATGACGTCCCCACATCCTTTTATATACGACCAACTCCAGAAAGTCATCGACTCGCATACGACTGAACCAAACGAGGTCCGAAAGCCAGATAATACCAGTCTTCCTAGGAACCGGCTCGCAGGAGATTGATAGCCCGCGTCTAGCTCACCACGACAATCCATCGCCACGAGCCGACGGCAGCGTTAACGATCTAATGTCTCCGTTCTCAATTCATTCTCCTCGCCCTTCCGATACGGAACATGCGGGACCGCAGCCGGAAGAATATTCACACGTCAGCCCCTTTTCGCCTTGCGACTCCAGCATTTCGTTGCCCAGCATTACTCAGATGACCCAGAGTCAAGCAGAACCATCCAGAGCCTCCACAGACCTCTCCCTGATGACATCTCAAGACATTCACTTGTGTACTACCGTTGATTGGCTGGCGGCAAACGAACGTCTGCAAACGGTCTCGTTCTCATACTAGTACTTCCTAAACGAGGTCGACCTTCCTCTCCTAACTCCCTTCGACCCCTTCAACTGGTTCAAGTTCTTTCGGACCAGTACGAGGAGCTCCCAAGTCTTTCAGGTCTTGCGCCAACTCATCGTGCTCCTGCGGCACATGAGTATGTCAGCGCAGATATTTTCAGGTTTCACCTCTCTCTGCAATGTCTGTCCCTAGAAGTTGCGAACCTCAGTCACTATCATCGCTCCAGGACAACCTCCGCCGACCAAGAAGAAGTCGTTAGGCTTATGAGTTGCCTCCAAGCCGACTTGCACTTCCTATGGACAATGCGGCCAGTCATCATGAGGTGCGATCCCAGCGAAGTCCCTGCGCAATTTCAACTTCGATCGCCAAACTCCTCGTCACCCAGGCTGCCATATCTATGGCATCATATCATGCAGAACATGTGGACATTGGCCGCAGCTTGGGAGACCCCTTAGCACTGGCACCCGAAGCGGAGGAAGGGTTGCGATGGATTCAGAGCCTTGTCGATGGAAACTGGAGTATCCCTGGCAAACTGGATCCAGGGCTACTTCGGCCCCTGTTCATGTGCGCCATCGAGCATGAGAGTCCAACCCACTCACAATGCCCACTGGACCGCATGAGAGAGATCAGAGATCCCATTTCTCGCAGCGACTTCTTTGCATCCTACGCACAAGCCCTTGGCGAAGAACAGAAAATCAAGAGGAGACGGGTAACCACACGTTGGTTCTGCTATGAGAGATACGGCGTCAGGCCACCCGTCTTGTGACCAGATGTTCTGGTCTACAAACCCGGCCAGCGCTCTGAGACCTGCCGACCTCCGTACCTGCTCCCTCGGTATCCTCCTGTGCCTACATCAATATGGCAACGACTGGTACTACTATTGTGCATTAGTTACACCGTGCCCAAAAAAGCCTCTCAGCGCTGGCCACGATTGGGCGTCGAAACGACTGCAAATGGACGCCTGAACAAGCACCAGATCATCCAATTGCATGCCGTGGCATCGCATGCCGTCACACCGCCCTCTATTAAACGCTAAACCGATTTCGGCCATCAAGCTGCGAGTACACATACCTCGGGTCTTTGGCAGTGGCTTGCAACAGAGGCTGCTTTGTCATTGCGAGGGATGCTCTTGATGTGGCAACAAAGCCTCGAGCCTCGAGCGGAGTGTTACATTATACTAGTATGAACGAGTCGATGACAGGTACTCTACACCCATCGTCTCTTTTCCAAGTCCTCTCACTAACAACAGATATGGCAGATACCTTACTAAGTATCTAGCATTATCTCTTCTGCACAACTACTACATAAACCCTACACGCTCTCATGGCGTTTCTCGTGCGTCTGGCCTGTACGGCCTACAAACATCGCCATCCTCAGAAATTGCTACCGGCGGTCAACGCTGCAATTGACCCCACATCTGGCCCTGAAAATAATTCTGCATTTGAAGGAGCTCAGCAATAGGAAAAGGCGCGTTCGTCGACGAGAAGCCTCCAGCATACATAATACTCGGAAAAAGAACTCGAACTGAATGAGGATCAATTCGCTCAAGGATCAATAACAGTGGCATCGATCAGCACCCGGTCCATCGTCATGTACCTACAACATCACAAAGCACCACACCACAATTGTCATCCACGAAACCTCCTTGCCAGTTCGCTGGTTCATTCTCCATTACGCTCGCCGGCTCGCAAGAAGAGATCTTTCGTCTTGGACGAGAACGGCTATCCTTTTCCAATCGACAGCATCTCGTAAGACACCAAAAGTGGAGCCAAGGTCCGAGTCTTCTCTGTGCGGTACGACGTCGGGACAACGCCAGCATGTTTTCGGATCAATGACCCAAGCGGTGTGAAAATTCTTTGATCTTCAAGGTAACTTCTCCGTGCCAGCGCGAGGGACGAAAGCACATGCTTTCTTCACAAATGCTATCGGTGGTACGGGTGTCGAGCTGTTCATGCAGCGCGTGGATGAACATGCACGGCGCGATTCGTGACGCAGAAACCGGTCAGGTTCTGGCGGTAATGAATAGTGAGCTCATGAAGGTCAGGAGTTTGGTGGCACGCCGACGGACGTACACTGTCTCAGTCAGTGACGGGGTCGATCTCGCCCTGGTGATTGGGATGTTTGTTGCTCTTCATGATCGCACATACAAGTAGCACGGAGTAGCACTAGTACTAGTATTATGTAACAATAGCATCATTGATAGTACTAGTACTGTACTAGTAGTAGTACCTGTAGTAGTGGTGCATATGAGAAGGGTAAGCTTAGCACGACTGTGAAATTCGGAAGGCACGACCGTGAGAGAGGGAAGGCACGAAATCGAGAATAATTTTTCCGGTCGAATTACTACTCTACTGTAGTACTATTGCTTTCTGAAGGCCAAGGAAGTTCTGTAGTAGGTTTGAGAGACGTAGCACTCGAATTACTGGCTCTAGTTTAGCCTAGATCTAAGCAGAATTACATAAATCTGGCTCCGACGCACGTCAGACACGGGTTGAACGCGGATGTTTCATGTCCTGCTCCGATCGGACAATTTTTACCCTAGATCAACTTTTGAGGTGAAAGTTACCCTAAATCGACATCAATCCAGATCGAATCCTACTGCGCCAGATCTCGGAAACAGCCCGCTCCAAATCCAGCCTGGAACGGAGACGAACCCACGCGAGACGGGGCTCACGCGATTTGACACGAGCTTGATCCGAGTCAGACTCGGTTTAAATCGATTTCGAGCCAAGTCAGAGCCAGTTCAGAGCCAGCTCTTCTGACCCGAGTCCGAGTAGAGTTGAAAACGACCGACTCAGTGGTGCTTAAATCCTAAACTCGAGTTAAACAAACAGCTTCGGCCTGGTTTGATCCTTTTCGGGCGAGTGCATATGTAGTACTGCAACACGTATACGATTTCACATTCAGCGCTCGCTCAGCTGAACCAACAATCGATGTCTGGCCGCAACAATAATGACAGCTCCAGGCTCAGCTCACACACAGCTCGATACTGGCTCGAAGCCAGCCCGCCTCCGTGCCAGATTCGGCTCACTGCGGTGTAGTATCAAGCCTCTTCACAAAGGCAGGTCCTGATAGTACCTCCAGGACCGTCATCGCCTTCTCATCCTCAGTGAGAACAATCCGCGTCGAGGATCCGGCGCAGTGATCCTGGGGTCGTTGCCACTTTTGATTGCATCTCTTCATGCAGTACAGTATCTCAACGAAAGGTGTCGGTGCATCGAGCAATTGACCAGTGTGTGCCAATTTATAGCCAAGCGTAATAGTGTTCCAGCCTCAAATGCGGAGATCCCAAAGACTCCTCGGTGCATCAAGGCCTCTGAGAGCTGCTCCTCCAGAGGACGGGCGTTCTCGAATAGCTTCGGACATCAAGTGCATCTCCTTGCGCCACCGTGTTGATTGATTGTCTAGGGTGTTTAGCCGTACGTGAATGGTAGTGTGGTAGGGCCGTCAGACTTAGTCAGCCAAAGAGAGCCGTATCGATCGAGGCCAACACAACACAGGGTTTGCATGTCGAATCAAACCATGAGGCTGTGACTTTGTTATCCCGTTCAGCCCATACTCGGGACAAGAATGTCTTTGTGGCTTTTTGCACCATCGGCGCGAATTGATCCACATATACATCCACGTTCTGGAGTGCCTGATGGCGGGCTGCCGGATCCTGCATCTCAAGTGCAGCCGCAATAAACGGCAGAGTCACGCAATGTGCCGACCGCCTCGTGATCCGTCGTGCAAGTTCCAGCTCGATCATGATCTCTCTTGCCCAGATGCCGGCTTGTTCGTCCTGGGCACCAAAGGTATATCGTAGTCGGTGGCTCACTAAAAGTGCTGCCAATCGGTACACCCTGGCCTGGGTGAGGAGCTGAACGACCTCTGTCGATTGAAACTGCTCCATAAATTGATCCGGTTGGGAAGGTTGCCACGCTTCCACCTCAGCCTGGATTCGGCCCAATTGTGTTTCTACTAGCGCCAGGTAACTTGCGTCGGTGGTGTTGGCCAACGAGTGGCTGACCACGCATAGGTCATGGTAGTAGGGCAGTAAAGGCACACAGAGCCCTAGGTGCCGATCCACCACGTCCGCTTCGAGGCCGAGTGGTTGCCGTTCTGGAAATCGGATTGTGGGCCTCCGGCGTTGTACTAGGCACTCCATGATCTCCATCAGAACAAGGAACGTTAAAGAACGCTCTGCTTCTGGATCCAACATTTCTGTTTCGATGAACGGTCTAGTCATGCTAAGACAGTGGCGAGAGATCTCGTAGACGCCCTGACCAAGGGTCGAGTAGCCGAACAGTGCCAATGAAATTCCCAGGGTCAAACAAAGAGCGGCATCCTGGGGAGTGGCGACTGGCAGAGCGCGGAGTGTTTCCATGGCGGATGATGCATGCAGCAGATTCACGTGTCCATCATCGACGGTCTCTGCCATGTCGTGGTTGTCAGGGTATTTCAGCTTCAAGGCTCCAGCACGCGCAAGATACGCATCCAAGAGTACAGGCAACGCTGCAGGCAGGTGAGCAGCGAGAGACCGCCGCTCAGCGTCTTGGAATCTGGGACTTACGACGTAAGTGCTGAGGTTTTCGGGCTGGTCCAGAAGAAACAGTAATTTTTTCTTTTCGTGTTGCCCAAGGTCGGAAAGATCGGTTATCCATTTGCCAATATCATGCGGCGCTAAGCTCGTGTTGGCACTGCACGCGCTCGACGTTGACCCAGCAGAGGTCTCGACATTACGGTCGTCCTGGACGCGGCGAGGCTTCCGTCCCGCCGGTCGCGGTGGACGGACGGTTGCGCAGACCAACCCGAGTCTGGCACATCTCCCACAAATATCAGTGATTGACTGACGCGAGCACCGTTCCTTGAGCCTGTAGCACCGGTCACACGCAGTCTGTAGTCTGCGCACTTGTTTTACGGCCGGCGCCATGCCTGCAGCACATCTGAAGCGCGGCAAATTGTCCAGAGAGAGCCTTTGGGGAAGGGAATGTGAAAAGACCGAGGCGAGACGTACGTAGAGGCTGCAGTCAGCAGGGCAAAGTCGTCGATTCCACGTACTTAGGATTGAGTGCTGGGGGCCTTATTTTGTGACAGGTGCAGTATATGCCAAGCCTTGATGCAACGTTTATCCCTGGTCAGACAAGTGCATTATCCCAGGTCCGGTTCCGGCTCGCATAGGTGCTATTGAAACCGTCATGAAAAACATCGAAGATGAAAGTTGTGAACGTTGGTGGGGTCTGGGTTGACTTGTGATACTGCTCGTGAATCCAACTGGGATGATATCGGATCCCATTGGCTGGCGTCCGTTGGGCCGGAGAGTTGGCCGGAGGATTGGATGATGCAAGCGAGAGACATAGCGATGAGGTGGCACGACGCACATTTCATAGATTAGGCAGGGAGGTATCAGGTATAAAGATGCTCCAGGAGGCTTCCCATGGCAGGAGCATGCCCAGAGTCACCAAGCGATCTTTCGAGGCTGTAGAAAGACGAGATGAGGGAATATGCGAAGGATTATCGCAGTATTGCGGCTGAAAAACAGCGACAACGACAGAGCAAGATTCCCAAAGACTGGTTGATCGACGCTCAAAAGTATGGCGAAGCCACCAATCTGTTGCAAGTGCCAGTCACTTGTGGGATCTTGGATGGAGTTGAGCGTGAGATCACATCTAATTACGATGCAACGGCTCTTTCAGAGAAGATTAGGCAAGGGGTCTGGTCTGTCGAACAAGTCACTGTCGCTTTCTGCAAACGAGCGGCCATCGCTCACCAGTTGGTAAGTTGCAGTTGTTGCCTGGTTGATCCGGAATGAGGCATGACTGTGCGACAGACCAATTGTTTGACCGAGATCTTTTTCGATGAGGCCATCGAGCGAGCCCGACAACTCGACCTAGAACAGCGAGAAGATCCCAATTGCAAGGCTCTCCGGCCCTTATATGGACTACCTATCTCACTCAAGGACAGCTTCCAGGTGGTTGGACAAGACACTTCGACAGGACTGGCCTGCTTCGTGAAGAAGCCAGCCGACCAGAACAGTGCTCTAGCAGCCTTGCTACTTGACCTAGGTGCAATTTTGTACTGCAAGACAAATCTCCCTCAGACGATCATGACTGGGGACAGTGACAACAATGTTTTTGGCAGAACGTTGAACCCTCACAACACCGCCTTGACTGCCGGTGGAAGCACCGGCGGTGAGGGCGCCTTGATTGCCCTTCGTGGCAGCCTGCTTGGAGTGGGCACCGACATTGCCGGCAGCATCCGCATTCCCTCACTGTGCAATGGGATTTATGGCGTCCGGGGCAGTGTAGGAGTTGTACCACACAGTGGCGTACGTGATCTTGCTGTGCCAGGGACAGACGGCGTACGTTCAGCCGCAGGTCCTATGGCGACTTCGCTTCGGGACTGCCGTCTGTTCATGAAAGCCGTTATGGAGTCAGAGACCTGGCGATATGATAGCGCTGTAGTGTCAGTGCCATGGAGAAATCTCCAGGTCAAGGAAAAGCTGAGAGTCGGCCTGGTCGAAGACAATGGCATCCACACTCCATCCCCTCCAATTCGACGCGGTTTGAATAAGGCAACTCAACTCCTCCAGAGGAGTAATGACATTGAAATAGTGCCTCTCAAATTGCCCAGCATCAAAGAAATTTACCAAGACCTCTTCCAGTATATGGCACCGCTTGGAACCGAAGTAAGTTGTCAGCCTACTGTATGTCGACAGATCTTACGAGGCTGATATGGACTGATCAAGCATTACTCCGAGCTGTTCAATCGAACAGGAGAGCCGGCGATACCATCTGTTGATACGATTGGCCTTATGTCCGTTGAAGGAACAACATTGAGAGGTTTCTTTGAAATGAACGCCCGTCGAGAAGAGGCTGCGAAGAAGTACCTCCAATTATTCTGCGACAACAGGATAGACGCTATTATGATGCCAGTGGCAGCTCACACGGCTGTTCCTTGGGACAGATGGGCCAACGCAACCTATACTGGCTTGTGGAACTATCTTGACTACCCTGCCGTCGTCATCCCAGTGGACAAGGTGGGTGAGACAGATCTGGCGGACGATGTTGTCCACGCAAAATATGGACCAGAAGATGCAAATCTTTACAGGCTCTGTAAGTACGACCGGCTCCAGCGCCGTGGAACCTAATAGCTGACGATTGCTGTCATTCAGACACAGGCCCAGAGCTGTATAGGGACGCTCCAATAGCCGTGCAGGTGATTGGGTATCGACAAATGGATGAAGCGCTGATAAACACTGCCATCTTTGCTGACTCGATCATCAATGGGAAGGAATAGGTGGAAAGGGATGGATGGAAGAAGGGACAACGATAAAGTAAGACGCGTGATTTTGAGAAATGACGACGGAGTACCTCGTCCATAACGCGCCGGGTTTCCATCTCCCCGCATCCGGGCATCATCAATGCCTCATCCAGGCAGGCTATATTCATCCATCTGTTCTTCCCTCTCTCTTCTGCATCAAATGATCTTCTGCTTCAAATGATTATGTGTTCCATCTAGTTGCTGCGTTTTCTCATTTTCATCATCATCAAACCATTATGCCCGACCGACCCTCAGTTGAGAAAGACACATCCATCCCTCCTCCGCTTGATCCCTTCCCCACCTACCAGACCCCGTATCCACGCTCCGACAGAGACAGTGACAACCAGTTCATTCGGTTCCGTCGCTTTGCCGATGAACAATTTCAGTCCTTGTTCCAGGGCTTTGCTCATTCGTTGGGCATGTCTACCAGGAACGAACTCCAGGATATGATGCAGCAGAAGCAGGAGTTTCACGACGAATTCAAGAGACAGTTCGAGCAGGATATGCAAGCACTAAGGCAACAAATCGAAGAGTCTAGAAAGGAATTCGCGCAAGCTACAAACGACACGTGGAAGTCCAGAGAAGATGCCAAGGAGCCATCAATGGATACTTCCCCGTGGTGGTCCAAGGGAAGAGCAGCAAAGTGTCCTGCGTTGAACGGCGAAGAGCCTCAACGCAACGCATCAAAATGCCCGGCTCTCTACGATGAGTCGGGACAACCGAGAACAGAGCTGGATGCGTATGATCTGCTCCAGAAAGATAAAAACACGAAGGATGCCCAAGTATTCGAGACATCCGAGCAGTCCACCTCCAATAAGCCATCAAATTCGTGGTTCTCATCCTTCGGTTGGGACGGCAAACGCAAGGAGAGAGCTTCAAGTGAAGGTCAAGAAATGATAAAGGCTACCGACGCACACCTGGCTCGGCCTTCCACCTACGTGATGTTTGGGAGTCGTCGTATGGACCCTTTCAGCAATACCGACCAGACTATCCCATGGCTGATGCTGAGCCCGTACTCTCCCATCTACCTCTGCAACCCCGCCCGCCCACGGCTCTTCAAAGTCCGCTTACAAGACTCCGCAGGAGCACCTTTCCAGATTTCACGGCCGCGCTTCTTCGAAAGATGGTATTCTGACGTCGACGAGAAGATGGCAAAAGCCGTTCCTTGGGCAGATGCATTTGAGGATCTGCTTAGTCTACAGCAGACCGGCAGGATGGTGGATAGAGACTACTCGACTTGGCGGACACCGAGCACCTGGATCCACGACATGGTCCATCGAGGCAGTCTGGGCTCTGGCTGGGGATTCAACCAGGACGGTTTTTTAACAAAGATGACCGATACACAGGCGATAGAGAGCGCCTCGTCAATCAAAGACAGGTGCAGATGGCGAAAAGAGCGCAGATGGGGATGCCAGAAACGAGCTGATGAGGTCCAGCCCTCCGAGCCTCCCCCACAGGACCACTTTGTCGAAGACCTCATTGACAAGGCTACTAAGCCTCTTGCGCCTTTCCCGGTCTTTGGTAGCATCGTCTCCGCTGCTGACGCAATTGTAGCCGCTGTTGAAGAGACGGCGAAGGCGCTCGAGCAGGCGTCAAATCGACCAGCACCTGAACCCATGGATAAGCTCGAGGCACCAACTGCTGCAGAAGAATCTGCTCCGTCTTTCTCGACTCCTTCACCGTCGTCCTACACTTATGAAAGCTCATTCAGCCAAGTCGACGAAGCGGGCTCCTCAAAATACGTCGTCGGCACGCTCACTTCGACGACCGAGCGTACTCTACCCGACGGCTCTATCGAGACAAAGCGTGTTTCCAAGAGACGTTTCGCCGATGGAACTGAAGAAGTGGATGAGAGCGTGGATGTACGGAACATCCCGCGCGCTCAACCTGCTCAAGTACAGGCTCCGAACGACAACGGCAAAGATAAGCACACACAAATCACATCTTCCACTCTGAACCAGGATCTTGCTCAAGGTGGAAGACCTTTGGTGCTTGACCCTGAAGAGTGTCGAGGTCGTTTAGACCGAGAGTATCATGCTCCCGACAAGGAACAATGCGCGCCTTCGAGGGCACAGCCCATGATTTCTGATGCGGATGCCTTCGTCAATGACAACGTCTCTGAAAAGGACAACACCCCTGAAATTCCGGAGCGGAAGAAAGACAACTCCGAACGATCAAGGCGAGGTGGCTGGTTCTGGACCTGAATGCGCACTGATTCCTTCACTCATGCTCGACATTGGTCTGATGACTCTACTTATCCTCAGTGTCCTAAAGGGTGATTGATACAACATTCGCAAGCACGCTCCTCTCTACGAACTCATCTCTCCATCGAGATAATGATGTCATGACAGTCTTCAATTGGCGTTTTGTTATTCTACCTCTCCTGTCTTATCACATTTGAACACTTCTAAGCTTACCTGTGGATATCTAAATGTGACATGAACTCCAGATCGAATCATTGGAGACCAGGAAGTGTCTCGCAAGCAGTGGCAATAGCTAATTCTACTTCGTTACACGGGGTTATGAAATAGTGTTCAAAGGCTTAGCAGCTGGAAATATATTTAACTCCACTCAAACCTCGTTCTCCCAACATAGGTATATGATAACCGACTTCGTTGTCTTTTGCGTATAAAAAGGGAGAACACAACAAGCTAGAAAAGTCATGCTGGGTCTCTGGCGACACAAACACCGTACGCTATATTCACAGCTGCTGACGCAACAAATTGTATGCAATGGTCATTCAAACTCAGCTCAGGAAAGGCACCTCGCTACGAAACTATTCAGAGCTCTTGAAAGGACGATATGTCATGTCCTCGTCCGCTGTACAAACCAAACAAGAAAAAAGCCAAAAAACGCTTACTTGCTCGTCTCCAATGTTACGTACTGTTGTCTGAAAGACCAACTCGCCCCTTTCCAGTGATGCTGATGTGCAATATTAATTCTGCTGTTGGTCCATGAGGGAGGCACAGTGTAGCCTCTGTTGTGTCCTGTTGTCTGTTGTTTGACGGGCTGATACCAGGTGTACTCAAACCACTAGTGTGCATGCTATGCGATCCATGATCAAAGCCATCCTGTCCTCGGTGCTATTACACTCCCCAATCTCAACAATCCTCGTCAGTCGTCTCTTCGTTACGTCCTGGCAAGGCGGCTCAAAACACGTCGTCCGGCCATTCCCACTGCTCCCTCCTAATGCCTTTCATTTGCACCGCGACTTGATCTCGTACCTTTCTCTTCTCTATCGAGCTGGGCTCCAGCATTCTGCGCTTCGGGCTGGGAGTGGGAGTTCTATTCTCCATGGCCTCTTCATCCTCCTCGAGGATCATGGAGACTGGTCGAAGAAAACCTGCGGCACCTGCACTTGGTGCTCGCGGTCGCTTTTTGACGTCCAAGGCATCAGAGGCATTGTCACTTGGTGGCTGGACAACTAGTGTTGTGCTAGGTTTCTGCATGTTGATGTTGTTCTTGGGCTGATTTCGGGTATTGCTTAGAGTCCTCAGGGCAACTCGATCAGGAACTGGAGGGACAGGTGGCACGTCTTTCCCAACAGTCTTCAGGTTGTTCTTGGTGCCAGAAGCTTTGCGAGGTGGAGCAGCTTGTGCTGCCTCCGAATCGGCCAGCTGATGAACGGATGCGGAAGTTGAGACTGTGCGAGTAAGACCGGCATTGCTTGGTGGTCGTTGAGATTGATTTTGCCGTTGTTTCAACATTGCTCGAAGCTGTTGGTTCTCCTTTTCCAATTCACGGAGGTTTGGTCGCTTGTGGTGGTCGATGTCGCTGTGACTATCGGACACCTCAGAATCGGTGTTGATGTAGACTACAGAAGATCTCCGCACTCGTTGGCTGCCTTTGACTGTCTTGCTCGAAGTTCGGGGCAATGGTAGTGGTGGAATATCGGCTGGGGGTGGTGCCGCCGCTAGAGCATCTGCGATCGCTGCTTGACCTCCAGTCGACTTCCTTCTTTTACTGCCAAATTGCTGGGCGTACTCTTCTTCGCCTCTTCTCTTCCGCTCATTAAGCACTTCTACATTCTGGGTTGGGACAGCCGCATTGTTTGGGATCGGCGCTTTCGGTGCCAAGTCGCTTGTCGAAGTCCCATGATTCTTCGCCTTATCACCTTTGTGACCTATATTCCACATCGAGATACTCTTTCGTAGGCCCTTCTTTTTCTTCTCAGTATGTGGCTCTGCTTCGGCCTTGGTGGCCTTTTCATTGTGTTTGAACGCGGAACCGATCTTGAAAAGGCGTTGTTTCAAGGTTCCTGGAGTGACAGTTGGTGGTCTGAACTCGTCCACGTCGATCGAGGAGCGTTGTGGAGACGGTCTCGGAGTGGAATCGTTGTCAGACTCGGTACCGGAGAGAATCGAACCATGTTCATGCCACGTTGAGGATACTCCAGTAGACCTATTGTTCATACTGCCCTCGGCGAACTTCGAGTTTTTCTTCGTCCGCGCTTCTTCTCCATTATCATTAAGATTATCAAGTGTTAGACTCGACCGACTTAGGTCCGGTCCATGTCTAGTCTTGGGTCTTTCACCACCGTCTGTCGAATCTGCCAGAGGACCGAACTGTTTCAGGATTTGTTTCCTTGGTTGACGTACTGGAGAGTCTTCTTCGGGAGGTTGAAGAAGGAAGACATCGTTGGAAGGTCGTTTCCGAATTCTAAGCGGTGACGGCTTCGCCCAAGCCTCCCGCTCTTCTACCACGAAATCAGGCTCGAGTCGGACTGTACTGAGACTCGAGTCTGTGAAGCGATGTATCGGGCTGGGTCGAGAGGGATGTCGTGGAGGAGGACTTTCGCTTTTCTTGACCCGTAGGGTTGAAACATGTTGCAGTTGTTCTGGTGATCTTCGCGGAGATGGCGTGTCTCGAGAGGCGAGAGAACCGTCGTCACTCAAGGTGCGGACATGTGCCTGAAACTTTTTTCGAGGTGACAGGGGAGCTGTTTCATGCACAGTCCGATTGGAGGATCCAGAGGAATAGTTGGGAGGCATTGTTCTAGCGAGGAGATCGGCAAGCTGGGGATGGTTCATGATGTCTCGGCGTCGACATTAGCTCGAGAGGAATGTCATAAATGATGCATGGTACAAACGAACAGCAGGTAATCATAGACCCTGAAAGAAATATTAGCTGAGTATTGTACAACCGAATATAATTCGAGAAGAAGTGTTTACTGGCTGAAGCGCTGTCTCGTGTTTTGGTTGTTTACAAACGCTCGGGCACTCGGAGCGTGGGGCACAGACAGTGACGTCGCAGTCTCAGCACTCGAGTCACGGTGAAGAAGGCTAATGGTCTCAGCTGACTCAGCTAAGTTCAACAGCAGCACAGCTGGAGTTGACCGCCTGGGCGCCTGGGCAGTCCCTAAGTTTGGCCCCCGCAACCTTCGCAGTTGTGGCTCAAATAGTTGGGACGCCCGGATAATCGGCCAATGCACTAAAACACATCGGCACCGCTTTAGGCATGATTCTCTGGCCGATCCCGTCAATATAGCTGCGGATCTTTCTCAAATCATTTATGGCCTGTGACGCTGGATGCTACTTAGTGGTCAGACCTTCAATAGCGGTGGCTTGACTGATGTGACGGCCAGTAAGTCCAGCACTAGCCTCTCTAGGCTTCTTATCCTGTCTTTCTATAGGTTCCCGACGGTCAATTAGTGCCAAAGTCCAAGCCGGCAACTTCCTAAAGATCTGCCCATTAACCCCGTTGCAGCGTGTGCAGACCTGTCGGAGTCCACGCCGCCCATCGGGTGGCTTCTCTTTCTCAGATTCCCATCGCCGCCAGTTGCTTTTCCCTCGCACATCTCTTGCCCTGCTGTCCTACCCAGAATTGCATCAACCTTGTACGCCTGGAGTAGTTTCATCTCCTGCATCCCTTCACACACACTTTGGCCGAAAGGAGTATCGCGCCACCACAACCCTTGTAAAGACTTCTCCTCTCCTCTACTACCCATCGCATCTGGCCATTATCCTGTCAGCATCCCTCTCGCCTGCTATCCGTCTTCAACCTATTTCTTCGTCGCAGAATGTGCATCCTCCTATATCTCCCCCGAGACCTTTTCGGCTACTTCTTGCGCGCTTCGTCCGATTGACACCGACGTTTCTCCCCCATTTCTGGACCAGACACGGAAATGATTATCAAACATGGTGGGTGTACCGGGAAAAAGCAAAGGCTGCAGCACCTGCCGGCGCCGCAAGAAAGGTGTACGTAGACCCAGAATAATCTATCATACCCTGCTTGTTGCTTACCCCAGGCATACAGTGTGATCAAAAGCGTCCCGTATGCGGCCAATGTGCCTCGAGTGGGTATGTTTGTGGAGGATACAAACGGGACAGGACATTCATCCTACACCCTGCCAGCAAAGCCGTTGAAAAAGCCGTCTTCCTACCTTACGCGAGATCCATCGGTGCTCCTGTCCTCGGATCTTTGAACCAGTGTGCCGTCCAGTCACAATGTCGAAGCCTCTTCTGGAATCTATACATGCCACACGGCGATTGTGTGGTTCGCGACGCTTTCCTGCTGAATTGCGGCCACCCTATGAATTGGACAGAACTCATACAAAAGGTCTCGAAACAAGAAAGACCTCTTGAAGACGCATTTTCCGCTTTGAGCATATCGAGAGTCGGTCAGGCAAATAACGATGTTCGTCTTGTACGCGAAAGTACTAAGGTTTACGGTCGAGCCTTGAAAGAGTTACAGGGAGCGCTCATCGACCCTACACGCATGTACTCGGACCACATCCTAATGGCTTGCATGTTGCTAGGACTATACGAGCTCTTTGAAGGTCCAGGCCTGCATTCTCTCAATTGGGTTGCACATGCCCAAGGCGCAGCCCGGCTCATTGAGCTTCGAGGTCCAGAGCGCCATCAGCACTGGGATGCCCATCACCCATTCCTTGCTTCTCGAATTCCGACAGTATATGCTGCAATATTGCAGAGAAAATCCACCTACTTGGCGACCGAAGAATGGCTCACTATTCCTTGGGCTCAACAACGTCACAAGACATATTTCGACCGCTTAGTTGACAGTGTGACAATGATTCCGGGTCTCATGGAGAAATTCGACATACTTCGGGAAAGCAATTCCGATATTGGAGAAGAGCTCGTCGAGCTTTTGGGTGAATGTAAAAATGTTCAGCTGCACATGGATCGATGGAGGGACGGAACGAAGAAAGGAGCAACGCCTCGCGTGCAAAAGCATGATCCGAACGACAACGATGACTATCCGTTTGGAACCGACCTATGGTTCGAGAACCATCTATTTGTGCATGCCCGCGTGGTTTACTATGCTGCTTCCCTGGTCTTGGCTGAGGTGGCCGATGATATTATTCAGGCCATCGAGCTACGTGGTCATAAGTTGCCACCCTCAATCAAGCCGGTGACACTGAAAGATCTTCTGAACGCCGAAAGATATGCTGCCAACATATGTCGGACGGTGACTTATTGTTTACAACCGGAAATGGGAGCTTGGGGCGCTAACATTGTCAACTTTCCAGCCAACCTCGCTTACATCTATTTCCAGAGGATTGGGCGCACCGATGCCACAAGCTGGCTTGAAAAGATGTTCGAGACTGTGAAACAGAGAGGGGTTCATGCAGAGACTGTCCCTGGCTGGCTCTTTGGAGATGCACAAGCCAAAGAAGAGCACACTTACCATGTAAAGCGAGAGTCCAGCACTGAGTCGGGCGGGAGTGGAGATTCGCCAGGATCGAGTCAGAGTATCTCCAGTGCAGTCACCACCTTCGTGTATGAAGATCCTTCCAAGGGCTACTACGTTGCAAGCGATGATCCCGATTGACAACAATCAGATGCAGTCAGATCTCTGGGTTCGACTGCTTGACAACAATTTCCACGACGGAAGGGCTACTTCCTATAGCATCTATAACGATGATCTACTCAGCCCGACCGGCGCTAGCCAGCTCGGTCGTGCAATCCTATCGAGATCCCGAATGATCGATTGAGATCGACGAACTCGGCGTTGGGGCCGAGACGAACCATTGGACCAACAGAGGTAGACGATTCTCCGAAGAAACGCCTTACGGAACGGCTTCCGCCTTCTATTATTCTGATATCCACGATCCCAAGTCACGATCAAGCAGGCTCTTCTCCAATATCTAATTAATAGTCTCTAGGGACTGTCTGCCTCGGTCATGGTTCGAACCGTTTTCGCGGACAACGCCCGGCTGATCTGTACGAGGATGCCGCAACCTACCCTGTGAGTCGCCTGAAGCCACAGATATCTCAAGGAGGCGCTACATGACGCCAACAGGGCCACCTTTCGACGAGACGGAAGGCTCACTACCATGCTTGGTACGGCGTGTGTGCACCGTGGTAAGGCACGGGCAAGAAGGGATGTGTAGAAATGTGTAAGGGTTGGTTTGTAGGCTGCTATAAGCTTGCACCAGGAAAAAGTGCTCAAGCCACACATTGGATGGGGATCTGGGGAGGGACAAGGGAAATCATGGTGACCAAAGGACTTTCGTGATCTGAGGACATCGGCTTCCCTGATAGCAGTATATTGGGGAGGATGATAGATCTAATGGCTGACATGCCCCATTTTTTCTATGCTCATATATGGTTCTTCGTGATTCATAACAACTTCTCGTCCCCCCATCTAGCCTTGTACATGCCTAGTGCCTTGATAGGGAAGTAAAACTTGTAATTAGGATAGGTGATCATGCACGAGCAATTGAACACTCCTTCGATGGCCTCCTGCAACCACTCACCGTTCCGTTGCTGGCGGCCCATGACCATGATCAACGCCTTGCGAATGGGCTCCTTCTCCGGGTATTGCGCATACATCAAGGCGATGACAGCCCAGCAAGTCTGCACGACCTGGGACTTCTCATGGTCAACCCACACCTTCAGGTCTGAGGAGCGGTAACTCTCGCCCCAACCACCATCGGACATCTGGTGTGAGATCAAAAAGTCGCATGCTTTCTTCACCCGATGGGAATTGCTGTACGTCTCACCCACCGACGACAAAGATTCCAATGCAAACATGGCGGCGTAAGTGAAGCAGATGCCCCAACTACCATACCAGGAGCCGTCGTCGCGTTGCGCTTTTCGGATATACTGGAGTGCAGTCTCCTTGATTCTCTTGATTTCGTCGGTACGATAATCTGGGTAAAACCTCTGGAAGAGGGAGAGCACCGTCACCACGGCCGTTGTGCACTCTGGGTAGTCGTACTCGACCATGATGCGACCAAACACTTCTGCGGCATTAAGCATCTCTAGATACTCTGAACCTCGTTGCGGTTCGTAGCTGGCGAAGCCACCTGTATGTTTGTTCTGCATTGTCAAGAGCACGTCGACGGCGTCACGAAGGCGAGATTCGTCCAAAAGAGGTTGATAGCCGTGTCCGCGCTGTAGGAGCAGGATGGCACGCAGGGCTTCGCTCGTACAGTCTGATACAGTGTAGCCTTGCACTTTGGTGCTGAATGGCCACGCGCCTTTGCGTGATTGCCGGTAGCAGATCTCGCGATCTGGGACTTCGTCGCGAATCTGTTCGGATTCGAGATACTCGAGTGCTTTGGTGAGAACTGGCTTCCATTTCGGTGATTCAGCGAGACCGGCTTCCACGCATGCTTGGATGGTGAATGCCGTGTCCCATACCTGGACTCCATTGGTGCCGTTTGCAAGCATTCCCTCCTTATTCATCCACAGGTAGTCGTTTAAGCGGTACAGATGGCGGCGGAAGGAGTAGCTGTCGGGACCTTCCTTGATGAAGCAAGCCAGGGTATTCATGGGAGCATTGACTGGTGCCAGATCCGAGTAGTCTGTATTCACATCTTCATACTGAATTAGTCGCCAAACCCAGGCTTCTGCTCGCTCGATGATAGAGTTCGACCTCAACAGTGGTATCCAGACCCAGACGAGGATGAAGTTGATCAGGTGGAGTAGCCAGCTTTTAGGGTGATAATTGTCTTCGGGAGCAATCGAGTTGCGGTGAGATGCAAAGTCAATGGTCTCGTATGGCTGAACGAACAATTCTTGACGCAGTTGCCGGACGAGTTCGGTCTCTGGCATAACAAACTTCTTTGACCAGACGTAGCTCATCGCTAGAAAAACCTGTCGCATGTGAATCCACCATCTCCAGGGAGCAATGGGAACCCAATCGGGCAGCAGCCATAATTCTGGAGGAACCGGATTGACAATCTCCCAGCGTGTGACACCCAGCACACTCAGCCAGAATTTGGCCCAATGAGGACCATTAACAGCACCACCCATTGCGTGAAGTTTGCCTCTTGCCTTGATCATACGAGGGTCTTCCTCGCTGGCTCCAAGTATTCTCAGGGTGGCGTAGTTCATGGCGGTGCCAAAGACTGAACTGTGTCCCTCGACATGTAGGCCCCAGCCGCCGTCTTTTCTCTGTCTTGCAAACAAATAGTTCCTGATTTCGATCTGATTTTCAGGCGGGATGGGCGTTCCTGTCGCATACCAGCATATTACGAATCCTGGTAGGAGGAAGAGAGGTCCACCATATTCGCAGGCCCAGTCTCCAGGAGGGAGTTGTAGTTTCGAGTAGAATGTCATGCAATTGCCTATGGACTCGGAGGGTTTCGAGGCGGGTGGTAGATTAGGGAGATCCTGTGCTTGTCAACATTTGCATCCTAAATGATACTGAAATGATCGTACTGTGGGCAACCCAAGATGGTATCTATCTGCCATTGTCTGTGGCCATTCTTCGACTTCTTTGTCCGTCTTCATGTAGTGCCAGGTATGCCGACCCGACTCGTCCAGGAGCCTCCATCTTGCCCGGTCGGTCTTGTCATTACAGGGATCTATGGCTGAAGCACTCCCATTTGCGTGACCGTTAGCAGCGCCGTTGACGGCTTTTTGAGCGTATTGTCGCGTCTGCACCATGGTGGAAGATTCATAACATTCTTGGTAGTTGAGGGAGGCGCGGACTCACGATGAACTTGCGTTGAAGAGCATGCGAGATAAGTGGTTTCACATGCAGGTACATGGCACCGGACGATTTATTTTCCTGCATGATGCCACTCGGAGCCTGTGGGGATTTGGGGCCGGAGAGAATTCAAGCATTGGGGTGGCATTGTCAGGCGTCATTGGCGCCTAAAGATCTCAGGCACAAGTCAATTCATTGGAGTGACCCATACACAATTCATCACTTCAAGATCTGCCCCTGGGAGCCCTAGGCATAAATGTATCGTACAGAGATGACTAACAACGACCCTTGACTGTCGAGATGGATTTCATCTCTCGTCAAAATGATCTATCTAGCTCACCACGAGAACCACTGATCACTGCAGGCAATAGGAGAGTCCTCGCCTACATCGAAGGGACATTCAACAATATCCTACGTGAGATCCAAATCCGTCCTTGTGGTAGACCAGTGATTATCCTTCGACGTATCGCCTCAGTAAGACCATATCATGACAGGAATGACTTCAATCGCTTGAAATGGCACATTGAAGACCGTGAGGTAACATATTCATTTCCAGCGAAAACTAAGGATGAGGCATGGCGCTTTGGTAAGGCAAAGGACGGTCATCATGCGCAGAAACTGATGTGTATCAGCATGCGCCGGGCAGATTCTGGCTGCGATATACTCAGCAATCAAGGATGGAGTCACAGTCACCAAAAGGTTCAATTTTCGAAGTCGGCTACCCACAGCTCGTTGACAGAAGCAGGGACATCTACTACCAGGAGCCGGCTCTCTTCAAGCAGCAAGAAACCGTCGATCGGTACATCGACGACATTGCGCATACCTGTCAGGTGACCAGGAGTGATCTGAACGTGGTGAGCACAAGGCCAAAATACCTTCGAGACCTCCATGGCTGACCAGATGACGGACCGGTAGTCCCAAAGGCCTCCTTGCGGGGCTAGATCCTGATGCCACACCCCAGACAGCGATAATTCCTGCAATGAGCAATATTGCTAGCTCGATGAGACTGTCCCGCCTCAACTGGATCCTTGTGATTGAGAAAGAGGTTGGAGATCGTCGAAACCGACAGGGCTAACTGACAATTATCAGGCAACGTTCAACACACTTGTGGAGAGACAATACCATCGGAATACTATCAACGGCCCCGGCCTGCTGGTGACTGTACTGACTCTTACCCTCCTATTGCCCGACAACTAACATCAGACCACAGGGCAAAGGTTACCCAGACTTAGCAACTCGCCAATTCCTTCGCTTCGTTCTGGACCACTCAGAAACACCTCTACCAATATTCTGCTTGGTCGACTGGGATCCAGATGGCATACAGATTCTCAAGTGCTATCTGTATGGCTCGAAGAGTCTGGCACGGGAGCACGTCTGCAATATACCGGAAATGAAGTGGTTGGGCTTGAAGGCAGACGACGTTGCTCCTGAACATGATGCTCAGATATTCATGCCATTATCGATGCGGGACCGTGTGGTTGCTCTTTCGATGTTGGCAAGTCAAGAGTGGAGAGATGGATCAGGTATTGTATTGCCAGGCCTCGTCGCAGGTGTAAGTGAGCTCCAGCGAATGCTCATGCTCAATCGAAAGGCAGAGATCCAGACCTTGGATGACAGGGAGGGTGGTCTTAGAAGGTGGTTGACAAATCGGCTTGCCTTCGAGCTGGAGGAGGATGGGGTTGTCCATTGATAACACTGGGATTGCAATTTACGTTGTTCATAGACCAAGTGATCTTCTCACTCCTTCACGGACCCTTTTCTCAAATTCTGGCCGTCGGTCTCTCCACTGCTTTGCGGCCTCAACATTTGCGGGGCTCTCATCGTTGGGTTCTGCCAACATAGACATGACGGATATGAGGATTTTTTCCACGCTCTGAATGGGTGACCATCTCTCAGAAGCACTTTCATAATGATTCGGATCGTCACCGGGAGGATGTAGAATGGATATACAGACTTCGCCATTGGTATATACTATGCGCACATTAGTCTAGGTGGCACATCACGAGGATGTCAGAATCCCTACCGTTTGGGTGCCATATTTCGCCGAAAAACTTCATCTTGGGAGGATTCAGAGGATAGTCCTTTGGAAACTTGAGTTCTGCGGGAAAGATGCCGCCTTCGAATGGTGTGCCTTCGGGACCTTGAATCAGCGCCTCCCAGATGAACAAGTCATCTTCATTGACAGGCCCGGCGGTAATGCCATCGGGTGGATTGGTCAACAATGATTTGTACTCTTGGAAAAGCCGTTTCGAAGCGACGCTGGAGCTCATTTTGTAGGTCGTGGCAGTGGTTGAATTGCTAGGGTATCTCAGAGAGGAATGGAATGGATCGTTTGATCTTGTGGGAAACTTGGAAGGTGCGGTGACTGAAGTCGGTATGTCGGCGGGACTTTATCGATGGCGTTATCGATAACGGTTGCTGTGGAGGTCAAACTGCCCTTGACGTCGTCGATCCATGCAGAGCTTCCCCTGCTGATCATGCACTTTGTGACGAGTGACTTACCTGTTCTCTGCCTCGTACAAGAAGAAGTCAAAATATTCCATCCACCTGTTTGTATCAACAGCTAGAATACTGCGGATTATTTCATCATGGTTCGAAAAACGTCGTCCGGTTTCTTCACCTCCATCCATGAAGACATGCCTCTTCACATATCTCGCGGCTATGACCGTAAGGTATTGCACTCGGCGTACCCTTCATCTTCATCCTCAAGCCCTCTCAGTCCTCAGAAGGAAAAGAGATTCTCACCAGAGAAATATACACAACCGTATCTCGATTTCATGACCAAGAATCCGACAGTCTTTCATGCCGTCGACGCCTTCACCAAGCAACTAGAAGATGCAGGATATGTTCACCTCTCCCAAAGAACGTCCTGGACGATAAAGCCCGGTGGGAAATACTACACAACGCGGAACGGTAGCGCATTCATTGCGTTTGCTGTTGGGAAGGACTACAAAGCTGGCAACGGCGTTGGAATTGTTGCTGGGCACATAGACGCCCTTACCGCCAAGGTCAAACCCGTCCCGACACTGCCAACCAAGGCAGGCTATGTCCAACTTGGTGTTGCGCCCTATGCCGGCGGAATGAACACCACCTGGTGGGACAGAGATCTAGGCATTGGCGGCAAAGTTCTTGTGAAGAGCAGCGACGGGAAGATTAAAGAAGAGCTGGTCAAGCTGGACTGGCCCATTGCGAGAATACCTACTCTCGCACCACATTTTGGCGCCGCTGCAAACGGACCGTTCAACCTCGAAACGAACATGGTTCCCATTATAGGACTGGACAACTCCGATCTCACTGGAAAAGCCGAATCTTCTCTAAACATCCCTGCCGGCACCTTCGTTGCGACCCAACCGGAAAGGCTGGTGAAAGCGATCGCCGGCGAGCTCGGTATTGAGGACTACACTTCGATCGTGAATTGGGAATTAGAGCTGTTTGACACACAACCTGCTCAACTAGGCGGACTGGGCAAGGAATTCATATTCGCTGGAAGAATCGACGATAAATTATGCTGCTTCGCCGCCATCGAGGCACTGCTAGCATCATCCGACGATGCATCATCCGGTATCGTCAAGATGGTCGGATGCTTCGACGATGAGGAGATTGGTAGCTACCTCCGCCAGGGCGCCCGCAGCAACTTCATGTCAGGCGCGATTGAGAGGATATGTGAAAACTTCTCCGAGCATTGCGGCCCAAACCTCGTCAATCAAACGCTGGCTAACTCGTTTCTGGTGTCTTCCGATGTTATTCACGCGGTCAACCCCAATTTCCTAGGAGCTTATCTTGAGAACCACTACCCACGACTGAATATCGGTGTGACCGTCTCAGCAGACCCGAATGGGCACATGACGACCACGAGTGTCTCGACGGCACTTCTGTCTCGTATTGCGGAGAAGGCTGGCAGTACTCTTCAAGTGTTCCAGATCCGAAATGACAGCCGGAGTGGTGGGACCATCGGACCGATGACGAGCTCACGCTTAGGTTGCCGTGCGATCGATTGCGGGATTCCGCAGTTGAGCATGCACTCGATTCGGGCTACGACGGGGTCTCTTGACCCTGGGCTGGGTGTGAAATTGTACAAGGGTTTCTTCGATTACTATGAAGAGGTTGACAAGGAATTCCAGTGAAACTGGGATCAGGATCTAGACACATAGATGGTAGATATTCTTAGATAGATCTGTATCCCTAATGTATCATTAATGGTGCGCAGTGCAACCATCCCTATTCTTGTCGAGCTGCCAGCTAAGATACCTATAGGACATTGCCAACGACCAATCCCAATCCAACCATACCAGCCACGCCCAGTGGTCCAACAGCAATGGCTGGGGCCACGCCACCAGTCGAGGTAGTAGATGGCGCAGCTGCAGTACTAGTGAGAGTCGACAAATTAATAGTCGCCCCCGATGAAAAACTCGTATTGTCGACACTGACTGTCGTGCCCTGAGCAAGAGCGGAAGATGCTGTGAGGAGGACGGAGAGGGTGGAGAGGAAGACAAAGGCGAGCATAGTGAGCGGTGAGTGTGAATGTGCACGTGAGGTGTGCCTTTTGGTGATATGACTTCCGTCTCGGAGTGACTGGCCGGACGAGATATGAGAGCTTCTGAGTGACAGTGGCAGATCAATAAAAATGGCCTGAGCGAATGCGTACGTGTGTAATGTTTGTGAGCTCGAATACTTCCTCGATGATATGCTCGATTTATATATCCATACCGTCTTGTCGAGGCGTCCCGTCATGGAACCATGTGAATGAGTCAGATCTGTACCATCCACGATGGGCAAACTCAAGGGAATCCTGGTGAGACTTGAGACGCCTGCGGGATTCCTTCCTTGTCAAATGTATTATGGACCTGGAGAGCTGAGGTTTTCCCAGGTCAGGGCTTCTGATGGTGAGATGTCCAGGCTCCGGCACGAATCCTTCAAGATAGGTGTCTTGGAGGTAGCTCTAGAGCAAGTTGATGGGTTTATTGACAGTAACTTCAGTGAAGCTTGAGCTCAAGACGTACTCGGTCACCACGTCTAATGGCCCCGTCCGGAATGGTGCAACAACGTTCTGTAGTTCTCATAAGGATCCCTCTCGATAGGTCAACGTCCTTGGTCAAGATCAGGCCCATGGCAAAGATCCTGGTAGGTCTGTCGGGAAAGCCAGCCGTTCTATCGTGCCTCGCCGGTATCACAGTTCGACTGGCCCTACTGAACGCCTCCGCCATATGAAGTCGGGTGAATTTCCACGCGGTAAACGAAGCAGATAACGAAGGTTTGACTTCATGGGTTGGAACTTGGGGCCAAAAGCATCTCCGTGCTACCAACATTTAGCCGCAGAACAACAGCAGCAATGTTTGAGCTCATCTGTGAGTTTCTCAAACCTCGTCCCAGATTGCTCACAATACATGATGATATGCATCAGGACATGAATCTGACATTGTGAGAGAAATGTGAGAGACAGCAGGCCCTAGCGTGACTGAGGTGCAATGGGCGAGCATGGCACGATGTGGCCGTGAGGTGTTGTGACAAGTCTGAAAGGCGGAGAGCCATACTGGAATCACTGAATGAACGAATTCAAGACCCAACTTCCAATTGTGAACGCAATGTGAAACAAAAGGTGAGTGGGAGCGCTCCCAGCAGCAGGAGAAGTATGGGAAGCTGCGTTGTATGTGCCGCAGTTTCCAGGTTTTGTGCTTTGCACAACAACAAAACAAAAGGCGTTCTCATGTCACTCTCCCCTTTACATATACACCACTTCAAGACCACGCATCAGGAACAGGTTTAGACAATATCACAGACAGTATCGGACAAGATGGTAAAGCCTGCGCGCAAAATCCAGGCCTCACGACTAATCGTTCTCTTAGGCGCGCCTTGCTATGTTGCTCCTACTACTCACCACCGCTTGCTTTGACGGACTCGCGCAAGTCACAACCATACCTTACATTGTCCGTCCGGGCGACACTGCTTACGCCATTGCGCTTGAGTGCCGTGTTAATCTGAACGATGTGCTCAATGCGAACCCGATGATAACTTCCTGGACCAGCTTGCAACCCGGTCAGACCATTCAATTGCCCTCAACTGCCAGCTGTCCGTGGTCAATTTCCTCCCCAGCCGCAACCCAGACTTTGCCGTCAATTACTACCTCACCAGGCGCAGCCACGACGTTTGCTACGGTGGTAACAACCCAGACTAGCAGCGCGAGTGATGTGAACGCAGGACAAACTTATACCGTGGTTGCAGGAGATACTGCTTACAACATTGCGGCTCGGTTTGGCATATCTTTGGCTGCTTTGGAAGTTGCTAATTTTGGAATTGTGACGGACTGGAATATTCTACAAATTGGTCTCAGCCTACAAATCCCACCAGTGATCCCATCGACTGTGTCCGCGTACACTGCAACAGTTCCGACAAGCAATATTGTGACAGCACCGACAAGCCCATCACCACCAGCTGCTTCCACCAGCCTCGTAACAACTCCTACAGGATATATGGGAACAACATCGTCAAGCGCAACATCTGCTTCAGTCAACATCCTCAGCAGCAGCATTCCGACTGGCTATGTTGGAACCGCACCGTCAAGTCCAACACCATCGTCGCCTAGCGGATCTGAACTTTCGCAAGTCACAGGAACCTTGGCTGTCCGCAACTTGGATCTCGGGGAAGGAATAGAATCGCCACGAGACGTTTACACCTTCTACTCAGGAGACGGATCTGTCGAACGGGGATGGCCTCCAATATCCAGCTGGCTGTCTTTCAATGCCATGTTCCGCAATGTCGAACCTTACATCGGTCAAGGATGCGTCGATGGTGTTCCAGCCAATTCGCAAAGCGAAACCGATAATATCCGTGATTCCATGATAGCCGTGGCCAACCAGTCATATATGGACCCGCGTTTCATTCTTGCAGTTGTCATGCAAGAATCGAACGGCTGTGTTCGAGTCGTCTCGACTGCAGGTGGCAATGACAATCCTGGTCTGATGCAAAGTTTCGAAGGCACGGGATCTTGTGACAGTAATGGCGTGCCTGTCTCTCCCTGCCCACCCTCGGTCATTCATCAGATGATCGTTGATGGTACGGCAGCTCCAGTCCAAGGTCCTACATTGGTGAGCGCATTGAAAAGGGCAGCCAGTTTGGACAACTGTGAACCTGCACAAGCATTCTATCGTGCTGCAAGACTCTACAATTCAGGTCTCAATTCCCTGCCAGCAAATGGAGATTTAGGAGGTGCTCCGGGGGCAACGCTATGCTACTCTAGTGATATCGCGAATCGATTGCTAGGATGGGTGAACGGCGCAAAGCAGTGCTATTTGGATGGCCAATAAGAGTGGGTTACAGGACGAGAGGATGAAATGATGAGAACATGAGGAATTATGACGATGAATCGCGAAAATCTGGTTTGACTACAACAGGAATTCGAGAAGCATGTTTTATTTGCTTGCATCCATTATGCTTGTACGTATACCGAACACAAGCTAGCAGTCTTTGGGCTGGAATATGAGGATTGCAGCACTCCCGTACTTTCTCATGCACCCGCGTCAAGAGCATGTAGACTGCTGCCACCGCAAAGGTGACATCGTTGCGGCCAAGGCTGTTAAAGATCAGGACTTTCATCTTGCCCGTCTCAGTCGACGTATCAAGTCGACCACTATTGTTTGACACATACGCACAACTCCCCGTAGACTTTATCGTTTGAACGTTCATTCAAGCAGCCCCTTGTCTGAGAGTCCGTTGCTATTCAGGCAGTGCGTTGAAGTGATCTCACAGTCATATATTGAGTCTTCCTTTCCCCTTATCCTATCTCTCAATTGACCGGTATTCTCCCTCTCACGGCTTCTTCATCATTGAAAGCCCATACTCTGCTCTCTGTCGGTTGTATGCATGCCAGCGTCAAGCTGTTGGAACCATCCGCGATGAATGAGCAGGTTCCAGCCATTGAGTTCGTTTTAATGCTAGATAAGTCTGATCGTCTGGAAAGCAGACATCTCAACTGGGTCTCGGAGTTTGTCTTGAAACTCCTCATCAATATCAAACCCATGCAGGTATACTGCTCCAAGCAACGGGTAACCTTTACCCGGACCTACATTGAGTCTTCTGATGGCCAAGACCGCGGGACAGTTCACAAGCACGACTAATATATCATCAGAACTGATATATGCAGGTGCAAAGCCCATGTATCCGCCTGCAGAGACGAAAAATCTCCACGCTCCACTTCGCGCTACCTCTCGTTCTGTAGCAGTGTACTCCAAGCTTTGCTCGACAGTCGGTCTGCCGATCGTTTTGCCAATGCACATCGCCGAATCAAGAGACACGTTAGGGGCTTCCCGAGTCGGTAGATACATGTTGTCGATGCCAGCGTCAGCCATGCAGGATTTCCAATTTTTCAGCAGTGCAGAGATCGACGGTTTATCTTCAGCCGAGGCTGCTCCAACATGGCCAAGGGTAGCGGGAGATGCAGCAAGAGGGCCCGCTCAATTGAAGGGTCGGCTGACATTCGAGACGGTGAGGTACGTTGGTGTTCTGATATTCTTTCGCCGCTGGAGCCACCTCACCGCTTATTGGGGGCCACTGGTGAGTTGAGGACGATGGAGCTTTCTGACGCCCTCTATATAAGTCGCACGGCCAAATGTACTGACCCACGAGATCATGTCTATCCCATTCTTGGTCTTGTCCGGAAAGACCACGGCATTCAACCTGACTATAGAAGATCAAATTCTGTCAAGAATGTCTTTACGGAAGCAACAAGAGCCATCATCGAGCACGAGAGATGCCTAGATGTGCTCGTATGTGGTTCGGAACTGCAGAGGCATATGAGCTCCTATGATCTGCCATCATGGGTGGCTGATTCTCCAGAAAGCGATATCGTAGCAGGCTTGGTCTCGGAACTGCCGCACCTAAAGGATTAGAGCAAGGATACCCATCAGATCCTCGCTTAGGATTCTTCGCTAACAGTGCTGGAGATCCATCGGCCATTATGGAATGCTCGATCCAGATTTGCAATGTCGTGGACTTCAGGCGCAATCGCCTGAGGGCTTCTGCGATGCTGCTGTATACATTGAGGACCATTCCATCTAGAGTGATGGGCTCTACGTTCTGGAGATCGCCCGCAGCATAGGATAGAGCGTAATATTCGTCTCCCATGGGTGTTTGGCTGTTGTCTTGCTCTCCAGCCAAACCCCGGCCTTGCATTTCACACTCCATTAGTCCCGAGTAACCTTGCTGGAAGCAGTCCTCGTCATTCAGCTCTTCCAAGCTCATCTTTGTCCAGTCATGGTGCATACCCATTGACCGGGCAAGCTCTTTTTTGAAGGCTTTGTACCGCATATGGTCCGTGAGCTCTGGTCGGTCATGCTGGATGGAAGCAAGACTGATGTTTTGCACTAGTTCACAGTGAACGGGGTCTCCGACGTCCCCTGGCAACACTCGGACCAGCCTGATCTCATCCTTCTTATCATCGAGTTGAGTATAAAGTTTCAGAGCATAGAATTCAATGTTCTGAGGATATGGGAAGCTCTCCGGCGGGCATCTTTCCGCATTCAACTGGGAATTTGTCTCAGTAGCTTCAGCTGTTCGCAACTTCGGCCTGAAGCGGTACCGTCTCAAGCGATTCAACATCACGGGATCCTAACCTTGCTAATTCTGTCACGAAGGCTCGACGGCTACATTTTGCTCCTTGAGGAGCGAATGGATGTTAGCAAGCATCTCCGTGAAATGCAGTTGCCATTGCGAACAAACGTTCAAGGTGTCAAGTCTCGTTGGAGCCTATTTACTGTACTCGTACCTCACCAGGGTGATATGACGTCAGGTACACGCCACGATCTGCTGCTGCTCCCGGTACTGTGGTAGAAAGAACATCAAGATCTGTCCAAGTGGAAGAGTGCAGCATGGTGTGAGGTTGAAGAAGACCTCCCGAGCATCAGCACTTGAGCATTTGAAGTCTGTTCTTTTACCACTGAATGTACCTGTTGTATCGGCATTCAGCGGCACGGCTTCCCTGTGGATTTCTGGTTCTTGGTCAAGGGCGCGCAAGGCCAAGATCGGTTTCGCTGGCCTCTGGGGCAGAGGGCAAATGACTTGTTTCCGGATGTGAAAAAGACGACGTTTGAGGACTACTTCAGGCAACTGTTTCAGAGCAAGTAGAACGTAACGAGCATGTCAATATGGAGTTCAACATGTCCCAAACAGGGGCTGCAGACATCGTCCATACAAAAAGTTGATATAGTACCGTGTCGTACTGCCACACCCACACAATCTACCATCCATCACTTCTACCTCACAAAAACACCGCTGGGGAGGCCCAAAAAGACCAAAAAACTTTTTCCACAAAGCAGATTGAACCCATGTCCATCTGGTTTGTGGGAAGTGAAACCTTTCTTTTAGAACGGTTTTTTGCGATTCTACGACTACAAATCTACGAGTACAACCCTTCATCCAGAGCGCCCATTAACTTCTTTTTGTTTGAAAAGCGGATGGCTCTGTCTGGAATTGTTGGAGAGAAATCCAGGATTCAAAATGATAACTGCTGAATATCTTGACGGTGTAGGGTAAGGTGTGGTAGAAATGATCAGGTTGAGTAAGCGAAGGGGAGAGTGCTGCCATGCGAGAATCTCTCTCCGAAATCGTCAAAGTCAACACCAAACAACAAAGAGCAAGGAAAACCAGAGCTGATTAGGATGCAAAGAACTCTTCTATACCAATCGACCTGTTCCAAGTTCGTGGAATCGTGACAAATACTCCCATGCCTGCTCATGCAATGAACCTCACTTAGGAATGTCCTGCCCATGACAATGCACATCATCCACACGCCCGGCGGCAGCCACCACCCACTCAAATCTCCTCATCGTCATCATCCGCACCTTCCGACTTCTCCTTGGTCGACCGTCTAGAGCTCATAGACTGCATCTCATACTCATCCCGGCCGGTCGTCATGGCCACGGCTTGTCGAGCAGCAGGACTTTCCTCCAAAAAGTCCCTAAGCCTCTTCTTGCCCTCGACCAAAGCTTGTGACGATGCAGCATTGGCCATTTGATACATAGGGCCCCACAAATTCAAAGTATACGTGACATACGCCCCGATCGCGACAAGGATCAGGAACAGAAAGTAGACTGGATTACGAAGGACTAAGAGAATGTCAGTATCTCGCCAATTGATCGGGTGCCAGGATCAACTTACCTGCCACGATCTCGTTCCACCCCAGCGCAAGCAGTAGACCGTAGAAGTAGAGGGGCACCTGAGTCATTCCACCAATCGCACTACGCTTGGCTTCGACGTACACCCCATCCGCAGCCTTCTTGAATCTGACAGTCAAGTCCTGACGTTTGGCCTCGTTGAGAATCGTGGTTTCTTCCTCCAGGCTCTTTCCTTCATCCTCGTCCACACCTCCAATCGGCGTTAGATCCTCTTCATCCGCCGGGGTGGCACCAGCTGGAGTTGGTCCAATCCATCGGTCCAGCGGCGGAGGTGCACCCGTTTGAGAATGTCGGAATCGAGCGAGCAACGGTATGAGTGTCAACGTGCTCTCTCGGGCTTTGGTGTAGATACCCTCAATATCGTCCGTGGGGCGCCATATCCGGGGAACGCCTGCATCGTCGTACCGGAACTTGTCTTCGAAATTCTCCCGAAGTTTCAACAAGAGGTTACCTTCCATCATTTCTTCATCAATTTTCGATCGCAAGACGCCCCAGGATTTCCGTCGTAACCGCCAAATGCCCACTTCGACTTCCTCGGCACTAGCGTCGAAAGAAGCAGCTCGGTCGGCGAAGCGTTTCTCGGCTTCCTGGACAGTAGAAGTGAACAGAGTCCAGATTCGATCCCATATCCGCTGTTCTGAGGGCTTCTCTCCATCTTCTGGAGCTCCAGATCCACCACGACCGGAGCCAAGAGCATTGAACTCCAGTCCGATGCTGTCGCTGAGTTTACTTCGGACCCATCGCTCGACACGTGTAGCCAAGCGGCGCATTTCATCGCGACGCAACTGACCCGAAATCTTGTCCAGATCTTTCTGATACAATGTCATCTCCTGCTTGTAGTTGGACCATGACAGTCCTTCAATGACAGTTTCTTTTGCCTGTGATTCAAACTTTCCCAAGGCGATCTTCTTTTGCTCCTTGACGATTTCCGCAAAGTCGTATGAGGCACCCTTTTTCTGACCAGCCTTAACAGCGCCACTGACAGCATCCGAGAACTGCTGGACACCATCCTTGTGCGCCGCGCTAAGTTGACCAGCAAACAGAGCCTTGAGTCTCGAATCGATCTTTCCTTCAAGCTCTGTCTGCTTTCGTTGATAGACGCCCTTGTGGTATCTGCTTGCCTCTGTTTCGAAGTTCTTCACAGCCTCGGCTCTGGCCGATTTCATGGCAGCTCCTAGGCCAACGATGACTTCTGCTGTTCCCGCCTTGGCCGCCTCGCCTTGTTGTGTCTCGTAGGGCGTTATCGTTTCGTCGAAAGCAACCATAACCTCCCTCATAATCTCGTCACATCTGAACTGAGCCAGTAGCTCCTGTTGTGTAGGAAGATCTAGATCTTTGTTGTTCACAATCTGGTCCCAGATACCCTCAGCATAGTGGGCAAAGCCATCGGCCGGGATTCTGCGATGGTATTCCGGAAGAAACACACCACCCTCAAATTCGCCCAATAGCGCATCTCTTCGACGGTCGCGGTGTCCTTCTCGGAAACGCGTGGCCATCTTTGCAACCTCGGCCTTGAATTGCTCTGGTTGATAGAGCTTGTGAGGCAGTGCCGTAAACGCGAAGTCGAAATAATCGTCGATACTGCTCTTCTCCAAACCTGTCGGCTTGGACAGGCTGCTCCAAATGCGAGCCATGTCTTGCATCAGAGTATTCCGCAGATTCTGTAGCGGTGTCGTTCCCAAGAAATCTCGAATAACAAAATACAACAAGCTCCGCGACGTGGATTTTCTGTCCTTCAGAAACAATTGAAGGTTGACCTCGAACACAGTCTTCAGCAAACCCATGTTGGCACCTTGGTATAACCCGACCTGATGTTCCCAGATATTCACCATCAACACCTCACTTGTCGCGAGCGCGAACAATGAGCTCTTCCTTTCGAAGTCCTGATCTTCGCCTCTTTCTCGCCCATCGGTACCTTCCACATCCATGACCAGGAGGTTGTCTGCCATCTCGGCAAGGGAGGTTTTGTTCTTGGAAAGCCATATTCCCTTCGTCGTCTGCCGTCGCTCTGACTCCGCCATGACGGAGAAGTCGGTGCCGAAGAGGGCATTGAGGAGGGTCGACTTGCCGGTCGACTGCGATCCGAAGACAGATATTAGGTGGTAATTGAAACCAGCACGCGACACGGCGGTGTAGTCGAGATATTTGGACACATCGTGACTTTTGGCGGTCAGCACATACCATTTTTTGGTAAGTTCCCAACAGCTCAGTATGCCACGTACTTGAATTCTTTGTCCTCGTCTATAACTTGGACGCCATGCTCGAAGTTGGCAGTTCCGTTCTGCCCAGTAGACGCGAAATGGCCGTTCGCCATCTTGTCCGGCGCAGTGTAGGATCGTTGTGTAACAGAAGGTCGATGAGAAGATGTCGAGGATGCTGGCGACCGAGATGGCGGAGAGAGGTTCGAGGTCGGTGTCGACATGTTGGCATCCAATCCGGCAAAATAGCCCCTGCGAATAAGGATGGCTTTACTAGGTACAAAGGATAAGAGACATCACCTGAACAGGGCAAACAGGGTCACGTCCAAGGGTCAGGGAACGAGTGTGTAACGAAAGTCCAGGGTGTTGGATCACCCAAAGGACTCGATGACCGCAGGTGGGAGTGTTTCAACCACTTATTGATCACCACCAAACGTCATGTTTACTTAAAAGGGGATTTGTTTTAGGGGAGAGTGTCCTCATTGCTCGGCTGACCTTCTCGCCTAAGAACAAGAACTGTCGAGCCCCAGAGAAATCTGCCCGTGCCGACCCTTTGACCCTTCATCACTGCTGCCACTCACATGCAACATTGAATTTCAGCCTTGTCAGCCGAGCCTGTTTCCGGAAAAAATGGCATTGTCTGACTGATGTTGCTCTTGGGGTTCAAATAGATAGCTTTCTTTGTTGTCGTCTTGGAATCCTTCACACACAACGATATAGCCTAGGTCTTTGACAAAGGAAGAGGCCCCCAGAAGTACCGTCTACGCCTACTGCCTTGAAGTTGCGGCACCCGCTACCGCGAATCTGCTGGCCCATGAAGTTACAATGTCGATGTACTCCTTGTCAGACGTGCCACTTCTTTTCCTTTGGAAACAGGCTCGCAGCCTCGCTCTCCAAAGGCGAACAACGTCCTGCTTACCCTAAAGATATGCATGGACTCTTATTTTCCATCATGTCTTGCTCAGTAGAATTTCAGGACTGCCATGCTACCGTTAAGGTCACAAAAATCGTTCCTGCCACAAGGACCTCATTCGCTATGAGGCAGGACCGATAAGCCCATCAGACTTCGTGCCCCCACGGAAGGTGCAAAGGACGAGCAGCCTCACAAAAAGCATCATGAAAGTTGAAGCCTGAGTGACCAGGAAGAGATTTTACGGTTCCAAACATTTACAAACTCTTACCCAATCAGACCGTTACCCACAGACTTATGTCGAATCTCTACCAGAAGTATCTTTGACTGCAGCCTGATATCCACACGGTTACTACAAACAGCACTGTTAGCAACAAACACTCGACTCTCGAACAACGACCGACATCAGGGTGTTTTATCAAGCTCACAGACGAATACTCTCAACATCTCACACCTTCGTCAACGTCAGTCATGCCGAACAAGAAGAAATCAAAATCCCGCGGCAATGCTCCTCCTCCACCACCCAAGACTGTCGACTGCTCAGCATGTCATCAACCTATCATCATTCCACGAAGCTGCAGACACGGCAAGAAACTCATCAACTGCCAGGGCACGGACTGCTCCACCGCCCACATCACCGCCCACAAAGACGTATGTCCAGCTAACACGTTGCACATGACATCCGCCCACTCCTATAGGAACAGGATATTTCAGCCAGAAACAGAATTCTTTCTCGACTCCAACCGAGCGCAGAAAGCCATAATGCTCAATGATTGGATTCCGAAGACCATCAGAGTTATCGAGAAGAATCGAGGCAAGGAGATGAAATACCTGAACGGGATGCCGAAAGCGGAATTCCTGCAAAATATCCGGGGCGTGTCTATAAAGGGCAAAGAAATAATCGTGGTGGAATTGGATGCAATTCAGGCAGGAGTGTTGAGCTTTGAGGCTTCCATATATGATGATGAAGAAAGTGTCACAGAGGGTGAAGACCGCCTGACTCCCCCGGAAGACGATTGAGGCTGCGAAGCGCATGCAGCATGGTTGCAGAGCGTTTGCTCATTGAGGTGTACTGTTAGTCCTTGGATATAATCGAAAATCATTGGAGAGTGTGGGCTTGTATTGACAAAATGTATAATTGTTTCAGCTTACTTGTTTTGCCCATGAATCCCAAGTTACCTAGCAGCCCTTCAGTAAAAAAGTGATATCGGGTCCTATCTACTAACAAAAACTTTGCCATGAGCCCAGTTGAATAGGGGTCATGGTAAGTGAAGGCCGGGTTCGCAGGCCTTTTCCGGTCGGTTGTCGTGGACCCGGGTTCGCAGGGTCATCGTATTATTGTCGTCGAGCTTGCTGGTCGAGATATTTTTGGTCGAAAAGTCGATCGGTCAAAGTGCGAATCGAACTGGCGACCAGTTCGTCACTGTCACGCCTTCTAGCCCGGTGCTAGTTTGATAGCTTTCAATGAAAACCCAGAGCCAGTGAGGAATTGGTGACCAGAATTCCGCGACTTTGATATATAAATGCGGCAGAATGTGGTCTGATCTGCTATAATCGAGTTCCGCCAAGTGAGAGAGGGGAGGCAGGCGAGACAAGACAAAGACAGGAAGATACCTGGGTAATTTTGAGACTTGTATTCCTGATAAAGACTTTCCCCTTCATGACGCCTTCCATGAACACTGCCGGAGCGGGCGTGTCAGAATATGTACAGATCTTGGCTTAACTGCTGGTATGATGCTTTTCCGGCGCATGGCATGCAACGGAACCATCGCCGTTGTATCAACACGCAACACCACCACCATCAGCAGACGCAAGCATAACCTCGCTGAGTTGTTTCAAGGCCATCTAATTGCTGAACAATCACGCAGGCGACCCGTCTTTCCGGATACCCACATCCTTTTCCCACGATCGCAGCACGTTTGGGTGATCAGCATATATCTGCTTGTCTCTGAGATGTACAGGGGTCTGTCCTTTCGGTGTGTCGGGGATGTGCTTTTCCAGTCCCTGTTCTTCTCGTTAGCGACGCCTCGTGTACCAGCTTATTCGGACAACAACGTACAATCTTCTGGAACACACATCGGTTCATCAATCTTTCCGCCCTCCGGCATTGCCATAGTTGATGGTTGTTATTCTCCAGACAGTTATAGTGTAATCGAAACTCCTCAAGGCAGTTCTTGTTGATGTCATCTAGTCTGCGAGTGATACTCATGTCAAAACCGCATCTTGACCAACTCTTGCATGAGGGTCATACTGACACACTAGCTGCGCATCTCGTCACCTTCCTTCCCTCTTTCATGCAGTCCAGTTCTCCTCTTCCATAAGACTCGGTCTTGCATTGCATGTAGTCATCGTTATACGGGCGGCATCGGGCTCCGATGAAGAAGGATGCGCTCATCAATGGTGCTGAAGTCGCTCCAATCTCTTTGACCTTGGGAATGTGGTCAGGCAAAGGCGTCGTGTCGATAATGACATCGGTGCTGAACCTGCGGAATTGTTAGATCAGCTTCGTTAAGGTTGGTCAAAGATCGAATGTACCTCGCCTCGCGGGACGCCATGATTGCGGCCGCTGAGCAACAACAATATGAACAACTGAGACCAAAGCGTCTGAATGCTGAGGCTTATGGAGATCCGTCACCCAGCAGCGACTTGCAAGTTGCGGATGCGGAGCTTCAATGCCAAGCAGTGGTAAATTCACGGCCAGCTCACCCGAATTGGCGATATGGTGACGCCGCCCTATGCGCAGCCCCGGATCGCGCGAGTCGCTCACCCGAATCGAATATCTTTACTATACGATTGATGCCAGTTTCGGTTTTCTTCACGAATTAGGGTAGATTCCTAGGGGCAAAAAGGAATTGTTTCCAAGAAGGCCCTAGGGGACGAAAATGCCTACCAAGAGACACTACAATGCGCGTCGCGCTGCTCAACAAGATGATCGTTCTCCCTTCGCAGAGGGGCTGTCTTCACTACGTAGAACATCGAACGGGCCCTTTTGAGCTGTAAAGAGCCCTTCATTCGCAGAAGCGACGATTCAAGAAGCATCCTGGCAGATCCTAAGCGATGCAGCCTTAGCAAGAGCTGCACTTAGATGCTCGACGCCACTGTTCGAAATACAAGGGAATGGGAAGACTGAGGTTCGAGACGCCATGCTGACGCACGTGAATGTTGATATCTGCAATTGGACCAAGTCTTTTCAGAAGATGACATTGTATAGGTAAATTATGGTGAACAGGCATAGGCCTGATTCAATTATGGCTATGGAGTTGAGCTCGGCCGACACCGGCCGGTATATAGTGCCCGACAGTGTTGGCAGGAGCCGGGTCTCATGGCTCCGGCTCCGGCTCCTTGGAGGACACCTGAGGAGACGGCTCCCGTCTCCTGAGCCAGATCCTAGGCTATCCGTTGTAGGTAATACGTTAACTACATACGGAACCTCGCGGAGAATCCAGTACCTCCAAATCCTGGGGTTCAGTACTAGATAGGCGTACTTATATACGCCTAGGTATACCAAGATCTCTTATCCCGTGAGACAACTGAAACATAAGATGACATCGTTGAGAGCAGGACGAAGCATCACTCAAACCGGGACGAGGGTCTAAGAATTGCTTCCAACCATACGTTCACTCATTGCGCGAAGTTTCCAATCCATCCATTCACAAACCCTAATCTGCTTTATCACCGGCCGAGTTCTTCAAACACCCGCGTGCTCTGCAAGCAGATCTCGGCCATAATCACCCGTGCATTCCGTGGATTGGAATTTGCGTGCCGGGATCCGACGGACGAAGAGCTCATCGATCTGGGCGTCGCTGCGGCCAGTATAATCGGGAATGAGGAAATAAACAAGAATGAGGGAGACTAGACCCAGCGACCCGAAGAAAAACCCTGGAACAAACGTCAGTGAATCGAGTGGCGTGCTTCATCACAGTATGAATACACGTACCAGTCTTCTCGCCCCACTGTGCTGAGCAGGTACGGCGCGTAGACACCGCTGGCGTTCATCATCATGCAATTGCCGAGGTTGCCCAACGTAGTGGTTTTGGCACGGAGACGAGCACTGCCCGACTCGGCAGTGTAAGCCCAGCCAGCAGCACCGGGGCCGGTGACGGAGCCGATGTTGCCGATAACGGTGGCAGCAATGAGATGGTTACCTGCGGTGGTGCTGACGGCGAGATCGAACCAGATGGACCCAACGATCCCGATGACCACTGTAAACACTATCAGCATTTTGCCATAACGGTAAACAGTTCCAGATTGACGTACGCATGCCCAGCGTTTCGAGGGTCAAGCCGCCAAAGAGAATCTTCCAGCGGCCACCCAGTCTCGGGTTCTCGATAAGGAAGAATATTGCAACGTTGGCAGCGAAGCCAGTTGCTTGGACGATGGCAGCCGATCTGAGGGCGTCGGACTGACCAGCAAGCGAGAAGAAGTAGGTGGCAAAAGATCCGTACAAGATGTTGCCAGCAAGTGGTTGAGTCATGGCAGGGAAGATGGCACAGAATGTGCGACCGAAATCTGTAGTCTTAAAGCACTCGAGGAAGGAAGTTTGCTTGTTGATGGCGGTTTTCTCTGCCTACTTTTCGAGAGTGTATTGGATCTTGGCCAGCTCGAGCGTGAGATCCTCGTCTAGGAAGTAAGGATACATGAACTTCAGTGACTTTTTGGCATTGGTGGGCTGGTTGTGCATGTGGAGCCAGTTTGGAGACTCGACCTGTGTATACTGCGTCAGCGTTTGTTTCGCGTTTCGATTTTGGATCAGGGAGATTTTATCAAGAAGCACAACTCAGCGAGGATGATAACTATTGGAAGGGCTAACATGATGTACAGCGGCACCTTGTACTGCTTGTTGTCAAGAGGACCGGGCCATCTCTTCTGTGCGGCCCAGGCAACGATGGTGGCGATGAGGTTACCGAGATTCACTGCAGCACTGTAAGTTTTGAAGTTTGAACTCGCAATGCATCATTTGCTGACGACCCACTAAGCATATTGAACATGCCGAGCGCAATACCACGGATCTCCCTTGGCGCAACCTCTCCGATATATGTTGATACGCCAGCCTGCATGACGCCTGTTGCAATACCCATGATGAGCTTCGCGAAGCCCCAGCCTATCCAGTTCTTGGCGGTGACCTCGAGGAGTGCACCAAAGGGAGTGACAGCCACAATTGACCACATAACGAATCGACGACCGAACATGTCGGCCAAGAACCCGGATGCGATCATGCCGGTGATCTGACCAGGCCAGCCGAAGCCGGTCCACGCAGAAACATAACCAGGGTCAGCGGCGTAAGTCTTCGTCGCTGCGTCGTAAGAGCCCATTTGTCGACAGAAGGCCTGCAGTCCGATCATATTGCCAGACATGTTCAGCTCAATACCTGCCGAAGTATGAGACTTCCACCGCTGAGGCCTTTGGATGAAAGGTGCATACCACAGATAATGCCATTGAGCAGAACAGCGCCCATAAGGCACAGCATCCTTGGGTTTCGTGTTAAGACGGACCATGTCTTGTGCCCTGCCTCAAGAGTCTGCTGCGCCGCGAGCTCGTAGTTAGCCTCGATCTTTGCTTCCGTCACGTCGTTGGCATCGGAGAACGAGTCCTCGACATGTGGCTCGATGGTATGGGCATTCAACTTGATTTGGTCGGTGGAAGACATGGCTGTAGTGGCATCAATGGCCTCTCTCAATGAGCTGAAGACCAGATATTCCCCATGGGGTTTCCTTGCTTAAGTAGTAGGACGATTGGCGGATACTGACTGACGTGGGGTCGTCACCACATGGTAGCTAGCGCCAGTGGATATGCCCACTCCGAGTGTTCGGGGTCATACATGATATTTAGGAAGTAAAGACTCGGTCCTGTTACTCGGCCGTGGAGCTCGGCCGCACAGCGTTAGCTTTACCTCGTAGAGTACGTCCATCACTGGCATATTTTCCTAACCTATTCCTTGCCAGGTTGAATCTAAGGAAACCTCCTTTCAAAGACTCGAACGATCCTGCCAACAAAATTAGCAGTAGCCTGTATTTACTCCGCAAGTGCCTTCTCAGCTTCAACTTGAGAAGCCAAAAGCTAGTGGTGTATACTCCTGCTGTTTCACCGCGCAATCCACAGGTATATTCAACGCCGAGCAACCATCATGCCAGTCGATAAGGAGGGGCACGAAGTCCCTGGTAAGCCGCCGGCACTACAAAACAGCAATGCGTGAGTGTACAGAGGGTTCCCGCTAATGTCGTCCTCGCAGTGCCATACTTCGTCATGCCCTCCAAAGAGATGATCAAATACTTCAACAACTTTTTCATCGACACAAATTTCCACGACCTCCCCGTTAACACCCATTACAAACTCTATCCGCAACCCTCACGCTCTTCGGAAGCCTTTGGCAGCTTCAACATCTACTCCCCAACGGCTATGAGACCTCCAGTGAGCGCTATCCCGTCCTCTACTGGTTGCACAGAGGCATGCAAACACAGCGCCAATCCTTCTGGGCAATCGAGTACTACCATGCAGCGATGGCGCGCGGCGAAATGTCGCGCACCATAATCGTATCACCTCAAGCCCTCCCCGTCGGCTGGTACGCCGACAGTAAGGACGGACCCCGGCCACTCGCCACCATCATGTCGCACGACCTCGTCCAACACATTGACGCCACATACCGCACGATCGTCTCCCGCGAGGCGCGCTGGATCGAGGGCTTCAGCATGGGCGGCTACGGCACATTGCACCTCGGATTTAGGTATCCTGAGCTGTACGGCGCGTTGTCCATGATTGCGGGTGCATTGCTACCCAGGCTGGATATGGAGCCGTTAGAGCGCACTGGGGATACCTTCTTCAATGGCCAGGAATACTATGAGGCTAATCACCCAACAACGTTGCTGCAGGTCAATGGCGACAAGATTAAGTCGGGGCAGACACTTGTGCGGTTGCTGGGTGGGTCGGGCGACACGAGGCTGGCGGAGGCGATCGCGAGAATGAAGAAGTGTCTAGTGGAGCTTGAGGTACCGTTCAGGGACATTGAGGTCAAGAATGTTGCGCATGAGTATGGGGCTATTTTGGAGGGCACAGGGTCCTATTCGTACGACTATTGGAAGGAAGCCGCTGCAAGGATCCCGCAGAACAGTTCTCGGACGGTCCTAGATATCCAGAGCTTGAACCTTAAAAACCGATCCAGAACCTTAGTGTTTTTGGAAAGGTGATTAAAACATGATCCCGGGAAGGTTTCTCCCGGAAGGCGTAGGATACACTCTTAAAGAAAGATCCCAAGTACAGCATACTAATTGAGAATATAAGCTAGCATAGCGGTTGATTGCTGGGCGACACATTACAATGATCAAATCTTTGGTGATGATGTAGACCAGTTCCGACCAGAGAGGTGGTTTGGCGAGAAGGAACAAGTTTCGCTGATGAAGAGATACTGGATCCTTGTGAGTACCTCTATACTCGACATCTATCTAGATTCTTATACTTTTACTGTCAAAAGCTTACATATGTTCATGTCCTCTATAGTTCGCCCACGGTGCCGGAACTTGCTTAGTAAGAACATCAATTTGATGGAAATCTCAAAGGTGGTACCATACATTCGCCGATCCAAGTGCTGAGCTCAAGTGCGACTACGTCAGGTTCGTCCAGCCTCAGGATTTGAACGTGCGAATCAGCCCACGGAGCTGGGGAAAATCGTCCAGTCCGCAAAAGTACGGAAGCGTGGCTTCTGCACTTACAACAAACCGACTGTCCGTTGCTTCATCGTCCGAACGTCCACATCTTGCCACAAGCCCACACTCACAAGAGTGATGGTATAGAGACTGGTCGCAGCAATGAGCATGTATCGCTGAGTTTCTGCATAGCTTCTGTTGATGGCAATTCTTGTTGGGCTGCCCACCGGATAACTGGATTGGACGGTCAAATCGCCGTAGATGCCGGCAAAATCTCCCGGGGCACTGGCCGGAAGGTATTTGAGCAATTTCTTAGGGAAGATGCCAGTCCACATGGCTCCCGCGATAGTCGAACCGATCGCGCTACCAATGGCAATGATCATGGATTCGCAGGCCAGGAGAGCAGGGAAATCGCGTTGCTTAGAGACGGCCATTAGGGTGGTTTGTTCGGAGATGACCAAAACACCACCACCAAAAGCGACAAAGATCTGACACATGACGATGTAGCCGATGTTGACATCCGGTTGGCGGAACTTGATCATCAGACCCACTCCGAGGATGGTAAGTGGGACACCCCAAAAGAGCGAGTACATTTTCAGACGGCCATTCATGTAACGCAAGCAAAGTCCGTAGACCAGACAGATGAAACAACTTCCCATCGTGTAGATGTTGCTGATGTAGGTTGCATGTACGATCGGCTGGTTGAACAGGACGATGAGGAGGGAATAGAAGTAGCTGTCCCAGACGTACCAGGCAGTGTACAGGGATGCAGCCATAGTGTACGTGAAGATGACGGTGCGGTTCTTCAACAGATGCCAAGGGACGAACGTGATCGGAGCAAACTTCGCTTCCCAGACACCGAAAGCGATGATCAGCAAGGCACCGAAGATGAGGAAGCAGATGATCATAGGAGACCGCCAGGTGTCGGCCTGGTAGGAATAGATGTTAAAGGCCAGAAGGAAGAGGGACAGACCCGTGGCGAGGATGAGGAGACCAATGACATCGAATTCCTTGAGATAGTGGCGTGTCTTCTGAGCCAATGTCATGTTGGCAGTGGCACGTGGAGGGATGAGACCAGCTTTGTGAGCCTTTTGCTGAGCAATCCAGTGCATGATACCGAATGGAGCCATGACGATGGGAACGAAGATGCAGAAAATACCAAAGCCCCATTGATAGCCAATGCGGTTGATGACGCTGTTGGCCGCATAACCGTAGATCCAGGTGGTGATGAGGAAAGGCGAAGAAGAATAGGCGATCATGAAGCCTCGATTCTTCAACTTGGAAGTATCGGCAATGCAGACAGTAATGCTAAAGTCGATGCCATTGTAGCCCATCTGCGAATCATTAGAAAGCTGTATCGGTACAAACGGCAACAAAGCGAAAGACTCGTGCTGGAATGGCACAGTCTTTCGAAGAGTGGAACACGTACCCAGTAGAAGACCTGGGCTGCACAGTAGGTTTGAACATTTTTGCAGCCTGCCATCATGATCAAGCCCATCGTCATGAAGAGGACGCTCAAGGCGTATGCGTGTGGTCTGCCCCAAACGTTCATGATTTTGGCGTACGGGAGCTTCCAGATACCGGCAACAAGTGACGAGATGACACCCGTAAGTGCCGTCAATGAGTGTGATTGAAACGAGCTCGTCACGTAGGGAGTCAGAGTGTTGATGATGCCGTTGGAGAATGCGAGGAGGAACTCAATGAGCCAAATCCTGAGTGACATCAGTATACTAGTAGACAATCTGGTCGGCTTTTAACTCACGCAATATATAGGAAGATGATCTCCTTCTTCGACCACGCAAAGGTCATAGCTTGGACAGCTTGTACGCCATGCTCGGCATTGGTATCGATCTTCTCAATGGACTCATCGTCAGAGGTGTCACCTAGAGATGAGGTGGTGTTGTGGTTGACGGTCTTTTCGTGTGTCTCCTTGGAGACATCTCCAGAGGCCGGCACATCAGACCGGGGCTCGGCAGGCTTGCTTCCAAGGGCTGAGACAAACCCAGGCATCTCCAGATTCCCAGTGAGAGGCTTCATATTGAGGATGAGTTATCACGGTGATGATTGATCTGGAGAAAGTAAGTCGTACCAGAGATTGATAAGACAGATTGATAAGATAAAACGCAGGAGACGGATCAAATCACCATTATATACGCAGTATACTTATCGTAAGGAGCCGAGATCGGACGGGCAATGGTCTCGCTTCAAGAATTTTGCTCTGGCCGGAGTCAAGCATTAATCCAAAACGGGTAGCATTCTGAGGTAGCAGCTTGAATATTCGCGCAGCCATCAGAATCCAGCTCAGAGCCAAGGCCGAAGTATGGCGACAAAGCTTTGATCGGCCAAGCTCGTAGCTCTAGGGTGCTGAGGGGTGGAGGTGTTGGGATTATTGAGAGAGGTTAGGATAGGATGTCGCTAGGAGAAGGGCGTCTCCGGCAGGGCCAAGGATGAAAATTTTAATCTAATCAGATCCGCTGCCAAGTCCCCATTGGCTCTGTCGCAAGCCGAATGACCCCTAAATGCCGGAATCCTGTTCAACTCGGGCCTGCTGGGCATTTCTGGACAGCTCTTGGACGTCTTAGCATCGATCGATGGAGCCGTGATTCTGCACCAGTAGCGAGAGCTTGCATTGCGCCATGAGAGCCATGGAAGAAAGCGGAAGTCTGGTGGCCTGAGCGAGAAAGCTGCAACACGTGGTACACAAGGTCGACCAGCCATTGAAAGCCTGATGGACGTAAGAAAGAGAAAAAGACGGAGATGAGAAAACGGTGCATTCCTGATTCTCATGACTCGAGCTCTCCGATTGTTCATGCCACTCTGAACTTCCGCTGCCGGCAGTCAATCCCGGTTGTGACCACCTCCTTACACGGAGCCGTAAGCCTCGTTGACAGGTCCTTGGCTGCGGGGTGCGTTTCGCAAAATCATCGCATAAGAGAAAATGTTGACGTGGAATTCCTGGAAGCTTTGTTGCAATGTTGATGATATCTCTTAGAGAATGTTTTGAGTGTGAAGGGTTGCGCTTACCTCAGAGAGAAGTAAATGTGCGTCAGTCGCACTTGAATTCCGCCGCATCTCTACGGGGAAGCATATGCCATTGGGTGGCAAGTCGCGATCGCGGCACCCACAGATCTCTGTCGAGCCATGTCACTTCTGGCTCAGAGAGGATTTCCATCGTCTTTCTGATGCAGTTATCAATCGCATGGCGTTCATGTCTCACCAATCAAAGGGACAGAGCATAGTTCCAAGATCCAAAAGCACGCCTTCATCCTGAACACATCGTACGCTAACTGACATGCCGAGGCTGACGATTGGCTCAATACCTGGTAGGCTATGAGATTCGACACTAAACCAACCTTCCTATAACAATAATGCGGAGCACTATCAGCACGTGTCGAAGAATCGTAAGCCGGATCCCATTCGTGAGGAGAACCGGTCAAGGTACAGTACGACACTGTAAGCACGGCGATCTCTGCGTATCAGCACACTCCCCGATTCAGTCCTTTCGTACAAACCTGGGCTCGTAGATCCGGGGACATCAGCATCAAACCCATCACCATCATTCCGTGGACATATCAACCCAGATACCCACCTATAGACATCGCGAACGGAAGAGAGAATGGCATCAACACCCACCACTCTGACGACTCCGTCCGCGTCCCCCAATGCCAATGCCAGTTTTCTCCGTGGCTCCGCCATCCTCATAATCTGGGGCGGCGTCGACGACCCAACCACCAACGAAGAAGCCCTCAACGCATGGTGGACAAACGAGCATCTCCCCGAACGCCTCTCCATCCCAGGATTCCACCGCACTCGGCGCTTCTACACGCTCAAGAACGCCCAGTCTCAATACCTAGTAGTCTATGAAGTCGAGTCTCTCGAAACACTCACCTCCCCAGACTATATGGAGGCACTCAACAATCCGACTCCGTCAACGGCGAAATTCATGCCACTCCTCGCGTCGATGAACCGCTCGGCATGTCGGCTCCTGCATTCTGTTGCGCGGGACGAGTTCACTTCTGGAACGCAAACAAAGAACGGCATCGGTGGCACGGTCGCGCACATCGTGTTTGAACCGCCATCAACTGCTGAAGCCAAAGAAGCCCTGCAAAAGTGGATCGTTGACGTCGGATGGCCTAGTCTAGCGGCGTTTCCAAGTCCACTGGCCATGCATCTGCTCGAGCATGACGATGCAGCCTCAAAGTCTGGCAGCTCGACGAAGTCTTACGAGGACGTACGGTTTCAAGGTGCTGAGGGCGAGAGTGAAAGTGGAAGCCAGGGACGATGGATGCTGCTGATTGAGTTTGCAGAGCCGTTTGGAGCGCCGTTCAGCAGGGCTTTCACACTTACTGATACGATTGCCGACAAACTTGACGATCAAGGTGCGACGGATATTGACGTGAGGCTTTACAGTCTGATCTGTGCAGCAAGTGAATAGTCATCATTATTTTGTTCGCACAGCGTCTTTGGGACGCATCTATGATATTATGACCCTTTTAACTCTGCCATCGATGCGCTGAGCCAAACGTTCTCAGCGACTATTATTGCCATCGTCTTCGACCTTAAGTTAGCCTTCACTCAGCGAGGCCGTATCGATGCTGAAGTCCCCAATATCGTTGATATAATCTGGATCTGTTGAGTGCGAGTCAGCATTGGTCTGACCAAGCAATTTCAATTTCTTACCAGTCTTTTGCTCCACGATGAATTTCTGCGTTCCCGAGATCATGCCTTTCAACTCACTGACGGTTTCATGGAGATGCAATCTGACTTTCTCGTTGCGCTTCGCAGCACCTTTGACCGCCTGTATGGCAACGTGATACCGACTGGTCTCATTGACAAGCATCATATTGAACGGAGTGGTTGTTGATCCTTCCTCATTATAGCTTGCGATTGATATCCGGCCTGTGTTCGGCCTGCCGAACAGGAGACCTTTCAGCTCGTTTGCGTAGCCATGGTAGTTGAAATGGATCGGCACATCCGCTGTGAAGAGAGCGTCGAAGTCTTCGTCAGTCAATGAGTGAGGGTGGCTGCTAGACGCCCCCAGAATCATCAGATCTGTGACATTGACGACTCGAACACGCAGATTTGGCACTTTGTCCTTTAGCAAGACAGCCGCTGCGATCACCTCGAATGTTAGTTCAGCTCCAATGCCCACTAGCACGACGTCCGGATCCAGTCCGCCATCAGTGGACGCGAATTTCCATACTGATGCACCAGCGCGACAGTGATTCTCGGCTTCTTCCGCGGAGAGGAAGACAGCGGAAGGTTGCTTAGAGCCAACCATGAGATTGACATAGCTTTTCGACTGTAAGCAGTGGGCCATAGTGGACAGGAATGTGTTTGCGTCCGGTGGTAGATACACCCTGGCGGCGCTTGGTTTCAGGTTCAAAACAGCTCCGATGAAACTTGGGTTCTGATGAGAGAAGCCATTGTGCTCCTGTCGCGTCCAGGTCGATGTTTCGAGATAATTTATGCTTGCGATGGGCTTGCGCCAGGTGGACTCCCGTGCCATCTTGCCGAATTTGGCATACTGCACCATCATGGTGTGGATGATGCCCAAGAAGGCTTCATAGCTAGGAAAGAGTGCAGTTCGACCAGTCAAGCTATATCCTATAGGAATCGTCAGAAAGCTGCATCGGCAAAACGGGGACATGTTGAAAGGCTTGTGCTTCAGTGGCACAGCCTTGAAAGAGGAAGAGGAAAAAGAAGACCCTTACCTTGCAAAAATCCTTGACATTGATGCTCGGACAGGATTTCGATAAGGCGGCCGCCCCGGGCATTACTGAATTGATCCCACTGAAAGTTGCGGTTGGTGGAATTCAAAACAGTGTCCAACTTGTTCGATTCAAACTCGTCTGGAGAGAAGATTCGAAAGGTCTTGGGATTGTCTTTGATGACTTGTTCAAGCAATTTCCCGACGGTCTTCATGCAGCTTTCCGAGCTGCCCTTCTTGACCTCGAATTTACGCCAGTCGATGGGTTGAAGGCCTTGGTATGGGTCGTAGGTCTTTTTGTTCTGGCCGAGGCGGCGCTCGGGGTTTTTCGGCACAAGGTTCTTGATCTCATCTATCACATCACCGTTGTCCTTGAATAGCTCTTTCGGTTTGTAAGACTCCAGCCATTCTTGAAGCTGTTCGAGTTCTCCCTTCTCGGTCTTGGCAGCAGCCAGTGGAACTTGGTGTGCTCTGAACGATCCCTCAACAAATTCACCATGGACTTTCTTTGGGCCTGACCATCCTTTTGGGGTACGCATGATCAGGACGGGCCATCTCGGCTTCATGATGGGTTTGCCACTTCTGGCAGCTTTCTGAATTTTTCTGATCTCGGAGAGTGCCCATTCCATTGAGTTTGACAAATCAGCATCGATGTCTTCGAGATCGTCTACCACTCTTGGTTGGTATCCGTATCCGGTAAACAGTGCTGCCATCTCCTTGTCATCCATACATCCATATATGGTTCTTTCACTGATCTTGAACCCATTCACGTGGACGATGGGCAATACAGCACCCGACTCCGCCGGATCAATGTACTTGTAAGAGTGCCAGGCAGTGGCGGTAGGACCTGTTTCAGACTCTCCATCACCTACAATGCATGTCACAATCAGATCAGGGTTGTCCATGACTGCTCCAAAGCTCACACTGAGAGCATAACCGAGCTCACCACCTTCGTGAATAGCTCCCGGTGTCTCCGCGTTGATATGGCTGGGAAATCCTCCAGTGGTACTGAACCTGGTAATCAAGGTATTCAGACCTTTCTTGTCTTGTGAGCATTCGGGATAGAATTTGGCAAGAGAACCTTCGATCCACAGGTTTGCAAGGAGAGATGGAGCGCCATGTCCCGGCCCAACAACATAAATCATATCCAGATCATGCTTTTCGATGAGAAGGTTGAGGTGTGAATATACCAGTGTCAGACCAGGGCATGTTCCCCAGTGGCCGAGCAGCCGTGGCTTGATATCGTCAAACTTGAGGTCTCTTTCAAGAAGCACATTGTCTTGCAAGAAGATCATGGCAGCTGCGATATAATTGGCAGCACGTCTGTACTTTGCGAGAACTTGATTGGTGTCATCGTGCAATGTTGGCTTATCCAACCTGACCAGTAAATCGGCGACATAATCGGGGACGGTGGAGGGCGCTGGCTGTGGGTTAGGACGGTCAATTACTTCGCCAGGCATGGTTCTGGCAAGAGACGCAGAGGTCTCGCTTAAAGCTGTGGTTTGATTATCAAGGCAATGATGAGTGTACTTGGACCTTGAACTCGAAATCTAGAATAGCTGCTCAGTCAGCAGAATACAATGGGATTGATCCTAAGGACATGAAAGAAGTAAGTGATAATTCTGCCGGAAATCCGGCTACTGTTTGCGAGACTATGATGTAGAGACGCAAGACCGGGTGATGCGGTCAAGTTGCAAGGTGAAGTTGGTTGGCATCCAATGGTTCTTGACCCATGAATTTGTTTTTGACTTCATGAAGCAAGGAATTCTACGTCACGAAGAAACAGGCGCGTCGTGCAGCCGCAGTCCGTTGTTTTCTCCAAAAGGATCTCGTGGTGGTACCTGTCAAGGCCTGTGTCAACTCAGCTGCACACGTGGTGTGATATCATTTCAACAGCTACAAGAAGCCGCCGTTACCCGCGCAGATGGACGGTGTCGAACTATACCCTCAGTAATCTGAAATCCCCGGGTCACTGTACGGCAAGATGTCCTACCTCATCCTATCCATAAACGCAGGCAGCTCATCGCTGAAGACGACGCTGTTCCTGGAAGAAGAAAAAGATGGTGAGAAGAAGCTAAGTCGGTTAGCGAGCGCCGAGCTCAGCGCCATCAATCAGCCCCCGGCTAAACTGAAATATGTCCGCGGTTCCTACAAGAACACCAGTGAACTCGGCGACATCAAGGACCACAAAGCTGCCTTTGAGCACATCCTCCATGCCTTCCTCAATGACTCCGAGATTCCGCAAGCCTCAAACAAGGAAGATATACACTATGCCTGTCACCGTGTGGTGCATGGAGGTGACTTCGAGGAAGATCAGCTCATCACCAGAGAGACATTCGACAAGATCAACAAACTGTCAGACCTAGCACCACTGTATGCACGTTCACGTCGACTCGCAGGTTTCCATGCTAACCATATCTCAGACACAATGCCTCTGCAGTCAGTCTGATGAAAGCCTGTCATGAACATCTTCCCAAGGTTACCAATGTCGCCTGTTTCGACTCTGGTTTCCACCATACGATACCTGCACCTGCCAAAACATATATGATAGACCAGAAGATTGCCAAAGAGAAGGGTTTGCGCAAATATGGCTTCCACGGCCTCAGCTACAAATACATCATTAGGACAGTCTCCGAATACCTGGGCAAGCCGCAGTCAGAGACCAGCATTATTGCACTCCATCTTGGTAGTGGAGCATCAGCCTGCGCAATCAGGAATGGTGAGTCAGTAGACACGACAATGGGATTGACACCTGTGTCCGGTCTCCCTGGTGGCACGCGAACTGGTGATATTGATCCTAGCTTGGTCTTCCACTACACCTCCGAAGCTAGCGCACTCAGTCCCAACAGTACGAAAGATCTTCACATATCCACTGCCGAAGAGATCCTGAACAAACAGTCCGGTTGGAAGGCTATCGCAGGCACCACCGACTTCTCCAAGATTGCCGATCCTAATGCGCCCGACACGCACAAGCTCGCCTTCGATATCTTCATCGACCGAATTGTCGGTTATGTCGGGAACTATTTTGTCAAACTGGATGGCAAGGTTGATGCCCTGGTCTTTGCTGGCGGTATTGGCGAAAAGAGTGCTTACCTGCGCGAAGTGGTCACTCACAAGGTCTCCTGCCTGGGTTTCACTTTGGACGATGACAAAAACAAGAAGGCGGCCGATGGTGGCGACGTGCTGATTATTGGCACAAGTGATAAAATGCGCACCCTTGTCGTCGAGACTGACGAGGACTTAGAGATGGCTAGGAATGTTGCAACACATCCGGAGAGGTTTAGTGGAAAATTGACCGTTTCCTATTAAGCCTTTTGACATCCGGGTGAGTGCCCTGGCGAACGGAGCAACGGAGCAGGATTAGATGGTGCTCTAGACGCTTGCCAAATACCGGAATTTGAGATTTGAGCTGGTCCATTTCAATTCACTCATCGGTGTCGGTGTCATCCACCACAGTCTGATCCGGTGTCTCTAGTCCGTATTTCTTCAAGAAGTGTGCGTCCGATGGTGACAAGGGCATCCAACCCGGCGGGACTTCGGTACCACCTATCAAGCAACCCAATTGACCCTTGTACTAGGAGTGGCTGGACCCCCAAGCATTTCGGCGTTGGGCGTTATTAGTACCCTTAGGTAAAGATCGCTCCTTGCATGAAGCAGGTGAGCAGAGATGACAAATTTGCTAATGCAAATTAGGTGTGTGCATGGACTCGCAGCCTCCAACGACATTGGTCAAGAACTCTTGTCTAACATATGGCTCACGACGAAGCCTGGGGTTCACCACTATTATGGGTACCAAGTAGACGGTAAGAATCCACAAAGTCCTTCCCCACCATGAGTATCTGATTACATTTCCAATCTAGGATGTCGTTAACCCCTCCAAATGGGTTCATCTCAATTGTGCTTGTTGGGAGTGCCCCATCCCTCATGGTGACAGGTTCTCTTGTGAGGAGCTTATCACGTACAACGACTTCAGTGGCCGACACAAGCTCCGCAACAGGGAACCGATGCGTTAGTAATCGGACCTGCATTATACCTCCAAGAGCACTTGATGGTAAGTGGCTGCTGCCTTACTAAGGATGGTGATTCTACCAACGGCGAATATTGGGTCTTCCATGGATGCCGAAGTTTGCCATGATCAACACCATTCCAAATACCGCCTTTGATCAAGTACTACTACCGAAGAGAGTTACTCCGCGTTGCATAGACAATCACGAATTTGGCCCATTGAACGTGCCCCAAGCCACGGAGCTTCGACGGGAAAAGATGAAATATACATCGTTTGTTTGTATGAACCTATGGCGTAACTTGATGTCCACCTGGCCTTACGGAAAACGCGGGTGCGAATTCGGGCGAGTATCGAAGAAGCTACAAGGGAGGAGGACATGGTGCTACCACGTTTGGATATAAATATATCCCCAGGTGTTTGCTCGTTACTGCCAGCTTATCTTCCTCTCCCACACGAAGCACAGGACAAGCTCAGCGATGCCTTTCCACCTGAAGCCATACCTATTGACCCTGTTGCTGGCAGTAGCTGAAGCTGCCACCGTGGCTAAAAATGCCTACAATTGCACCAGTTTCATCGTCCAAGTCCCCGTCGACAACGTGACAGTGGTTGTCCCACCACTGCCACCGTTCACGGATCAACATGTTGCAACATCGTTTGCCAATCTAATCACAGAAGAATTGATGTTACCTCAGGATATCTCGGGGTCCCCCAACTTGTCGACGTTGACTACATCGTTCAACATCAGTGCTGAGTACTGCACGCCAGCCAAGTCAGGACCAAAAGCATCGACCTTGCAGATCTTGACCCACGGTCTCGGCTTTAACAGAACATACTGGGACTTCTATCTCCCTTCCGCACCCAACAACGCTCAATACTCTTATACCAACACTGCAACGGGTGCCGGCTATAGCACTCTGTCCTGGAACCGTCTAGGTCATCCACCAACCACCCTCGCAAATCCATATACACAAATCCAAGCCACAGTCGAGCTCGCCGTCCTCATCGGCCTCACCACCCTCGTACGAGCTGGCAATGTCACACAAGTCCCCAAACCCCAGAAAGTCATCCACGTCGGCCACAGCTGGGGCAGTGAACTGTCGAACGCCCTCGCAGCGACTACACCGACTCTCTCCGACGGCGTCGTCCTGACCGGCTACTCCCACCAAGACATGTTCAACGCCTTGTTCATTGCCAGCACCGGCCTCCGCTTCATCAATCAGAATCAACCAGCTCGCTTCCCGAACAGTACGTATTCGACAGGCTTCTTGACTTGGCCCGACAAGTACGCGAATCAGTATTCGTTCCTCGAGTATCCGTATTTTGATGACAATGTGTTGGATTACGCCGAATCCAACAAATGGCCCTTCACGCTGGGAGAGTTCTTGAGTGCCGCCCTCATCCCTTCCCAGGCTCCAAATTTCAAGGGCCCGGTGCTGTATGTCGCTGCAGAAGCGGACTTGATTTTCTGTGCTTCGAACTGTACGACTTTATTTGGTCCAACGAGTTTGGAAGTTGCTGCGTTCAATGGCAGCTCAAGTGTTGAGACTTATATCCAGCCTAATGTGGGACATGGGATCAACTTGCACTATAATGCCACGGGTGCGTATAATGTCATTATGAACTGGGCTTCGAGCCATGGCTTCTAGGGTAACGCGGGATGGGAGACACGTGCAGATGTCGTGTGGTGGGACCGATACGGTGGAGAGAGATCACAAGGGGCTGAGGTATGAAGATAGATCGTGTGTAATGAGCTGGCTGCTTCCGGACCCTTAAGACTAAATGCTACAATATTGTACACGAAGGACTCTTGATGAACAACAAGGAGCTTTACCCTTCTCAAATGAAAGCCCCGTTCTCATCTTCTCACGGAAGATCGAATGGCTGCGTGCGAACATTCCCTTTCACACCATCCCACTGGTAAAGCATATGCTTCTCATTCGTCTGCCGGATCCCAACATTGCATATCCGCCGGCGACTGAGATAACTTCCCAGTTCTTCCTCAACTGCTGCTTCAGGCGCGACACTCTGTCCGCCTTGCACGTGGGCTGGCGCCCGCCCTTCCTCATCATCCTGCAGCGCCCACCACCACTGACTGCCGCTAAGCATCCCGTCTTCGTCATCGACCTCGACCTCGACATCGTCATGAGCGTGCGGGACATCCACGCCTGCATCAATATCCTCGACACTCATGGCAGCGATCCATCCCCACTTCCGCCAGAACCAGCGCTTGACCTCCCAACTACGTCTGTTCCACGCCACGCCGTCGCGCATGCTCCGTCCATAAGCGCCGTTCGCGCGTTCGCGGCCCCAGCACACGAGACCGTCATGCATGATGTCGAGAAACAGTGCGCAGTGATCCAGCCGAGCCAGACTCGACAGGTAGATTGCCATGCTGCGGAAGTGCGGGAACGGAATGCAGTCTAGATAGCAGGGGTGTGGGAGTATGAGCTGGTATGCCGTCGGGCGTAGATCGGAGGGCATGGTGTGCAGGTCGAGCGTTGATGATGCGGCGAATGGCGACGGGTGGTCGTTGACGTAAGATGCGCGGGTGATGCCGAGGGTCGTCGCGATGGAGAGCGTCGCGGCGAAGCATGACTCTCCGACGAGGGACAGATTGTTTAGGTATGGCGAGGGGAGGGTCGAGGTGGACGCCGACGCTCTTGTTTGCGATGTCGCAGAGCGTGATGATAGAGAGAATGGAGTCGATGTGTTAGGAGATGAATTTCCGTATCCGGATCCCGAGACGGTTAGTGGGCTGAGAATCAATGGTGCTTTGGTCGGTGGTGGAATGTACATTTTGAGCCCGGTATCTGCTGGGACCGCCCACATGCATCTCATGTCCTCGACATCAAGGTCGGGAGGTACGAAGTAGTAGAGCGCTGTCAAAGACGGAAGGATGGGATCTGGTAGGCAGATATCGTGCGTTGGTGGTGCGTCGACCTGGCTTGCCTCCTCATGATTGGGGAATGCTTGGATGGGCTGCAGGTCTTCTGGCGTTGATTGAGCAGTAAGTCGTTTCAACTCGTCTTGGACTTTGGTCCTGATTTCTTCATCACGAAGCTGTTTCTGCTTTTCGCGCCATATTCGCTGAGAGCGGCGGTTTTGTTCGCGCCTCGCGTCGGTCAGTTTGCGCTTGTATCTGACTGATTCTTTTTCTTGTGTCACAGGCATTACCGTTGTATTCGAAATCGGCATTGCTGTGGCTATCCCGAAGACTTACTCTTCTCCAAACTTCGAAGCGAAGTCGTTGATACAAAGTTCGTAACCTCCCATGATGATCGATGTCAGGCCACCCCGCCTTGGAGCGCACGCGCCAGATAGCTGACTTGATCATACGGGCGCAACGGCCGTAAGGCTCGGCAGGAACCAATGGAATCGGAAAAGCCAAACAAGTTCGCAGAATTGTGACTCACACTTCTTTGTATTTCCAGGATTGGATATCTGAATCACAGCAGCTGCCAGGAGTGAACCGTTGATTCATGAAAGAGAGGCTTCTCTGTAGGCATACTGCTGCCGACGATGGCATCCCCGAAAAAAGACTTGGGGTACTCGATCATCCGATGTCGACTCTTTTGCCTAAGCTCGCCGGCACTACAGCTTGGCCTCAGAACCTGGATGATATAGGTGCAAGTTTTCGCCACGGCTACAAGTGCTTCCAGTTCAGCGAAAGAATATATTGGGCATACTAATAACTGTCGAAAACAAAAGTCAAGGAAAAAGGATGGTACAGGTGGGGAGGACCCCGCAGAGGCTGTTCGACATGCTCATTCGACTTTATGGGTATCGTCATATTTTCAGGCATTTCCCTCGTAGGATCGTCAATCACTCATCTAGCAGCACCGCGTAATCTGTGAGCGTTATGTCATGGTTTTACATTCTTCGACCTTCTGTTGAAACTGAGATAACAGCATTTATGGTGTGCGGAGGTTCCTATCATTTCGAGGAAAGATCTCACAATGGTATGAAGCATCGGTATGGCATGAGAGCTGCCAAGTCCAGGGCAAATCAGGGTCCTGAAGCGTGTTGCCGCAGAGCATGGCTATTGGACCGTCAGAAGTGCTTGCCCTGAGTAAACGGGAACAGTGAAGACAATTGAGCAAAATGGGAAATCGAAAAAACTTTCCGCCTTGATCGATCAATTTTCACCAGGAAAGGAAAATGTGCCTCTCGTAAGGCAGGCGGAAGCGGGCCGAGGAACTCTTCTACCCTCGCGTATCGTATCCGTGGGGAAAGCGGACCCTGAGCGTGCCTGAATCTATGGCCAGGATACTCTGTCGCCAACATCGACACCATTCGTTCCTGAAAGCTTCAAGCACAGACACTTCCACTGCTATGGATCTTGGTTGTCGCTGAAATTTTCCTCGAGAGAGAGCTTTGAATACTCGATCAAGAGTAGTCTCCGAGGATCCACGGTGCTCTACGGGGTTTTGGGTTGACAGAAGCAGACCTTTTCTTTTTCGCAAGCAGAGAGTGTGTTTTCCACCTAGGGAACTGGTCATCAAGGACACCATTGCTTGCACCGAGGACGAATGTCATTGAATCCGTTCGTTGGTGCTGACACAAGAACTTCACCCAAGCACGTCATGACAGGCGTCTTGAAAGCTTGAGAACTCCTTATTGCAGTGATAGCAAATAGGATATGCAAGATCTGCAAGGCTCTGAGATCGCTCGTATGATCTTGGCCCCCAGGACGATAAACATCCAGATGCACTATCTTGTTATCGGTGGAAGCTCTATTGCAATGCTTCGTGACCTGCTCTTGCCAATGCCTTTCACATATTGCGCCATTGCGTCGTGTGACCCAAGTATCGCACTATCCGTGAACTTTGCACATCTCGTAGTGGAGCAGGTAGCAGTATTTATCGACCAGAGAAGTCAATCGCAGAGTATGGAGGCAGAGGAGATGGGTCAGGCGTAGTCCAGGTATTTTGCATTGACGTCGGTATTTGGATCTTCGAGATCGCGAGTGTGACATTGTTTTCGAGTGGATTTAGCTCCATCGACCCGAGGGTTAGGTTTTGAGAGCTTGAAGGTGCACATGTCAGATACCGTAGACGGACAATCCGATGCTGTGGCCTGTGAACAGACAGCTGCAGTAATACGGAGTACTGAGTGAGGCAATTGCAAACGTGCTGAAAGGGTCTGAGGAGAGCCTCTGAACCACAGGGTAAGCTTACCGAGTGCCTGGAGCCAGTCAATTGTTACCTGGAAATGTTACCAGGAAATGCTACGGGACAGGCAATAAAAGCACCCTACAAGCCTATGCAAGCTATACCGAGGTCAGCAATCGACCCGTGCCCACACCATCAATATTCTTTTTTTGCCTTGACGAACAAACACCATTTGAGAAGTTCCAGCCAGCGCCTCGACTTACACTGAATGACCCTGCGCGTGCCATTGACGGGACGATTCAGCTCGCGTACAGGCCAAGACCGGCTACACCTTTGACAAGTCTCTCTCATTCGGTTCTCTCAAACCTGGCTTGGTCCACAGAGCATCATTCCACGGCTGGTATGCAGCATTTTGACAACCATCAACAGTTTCTCATAGAGCTTGTTTTTGACGCTATCTCATGTGGGTTTCAGATGCAACGTCCTGGTTTGCCATTTTCTACTCTTTTCAGCCCAATTGTCCAATTATGATAGACTTTTATGGCATGCTTTGCATACACCATGGCGTCCATCTTTCACGGGAGTCCTAGCTTGACTTCAAAAACCCCAGTCCATCAGCGGAGCCATCAGCATCATCGCCGGAGCTGCGATCTACCAGCCCACGAACAATATGATAGCAACCAAATACCCTGAAAGCCGCTCGCTGCTAGTCGATGAGGCAGATATGAAATGGATTGAACAACCAAATCCTTCTTCTTTCTTTGCATCTTCTCGTCGGACCCTTCTCGTCATGCTGCTGGCATCCCTCGTATTTTTGTCTGGCCTGACATTGGCTCTGGCTGCTCCTCTGTACAAGCGCCAGTCAAGCGGCCCTGTGATTGGTACCAACTTCCAGGACCCTGCAGTACTCCAATTGGACGACGGTACTTGGATAGCATACGCAGGGATCAATACAAACCCTGTAAATCTCAATGTCGAGATAGCGACTTCTACCGACTTCACAACATGGACTGTCGATGACAGCTACGATGCGTTGCCGACGTTGCCATCATGGGCAGCCTCTCCTGGTCACGTTTGGGCCCCTGATGTTGTTCAGTTGGTACGTGAGCAAGCTGGAATACTTGCCGCTTCTGTTCTATTTTTATGTCGGACAAGACAGCTGACTGTGATTGGCAGGCCAATGGCAAATTCGTGCTATACTACTCAGTCTCAATGGCGTCAAGCCCCGGACAGCATTGTGTTGCAGCAGCTACTGCTTCCAGTGCAAAGGGCCCATTCACGCCTGTCGGGTCGGCACCACTGTTCTGCGACTTGACCGACGGAGGAGCGATCGATGCAGACAGCTTTTTGGATCCTGTCACTCAAAAACAGTACATCGTCTACAAGGTTGATGGCAACTCAAAAGGCCACGGAGGAGCGTGCTCTAACACTGTCGCTCCCATTGTACCGACACCACTCATACTCCAGGAAGTCGACGCTAGCGACGGATACACTTTCATTGGCGACCCGATCACGGTGTTGGAGAACGATGCAAGCGATGGACCTAACATTGAGGCTCCAACCTTGACCTACGACTCTTCATCAGGCCTATATGTACTATTTTACAGCTCAGAGTGCTTCGTCACCACATCCTATAACATTCGATACGCGACGAGTACAAGCATCACAGGTCCCTACAAAAAGGCGGCTGATTCATTCGTGGACACTGGTGCCACTGCAGCCGACGTGTACATTCCTGGAGGATTTGATGTGACCAAGGACGGCAAATATGCGGTCTTCCACGGGGATACCAACATGGGCTGGTTCCAGAATGATGGCAGCAAGCGAGTCCGAGCCATGTATGGCATTGCGCTTGCGATCAACTATGGCAACCCTGCTGTTTCGAAGATGTATTGAGGTTGAGAATTTTCGACACTGTCCCAGATTTTTGACGAGGTGATGAAGGCATGACAGACAAAAGCAAGCGGGCATGATAGAATAGACTGTGGCAATTCTATGTATATATTTTAGTCTCATCAATAGGATATTGAATGGATAGTAATCCCCATACCAGTGACCATGATATTGACTCAAGCGACAAAACATTTTGGATTTCCGCTGACTCGGTTTTGCATCTTGATTGATTGGACGGATGTGTCTGTTGTTGTTTGTAACCAATGACGTCGCTGACGGAGGTTTATTGCCGGCTCTTTCCATCATTTTGAGTGTTTTCTTTCTCACTCTTGGACCTTTATGGATGAGTTGAAGACTAGATGGCTCTTACCTATTCCGTTGACAGTCATTACTGCTTTGAATGTTGAATATGCCTGCCACGACGGGATTTGCATCCTGCGCTCTTGCTGTCCAACAATGAAATGCAATACCCCATGAAGGCGCGAAGGATCCAGTGAGTTGAGTGTCTCATGTAACAACAATCCATCGTTCGAATTTTTTCCTTTCGTTTCTTCACTTCTACATTTCATTCTGTATTTGCCCTTTATTACATTACTTGAGAGGAGTTTCGTCTTGCCACATCGCTTTTCGGACACATTTGTACTATCATATCGAAGGTACCATCATACGCCATGTCGCAAACACCATCGCGTGACCACCAACCCGACCGGCAAACATCAGCTTCCAGAGTACAGAGTTCCCCCTATTCCCTCGCCGGACCTCCACCAAGTCAACTGGGAAGATCTACAACCGGTACTAGCAGTCACGAATCAAGTAGTGTTGTCACCCGAAGACATCGCAATTCAAGCACACGCGATGAAGAGGGTTCTTCCAAGCAACCCATCTGGGGCCTGGCGGCTCCCTTCCCCCGCGTCCCACGCGCGCGGATGGACCGTCGAAGCACAATCCAGCGGAGGGAACCATCAGTCGACACGAATAGAACTCTACGGGAGTCCACAAGCGAGGTATCAAAACAGCCGTCCGGACCAGTAGGGACACAGCCAGCGCCCCAGGTTGAGGTGACTCCTGATAGGCATGAGGAGCACAGTCAACATGGCGATCGACCACAAGGAGGCGAACCGGAAACTGTGGCTAGAAGGGGCGACCTCCTACGACGCGCAACGACCGCCCACGCATCCACATTAAATGAAGGGCTTGACCAATACTCGACCTTACGACCGGAAGATGCCGTCAGCGAACGAGAAAGTCATCGGAGTCAACAGTTGGCGGCTGAGCACATCAGTGCGCAAGATCAAGCAGCTTCACAAAGGAGCCCGTCAGAGACACGTCGACTGAGTAATGCTTTGGGTCCTAACCTTCAAAAGCTCTCTTCAAGGTCAACCGCACAAGATGCCGCCCAGCAAAAGACCGAAGATCTCGTCGTCGGACGACAACCTTCACTCACAAGTGAGCCAGAGGTTGACCGTGCTCGGAGACTTTTGCAGTCTTATGCGGACACGGCAGAGCCTGAGCTGGATGCACAGCACAATCCAAAAAACATCGACTGGGAGGACGTAAATGAGATGCATGATGAAAAGAAAGAGTCCTCAACTGAAGATGAACACAAGGAACCGGAATACTTCAACGCCTGGGGTCGAATCCGCCACAAACTTCGTAACCCATTCGCCGAGTTTCTCGGAACCGTGGTCTTCATGACTATAGGCCTTTGTGCGAGTGTTGTCCGCACAGCGTCTCCTGATGACTACGGAAATCTGCTGACAGCCTACCTTGCATGGGGGTTTGGTGTGATGATCGGGATCTATGTTGCGGGCGGAGTTTCTGGTGGTCACCTTAACCCTGCTGTGTCCATCATGCTTTCAATCTATCGAGGTTTTCCCTGGTCACAGTGCTGGCAATTCATCATTGCACAATTGCTTGGATCCATAGCAGCTTCCGGGATTGTGTATGGACTGTACAAAGATACTATTGAAGCGTACCAGACCTCCAAGGCCGAGAAACTTGGACCGGCTTTTTGGACACAGCCTCGCACAGGCTTGAGCAACGCCTCCGCCTTCTTCACCGAATTTACGGCAACCGCAATCGCATCAGGCTCGGTTCTAGCGCTCGGAGATAGCGACAACTCACCACCAGGAGCTGGTATGAGCGCCTTTATTGTCGGTTTGCTTATCATCGCCCTGCAAATGGCGTTCTCATACAACACCGGTACAGCTCTCAACCCTGCTCGAGATTTGGGTCCCAGGCTTATAACGTTTGCTGCCGGGTTCGGTAGCGAAGTCTTCACAATGAAAGGTTGGTGGTGGATCTGGGGCCCATGGTGCGGAACCATTTCTGGGGCTATCTTTGGCGCCTTTTGCTATGATTTCCTGATATTCCAGGGCGGAGAAAGTCCCATCAACTACCCGACTGGAGAGCTGGGTGAAAGGATAAGAGCCTGGGGTGAGGCCAGAGATCGCTCGACTATGGGTAGAGGGAAGGAGGCCCAGGAAGCTGCCAAACGACTTGCCGCGGATGCTGTCTGATGACAGGTAGACTTTCTTTCTTTCTTTCATTTCAATTTGGTTAGGCTTTGGTACGTATTAGGGCACTCTTTCAAAATTAGAGAGCAGCAATCATTTGTTGAACCTTTGTTGTCGAAAAAGTCAACGAGCGGTTTCCTGGATTCCAGACTGACTGCCGATGATCGTCTGGGATTTTCGTCATTGAACAACTTCCCCACAGTCAATACCTACAAGTTTTTGCTCACACAACATTTCCAGCTTCCTTAACGAGCCATTGTCCGCATTGCATGCATAGCGCGCAGGAACACAGGAAGAAGTGGAGATGCGAAGATGCTCTTCAAGCCTCATTTACTGGCTTATGCCCTTCATCTCCGCACCCCAGATCATGCTCTTGCAGATCAGTTGTAACCGTCTCCACGTCCACCGGACTCTAACTGCAACAGGAAGAATGTATCACAACCAGGTTGAGTATAAAAGGATGTGTACCTTGAGGTGAGTCCGGAGATGTTGGACAAACATTCACCATGTTGTCACTGACGCTGCTGGTAGGAGTCCTCCAACTCACCACGTCCTCCTGGGCCCGAGGCGTGGTGAGGACTGACAAAAGACAATCTTTCGACTTCATCAACATCACCCAATACAACAGCACACCGGCTCCCGTCGAGGTCAGTGTGTCTCTGAATGCTGGAGGCCGGAATCAAACAGCATCCTTACTCTATGGCTGGTGAGTCATTTTCCCAGATTGCACAATTAGGCTAAATGACAAAAGGATGCACGAGGACATCTCCCATTCCGGGGACGGTGGCATATACGGCGAAGCACTGGTAAATCGTGCCTTTCAAGGCTCAGGAGCCACCATCGGCTCCGTACCGGGAGTTCCTGGAAGCAGTGTCGTGTCCTCCGAGAATCCCATACTGCCTTGGGGCCCGGTCATTACTGGTTGGCAAGGCATTGGTGACGTCGACCTGAGTTTAACCCTGCTCCACCCACTATCAGATGCCCTACGGGTAGCTCTTCAAGTGGACATACCGTTCAATGCAACCGGCGAGGTTGGCATCCTCAACGAGGGCTGGTGGGGGATCGATGTCCGTCCTGGGACGTACAATGCTTCGTTCTATATCTTGTCCGACAAGCCACGCAACAACGGTACATTGTCACACATCGACCTCTCGCTTCGGTCAAATTTGACAAGTGACGTGTGGGCGACTACAAGCATACTTTTCAGCAATGGAACCAACATATCAAGCTTCGAGTGGACTCAATATGAAGCGCAACTTGACAACACGGTGAAAGCCCCAAACTCGAACAACACCTTTGCCATCACCTTTGATGCAAGCGAAGTGGCCGGAAATACGTACTACTTCGACCTAGTCAGTCTGTTCCCAGAGACGTTCAAAGACCGTCCTAATGGAATACGACGTGACCTAGGACAAGCCATTGTCGACCTGGGTACGAAGGTCCTTCGGTTCCCTGGCGGCAACAATATTGAGGGTTATAGTATCGAGCAACGGTGGAAATGGAACGAGACCATTGGACCATTGAGGTATCGAAGAGGCCGGGTTGGCGATTGGGGATACACGAACACCAACGGTCTAGGTCTGATGGAGTATCTCCAGTTCTGCGAAGACGGCGGCATTGAACCTGTGCTAGCCGTATACGCGGGCTACTCGCTTGACGTATGGGGCCAAGACGGCGTCTCCTTCCCCGAAGACCGCATGGGTGACGTCCTGCAAGACATCCTCAACGAGCTGGAGTTTGTCACAGGTGACATCAGCACACCATACGGGGCACTCCGTGCGTCCTACGGGCATCCCGAGCCCTTCTCATTGAACTTCGTCGAGATTGGCAACGAAGACTGGTTCAGCTCGACGTACCCATACCGCTTCCCGATCTTGTACAACGGCATCAAACAAGCATACCCGAACATCACACTCATTTCGACCGCGTACAACGAGAATGCAAACTATAACATTTCCATCCCAGCCGGCGGCATGTGGGACACGCACCACTACGAAGAACCGACGTTCTTCTTAGAGAGTTTCGATTACTGGGACAACTGGCAAGAAGCCACCAACAACACCGGCGTGACCATCTTTGTCGGCGAATACTCGGTCTTCCAAGTCGACACCCCGGACGGAGTGGTCAATTACTCAATGCCACTAGGCGAACACATCTTCTTCCCGACCCTGATGGCCGCTATCGGCGAAGGCGTCTATCTTCTCGGCGCGGAACGTAATCCCAATGTCGTCAAAATGTCGTCGTATGCGCCCAGCCTTGTCAATCTGAACTGGCAGAACTGGACGCCCGATTTGGTCGCGTTCACTGCGGACTATGACCAGACCACACTGAGTGCGAGTTACTACATGGAGCAACTGTTCGCGTCGCATCGAGGTGCGGAGACACTGCCCGTAACCACGATCCAGGGCACATTCGATCCGTTGTGGTGGGTGGCCACAGCCGAGCAGGGTGATGGAGTCGTGTACTTCAAGGTCATCAATTCGGGCAACAGTAGCGTGCCGTTGACTGTTGATTTCGATAGGACGTTCACCGCGGTGAATGGTACGATTCTGGTAAGTATACCTGTACCTGTCGTGGCTTGAGATCTGGACAAGGACATTGTGTCGACGTGGAAGAAGAGAGTGCTAACAATGAATTTGAACAGACTCATCCCGATCTCGGAGCGTTCAACTATCTCGACAATCAGACAGCCGTTTCTCCTGCCCCCATCATGAATTTGCCGGCAATTGCAGCTGGTCAAACGGCATTCAATTGGGCTGTACCGCCGTGGTCGATCAATGTGCTGGAATTTCAGATGGGTGGCGGCGGATGGGGAAATTCATCCGCATCAGGCTGGGCGAGCTAGACATGCCTCTTTATCACCATAACAGCAGACGAATCTGAACATCATGACACGGTGTAATGCGTCCAAGACATCAGGGTGAGCATAAGACGACCCAATGTGATTTGGAAATAATAAGACGAGACAATTACAGTATGAGCCAGTAATAGGTATATATGACATTCGTCTACCTGCACGCTCCGCTAGACTTTTGTTTCCATCCACATCCCACATCTTGAAAAGAGTCTACTTCATATATCCATCTCGATTTCCCACCAAATTTATCGTCTATTGAAGTTCAAATACCTCGAACCCACAAACAACAAGATGAGGTTACTCGCGATGAAAGCCGCGAAAATCCCCAAATCCCGCCATCTCGTATCGAAGCTCAACAACAAAGGCTCATAGAACTGATCTCCAACCTTGTAAGCGCAGTACTGACACACATCACTGACATTGCTGACAAGATAACCCGCACCACCCCTGTCGAAGAAATCCGCCATATACTTCCCACAGTCTCGACCTGAAGGAGCAGGAAACGAATTCAATTCATGCGTCTTGCACACCACAGGCAACCCATGCAATTCCGTCGTGACCATACCACTCACCAACCGCGTAAACGGATCAAGTTGATACAGCCACGCCTTCCAGAATTTCGGGATCTGCGGTTTCGGAATCGTCACACCACAGAACAGCGCAAAGATAATCACCACAAACGGGTTGATCAGACTGGATATGAAGCTCGAGGGCGTCAACGCGGCGATCATTTGTCCTGCCGTCACACTGAACAATTCCGTGATCAACACCATGAAGAATTGGTATCCTGCTCGACTGCTTGACGGGTTGAAGCCCGGCAGATAGTAAACCGGTATGAAGAAGAAGACCGCGCACAAGAGACTGTACGGCATCTCGGCGCAGACCATGGCAAAAGCAAAGGGGAACTGACTGTACGCTTTCGCCGCACTTTCTCGATAGAAAATAAGCCGGCTCATATCGTACATTGGCTCGACTTGGGCGAGAATCAAGGCCGGAATGACAGTGACTTGAAAGACCACAAAGACTCTGTATTGGAGAGAAGACCGACTGTCGTCGAGTTGTAAAAAGTCTAGACCCGTCAAGAGCGCGACGATAACGTGGTTGAAAAGTCGTGTGAAGCCATAGTTCGGACTGCGCCAGAACGCTAAATGTGTCCGCCAGCTCACCGTCTTGACCTGGTGCCATAGCGGACTTGCGTATTCCTGTTCCCCGAGATTCTGCTGGCTGTCGGCGTGTTGTCGAAGACGTTCTTCTTTCATCGTGGTGATCTCAGATTTGACGGTCGCTAATTCGTCGCTCGACCGCCATATCTCGCCCCAGTCGCGATCACCGATACGAGGAGCAATGCCCGCGCCGATGGCATCGAGCATCCATTCCGCGGGATTGGCGTCGGCGGGACACTCGGCGCCGTGACGGGAGAAATACCCGAGGAGGACGTGTGCGTCTTTACCAATGTCGCCGAAATATACTGTCTCGCCGCCCTTTTGGAGCAGTAACAAGCGGTCGAAGTTCTCGAATAGTGCAGAATTAGGCTGGTGAATGGTACATAGAATGGCTTGGCCCGCGGCCGCGAGTTTGCGTAAGAACCTGACGATGTTGAACGCGGACTGTGAGTCGAGACCTGAGGTTGGTTCGTCGAGGAATAACAAGAGTTGGGGCTTTGCAGCGAGTTCGACGCCGATCGTCACACGTTTGCGCTCTTCGACGGACAACCCACTCTCGGGACTGCCGATGATGGCGTCGGCGAGGTTCTCGAGTTCTAGGAGACATAAAATCTCCTCGACGTATGCGTACTTATGCTCGCGAGGGACGTCGAAGGGTTGCCGAAGGTCGGCTGAGAACCGTAGAGCTTCGCGGACAGTCTGCGTCGATTCGTGAACGTCGAGTTGTTCAGCGTAGGATGTACCTCTTTGAAATCCGATGCCCGGTTTCTGTCCGTCGACGAGGATGTCACCGCCGATGACGCCAATGTTCTTGCGTGCGGCGAGAACGTCGAGAAGGGTTGTTTTGCCAGCACCACTGGCGCCCATCAGGGCTGTGAGTTGGCCTGGTCGCACGTACCCGAAGATATCTTTGAGGAGGCGGAGTTGGCCGGAAGCTGTGGGCACATCGTAGGTCAAGTTCTCCCAAGTCAGGATTGCTTTGGAGGCGATGTTGAGCTCGGAGCTGTCTCCTTCGTCTTGCTTCAATTGTCTCCTTCGTTTTCGATCTTGCAATTTTTGATTCAGTTCCTTGCGCTCCTTGTTCTCCTTGACGAAGTAAGTCACCGTTCGACCGCCGGCGCCGTACTTGATTGTCTCGCCCAAAGTGACATTGAGAATTAGGAAAACCACACAAAGCACGATGATGATGCCCCAATTCCGCCATAGGTCCTTGGGGTCGTATGAGAACCCGGTCCTGACGTAGTCTGATCCCGAGACCAGGTCTGAACCGGCTTTAGATCCAGGCAAAGTGCAGACCTGATTGCCGATACTGGTGTACCCGGCCCCGTTAGGTATTAGAGATGTGCCCTCGCAGCGCATGGTCAATCGTTTGAACTCGTTCATCATCAGGGCTGAGAAGCCCAGGCCCAGAGTGTTGATGTAGAATATCCAACGCAGCCATACCTGCTGACTCTGATACTGAATGATATAGCCTGAGGTGATGACGAACAAAGTAATGACCGTTGCCGCGAATTTGATGGCGTAATCGAAGTCTGGACACAGACAGCCGATCGTGCGGAAGAATAGCGTCATACACAGATACGTCGAGATGATGACCAACACAAAGACGAAGAAGGCTCCAGCTGACCGCGCCAAACCAGTCATGAAGTACACGATGACGGCGAACACGAAGATTTGCGCCGAGGAAAAGGCAAGGTCGACGAGAATTTGCGCCAGCCATAACGCTCCAGGCCGATGGAATGTGTATGCTCGATGTTTGTTGACGATAGGCCGGCCAAGCATTGTCGCCGGAAGTTCTGAAAAGGCCTGGAAAGCGTTGAACAATAGAGCGATGAACAAGACACCGCCTCGAGTGAAAGCGCCGGCTGAAGTCTGGGGTTGATGCAACCACACTGTTCCGGTGACAATGGCAATGACAATTGAAGTGATCCAAGAGGTGACGAGCGAAAACTTGTCCTGCCACTTTATCAGGAATTGTCGCTGCATAAGAGACCAAATCTGCTGGTGGAAGGAAACCGAATAGACTGAATCTTTGGGGGTGTGCTTTCGTTTGGCTTCTCGGTGGGCGGCGGCAAAGTCATCGTAGATTTGCTTGTCCTTTTGAATGGATTCTCGGTACTCGTCCATCTCTTTTCGAAGTCTTTCTGAGTAGATCGACTTGTTGAAGGCGGCCACAAGAGCGTCTGGAGTTGATGGCACGTCTTCTGAGGAGCGGCCCTCTCGATACTCTCGCTCGAATTCATCAGTACATCCTGTAAGATAGTCGGGAGTAGTCTGGCGAGGCTTCTCCAAGAAACCCAACCCCTCAAAGTATGATCTTGCTTCTTTCGCAGGTCCGAAGAAGACCTGTCGACCTTGGTCAATGACCATCACCTTGTCGAATTGCTTGTAGATGTTCTCGGACGCTTGATATAACGAGACAAATGTGGTTGTCTTGTAAATGTTTGTCATGATCCGAAGAGATTTGGCATAATCCAGAGCGGTAGAAGCATCCAACCCACGCGTACTGTTGTCCCATGCGCACACGGTTGCAGCTGTAATCATCATTTCAGCGATTGATACCCGCTTTCGCTCACCTCCGGACACGCCACGCATGAATGGATTGCCGACGATCGTGTTAATGGTGTGCTCGATGTTGAACATTTTCAAAAGAAGTCGGATAACCTTGTCTTTGAACTCGGCTTTGCTCAATCCTTCCGGTCGCTTTCCCGGAGTCTTGGTCTCGAGCGCAAAGCCGAGGGTCTGGCCTACGGTAAGAGTAGGGTGATGGATATCATCTTCCTGGTTGTAGACTGCTTCGCCGCGATATTGTTTGGCAAAAGTCGAAGAGTCGAATGGACCGTAGAGGACCTCGCCCTCAATGCCAGTATAGCCGAATCGTTGATTCGCTATGACTTTGAGAAACGTCGTGCATCCACTTCCCGGTCGACCTAGAACGAGTACCATTTCCCCTGGCTTTGCCACGCCGTGAAACCCATTCAGAATGTTGAACTCTCTGCCCTTTTTGCCGTAACCGAGGATGGACATTATCGTGCCGGGAACATTGAAGAAGTCGACGAAGGATTGTGGAAACACCTTGACGAAATTCTTGACGCCACCAATGCCGCGCACTGTGAGATTGTCCCAGATGACGCCAATGTACTTGGCTTTGATACCGGCAGCATGGTCGGCCTCTCGGTTTCCTCGCAATGTAGCTTCAAGATCGAAACCCTCCTCCAAAGTATAGTCGGACGCGCTGACTGCCTTCTCAACATCCTTTACTTTAGCGGCAGAAGCCCTCGATTGGGTCCTTGACATGCGACGACTGATGGAACTGAACTCTCTGCTCAATTCTGCGAAATCCTTCTCGGCGCGCTCAACATCAACGCCTGAGGTTGTTCTTTGCATGCCATACGAATCTGCTGTTCTGGACCTTTCGGAGACCGTCTCCCTCTCTTGACCCTGCCTTTGACCTATGGCATCAGGGTGAGAGGGAGACATGGTCTCCTGAGCATGCTGGTTCGCGGAAGAGCCATGTTCGTGCAGGCCCAATATACCGTACGATGCAAAGGACATTGTTTACGGAAGTTGATCCGTATTGACCCCACCAACCTGGGGCTCCTTCCTCCGCAAGTCCACCTCCCGAATCGTGCTCCAGACTGTGTCTGCTCCAGGGAAGCAGATGTGATATTTCGCAGAATAATGCAAATAAGGAAAAGGGATAAATGACAGCGAACTTTTCACGGCGCAAAAACCATGGTAGTACAATTGATAAGCACCATTAGCTTAAGTTAGGTTTTTTGGAGATCAAGAAGGGAAAGAAGGATTTGTACGAGGAAGTTAACTTAGCGACGTTTGGCAAAGTGGATGTCTGCCATTGACCGTCAAAGACCGTGTCCCTTTGGTGGGGGATGACACCGTAGGGTGCTCTCTCTCCGGCATTGCGGCAGATGCAACTCAAAAGCCCAGGCATCGGCAAAACAAGGCGATGACCCCTAAAAGCCAAGGCCGAACGGGCATGTCCTGACTGGGTTGATGGGGGTCCCATAGTCCGTAGATTGTCGGCTATCTTGTACGGTGGGGTTGATGTCCTTACTAAAATGGTACGAGTATGGCTCATCACATAAGAGAGCTTGATATTCTCTACTCTAGCAGGCACTCACTTGCAGTCTGCTGCATAGTAGGAGTTATCGACGCACGCCAGGATCGAAGAGTGTTCGCAGTCTTGTAGAATAGGTCTACTCGACTTCAGTTTGATCCCTTTGGGGAGGTAGTTTGATGTTTGTGGCGGTCAGTGAGTTGAGTGGGATGAGGCGTCGAGACCCTTTTCTGTGTGACTCAAACCTGCATCAGGAGATGTGACTGCATGACTGCATTGGCTGCTCGCGGACTTTCCGTCTTCTCGTGCTTGTACGAACAACAGCATTATTAATCGTGCCGGTTTCTGATCCCAATCCTGGTCGGAAAGCTCTGGGCTCACGATTCCTGGCTGACCGTAAAATGCATACCATCTTCAAACACTTGATAACTTCCTCTTCCTCATACATGCCCACTACCAGGTATTAACTGCATGTATTCGAGCAAACATCCTCTCCGTACCTATGGTTGTGGGGGGTTGTGTTCAGCTTTGCGGGGGGTTAAGATAGGCACCAGATGCTCGCCAAGTCTCCTGATTTTAGGGAGGAACAAAGTACTGTACTGTATCGGTGTGTTCATTGTCCGGTCGTCCAGCTCATCAATCATTATTATGTTTCATACATAGTTACATATACACACAGAATGGCTGCCAGACCATTCAGTACCCCGTAAAACGATCACTTTTTCAACACCAGTGTGCTTAATCGCCCGAATCGCTTACTCGACCCGGTATCCGCCGAAGAGGTTGCTTCCGCACCTTCTTCGGCAACATTGTGCTTGCCGACAATGCTGAGGAATACTTGATCCAACGTTGCTCGACTCACACTGTAGTGTTCAATCTGCAGGTCACTCTTATTCTTTTCCAGGGCCATGAACAATGCAGATATGCCTGACGCGCCTTTGATCTCGTCATCACCGGCACCGAACCCAGATGCTGGCACCGAAAACCTGATCTGTCCAGCGTAGATCTTGCTCTCGATTTCGGCGTTTGCAAACGTGCTGACAATCCATTCCCGGATACGAAGCATGTCGCTGTCGGATGCATGTGGTGCGTGCTGATGAACCAGATGCACGTAATACGCATCTCCGTGCTTGCGACGGAGATAATCGGTCGTCCCCAGTGCCAGCATCTTACCTGCCATAATGCCAGCTCGCGTTGCCAGTGCGTCTGCCTCTTCCATGGAATGTGTCGTCAACACGAGGGAACGACCAGGGATCACCGATTCGAGGGTGCGCCACATAACACGCTTGCTTGCTGCATCCATCCCTGATGATGGTTCGTCGAGTAGGAGGACGCTGGGATTGCCCATTAGCGCAATGCCTAAAGACAATTTACGCTTATTGCCACCCGACAGTTTGCCAGCCATGCGATCAGCGTATTGCTCAAGTCCAACTGCACGCATGACGGCGTCCACATTATGCCGAGGATCGCTTACACCACGGACCTTTGCGTAGAAGTAAAGATGCTCTGCAACTGTCATCGTGTCCATGGCATCAAACTGTGGACACACCCCCAGACGTGATCTGGCCTGAGCCCGATGCTTTATGACCGAAATATCATCCACCAGGATATCTCCGCCACGACGGCTGGGTTGAATGTCCCCTCGGATGAGTGAAATCGTGGTCGATTTTCCAGCACCATTGGGACCCAGCAGTGCAAAGACTTCGCTCCTCGGCACGCCAAAAGTGACATCTTCGACTGCAATATTCTTCCCAAAATGCTTGGTCAAATGAAGCACCCTAAGACCATCGTGGGAAGCGTCAGCTCTTGTCAATTCTTTCGAAACTTCAGCTTCGAGTGTGTCCTTCTCTTCGGTGTCTTCTTGTCGCTGTGTGCCGCGCCATCGACGAAAGAGCGGACCGGAATCCCACCAGAGAAGCAAGCCAAACAGGAAGAATGACTGCAGAATGAGGTAGAGAATGGGGCCTCCAAATGTAGTCATTGACCCAGGATATGATGCGAATTGTCGGTCCCTGCATGTTATCGAGAATATGTTCAAGGTGACGAAGAGTGCCCTGGTGAGATTGGCGACGGGAGATATTGCTGCAATTGTGAAATGACATATGTTGACATAACTGTCAATCTTCTCAATCGGCGAGTAAGTAAGAACAGACATATATGCAATGAAGTAAAGCAAGAACATAACTGCTTGACCACCAGCGGCAAAAGCAAATGCTGCAAGTTGCGACCTTGAGAACAGTGAGATGACATATGACAGCAATGTGGACGCTAAGCCGTACAAGAAAAACACCACAAAGACATACTCCATATGATACCACACGTCTGATACCGCCCGAAAAATGATGATAGCAACAGCGCTGATGATGACAACAATGATGAAGTCGAATGCGGTATACGCAAGCCAGAGTGGTGCAGACCGAACTCCGTTACTGTAATGCAAGCCTCGGACATTTCGAAGCCGCTCGATTGTTGGATACAGGGCGAAAAATGACGGATAAACAGCCATCGCCAAACCGAAGTAGGTGATTAGTTGCAAGGCACTGCCCACACTTGCACCCCAGGGCTCGTCGAATGCTTGGTACTGATTTGAGATGGAAACATTGCTCAAGAGTACGTCAAGTGCATTCTGAATGATGACTGAAAACGCAATGTCGCCATCTCCCTGCCACGCAAAGATGGGCGGCGTGGTGTTGTCTCCCAAGAAGAAGCCACCTGGAGTGACATTGGCAAAGTCGTTCTGGATATAGCCATTGAATTCGTCGAGAGTGTCAACAACATGCAGTGAGTTGAGCAATTTTGTGGTATTCGCCGCAACACCACCATTCCCATTGCTTCCAAGGAATGTGGAGGCTAGGCTTTCCAAAGCATTTTCTCCCAGACGATCTCGTGGGCCCGCAACGAGCTCGTAGTCAAACTGTGTTGACAACGACACTATGTCAGACACGTAAGCTGTTGAGGCTGGAGTACATTCTGCCTTCTGAAAGTGCTTAAGGAAGAGTGTCACAAGGCCAGCGGCAATGATCGGGATAAGCAGTGCTGCAAGGTATGGTAGGGTATTCCGACGTAGGACCACCGATCTTTTGTAGAAAAGAACCATGGCTTGCCGGGTCATGCTGATACGGCGTCCGTCCAGAAGTTGCGGGACATCGGGGAACGACTTATCTTGCACGATGACAACTTCAGCAACCTTTGGTGGATTAATCTCAGTACTATCATGACTGCCAGTTTCGTGAAGTTTATCGCCCAGTCCAGACTTCTGGGAGACGTCTTGCTTGGTATTGACTTCTTCCGCGACCTTCAGGAACACATCTTCAATGGTGGGACCACTGACTTGATATTCGGTGATGCCGGCATTGTCAATTCGACCCAGGAATTCTGCAGCCTTCGCCGAGTCGGTCAGGGAGTATATGGTCTGATCATCACGACGAACTTGATTGATATCCTCATATGCCGGGATTTGATGTACTCCATGGTTATGATAAACATGGACTCGATAGCCGGACCCCAGTTTGTTCTTCAGTTCGACCGACGTCCCCAAAGCCTTCAACGCACCCTTCGAAAGAATGGCAATACTGTCGGCGAGTAGTTCGGCCTCGTCCAGAAAATGCGTTGTGAAAATGATGGACCTCGTACCACGCTCAGCAAGCAAGATATCCCAGATCTTACGTCGTGACAAGGGATCTAGACCCGACGAAACTTCGTCCACGCAGCAAACTCGTGATCCGCCAGTGAACATCATGGCCAATTGAAGTTTGCGCTTTTGACCCCCCGAGAGCGTCTTTGATCGGGACTTGGCTTTGGCCAAGATATCACAGGAGCTCAGCAGCATCATGTTCTCGTCCTTTGAAGCCGCCTGACTACTCTTGAGCCGATTGAAGATCCGGACATGCTCTTCCACTGTCAAGTCGTCCCAGAGGACGTTCTTTTGCGGGCACAGACCTAAACCGGTGTTTCCTTCCGGATAGTCCACTGTAATTTCCCCAGACGTGATTGAATGCAGCCCAGCAATGGCATCAAGAGTCGTTGACTTGCCGCTGCCGTTTGCCCCCAAAAGAACCATGATTTGACCTCGGACTGCATTGAAACTCAGGTTGTCCACAGCTAGGACACTGGCTGGAAGTTTCCTTTTGAATAATGAGCGTAACTTGGCGAGAATCGAGGGCGGATACTCCTTTGTAAAGTTAACGAGCGAAATGGCATTTAGAGATTCCGAGGAGGTCGTCTTACGGCTCTTTGAGGCCGTTCCGTAAAGAGCCCGCTCGATATATGCGCCAAGTATGGGAAAGACCACGATATGTACGACAGAAAAGATCCACAGGGCAATGCCTGGTAAAGAGGAAGTATTCTCCGGAGCTGATTTCACAAGGTTCGTCCCCAGATCCTGTCTCTCATATCGAGCCATGAAGATAGTGAAGTAGACGTAGTTCATAGGCGGAAAGAGCAGTGAAAGTATCGCAACCGATGCTGTTCCCGCTTTGCCTGCGACCTGAGCAACGATAGCCAAAAGCATGCTTACAATGACCGAGGTGATACCACTGAGCTGTGCCTTTTTAAAAAATGCGGCTCCAAACAGGGAGAGAGATGACATGGCCAGACCGGACAGCAGATTAAATATAATGACAATGGCGGGGGATGTCTTGCTGAATACACCTACACTGAGAATTATGGCCATTATGATCCAACCGGGGCCGTAGAGCAGATCAAAGGCGATGTGATTCGCAACAATTCTTGCCATTTGTGGTTGCCATCTTCTCAGGTTCGGCATCATGCAGTCAATCAGTTGTGCCATACCGTTTTCTCTTTCAGCTGCGACGAGTCCAGTGAGTTGATAGGTTACTCCAACCATGCCTATAAAGAAGGCTACGGCAAGTATGTCGATGATGCCTCCCATGTATCTGGTCCGGATTTGGTCCAACCGCTGCTCTTTCGTTATGGAGGTGTAAGAATATTCCTGAACTGCCTCTGGTAGAAGTGTTGAGCCATTGGTCCCCGCCTCGACCTGGGAAATGGCACGATCAATGGCATGTTGAAAAGGGAGTAAGTAGATTTCGACATCATTCTTGGAGGAATCGGTCACAATCTTCGTCTCCAGCCCGCCATCTGCCCTGATCGAATAGTTCCAATGGCCTGCGTCGCCTTCTAATGGGGAGGAAAAGAACACAGCCCCTGCAATGCACGTAGAAGTCCCCCGGATGGAGTTTCTGCAAGTTGTCAAAAGTTCCTCCTCTTGTGATAGTATTTGGATATTGACTGCAGCAGATCCGACATTGTCAACGACTCGATTGATTACGGATTCGATTGCACCACCCGAGAAGCCGTTGTTGACGAAGACAAGCTTGTCTCGACCGCCGGACACCAGACCGAGCGCTTGTGGGAGTTCGCGAACCGCAGTAGGCTGTCCAATGCCATAGACAGAAGGGGGAATGAAGAGGAATCGCGCATAAGAACTAGCTAGGTCAGAGGGTAAGAGTCATTCATCTGCTTCACACTCACAGAAACCCAACGAAGATGCAGGGTAAGAGGAATGCTCGTATGGTCGTGGAGAACCAGCGCCTCACGAAGGCGACGAGAAGATTCTTGAGGGTCAGAGTAATGACTTGACGGGCAAAAAGGGCCATTTTGAAGACGTAAGATCGGATTGAAGCACAAAGCTGTCGTTAGTGGTCCGGCAACATTGTCGCCATCAGCATATTCGTAGAAATAGCGAGAGAGACATTGTCAACGAAGTAGGCATGTACAACAAGTGCATGATTCAGACAATGTTCCAGGAGGCCACCCACCACGAAAAAAAAGTCCCTTAGAAAGACAATATGGTTGATGCCTTGCAAGGCTGCAAAAAACAACCCGTTTGAGCGATGTGGGAAGGTCTTTGGCAGCAATAAAACAATCCATGACGGTTACTCGTAGGTGTGGTAGGGATCAAGTCCATCTGCCACACTTGATGCACCTCCAAAAACCGTCAACACCACCTACCGTTGCGGGTATAGTTTAACTCTTTCGTATTCGGCTGACATAAGTTTCCCTCTACCTCTCGATATGCGTTTTCTGCTTGTAACCACCCGTGGTTCCTCGAATCCACTGCCTTGCCGGAAGACTTTTTGGATCAAGGAAGAATTACCAATGCAGAGAGGCTATTAAGAGTGACTGAGGGTATATGTACGCTACATTGTGATGAACAATGGTCCGATCATCTTGCCCACATTCTTCCCGTGCGTCGCGTCGCATACCCCGGAATCTTCAGCTCCGTGCCTGCATTTCGTCGCCAGCCAGCCACGATGAGTCTCCCCACTATTAGCACGGGTTCATGCCCCTGCCCTCATTGCACGACGCTGATTGATGCACAATTCAGGCAGCCTCCCCAGCAAATCATGTCTTCGTGTCCATCTTGCGATTCTGCTTAGGGAAGCCGCTGAAGCCAGTTCATAGCAGATTAGGCCGCCCAGTGACGAGCCGAGTTAAGATGTACGCGTTGCATTCTACAGCAAAGCAGTATTCGCTTCCAGATTACAGCGAACCGAATATGGTAGGTCCTCTGCACGCCAGACTCATGTTGCACAGGTCAGGCGAGAAGAGTCGATAACACCTTAACTGCTACATATATGATCCGGGTTTCGTGGTGACACTACTCCTCTCGTTCATCCATCTCACTACAAGAAGCTTGGTAGCTATCATGGCCGCTTACTCCTCTGCCTTGAACATGCTACAGAAAATGCTCCCCCCGGCGCCCTTTTCAATTGGCATCGTCGCAATTCTTTGTGTTCTCTATCTCGCATACCGATGGGCTCTTCCCAAGCCTATTCCAGGTATACCCTACAATGCGTCTGCCACCAAATCAATATTCGGGGACGTCCCCAGCATTGTATCATACATGTCAAGAACAGGCCGCCTCTGGCCGTGGATCATGCAGCAGAATATAATTCACCAGTCTCCCATTGCGCAGGTTTTCGCTCGCCCTTTTGCTGCGCCGTGGGTGCTCATCAGCGACTTTCGCGAGAGCCAGGACGTTTGTCTCCGCCGGACCCATGAATTCGATCGCAGCAAGTTCGTGATCGACGCCTTTGTTGGTCTCGTACCTGATATGAGAATCACCATGCACTCTACCGAAGAGCGATTCAAGACGTGTCGAAACTTGCTCAAAGATCTCATGACACCAGGATTCCTGAACGAGGTCGAGGCTCCACAGATTCACTCCAATGTCGAGACCTTGGTCAAGCTGTGGGACTTCAAGGCTCAGGTAGCCCAAGGTCATCCATTTCATGCGGCTCCAGACATCTACAACGTCACCCTGGACTCAGTTTTCGCTGCAACCTTTGGACTCGAGGCTAAAGACAGCGCGACTACTTCGCAGTTGGAGCACCTCCTATCGTACACCTCAGCCAACGAGCTGAAAGTGCCAGAGATGGCAGATTTGCCCATCGACATCCCCAAAACCCGCCGTCCGGCAGCATTTGAGGCTGTCATCACTCTTACCGAGTCTCTCGAAATCTCCATCAAGGCACCCCTTCCAAGGCTAGCACACTGGTTTCTCCGACGGCTCCCATACATGCGGAAGGCACGAGCTATTAAGGAAAAGCTGATACACGATGAGGTCGAGGAAGGGGTCCGACGACGGTCTTCTGGTGACCACATCAAACGTTCCGCCTTGGATGACATCTTGCACCGCGAAGTCGTACTTGCCGAGAAGGAGGGGAGGCGACCTGCATATCACTCGCGAATAATATATGACGAGGTATGTTTCTGACCCTAACAACAGCTATAGTGTCTGATATATGATCCAGCTCTTTGGCTTTATCGTCGGCGGCCATGATACCACAGCCACGACCCTTTCATGGGCACTGAAACACCTGGCTGGCAATCAGGACGTCCAATCAACCCTTCGCTCCCACCTCCGCAACGCTTACGAAGAGGCAGCGAACGAGCGTCGCAATCCGACCGCCGCAGAAATAACCTCGGTTCGTATCCACTATCTAGATGCCACACTCGAGGAGGTGATCCGTACTGCATGCATCTTCCCAGCCGTTCAGCGCACTGCAACCGTTGACACTACTGTCCTGGGCCATCATATTCCTAAAGGCACAGACGTGTTCCTCCTTCAGTTGGGGCCGGGCTACTTCTTACCACCGTTCCCAATTCCGGATTCGCAACGCCACGAAAGCAGTCTAAAGGCTCATTACCAGGTCGGGGCCTGGACGCCCGATGCAGACGACATGAAGTCGTTCCGCCCCGATCGCTGGCTGGTCATTGATGCAGATGGACATCAGGTCTTTGACGCCCAAGCTGGTCCGCACCTGGCATTTGGTCTAGGACCTCGTGGGTGCTTTGGGCGACGTCTGGCATATCTACAGTTGCGCATCATTCTCGTCCTGATAGTCTGGAATTTCGAATTACTGCCTATTCCGGCGAATCTAAATTCATTCGACGCCATTGACGTGTTGACTACACAACCTGAGCAGTGCTATGTCAGACTGGCGAAGGCGAAGTTTTGAAGGGAGGTGCTCTTAGTGTTAGATTGCGATGAGAGTTCTTGTTAATGTCGGTTTCATTGCTGTCTGGGAATGCTGACCTTCAAGATGGGATGATGGCGCTACTGGAATAGATTACCAACTGCAATGGCAGCAGAACTCCCTTCATTTGACAGAGCCATAGAGTCTTCTACATTCAGCCTCGTAAGATAGCGGGAAGGAGGGTCTGGCAAAGCAGTCTGATTCTAGATTGTCTCCTCTAAGTGCGGCAGGTACAGTGGGGGGTTTACTAGTACGCAGTGTTTGGAATGACGTCTTCCTCTGCATTTCCGCAACCTGATCATTATTACATCTCGAAGCCATGGAGATTTATATTATACCTACAGTGTATGGAAAGTTTTGTCTCTAATCTTGTGGCTGAATGTTACGTCTGTTCTGTCTATCTAGCGCTTCCTAATATTCTGCTCGGTCCAGTTCGCTCGCTATGCACAAAACCATCCTACAAGTCTCACGGTCGGCCTGCGCTACGCTGAGGCTACAGACACAATGTATTACCATCATTCCCTCAAGAAGACTCCTGAAGCCCAGACAGCCCTCATTCTCAACTACTGCGACGCGCAGACAGGATCGACCGCCGCCTCCAACCCAACATGATACGGCTCCTTCACAAGGCGAGCCACCGCCCAAGCCGCCTCATATGGAAAACATCCTAGCCGAAACAAGACCAGAAGACAATACCCTGCTCGCACCCGTTCACGTTCCCGAAGATCCAAACTCCGTCCTCAAGTCAGATCATCCAGCCTCCAATATCCTCGCCCAGTCAGGTCTGCTAGTCCAGAGACAGCTCGAGATGATGAATGTGTTCATCGGTTTTGAACAGGCGAACCGATATGTGATACTCGATCCGCATGGGAACCACGTTGGTTACATGGCAGAACAAGACGGAGGTTTGGCTAAGGGTATGACAAGACAATTGGCAAAGACACACAGAGCCTTCACCACACATGTCTTCGACAAGCATTCAACGGAGGTCTTGAGGTTTCATCGCCCGTTTTCGTACGTCAACACCACGATACGAGTGTACGATCCGGTAGCACCCCAGCTTGGCACTGAGAAGCCTCCATCTACATCAAATGTGCCAGCGGAAACGGACCCATTGGCAGGCCTGCAGCAGGTATCACGCCTTCCACTCGATGCCATGCCTGTCATTGGTGAGGCCCAGTCCGAATGGGCGGCTACCTCACGCATATACCACTTGTTCCTCTCCCACGACCCGAACATCGATGGTTCACCCACCGGACAAGCACTAGTAGCATCGGAAGGCGGCTCCTCCATCCATAAATTCGCCTCAGTCAATGAACCGGCTCTGTCTTGGGACTTTTCCCTCCGCGACCAGAATAACCAGTTAATTGGCTCGGTGAACCGGAAATGGGGTGGTTTCGGTCGAGAATTCCTCACCGATATGGGCAGCTACGCTTTGCGCATGGATGCCGCAGGTCTAGAACCAGAGACGAAGCAGGTCGATGAAACGACCCACACGACCCCGACGGAGCCTGTTCCGGCCACCAAACCAACAGTCACTGAAAACATACCAGGCATGACGCTCGACCAGAGAGCAGTGATGCTCGCTACAGCCGTCACGATAGACTACGACTACTTCTCCCAGCATAGCAGCCACTTCGGCATGATGCCGATACCTCTTTGGATGGGCGGCGCAGGTGCTGGTGGTGAGGCGGCGGCTGGAGGTGTTGCAGCAGGTGAAGCCGTTGGGGCCACTGGAGGAGCTGTAGTCGGCGGAGCAGGTCGAGCAGCTGGTGCTGCGCAAGGATTAGGTGCCGGTGAAGGTGCCATCGCCGGCGCGGGAACAATGGCAGGATACGAAGCCATGCAGCGAGGTCTGGGAAGGAATTCCGATTCGTCGCAAGGACAACCAGATCCCAACACCGCTCAACAGGACCAGCCCTACAATGCGAACGCTTATGACTCCCAATCGCCACAGAACCCTGAGCAGGCTTATGACCCGCAGTCTCCGCAGAGCGGATGGCCCGAGCAGGGCAGCCAGGGTGAAGACGTCTGGGGCAGAGAAGGCGCCGATCCCTGGAGCGATGCAGGCCAACAAGCTCCTTCGGGTGGTGATGAAGGCGGCGGCGGAGGACTATTCTCCTCATTCTGGGATTCTTTCTTTGGTGGAGACTAATCGTCGTCTATGTCAGATGTTTCCAGAAAAAAAAAGGCACTGTCTCCCGTTGTAGTTCCCCAGCTTCTAAAAGATAACCCGCAAACTGGTAGGCGTCACGCCCATACCTGATCGGAGCCTGTCACGCATCACATTATAGCGTTTGCCCTTGACGTGATCGATGTCTTAGCCTTGATCAGTTTGACAAAAGAGGTATGGGTACTGGCGCTGACAAAGGCAAGGAGATATACGATTGTTCCTGTGCTTGTCTAAGCAAGCCGAACACAACGGACTTCACGACCAAAGCAGCAAACAAGGGGAGTCCAACACGAACATATATTTATAACCCTCAATCTGTCCAGGAGAGGCTCTTCAGCCTCGTCCTAGGAGTTCATGCATTCAATTTAACCTCATCACGTGCATTGGTGTCAGTGACGCGACTGCCCAATCGAGGCGCGGGGCAGTCGCGTCTCACTTCACTCTACAACTTTTCAGATCCACCATGAAGCACTGAAAGATTGCGACATTCACTTTGTTCACTGCCTCAAATCGCCTGTTCTTCAATATAACTAGGTATACAGCACGCGTTATTGAATGTATCTGTCAACAACCATCAGCAAAGGCGAGGTGGCCGATCAGTTGTGCTGCAAAGTTGTCATTGAACCAGCCATCGGACAGCACTCCTCAGTTTACAGTCACGATCAGCACCATTTCAAGACAAGATGGCGTTCAAGTTTGCTTGGCTTGTCGAACTCTTCGAGGCGCTTGAGGCTGCGCGGAAGAAAAAAGCAATCACCACGAACCGTAACATCGACCTCTATGCTCAAGCCACCAACGAATGGTTTGACCAATATGAACACAAGCTTGCACGAACGGGGCCGTCTGCGGTAGCCTTCCTTTCCTGCATCCTACCCGAACGTCTGCCACAACGCAGCTATCGGGTACAAGAGGACACCTTAGTTAAGATCTTTTGTCGGGTCTTCCATTTTGGGCACACCAGTTCCAGTGCACTACGCCGATGGCGTGAGCAGAATGCCGACTTTGCAACCACCGTGGAGCACACCATGACTCATTCGCACCTGATCATGTCTAAGAAGCTAATCACGCTGGAGGAGATCGACAGATCCCTTCTTCAGCTCGCCGATAAGGGGGAGACTACAACAAAGCGATTGGACGAAATCCTAACACCCATACTGCAACACCTGACCCCCTCTCATACCAAGTGGCTTGTCCGCATGATCTTGAAATCCTATTCACCTATACAGATACCGGAAGCAACAGTTCTCCAGCGCTTCCACTTCCTCCTCCCTGACCTTCTGACAGTCCAGAACTCCTTCGATGCAGCGGTTGAGATCCTGGAGCACGATAATATCAAGACACTTCCACCCAACCCTGTAGGAAAGTCCAAAGATGTTTACCTTGGGTTATGCGCGGCACACATCAAACCAAAGCTTGGCGTTATGATCACGCGCACACAGTATGAGAAAGCAAGGAGCGTCAAGCATTGCTGTAACATGGCCCGACAACGAATCATGAGCGTCGAAAGAAAATACGATGGCGAGTATTGTCAAATACACATCGACCGTTCCAAGGCAAGAGGAGAACAGATTCAGATCTTCTCGAAGAGTGGGAAGAACTCGACGACCGACAGAGTCCGTCTCCATGGCGTAATCGAAGCAGGGCTGCGGCTGGACCAAGAAGATTGTGCCTTTGACCGAAATTGTATTGTCGACGGCGAGCTGCTCATATACAGCCGAACACAGAAGACAATTCTTCCGTTTCACAAAATCCGAAAACATGTCATGCACGGTGGAACCTTCATCGGTACTGCTGCCGATTCACCAAGGAAAGGCGACGAGCAACTCATGATCGTCTTCTATGATATCTTACTCCTCGATGACAAGGTCTTGGCCAAGGAATCTCACTGTGAGCGGAGGAAGGAACTCGCGCGCATTGTGAGGAACCTTGATGGTGAAGCCCAGCTTGCATATCGGCAAGTCATCAACTTTGGCGGTAGAGATGCCAAAATGGAATTGAGGGAGTTCTTCGTGCACGCAATTCGTCAAAGATGGGAAGGTCTTGTACTCAAAGGCTGTCGTGATCCTTATTTCTCCTGGGAAAGCTCAAAGAGGGTTATAAAATTCAAGAAGGACTACATCAATGGTCTTGGTGATACAGTCGACCTTTGTATCGTTGGCGGTCGACGTGATCCAAAGGTTGTCGATCAACTTGGCATTGGGCCTCTGTCTTGGACTACTTTCTACATTGCCTGCATCGAGAACAAGGAGCAAGCACGGAGACACAACGAAAAGCCCGTGTTTCGCATCATAGACACGGTCTCTATGAACGGAATCTCGAAGGATAACATCCTGCACCTCAACCGCCTAGGGGAGTTTCTGCGCATACCTTTCGCGAATTATGGAGCCCATATGGAAGTTCAGAACTATCGAAAAGATATTCCAGTCCCGACTGAACTTTTCAAAACCCCCATCGTGGTCGACCTTATGGGAGCAGGCTTCGAGAGGCCACAGAACGCAGCACATTACGTCCTACGTTTTCCTCGGGTCGTCAAGTTACAGAAGGATAGAAGCTTCCTAGACACCAGTACCTTTGCGGATCTGCAAGAGCATGCCGATAAGAGCATGAAGGTCTCCTTGGACAACGATGAACAAGAAGAGGAGGAGTGGATCAAGCGCCTCATTGCTGCCGATGGGAAGAATGGCGTTGAGGATGACGGGGACCCATCTCAGACTACAGCCAGTCCAGTGCAGAGCACGCCCGGTGCAGAGACTAGGGGCCATCCAGAAATCATGGCTAGTCCCGCGGTAACAATGGCCGGGGCGATGGTCAATCTTCCTCGACAGAATACGACATTGCCTTTGACGCCTCGGGCACGTCCATCTGCTCCGCCTCGTCATGCTGTCACGCAGAACTCCCAAATAAATACCAGCCCTATACCACTGACTCCGGGGGCAGGTCAGTATCAGCATTCTCAGAGTACAGCGACACCTTCGCCACCATGCTTTTTGCGAAGCCCCGGTGTACAGGGCGGATCCCCTGTCGCCACCCAGGCTCCCAAGCTCAAGCATTTGGACACAGCTTCCTCGACAAGCAAGCGACCACGGAAAGGAGTCCCGACATGGCGCGAAACGCGAAGCGATTTCTTCAGCCCTCAAGAGGCACCGACAATGTCGTCCTTGAGTATGCCACCTGTAACACAGCCGTCTGAACTCACAGCTGTAACTCAATCTCCATATGGAGGCCACCCAACCCAAGTGACATCATCCCTGCGCAGTACGGTAAGTGGAGGACAACCCTTCGAACCTCCAGCTGTGTTCCGAAGTCCCACGAAACCAACCAACTCAAACAGCTTGGTCACTCCGCCGTCGAAGAGAAGACATCCGCTTGCACAAAGCTCGACAATGTCTCCGCCACAAAGATATAAGTGGTCCAGTGTGGCAGTAGTCGATGACTCTGACAAAGAAAACCCAGATCGCCAGAATCCGCCGTCCAATCGTCCAGGCAGTGACAACATCCTTGGACTCAGGGGCGGTGCCGGTCGCAATCGACGTTCAAAGCGCAGGGGTCAGACGAACTCCTCGTCAGGAAAGGGCAGCCATGCCAATGAGATGCCAAAGGTTCAACGTCTGCCTCCCAAGTCTGATGACCAAGCGGACTCGGAAACCATCCCGAGGACAAGCCGGATATCAAAGGTTTCGAGAAGAAGGTTTGCGAAGCAGGTTCTGTCTCCAGACTCCTTTGAGGTCGACTGTAGGCAACCTCCAGATACGCCGCACTGCCAGATCGACACGGGACTGTTGGTCAAATTAGTCGACCAGTCTTCGCCGCATGCCACAGCCGAAGAGATCAAAGGTGTTGGCAAAGAAGTCTACAACATACGAAGAGCGCTTCTGAGATCTGCAAGTGCGCAGCCAATGAACGAAACGCGACCCGTGCAGCGGAAGCGGCTGGTGATGTTCTATGACAAAAAGATCACAAGTCTTATCAAAGATCATAACTGCGGCTGGCATATGGGAAATGGAGTCCATAGCGAGGAGTGCGAGATCCTGAGGAATCGAGATCTGGTGAGCGGTTTCTTTGCGGGAGCTCTACTTGTCACGGCCAGCGGGGAGTCTGGTGTCAGAGTGATCTGGGATTGGAAGGAGGCGATGGATGGAATAATGTCGGCATAGCGCAACAAGCACGTCACAGAGCGCGTTCAAGGCAGTTGCCGCCTTGACAGCAAACTAGTAGAATTATACTGATACAATTGATGACATCCTTAACTTCAGGGGCAAATAGCGCTATAACGTGATGTGTGACGGGCTCCGCTCGAAACGATGATACTCATACCATGAAATTTCAGCCTTCCTCGGAGGCGGCTGGGAACACTGTCCTCTTGCATCTCTGCATGACAGATATTCATCAACCTCCCTCCAGCGCCCCCGTCTCTTTCAACGCCCTCACAAATCCTTCCACCGCCTCAACAGCAATGCCAGCAACTCTCCCGCTTTCATCATATTCCGGATCATAGCTCGCAATAGTCAAACTCATCGGCATCACCTTGCCCTGCCCTCCTCGTCCCAGCAAATCCAGACACCCGGACAAATCCTGGCCCATCAACCCCCCCTTCGTGCCCCCATACTTGTTAACCCTCGCAACACTCCCATCAAGACAATCCAAATCAACATGCACCATTGTCCACCCACCGTCTACCGCCATTTCTCTCTTCCGACCAACCACCCTCTCCAATTCACTCCGGAAATCAACCTTGTCTTGTTCGTTCCCCCAAACAACATCATACCCAGCCTCTTTAACCCTTTTCTTCTCCAGCTCATTAACATCCCTCATTCCCACATGCACAAACCTCTCGAGCCTCAGGGGTCTGAACCCAGGCACACTCCCTGCCAGAGTCTTCCAACATTGTCCAGCCATGATCGCCACGCCCATCGAATCGAAATACCCGCTCAAAACCGTATCAGGAACATTGAAATCATCATGTGAGTCGAACCATATACATCCCAACTCGCGCTCCGCGATAGCCTCGCTACCAGACAAACCAGCCAAAACACCGACGGTAGCCGAGCAATTGCCCGCAATCACAATAGGAAAAGACTCGGCATCTCGCGCGGCGGTGACAGCTCTTGCAATCCGCCTAATCACCTCGAAACTGCGTCCAATATCTCCTTCAGCGTCATACACTCTCTCAATCTCGACTTCGTGGACTTCGACATCTAACTTTCGGATCGCCGAAACGAGTCCAGAGTTCCGTAGCCTTCCGGGTCCGGCACCAACAGCGTGATCGCGGATGCCGACGTGGTAAGGGCTGAAGATGACGGTGACAGACTTGAGTTTCCCATTTGTCACGTCTTTGGGCATGTCGAACATTTGCTAGTGAGATACTCAGGTCGATTGACAGCTGTCCCAGCCTGGCCGGATGTCGCTGTGTTCGCGGTCGCTGGTAGTAAGGTAGGTAAGTGCTGGTATGTCAGACCTAGGCAACCAGATCCACCAATCATGTAGGCGGCATCGCTTAAGTGATTTAGGCGTCCCACCTTCTCTGTGCAGCATCAACGGCCAAAAACAACGTCACTTCCTCATCCCTGCATCGTATTCAGCCTCTCCTTCCTTGATTCATTTTATCCCTTCGTTAATAATTCGCCGCGAGCAGTTGACGATACTTGGTAACGGAAATGGCAACATGCTGCTTGTCTGCAGGCATCATATCAAACCGAGGAGTAGTGCTCACGACAGGCTAAGTCGGCTGCCATGAGAAGACACGACATCACCATCTTATGGAGCCTTTTTGCCGTCGTAGTGAGCGGTAAAAAGCACCACTTCATCGAGGGGGAGATGTTTTGCAACCTCTGCTCCAACCATATCAATATGCCTGTGAAAGTGATGGAGGTCTGCGCCATCTGCAGTGAAGATCTTGGTCGGGGGTTCGAGTGCGCCCCGTCTGATGTTTCGATGAAATGTTTCGCTGGAACCAGAGCAATCAGGACTCAGATCAGGACAAGTATCAGAGGATCAGACATGTTCTCTTGTCGAGCAGAACGATGCCATCTGTTGCCATCTGGTCAAAGCGAGTCAATCGATGAACCACTGCCGGTGCATATTGGTTGTCAAAACTTCTTCATCAGCCAACGGATGCGCAACAGGAGAGTAGGAGCCCACCAACAGCTCAATGGAGTCTTGTTAGCATCGAAGAACACGCCCGTGATCGATGGAAATTGGGATCGTTGCGTTTGAGGCGGCCGCCATGCTATCCAAACCAGTGCTGCGTTCGCCCTTTCGAGCATGTGATTCTCGATTCACTCTCGCATTGGTGTCTACAACACTTCCGCAAGGCTGTCGCTTGCATGTCCAACTGCCTCACATTACGAAGTCTGTCTATATCATCCTCCTTCCCAACACCCACTCATCTCGATTTCTGTACCCTTTTCACCTTCCATGCGTACGCTAGCTCATGGTTTCCTCACTTTACCTCTACAAGCCGTCGTCACGTCGTGGCATGTGCGTAGTTTGAACTCTATAAGTATCCCCCTCTGCCTTTTCCAACTTTCCTCTCTTCTTCATACCTCTTCTACAAACATCCTTTCTTCCTCAAGCCCTTTTCCTTCAGTACCTTCTATCAAAGCATCCTTCTTACCACCACCGCATCATTGAAAAGCCGCTGACGCTTCTCTCCCGTTGCTGCTCTGGACCGCGTTGCGAATTCGTATTGCATTGGTCTGGACACTTTCTCTACGACACCGCTTACACCAATTCAGAACAACATGGCCTCGGCGGGTGTGCCTGATCATCTGCCAGCGGGATTGGGTAGTGTGGTTATTGATCTCACTGACGAGTCGGATGACGAGTCTCAAAATCTCAGCAGTCATGTCATGCCAGTCGTCCATCCAGTGATCAAGTCCGAGCCAGTCGAAGAACAAGCCGAACTGCTTGACACCACTTCCGGCACGGTCTCCGAACAAACTGCCAAAGCCGAACCTGCGCACAAGTCTGAAGGAGACGATGAAGCCACACAAGAAGAACAGCTTTATCAGACTGAGCAGCCAACATCGACTCACGACGATCTAACAACACCACAACATCTCTCGCAATCAAATATTGTCCAGTCAGACACCGCCAACAGTGAATCAGGCCAGGCTACATCCATCGATGCATCAGCACTCGATGACAATCATCTCTCACCAAGAGGACATGCATCGGAATCTGGAGTCAAGGAAGTTGGCGAGCAAAACTCTGTAGACGCCGGACAGGCCGCACAGCTGGAGCCAAACAACGACGACATCATGGCAGGAGAGACGACTTTTGAGTCCGAGATGTACTCAATCAATGACGATGACCTTCCGCCTTTCCAGGACAACTCGCCTTTCATGGACATGTCTGCCGACGCAGCAGGACAAGAGTTCAACGCTGATCCACCTGGCCTTTCTGATATTGACATGAACGCATTCGACGCATTGAGGCTGTACAACGAGAACAATGACGGCTTCGAAGAACCAGCACCCGACGAAGAAGACATTCAGCCAGACGAACTTGAAGTCATAGATCAAACTCAGCACGTTGTCGAAGATGGGGAATTGCTAGACTGGAATGCTGCAATTGACGGTGACTCGGTTGTTGCTGATCAGGAAAATGAGCTCAAGAAGGCCGCATTTGCTCGACTCCGGACGGAATTTGAGCGACAGCAGGCAGAAGGCTCTGTGACCCAAGCAGACGAGATCCGTTTTGCCACCGCTGAGTCCGCTGAACAAGCACGCCTGCGCGATTTTGAGCGGAGCCGAGTTGTTGTAGAAGAGCTAGAAGAAACCCCCGTCACAACCAACGATCTGCCTTCTGGTTATGAAGAACAAGATTCCCTTTTTATTCCGGAAACCCCTGCTCTACCCGAAAAGCAGACCAAGAAGAGAGCTGGCCCAAAGCCAAAGAATCGAATCAATGCACAAGAGTTGCGTGAAGCAATGTCTGCTGGTATTGACGCCGGCTATGCAAGCGGCAGAAAGGGCAAGAGAAAGGCTCCCGCAACTAATGAGGATGATCAGCCACGGAAGAGACGACAGACCAAGGCAGGTGCAGCCAAACCTGGTCCTAAGGGTCCTCGAGGCAAGAAAGCACCAAACTTGAGCAACATTCGAAGTTTGGGAAGTACAAACGTGATCGGGGCCGCCCAAGCAAACGAATCGAGGCCTGATATGCCCACGTTCACGAGCAAGGACAAGGCAAAAGCGCTGAAGGAGCTCATTGCAAGTATACCAAGTGCTGAGCAAGGTTCCCATGACGGTGAGAGGAAGGCGATTCTTGAGGCAACAAAGAAGTTTTCTGGCCGCGGCTCAGTAAGATCTGATGGTCGAGGCGGATGGAAGCTCAAAGGCATGGAGTCGTCTTTGTACCACCATCAACTGCTCGGAGCAGCATTTCTACGCGATCGAGAACGCAGCGAATCCAAACCACATGGTGGAATGGTATGCGACGAGATGGGCTTTGGCAAGACCATTCAGATGATGTAAGTCGCCCCCTTTTTGCTCATGACTTCCATCCAGATATTAACTTGAGCAGTGCCAACATTCTAGACGGTAAGCCCACCGACGACAGTCCCAACCGGACCACGTTGATCGTGGCGCCACCCGCGTTGGTAAATCAGTGGATGGTAGAGATGGACCAGCACGTCACACCGGGTGCACTCGGCCGCATTCTTCGCTATCACTCGGGTGCCCGCCTACAAAGCAACAATGTGATAGCCGATCTCCAGCGTTACGATGTGATCGTAACCACCTACGGGGAAGTTCGAAAGGGCTATCCGCTGACGGAAACTCCCAAACATCTGTCGTCGGAAAAGGCAAAGAACGAGTGGTGGAAGAAATGGTATCACGAGAATTGTGGTCCTCTTCACAAGGTGAAATTCCTTCGCATTGTCCTCGACGAAGCTCGTAAGTTTCCCTCTACGCCTCAGACTTGCATTCTGGCACTGACATGGAACAGACGCTATCAAAAATCACGCAAGCAAAATCTCTATTGCCGTTCGTGCACTTACCGGCACTTACAGGTGGGCTATAACTGGAACTCCTATCATGAACTACATCGAGGAGTTGTACCCATACTTTGCATTCCTCAAAGTCCCGCACACTGGCGACTATGGAACGTTTCTTCACAATTACTGCAACAACCGTGGTAACGGCAGAGAGCCAGTTGACATGGGCAGAATCCACAACATCCTTCGAGCAATCATGTTGCGACGAACGCACGTTGACAGTTTGTTCGACGCTCCAATTGTCAAACTCCCTGGCATTTCTCACACCACTCACGTGGTGGAGTTCAATCCTGTGGAGAGAGCGGTTTACAACATAGTGAAGAGGCGCTACATCAGTCAAATCAACGCGTACTCTGCCTCGGGCGAATTCACCGCGAACTACCGCAACGTCCTCACCATGCTGCTCCGCTTGAGAATGCTGTGTTCTCACATATTCCTCTGTCAGGACGTATTGAAGGAAATGTTCGTTGCTGCAGATATCGAGACCCTCTGGCGTTTGACAGCCAAAGAAGTTGAGACTGCAACGGAGGATGCGCCACGGGTGAACACCCTTAAGGCACTCCGCAAAATGTTGCAATCCAAAGACAACACCATCGCAACATCCCAGAGCAAGACAGCTGCTCAATCCGTTGCACCCACTCCCGATCCCGAGGCCGAGCATGACATCACAACGGGCAAGGGTTTCGGTCTCACATTCAAGTTTCGAAGATTCCTCCGAAATCTTACAGAATCGCACACATGGACTGAGCTGCATCTGCGCTCAATGTGTGCCAAGTGTCGCCTCCCACCAGATGAGCCAATGTGCACCTCCTGCTTCCACGTGTACTGCAGAGAATGCCTCAATGCCATGGACTTTGAACGTCGCGAAAACCAAGAAGAGAAAATTGCTTGCATCGAGTGCGGCACCCAATTCGAGGAGACATCCCCCTGTTCAGGTCTGAAAGAGCTGGGCTTCAACAGCGAGGAGGTGGCACAGAAGATAGAGAAAGTCAAAGCTAAGCGAGGTAAGAAACAGAGTCAAACTGCTGTCAATTGGCAAGGCAGCCCAACGACTGCCGATGAAGATGAGGACGAGGATCCACCTGCGCAAGACTGGATTAACATGGATGGTACGGTTCTCACGTCCGCGAAATTGACTGCCACCAAGGCCGCGATCCTCAACTTTCAACAGAAGAACAATACGGAGAAGATCCTCATCTATACGCAATTTCTGGGATTGTGTCGTATTCTCGGCAGGATGTGCGACGCCGAAAATTGGGGCTACGTACACTTCAACGGCAAAATGACTTTGGAGGCACGCGAAAAGGCCATCCAGCGCTTCAAAGACGATAAGAACGTGTTTGTCATGATCTGCAGTCTGAAAGCAGGTGGCGTGGGCCTCAATCTTACTATGGCATCCAAAGTCATTATTCTGGACTTGTGGTTTAATTCGGCAATCGAGGCACAGGCTTATTGTCGCGCTTTTCGAATTGGCCAGCCGAACAAAGTGGAGGTGGTACGATTCGTGGTCAAGGACAGTATCGACGAGGATTTGCTGAAGATGCAGGAACGCAAGGATGGGGAGATTATGGGCGCCATTGGCCCGGACTCACTCAGCAAGCGTGCTACGATTCAGCAGTTGCTCGAGCTTTTTGGCGACGTCAAGGAGGGAGAGGGCCAGAACGAGTTCATTCTTATGGAGGATGAAGGTCAGGATGATGAGGAAGACAACGTTGATCTCGCGGAACGCCTCCCTCCGAGGCCATTCTGATGCAGCTTTACAGACATTCAGGACACCAGCAAGAATCAGGGGTGGAAATGAAATGTGAGCAAAGGCAACCGGGATGGGTTTGAGCTGGAGCTTGAGGTTGGGCTTGGAGCGTGCTTCAACATCAACGGCATTGGACAACATCATTGAGGCATCGGAGGCTTTCACGCAGCGAACGGGCTCTGCAAGGCTGGGCATCCACATTTGGCAATCTGTGCAACGAGTATTTAGACACCACATATCAGGGCTAAAATAGCAGCAAGTACGAGCTTAGCAGCAATAACATGAGCTGACCTAAACCTCTTTTCCCTCCCTGTTGTTCCACTCTCTACTGGGTACGATTCTCATCGAGGCGGGCGCCCTGCACAAGGGGCTTCACAACCCATTATGTACTCCGGGTGACCGCCGTTGTACATCGCACACACCAGACACGATGTAACGGAGGTCAACCAGAAGCACAACAACAACGCCAGCACAGTTTCATGGTCATGTCATTTCTTCTCATTGTCCGGTCTATTCTTTCGTGCAAGGTGCGTGGGGTATCATCTAATGAAAAACGTTCCTTTTGCTTTTCGTGTCATGAAAACAACAAGCAAACCCGAAACCAAGACCCAAGGAAAGAAAAGTAGTACCTCGCTGACAAACCCTTCGCTGTCTCATCTCTCATGTCATATCCTATCAGCCCAAGCACGAGCTCGGGTCAGGCTCGAAAGACCAAAACAAATAATCACGCTCCAAGCTCTTTGATAGCAGCCTTCCTCCGTTCAAGAACTTCATTTCTCTTCACTCTGATCCTCAACGCTTCACTAGCCTGAATCAACGCGTCAATACTGATGGCGTGGTTCGTCATATTGTGGTTTATGTACGTGTACACCTGGGCCGCTGAATCCAATGCCAGAATCGCATTTTCATTGAGCTTCAACAGCGCCAAAGCCAGCTGGAACAGGAACGGTGAACTGGTTCCGTCGTGTTCGCCATCAGCATTGTTGATATCGGGCATGCTAGGCGTGGTCGGTGTAGGAGGTGCACTGAGGTTTAGGGACGGCATGTCCACTGTGAGATTCTTCGTCTGATTAAGAACCTGCGGGACAGCGTCGGAGCTGTTGAGACAGAGAATGACATCCCAGACACGGTAAAGGGCTTCTCCACCAGTCAAGACGCCGGTATATAGCGACAGAAACCAGTGGAAAGTGCATGCCTCGAGTTCCACACCGAGCTCTTCCAACTTGGCGCTCAATTTGGGTAAGATCTCGGTGACATATTGCCGGAGGACGACTTGGTCGGCTCTGGCAACCAAAAGGGTCGAACTGAAGTATTGGCTGGGGAGGATGACGTCGACGATGGCTACGAGCAGCCAGAAGCAGTCTTCTGTTGTGGCACAAATGAGCAAGAGTGAGGCGGTAATGAGGTTCATCCCTAATGAATGTCAGTCATAAAAAGCAGCTGGATACATGTGTAAACGTACCTTGACAGTATCCAATACGGGGATTGTGAATTGAATATGCCCTCAACAGCTCTTCAAGCCTCTGGACACCAGGCCCATGGCGGAAGAACACATTATCTGTCAATGTCCGACGAACATCCGCCTTGATTTGACTTTCAATGTCTGGATCCATGTCTGATCCTTCTTCCGAACGAGCCACGAGATCCTCATAGTAGCCTGGATTTCGCAATGCACTCGCTCCGGAGCATTCCGCCCAGATCTTTGGTCGTAGCGCAACTGGTATCCCAGCCAGGACCAATGATTTGAAGTGCAGGTATTTGTTCTTCGTCTGCTTAGATCGCCCGAGCGTTGCGATTCCAATGAGTTCGCCATCAAGCAGATCTGCTTCGGGCGTGTTATTACTTGTCCGGTCTGAACTGCTCGCTCTCTCGGCTCGCACTCGACGTAAGAAGTCGTTCCATCGAGCACCCCTCTCTGTCTGTAAAGAGTCGTGAAGGTCTGTCAATTGATCCAGGAGCATTTTCGCAGGCCCGGCCTCATTTGCGGAATCAACCTCGCCATCGGCCAAGAAATCTGACGAAGTAACTGTGACTGCAGAAGTCTGAGGCTCTGTCACAACGCTGGTCGTTGGAAGCGCTTTTTGAGCTGAGATAGGAGCGGACAAAGATGTTTCTCGACTTCTATGTGGTGGGGTTATTGTGCCAGACACATCGAAAGTATTCACTGTAACCACCACACTTGCAGACGGAGTATGCGACAGCAATTCTCTAGGTCTTCCCGAGGACAAGGCTGCGGGCACTTTCAAATAGTCCTGCCACGACTTCTTAGGTGAGTCCTCCTCAATCGAAGCTGGGGTTGATGGCCGATCGACGGGAAGTTCTCCAGACCCTGGACTCTCTCCGGCTCTGAAGCCGGCTATAGTCTCCGTGTTACTCATTTTGTTGCGCTTGTGACGCGCGATTTGTAGATTCTGTCGTTTGCGCCGGTGTTGGTCATAGATGAAACCAAACCTGTCCGTTAGCAAGCCGTGCTTATCATTGTACTGATTGGTCATGGTGGGCGGCAGTTGAGAGCTTTCAATCATGGAGTCCAGCTCCACGGTCGGGGGTACGCTGCTAGCGTTTGATTCCTTTCGAGCATGATTTGGGCTTGGAGTGAGTCTTGTCGCAGTCGGTACACGTCTTGCTGGTGGCCGCATTTTCCCGTTATCAGCGGATGGCAATGACGCAGCAGGTTTTGTGGGAGGTTGTGGAGGATTTGTACGAGTCTTTGTCAAGTTCGAGAGCGAGGCTTCCGCTTCGCTCGCTGTATTTGTGTTATTGACGTCTTGTCCCACTGAAGACGCCCTAGACCGCCCTGCCTGAGTCTTTCCGCCGAAAATTTGTGTCCAGGATGCAAAGGATCGACCAGATTGATTCGAGCGAACACTAATCTCATCCCCAAGTTTCTGCTTTCTGATGATCGATTTCCCTCCGATGAAGTAGCTGGAGGAATTTGCTGGCTGTTGAAATATGTTTTGCAATGCGGAAACCTTGTTAGAGCTTGAGCTGGCAACCCGAGGTCGCAGAGTCGCGTCCAAATCCTGACTGGTTTCGCTGAATAGGCTGTTTGCTCTGCTCGCCGCCCTGCTACCTTTAGGTTGCACCGACGTGGATGCTGCGGACTCGGCCCTGCTGCGAGAGCCCTGTAGATTGGAGTGCAAGACATTGACGGGACTTTGGGGCTCTGGTGTTGAATCAATGGTTCCGTCCAGGGAATTGGCGAACATCAACCCATCGGACATTGCTTCGCTCATCATACCATTGAGCGACGTGGCAGATGCCGTTCTGCCTGGGGTACTAGACCGGTCCTGGTCTTCAGCAGTAGATGCACCTTGTTCCAATCGGAGAAGCCGCTTTTCCACTTCAGATGTTGATACGTTTGCTTCACGTAGCAGTCTCTTCAACTCCCGCTCTCTTAAGTCTGCTCGAATGCGCAGCGCTGAGATCTCGGCATCTCGTTGGGCCAGATCGGAGGCATATTGTCGGAGTAGCTTGGCCGCGCCGGTCTTGCTGATAAGTCGCTCGATGTGATCATCGCTTGCAAGGTGCAACGAGCCTGGTATGTCCATTGAAGAACGCGGAGAGTCGTCGAACAAGGCATTTTGTTTGTTGAAGGTGGGAGACCCACTGGTCAAACCAGCAAGGGTTGTCTTTCTGTCTCGTACTTTCTGTGATATTGTCCTTATAGGTTTGGGTACCACCTCTTGTACAGCGTCCGACGACTTCGATTCGGGTTCCGGAGAGAAAGAAGGGAAGGATGTCAAGGCTGGATCGTCTTCGTCGATAGACTTGGAGGAAGCCTTGGAGCCATGTCGCTTCGGTGCTCCTCGGTGTGTCTTGGGCTTTTTCAACTCTGCCGAAGCATGAGAGGTCTGGGAGGAAGATCGTCTAGACACAATGCTGCCGTTGTCGGACATGTTGGAGCCTCCGACCGGCTGAATCACCTCTTTCTGAATATTGAACTCGTCGAAACCACCTCCCTCATATTTGAACCAGTTTCGACTGTATCGAATTCCGTCAGGGTGCCTGGAGCGAAACGTCACTCCAGTTCGGGTGCCGATCCCCGGTGACAGATATAAATACACCGTCCTAGCGAGTGAAATAGAATGAGTACGAGTTCCAGAAGCGTCGGCGAATGGGTTGTACACAATAAACAAGGCTGTTAATCTGACTGTATTTGGACCGCACACAAAGACTGGATGTCGGGCATTTGCACAGACAAGAATGCTCGTGTGATATGACGACAGTGTTATGGAGTGCCAGGCTCGAATGTGTTTGCAGGGGGTGCCACCTAGGAGTTAGGCTTTAATGACAGGACAGTGGCTTAATAATAGGGGCCACAGGGGGTCTTTCACAGGGCATGTCAATTGCGGTAAAGCATTGGGTCTTTAAGTGCAATCACATGACAGTCTCCCCCACGACTCTTGGTGGCAGCCTGCCATCGTGCATGTCGTTCAAACTATCCTTCCTACTCGATTGTAACAACAATCATCGCCTGAATGTCGCTGTGTATGACCTGGACAGACTGAACAACTCATTTTCACGTGTCATCTGTCTCTGAACCCGCCAAGTCTTCATTCTATCACAATATCACACAGGGCGCGCCCGCGATTTCGGCATGGAAAGGAAACCAAACAACGACCATGGATACCAACATGGATATGCTCGCTTTTCAGCAGACATGAAGACGAGTTCGAATTCAGCATGATTGCAGACTGATCACTTTCGTCCAACGCCCACGCCCGCTTGGGGACAACTTGCCTAAACAATCAACATGGGTCAAGGCTACTCCATGACCACGCTTTCGGCGGCATCAGCCAGTATCGATGTCCCTGAGCTGGTGGATCTTGTTCACGAGAAGACGTTGGCGTCGGCTCGCTTCATGAAGAGCGTGAGGGCACGCACTCAACAGGGCTTCGTCTTCGTCAAGGCCGTTATGAAGCCGTACTCATCTTTCCAAGTAAACGAATATGTCCGCCAAATCACCGAGGAGAGAAATATCCTTGCCGAAATCCCCAATACTCTTGGCTATCAGAGGATCGTCGAAGTTGGAAGTGGAGGCTTCCTGGTCCGACAGTACATGTTCAACTCAGTCTACGATCGTCTAAGCACGCGGCCCTTCCTAGAAGATATAGAAAAGAAGTGGTTGGCATTTCAACTACTGTGCGCGGTCAGGGACTGCCATGCTCGGAATGTATATCATGGAGATATCAAGACGGAAAATCTTCTTGTCACTTCCTGGAACTGGCTGTACCTTACCGACTTCTCGTCCTCGTTCAAGCCTACCTATCTACCAGAAGACAACCCGGCTGACTTCTCGTTTTACTTCGACACGTCAGGTCGCCGAACATGTTACATTGCTCCGGAGAGATTCACAAATTCCGAGTCTGACGAAAGCCAGGATGGACTCAATTGGGCGATGGACATTTTCAGCGTCGGTTGCGTTATCGCCGAAATTTTCCTAGAAGGACCGATCTTCTCTTTGAGTCAGAACTTCAGATATCGCAAGGGAGAGTACAGTCCTGAGCATACCCATCTTAACAAGATCGATGATCCAGAAGTGCGAGCAATGATCCTTAACATGATCGATTTGGAGCCGGAGAAGCGGTACAGCGCTGAACAGCTCCTTTTGGTCTACCGTTCTAAGATCTTTCCGGAGTACTTCTACAGCTTCCTACACCAGTATATGTTGGATCTCACGAAACCCGCAAGTGCTGCAAAACCTGTCGGGCTAGATGTTGAGACTCTCACTGAATGTGACGAAAAGATCAATCGTGTTTATCACGATTTCGACAAGATATCCTTTTTCCTCGGATATGGCCCGACCCCTTCAGGGAAGGGTACAAAGTCCTCTCTGGCTCTCCGGTTGAACAACAGGATGAAAGCTGCGGAATCAGATCCTAGCTTGTATGATGGAAGCTTGATATTCTTGACCATGGTCGTTTCAAGCATGAGGAACACTGCAAAAGCGTCAGCAAGACTGAAAGCCAGCGATCTGCTCGTCGCTTTCGCAGAACGACTGCCGGACGAGGCCAAACTTGATCGCATACTGCCTTACATCATCGGACTATTGTCAGACGATTCCGATGTCGTTAAAGCTGCAGCAATCTACGCAATGACTTCGATATTCGAGATGATCGAAGTCGTATCGCCAATCAACGCATACATCTTTCCCGAGTACATCTTTCCGAAACTACGCAATTTTGTTCTCAGTCCTGCAGACCAACCAAAACAGCAAAAGCAACCGAGCACCTTGGTTCGCGCCGCGTACGCTTCCTGTCTGGCGTCGTTGGCGCTTTCTTCATCTCAAATCCTGGATATGGTGCATGCCATCCGTGCTGATGGCCGACTACCCGCTTTACGCGAGGACGAGTTGGCGCCCGAGTCATCATATCATGGCCTGTACGACGTAGCTCGGGCGGAGTTGATACCTCATTTCGAAGAGTCGACGGTTGCGCTCATCACGGACCCTGATCCCTCAGTACGACGAGCTCTACTTGGGTCAGTGTCCCTGCTGTGCGTTTTCTTTGGGAGTTCTACAGCGAGCGATGTCATATTGACGCATCTCAATACCTATCTGAACGACAAGGACTGGATTCTTCGATGTTCCTTCTTCGAGGCGCTTGTTGGCGTTGCGTCATATGTAGGAACATCAAGCCTCGAGAAATTCATTCTTCCAATCATGGTAGGATCTCTGACCGACTTAGAGAATTTTGTGGTCGAAAAGGTCTTTCGGTCGCTGGCAAGAATGGCGGCTTTGGGCCTATTCCAGAAAGCCACTACCTGGGAGCTTGTGGGCATTGCTGCAAGATTCATGGTCCATCCAAGTTTATGGGTCCGCGAAAGTGCTGTGCAACTCATTGTTTTATCTGCCAAGTACATCTCCGCAGCTGATCAGTTCTGCATCGTCCTACCACTAATCCAACCATTCTTGAAAAGCCGAGTTCAACTACCGACGGAGGAGCGGATCCTGGACAATCTTAAACGTCCACTGTCAAAAGTTGTGTTTGATTCGGCCGTCAACTGGGCTTCTCGGAAAGGAAACAGCCTGTTCTGGACTGCAGCCAGCCGCGACGGTGCACTAAGTCTTTCTGATCCAACCACACCCCAGAACCCATCAACGCTATCAAAGAGGTTGCTAACACGAATACCACCATCTCAGAAAGACAAGGATGACCAGTCCTCCCTCGAATCCCTCAAAAATCTGGGCATGACACCTGACGACGAGATCAAGTTGCTTGCTTTACGTGAATACATACTGAGAGTAGCCAAACATAAAGCTTCAGAAGGTGCGGACGAAAGACCTCGGATGTTGAACAACATCGTGGCGCTGAATCAAATCGGGGCCACACCTCAGAACATTTTCTTCGATCAACGCGAAGCTCTCCGTCAAATCAGAAGTCGACCGAGTGCCATTCAACGAGAATCCACGAAGGATGCGAGACATAGCTTGACGGATGCTCTCCTGGATGCTTCCACAAGCATGGATAACAAAGCGGCCGGACTAAAGTCACCCTCGGATATTGGCAGCGGAGCACACACACCGTCTACGAGGCCAATCGAGATTCAAAGTCAAGCTGCACATACTACCAATGGCGGGCCATCACTCCGTCTCGAGAGAGCAAGTGCTTCTCCCAGACCCAGCCTTCTCTCTGATGCTGCCTCGCCGATAGGTAGCGCCGATAGAATGTCATTGCGCCGTCACACGCAAGCTGACCTCAGACACCAACATAGTGGCATCAGTCTGCTAAACCGAGCAGATGCTGCTAAGGCAGACGCTGAGATTTCTACAATATCAGAGAACGCCCTAGGGAGAGTCGACGGCCCTCCACACCGCAGAAGCACGGCTGGACGATCGTCATTGACTGTGGCTGCCACTCTACTAGCTGAGAAGTCTGGGTCTGTTTCACCCAGAAGTGGCGGTACCCGCACGCCGCTGAACGAAACAAATCATTCTTACACTGGAAATGATCCTAATATTCTGCGGTTACTTGGTCAGCATTTTGTTGAAAACTTCCCTGTGGACCAGATGGATTTTGGTGGAAACCGACCCTCGGCGAATACTAGGACACCCATCAAAAGAGCGACGGACGTGTTACAACAGAATAGTGGTAAAGCGATACAACAAGAGCTGGCATTTCGTGTTGATCCGTGGCGTCCGTCAGGTCAATTGCTCACACAGTTTGCTGAACATACCGCTGCCATCAATCGTGTTTGTGCAGCACCTGATCACGCCTTCTTCGTGACAGCGTCAGATGACGGCACTTGTAAGGTTTGGGACACCATCAGACTTGAGAAGAATGTGACGCCTCGTTCAAGGTACACTCATCGACATGCCGACGGGGCCAAGGTCAAAAGTCTCTGCTTTGTGGAATCTAGCCATACATTCTTGAGCGGTGCCGATGATGGAACTATCCACGCAGTGCGAGTGGACTATAAGAGCGTGGAAGGCGGTGAAAATTCCAGGTATGGCAAGCCAATCCTGGTGAGGGACTTTCAGATTCCTTCCAAAGAGACGCAGAAGAATGCCAGCAGTACTGGGGACGCCACGCCTGAATCCGCTGCCGAGCACGCTGTTTGGCTTTACCATTATCGGAACCAAACATCGCAGTCTATCTTGCTGGTTGCCACAAGTGAATGTCGTGTCCTTGCCATTGATATGAAGAGCATGGAAATCATCACTAGCATGGATAATCCTGTGCATCATGGCACACCTACCACGTTCTGTGTGGACAAAAAGCACCATTGGCTTTTATTGGGTACCTCTCATGGTATATTGGATCTCTGGGACTTGCGATTCAAGCTCCGACTACGCAGTTTCGGTATCCAGACAAACTCCAGGATCGATCGTCTCCTATTGCATCCCACCAAAGGACATGGGCGATGGGTCATGGCCAGTGCAGGCGGTGAAATCAGCGTCTGGGATATCGAGAAGCTGGTCTGCCGAGAGGTATGGAGACCAAGCACGTTCAAGTCTTCGAATAAATCTCGGACATATGAGACCTGGTCTCCAGACGATGAGAAGAGCGATAAGATCCTCTCCCGCTTCGCTCATGAGGCAACGGAGGACGACACTGTTGTCGGGCCACAACTGCGCCCAGAAGGTGGCAACGCGTCCAATGGCTCGCCGATAAAGCCTCGATCCGTCGCCGACAATGCCAGGTCTTTGATAAAACCTACTCCATCTCCGGCAACGATTCCAGCAGTACACATTATGTATGACTACCTACTAAACTCGTCACAGCCCGACAATCCGTACAAACATGCTCTGCTCTTCACTGGTGGCAGTGATCGCGGCCTCCGCTATTGGGACATTCAGCGACCGGAAAACAGCTTCATCATCTCCGGACCCGCGCTTCATAACGAAGACGCGGCGACTGTGAAGGCGAAGTACGAAGTCACCTACCCACTGGCTTTGAGTGCAGGTGCTCAAATTGCCCTGGTACAGGAGAGGTTGGACGATGAGGCTGGACCAAGTGCTGCCACGCGAGCCAACCCAAAGAAACCCGCACGGTCGGCGAAGGATTCTGTTGCATCAGGCAGACCGGACAGTCCAGCTATGCCCACACGGACTCCCTCCAAGGCGTCCTCGGCGGGATCAGGGTCGACGAAGCCGCTGCGCACTACTATCATCAGTGCAGCACAACAACAAGTGCTTCGGACTCACATGGAAGGAATCACCGATGTCGTTGTGCTTCGAAAGCCATATGGATGTGTGGTCAGTGTTGACCGAGCTGGGGCGGTATTTGTTTTCCACTAAACGACATCCGTGCCGGTGAGGACAATGGTGGAAGTAGTTTTCGATAGACCACCGATCCACCCTCTAGACGAATCGTCTGGAAATGTATATACAATGAATGCTCTACCAGCAGCCCGCCCCTCCTTCCCTATTTACCACGCCGCACCTATCATCCACCCCCTGATCTCCTTCGTTCTCCATGAAGAAGAGTACGGAGGTCATGTCACGCCTCCTCTCGTTCTGCCTTGGCCTCGCGTTCCATCTCCTCCTGAGCCTTAACCACAGCCCTTAATCCCCTGTCTCGCTTTTTGATATCTTCAGCTCCAGGCAATCCATACGCCTCATTCGTCTGGTCAATAACTTTTCTTTTCCACCCCTCTTCGTCCATAGTAATACGCCCCGCATCCTTCCACACCCCATCAATCGCCTCGCCTATATTTCCCAAAAACCCCGCCATACCCTTCGGTCCGCCTCCGAACCCATACATCTTGAACGGTCCCGCGACAGCCCATCTAGGCCCCAGACTCGCACGGACAATCTCGTCAATCTCCTCGACGGACGCTACCCCTTCGTTGACAAGGTGACATGCTTCCCGGAATAAAATGAAAGATAGACGATTGGCAACGAAGCCCGCGGATTCTTTGTGGATGGTAATCGGCCTATGGCCGGAGTTAAGAGCGCTGAAATATGCCTTTGCATGCTCTAGCTCTGAAGGTGATGTTTGTGGTGATGGGACCAGCTCGAGTAATGGCATTATATGAGGTGGATTGAAGGGGTGAACGACAAGCAACCGCTTTCTGGCGGGGTCCTCGGATGAGAGATGAGATAGTTGCTGGCTGGCTGGGATGCCGGAGGTCGAGGACCAGAGGTGTGCTGTTGGCTTGGCATGTTGAAGGACATCGGACCAAGTCTTTTGTTTGAAGGAGAGGGATTCGGGGCCTTGTTCTTGGATTATGGTTGCGTTGGCGACTGCTGAGGTTAGGGAAGTGTGGATGATGAGGCGTTTGGTCGATAGCAAGGTGGATATGGATGGCGTGGATGTGTCGGAGGATAAGTACAGTGGCAGGACGGATGAGATGTGTTCTTGGAGGTCCGGGCGAGGGTCGTAGACGGAGACTGGGGCGGAGCCATATGTGAGATGGAGGGCCAGGAAAGATATGCCTATGGCGCCGAGGCCGATGAGGGTGATGTGCTCGTTGGAATGAGGAAGAGTGGGTCGAGACGACGAGATTGAATCGGGGTCAGACATCTTGGTATCGACGTGGTATCAGACTTTTGACCCAGTGTGGTCCTTTTAAATGGTGATAGACTGGGGGAAGAAATTAGTCAATGGGCTCTGCTGAAATGTTGTTACTGTTGAGGTTCTACCAGTGCGTGTAAATATGTATATGTCTGGAAGACGGCGAGGTCTTCTTTGGGCTTTCTTTTATTGCCTCGGTCCAGTTCTTGCTCGGGTCGCTGCAATCACACTGACACTCCTAGCAATAGCGCGAGGTGTGGGCAATCACTACCACAGTGTCCAACGATGCCACTGCTCGGACAATCATGCATATTAACCTGAATATTTTCGTACAGGTATGAGTGACTTCTCGCCACATTGACAGTCACATACTCCGTCCTGCTGCTGCTCCGAACAGGGTCCGCGTATGGAAGACAAACATGCCAAACATTGCCAGGACGCCAGATACAAACAGGCCAAACATAACCAACATTAAATGTTCTAAAAGAAACAGGAGCAAAGTCAAAGACAATGTTATGCCAATCTACTTGTAGAGAAGTTAATTACCCCTTTGCGCGACTTGTTTATCTGTGCATCTAGGCCCGTCACAAGGGATACACCTCCAACTACTGACATTGTTCTAACCTCTTACGGAACCCCTCCGGCGTAAGGCTTGTTTTCACTACTTGTAAAAGTCCCAGCGACAGTATGACAACCTAGTGTTAAATAACAAGGTATGAGTTGGCCGGTCCTGGATCGCTACAACTACTAGGTATGGCTTCGATTCTTCTTCCGCCGCCAGCTGCCGCTATTGTCTGGCAGTAACGCCGGAAGCGGCTCGTGCGTCTGGCCGTACTTGCCAATCTCCCACGTGCCGGCGCTGGTGCGCATACAGATCAGGGACAGTAGGTTTCAAAGAGTGCAATACTAGATTCACGGAAAGCACAGGCCTAGCCGGTCGTTTATAGGCGATATTCAGCCAGCCCTTTGTTCAACGAGTTGCCGGGACCTTGACCTGGACTCATCGTACTGCTTCAGCACATAAAGAAGTACGCTGGGCACTGCGACGCCTTCTTCTCCTAGCACTTGGTCACACCTTCCCACTGTTCCCGTCATCATGCGTTTACGTACTCTTCTCGTCTTCTTGGGCATTAATGTGCAGCAGATCGTGTTAGCAGCTCCTGGTGCAGCTTGCCCGGGTACAATCTACAGCGCCTTGTCTGATTATGCTTCGGCCCAGAGCTATTGCTCACAATACTACGCTCCATCCACGGTAACAGTCACTGCATCGAAGCCCCTGAAATGGAAGAGGGCAACTCAAGAGACCAGCACAATGACCAGCACGACAACCATCAAGTCAATGACAACTTCAAGCACGACAAAAGGCTCCAGCACTCTATCAAGTAACACTCAGAAATCACAATCGTCAGCTATTAGCACAACCGTCTCAACTACAAGACGTACGGCGACTACAACGACCACTGCGACCGCTATGTCCACTCCTAGAACCACGACCAGCACGAGGATAAGCACTACGGCCACTCCTTATACCACTACTCCAGCTCTTACTACTTCCTCTCGTGTTACGACGAGGACTAACACTACTCCTACTACCTCGCGTATTGCGACGAGGACTAACACTACCCCTACTACCGCGACGAAGACTAGTACTAGTCGTACAAATTCTCGTATTACGACGAGGACTAGCACTACTCCTACTACCACGACGACAACTAGTAGTAGTAGTAGCAGTCGTACAACTTTTGTATCAACCACCACTTCAACCACCAAGACCAGCACCGCAACCCGCACCACTCCTACCACGGCATCATCCACCAAGACCAGCACCGCAATCCGCATCACTCCTACCATAACATCTTCCACCACTTCAAGCACCACTTCAAGCGACAGAACCACCACAGCTACCACAACTACTCCTACCGCAATATCAACCACCACTTCAGCCACCAAGACCTCCACAACTATTACTACTCCTACCACAGTATCAACCAACACTCCAAGCACCACTTCAAGCTCCAGAACAACCAGAACCACCACAAGTACCACAAGTACCACAACTACCACAACTACCACAACTACCACAACTACCACAACTACCACAACTACTCATACCACTAGTCCTACCACTAGTCCTACCACAACTACCACCACTCCTACGACGATGACGACTAGTACGACAGCTACCACTATTCCTACTACTATCCCCACCACAACTATAATGACAACGACAACGACAACGACGACGACGACGACAACGACATCAGTCATTCCGACTCCACCAACAGATGGTAATGCGGCCTGTCCCAGTGTGTCGGCTCAATATGAACCTTATCAAGTATTCTTTGCTGGATACGGCGGTATGTAGAATGCCCTGACTGCATTTAACCCGCGATATTATGTGGCGTCTCTTCCACGAATAGCTAATGACGGGAAATTCCATCTTACAGTGAGAACCGATCCGGCCACCGACTCCGCCAATGATGCCCCCTCTGATTATCCTCCCGTTACAACCTTCCTAGACGGATCCCTAACAACCTGCGGTGCGATCCAAGAATGTGCCAACCTTGCCGATAAAGATCCGGAAATCTATATGAGTTTCGACATTCACTTCATAATATTTACCGGCCAGTGGGTGTGCGTGCAGTATTTTGATGCAAGTTACGATTTCGACAACAACTACAATGTGGTAGATCCAGATGTTGGGGAAGCATACGGGTACAGCTAAGTCCAAAGGCCACCGACAGGACTATTAATGTTTCTAGGGAAGGGTTAATCTATCGCTATTGTCCTACCCACTTATCTACTGGCCCTGAATGCCTAAGTACATCATCGGATCAAAATACGAGCCTGAGAGTTGCTGTAAACCCTCCCATTCACGCGTACGATAATCCTGGGTCACCCTACTTACCCAATTCTGGGTAGAGACTCTGGTAATGGAAAGGAGTAGATCTCAGATACTATCAAGCTGTCGAGTAATAGGCCAAACACAACCAACACTAATTGTTCTAAGAGAACTGTTATACCACGGCCGATTGGGCTAATCCGATCTCGTTGTTACCTTGATCATAGACAACGTACGCCGACCGAAGGAATGTATCTCCGAGTACAAAGCCTGAGCTGATGGCCGACATACCCCATAGACAAGTGTCTCCATCCCAAGGAAGAACCATCTCCGCAATAGGAACTGCGACTTTGAGCCCTCCAGGAAATCCAAAGCTGAAACTTCCTTCGTCAGACTTCGCCGAGCAAGGAACAGTGTACGAAATAACTCCTGTGCTGGACGTCCCAGACGTCGTCAATGGTAATATGCGCACTATCTCTTCCATAAGGGCAGTCGGTACCCATGTCAAGTCGGTCCCAGAGTCGAGGACCGCCGAAACAGAAAAGGTGTCCGCAGTCAGAGCGGTCTCGCCATTGGAGGTCTGAAAACCAAGGTACGTCCACTCGACTGCATACACGTTATATATCCCACTCTCGGGTGGAACAACTGGCAGAGTTACCAATTCGCCAGTGTATCTAGTATTGTCAACGCCACCAAAGAGGATGACTCCGTGGCTGGCTCCTGTGGTTCCATGGCCTCCTGTCAGCAGACGGGGGAAATATTTCGTCCTTGGAGTTGGAAGCTACACTTACCCAAGTCGTCGAGCCACAAACTGAAAATGGGCTCGTCAATCAGCTGTTGCTCGACCATTTGGTCCAAAAGGTTCTTGTATGGTGTGCGTTGTCCGTCGTCGGCCCAAGATTCAAGTGTGTCGTAGCCTAGTCCCAAGATACCGTATGGATCCCGGGAGTCGGCTGATGTTGCAATAGCCATTATCAGATTTTGGACCGTCATATCGCCGATCCGGAGATTGTCCGTGATGTAGTCGCCTGAAACGCTGGACTGATCAGCGTATTGGATGTAGAAGGCGCCCTGGTCAATGTCGTTGAAGGTTGAAGAATCGCTTGGGTTGACTAAGGCCTATGGTGTCAGTCGAGAGCCTCAAGGGATTAAGTCATTACAGGCACTACTCACACGACCAACCCTCAATACAGCTTGATTCTTGACAAGATGCTTCAGTGAAAAACCAGGTGTCGCTACTACCTGTGTCTATCTTGATGTCCAAAGTCTGGGGAGGTGTTCCTACGCCGATAGGGATATAGTAACCACCAGGCTGGTGTTTGTTGGTGCTGAGAGCAAACACGTTGGTTAGCCCGACCGCCGCGCTAGGCGAGCGCTTGTGAGTATTTCGCGCATATCTCATCACCGGAAGCGCAAAGGATCGGGTTGCACAATGGGGGTCGGATGGTTGAAGTGCTCTTCCACCGGCAAGACTCGTACAGGCCATCAAGCCACCTAGGGCGATGAAAATGTTCATGACGTCTCAGTGAGAAGACCTCAGGTACACGAGGCTGCTACTCCGTTTATCTGCAAAGCTAAAGAGCAGCAGATACCGGCCCTTCTTATATCATGGCATGCTATCTGTCCAAACAGCTGCATGAGTCTCAAATGCCGATGCTTTGTCCATAACTCCACGCTTTCGGTAAGACTGTGCTGTGCTTGTCCAGTAAGGCTGTGCAGTAATTACGAGTGGATTTCTTAGACCATGCCTGGGAACGAATGCTTCGAGTTGTCCAACCTTCTCCGAGTGCGTAGCTAGATGGCGCCAGTCTGGGAGCAAAACTTTCTGCCACGATCCTCAAAAGCTCGCATTGTTGCACTGCCGTGACAGCGAACGTGATCCTGAAATCTTTCTCACTGGTGTGCTAAGTGGAAAAGCCAGTTTCGCACTAAGCAAGCCTCACCGGCTCAAAACGAGGTCACGACCTCGGATCTAGCCTTACGACCCGAACGAAGGGTTCACTGATCACTCGCGGCTCAGCGCGAGTGACTGATTTGGGTCACCCTCTGAGCTTTCTGTACCTCTAATAAAAAGCAGAACTTCATGGTCTTAAACGATGGCTCAAATGTAGAGATCTATGTCAGAGCGTGTATGAATATGCTGCAGGCAGTGTGAGGCTGGGACTGGCGCGGAGTATTGGGCTTGCTCGTATCCAATAGGCGCCAATTCTGACAGCCTCGAAGGCTCGGCAAGTCGATTGATACGAGCTTTGTGCCTCTGTAAGGCCTGAATAAGTTAGTAGATGACCTCTCCGCACTTGTCTCAGCGATTCAGCCACTGGCGTACCTTGAATTTCACCCAATTAGGAAATCCACCGTCTTTTTGGCACGGCGCCTGCGATAATACGGACGTGAGTGACGTGAAATCGCCAGTAATCGCCCCAGAAGGTGACTTCACGTTCAGCTGGCCAGGGGGAGAGGGTGTACTGATGCACCAACCTGACCATCGCTTAAAGGACATCCGTTAGGCATAACGGAGGCTGAGCCAAATTCAATACGAGAAGATTCCGCTAATCTGCCTTGCAGTAGGTTAATCAAGCAGAATGGCGTGAGTTAGGCTTGTCAACCTGATCGCACACACCAATCCATCCAACTCTATGTACATGATCATGGCCTATCAAGACTTTGAATGTAGCACACGCTCCAATCCATTGTCTCTGGTAGGCCTTGAATAGAGCCAGGAGGTCGGAAGCGTGAACAGCATTTCGCCATACTAGGTTCTAAAACACACAATACAAACTGATGGCAAAATCAGGTTTGAGCTGAGGTAAAGACGAACCTTGTGTCGAGTATGACTGCATTGGGTTCAAGCCAAACGCCTCAATCGTATTGAAACACAATTGCTGATACCGTGAACCAAATCCACCAGGATGATGCAAGCCGAATTGCCTGGAATCATGCAAGGAGCTTTATCAGACTTCATGAAACACTATGGTGTTAATCTGTAACTTACGGAGACCGGGATTTCAGTAACAGCCGCACCTGTGTATGTGCTCACACTGAGGTTCATGGTGTTCGAATCGGTAGCAGTGATGATCGATGTCGATGTCGATGTCGATGTACGCGTCGGTCCCATCAATGTAGAGGGAGTTGTCCCAATATAGTGAGTCCAAGTTGTGGTTGCTGTACTTGTCGTGGAAAGTCCGAGGTGGCCACAGGGTGAGAGATCAATAGACGTGGTGGCTGCAGCAGTGATGTTGGCATATCCGCCTGGGTCGGCGGTAGACATATATCCCATGCAGTTTGAGTAGAGTCTGTCGTAAACTGTTGGCTGAAACGTGTCATTGGCATAACACAGACACGATGCCTGCTGACTGAACATCGCGGTCGAGAAAGCACCACTTTTGCTTTCACAAGAGGTGAGCATCTCTTCTACGCTTAGACAGGCGTTAAAGCCTCCCTCAGTGGTCGTAGTGAGCGCACTTTGCGCGGCAGTGCTGGTCGAGCTGACGGTCTCGGTGAGTGTATCTGGATCGTTCATGAGGTTGACAACACACTCAGCCATAGCGCCCCATGATGACAGTGCACAGCAGTTGGCGATCTCGACGTAGCCGGAGCATGATGCGCAGATCTCTTTCACACATTCTGACGAGTTGGTCTCGCAGACATTGTCCAGCCCCTCTGAGCCGCATGTATAATTCTGTCGTCGAATCAGGGTAGCGACTGAGTGCATTCTGGGGAGGTCCAATGTTGCTCCAGTATGAACGAAGGCGCAGAGCCAAATGATGAACCATAAAGATCTGTGCATGTCGATGGTATCAGCAGGAGGTATGAAAGTCCGTCGTGGTCGCCATCTCGAAGCAGGCCGCCTTTGCGAGTTATAAAATGCAAGTAGCCATGTAGTAAATGTGCTATTCTAGACTAGGTGACGAGGGAACTATTTAGCGAACTACTGAAATGATTCAAATGGGCTACTCGATACGTAAGCTTTTGGCCTCCGCCTCCGCCACCAGCAACATACTTGTATCAGCCTTCTGAAACCTTAAAAAGACTTGGCCATTTGACGTCTACACGACTCGTATTCGCCTTACGAATTGACGGTCTAGTAGCTTTCAGATCAAGTGCTGAACTAGCTACACCGGATGTGCATCGTCGTGAACAATGCGGAATTTGGCTGGATCACAACCGCTCCACACCAACGTCTCGTTGCTTTCACAGCCTCGACTACGGTAGGTCCTAGATAAGAACGGTGGAATGACCATGCCCTTTTATGCAGAAGCTGTCTTGATTCGTTGAGTACACCAATGGTCACGAACTCTTCCTGCTGGTTGTTGTTGCGTTGCTGCTGTCACCTTTGCAAGGGCCTCCGATCGTTTGCCTAGGCCTCCCAAAGCCATTGTACATCGGCAGCGAGATGTTCGACATCACACTCACCGTTGGAGAGGTTGCGGGCCTCATATCTGGTGGCTTTTCACTCTGTAAGACTACCTCTTTCGACGCACATGCTGTATGAAGCTTTTCAACTGATTTGATAGTACATATCATCATTCCCTGCCTGTTGGCTTTCGTCTTGGTAGGAATCATACGAGGAGGTCGTTTTGATGCCGTGACATGGTCTGCCATTAGCCATCTCCTGCAGAACACTTGGTGGCCGCTGTTTCTGCAAAGCGATGGCGCCGCCGGTAATCTCAGAGGAAGGGTGATTCGCTGGCGCGTCTTCTTCATGTCCATCGTCACGACAATGACTATGCTGTGTCTTATTGTTGCCGGCTTCCTGACGTCAAAGCCAATATATGAGGAGCTTGTTCCTACGAAAGGACTTCACGACATAGACTTTGTTTCTGCGCCAGGTAATGTCTTTCGGAGCGCAACTGCAAGCAGGAGCTAATCTCAACAGACACGTCCTACTACGGAATAGCGACATTGGACCGGCAGACCATCACTCGGAGGTGCGGATGGGAAGAGTGGATGGATTGTCCACATTCCCTCTACAATGACTCGACTGTTCGAAGCGAGTATGTCAATCATACAGTCGTCAATTCGACTATTCCTGGCGTCACACAAGATCTGTTCACCAGTGGAACGAAACTTGGCACGGTTTCAAGCTTGCTGGATATCGAGTTCCGGGCTTACAATCTCGACAACAACCAATATATCGACAACAATGCTACACGACCTGTTGGTCGCCTTGAAGTCCTGCCATCTGTCATCTTAGACTCGACCTACCATATTGTCGAGGGTCTAATCATCGATTCTTTCGCAGGTGGAGTAGGGTTTCGTAATCACACTGTGCCTGCCGGCCTTGAACTTGGCGCAACTTGGACCGAAGACATTCTTTGGGTAGTTCCAGAGACAAAGTGCACAAACACTAACCTTAGCCTTCACTTCTCGGTCAACAACAATGTCTCGGTGTCGATGTCAGGGACTGACGGCTACCTGCGCGACGATGGTGGTTTCTCGGAAATCAGCTCCGTGTTGCCTGTCCCACGATGGAACGAAGGCGATACTTGGAAAAACGTCACTTCAGTCCCCCAGCTCAAGCAAGGAGCCGACATCTTAGCCTGGTGGAACAACCAATTTACAGCCCAGGCTTTGAATCTCACAGAGTCGGCAAAAGGCGCTATCTATCGTGGCCAACTCAATACATTCGGCGCCTTGAGTGAGCCTGGGGCCATTAAAATTAGCTCCATGGACGGCCAGTTTCTGGACGACATCTATTATGACGACAAAACAGCTCTAGCGGAACAATTCAAGAACTATGGTAAGTATTGAAAGTATCACCTGCAAAGAATCTGCAGCTTATCACAGAGTGACAGGTATTCGGTGTAGTGGTTACTACGACGATGATCAGAGCATCGACGGCAAATCCTTCATGCAATGCGGATATTTGTACACGATTCCCCGTCCGGAGAACGAAGGTATTGGACAGTCCTGGCGCCCAGACCCTGGTTCGGCGTGGTCACAAGATCTCTATACTTGTGCAAGCTCAGTGTCAGCAACGATCAAAGAGGTGACGTTCAATACAAGTGGCAGCACGTCGCTCGTGGCCCTACAGGTCCTAGATGTCAAGGACAAGGCCTATAGCAACACCACTGGCATGCCTATCTGGGGCATCGAATCAGTGAACTCCTCTGCTTACAAAGTTTGGGATGTCTACAAATTCTGGGGCCTCGTTGATAACACGGCAACGCAGAGTCCCGACGTGGTGGCACAGATAGCGCCGAAAATGTACCTGCCTGCTGCTGTACGCGGACCGACGCTCGGTAGTCATATGTACGATTCATTCGCAGGGGGTGCGGTCTTCACCGCGGCATGGAACAGTATCTACGCATGGGCGGCAGCGTTCAGTGATGTTAATGCGCTCTCGCTACCAAAGTAAGTGGCGAATCTCTTTTAGTGTTGACGACTATTGCTGAAACTCACGTCTTCAACGCACAGCTACAGTGGGAAGTACAACTATGGCTTGACGCTCAAATGGCGCCAGCTTTCAGGATCTGCCGAAAACGCAGAGACACTGTTAAATCTCATCTGGACGGACTTGGTAGCCTTCTCAGTGGTCGGCACTAGGACTGGATTCGAGAACATGGGGGAAACGTCCTCCGTCACAGATCGACAGCCAGGTAACGTTGGGATTAGAAGGGTGTACAAATATCAGCGCTCTATCAAATACGAGGACATCCGGTATGCCATACCCGCCTTCATTGTCGGGGGAATCCTTGTAATCGCCTTTTCGATTACTCTGGTGATGTGTTGTGTCCAGCGTCAGGCATGGCGAGCCCTCCGCCACTACATGAATCAGACGAGCATGGGCAGAGCGATGCTTCAAAGTGAAGGCGATGAGTTCAATGCTTACGCGAGCACGAATGAGTGGGCGAGGGAAGCGAGAGACATTACGCTGAAGGTGCCGGATTTCCGGCAAGAACAGAAGAAAGGCTCTTATGTTCCTGCGAATATCAAAATGACCTCGACGACCTCGGTGTCTGAGGGAGGGACCGCGAGGAGCAGAGAGTCCAGCGTCCACCTCGGGCACGTTGCAGGGGTCACCAATCAGGGAAATGGGTCACCTGATGAAGAGTCTTTCCTACAAGAACATGAGAGACATAGTAGCTATTGAGAAAGACTTTCTGAAACGGGTCGAAGGCTGAGTTGAAACATCATGTCACAACTGACTGGATCCGCGTTTGGGAATGTCATCAGGATTACTGCCGAAAAATCTGATATCCCCGACCGGCAGGCTTAGCTATCTCGACCTCACAAGATGCTGCGGCACTACCAACATGGTATGATGAAATTGAACGGCATAAAAACAACAAAAACAATCAACAGTAGGGATTCGCTGGTTCTCACGAACCCAACTACTAACCTACCGGCATGAGGCTTAAGTATGACTGAGCGAACGGGAAGTCCTGCATTGACTCATCCTATGGTTGATTGCGAAAATAAACGTGCTGTGGTAGAATATATACCTGGTAATGTGGTCACTTACCACAAGCTATTGCTGATTTTGATGGTCCATTCTTCCAACGCTACGGAGGCGGGATGCAGCACTTAAGTTGGCAGACATCACGACATCAAAACATGAGTTGGGTGCTGCCATACGGAATACACGGAATATACTCGTAGAATGAAGAGATCGAACACTTTTGATATGAAGGCAATATCGATTCATTAGAATACTTCGACTTTCATCACAGTTATACAACATGGATATGAATGTGAGAATACGTTGACCAACAAGAAATTGTGTATCTCCCAATGCGCCAAATGCTCCAAAGCTGCATGCAGATGTCCTCCAGTTGTCACAGTGGGTAATCAAACAATTTTCCATTCTTCACGAGGTTTTAACCCTCGAGCACACGACTCAACGTCGCGCCGATAGCCCGACCAACAGTCTGGACGATAGGCTGCTTGACATTCTCATCACTCACACTCCCACCAGTACTGGCATTGGCATGCGCATCGGCGTCGTCATCCTCAACAATCTTCGTACGCATACTAGAGTTGTGATTCAGACTCTCCCTTGCAGTATAGTTCGTCGGCGCGGTACTCGCCATGCTCAACGCTGTACTGCTCCGCTGGTGAACTAAATCCGGTGTTGGGGGGATCGAGCTCCTTTCACTTGCCGGCGTGAGATGTCCAGTCCCTCCCGTTCTGGAATCAGACTGCACAGACACCGATCCAGAAGCGCCAGGCGACAGACCGGTGCTGTCCGTTCTTGTGTGGCTTGTAGAAGTTGACAGCGACGAGGTCTGCGCCAGCGCAGGAGCATCCTCGTCGGCTTCGGCGTCATCATCTTCAACACTGGCAGCCTCATTGGCGAGTTGCAATCCCTCAACAGCGGCGGCGCACTGCTCACTGATGTTTCGGATGATATCCGCAATAGCATCAGTCTTGTCACGCAGGTGTCGATCGGCGACATCCGACATGCTCAGGTCCGAGTAGCGTTTGCTGGCCCGCTTACTGGCCGCAAGGAGCTTGCTCTCCATGCTGGGCGTGACGTCCTGGCCGTCAACTGACATAGGTCGCGACGAGAGGCGCTTGTCTGATCGTGCTGTGACATTCCTGAGACGGTCGTGATCACCCTCAAGTTCTGCAACCTCATCGTCTTCGTCCTCTCCTTCTTCCTCGTCGTCGTACCCTTCGTTGATGTAGTCTGCCAACTCGGAGGCCGAACCAATGCTCCGGACAATGTGCTCCATGTGGTGCGTCTGGCCAGTGATAAGAGATCGCAAGTGCAAGACCACACGCTGCGCCTCGTCCCGCTGTCGCTGCAGCGTTTGGTTGGTGTGCTGCAAGGCCGCAATCTCCTTGCGGTTCCGCGAGCGCTCCTTCTCCAAGTCCTCGGCGATACCCTGCTGGAGGACCAAGGCCTCGAGGGCGTTGTCGCGCTGTCGTTCCGTCGTAGACAACCGCAGTGTAAGTCTTGCGGCGTCGTCTTTCTGCTGGTCGATCAGACCTGTGAGTCTGCGGTTCTCGCGCTTGTGCGATTCGATCTTGACGCGCAGCTCGGCGAGTTCCTTGTTCAGGGACTCGACGAACGCTTGGAATTTCTGGAACTGCAGTTTCCATGTCTCGACTTCTGCCTCGAGGTAGTTGTTGCGTTTGGCCACCTTGGCGAGTTCCGTGTCCATTCTGCCCTTGAGGTTAATAAAGTCTTGCCAAGCCTCGAGTGCGTCGCGAGAGTACTGGTTTCGTTCGCGCACGATTTCGTTCATGTGCCGCATCGAAATCTTGGTCATGAGTGGCTTCTTCATGCTGCCTCCGAACAGGGCCTTTACGCCTGTGTTGCGGCCGAGTTTCTCGCAGACGTGGTCCATGACCGCCATGATGGAGTCTTGGTTCCACCATGATGGATCTTGTACGCTCTCGACTTCACCGCGGAGCACGATGATTTGACCCGCAGGAATCAGCTTGCCCCCGCCATAGGCTGACTTGAGATGTTGTGGTACGCCGCTGATTTCAACATCGCTGTTTAGTGCTTGGGTCAAGCGGTTGATGAACTTGGTACGTTGGCCAGCGGTGAGGACATTCGGTGGATGGTCGGTGATGACTAGGTTGCGGTCCAGGTCAACCAGTAGGGCATCTTTGGGTGGCTGGAAGAGCGATCGGCATTCGGTGGTGATACCGAGGATATATGGACCTGGTTCCTGGACCATCTCGCTCACATTTCGGGCGTGGACGACAGGTACGTACAGGCCGCTCCACTCGTAGACTCGGACGCAGAATCTGATTGTCTCGGCGGCGATGGTAAGCATGGCGGGATGGTGGCTGGTAAGAATGATACGGCGGGTTGGTGATACGGCCGCTTCAACAAGTCCAACAATGTTAGGAATGGTCAAACAGCTGAACAGGGGCCACATGGCGAAGTTCTGGAAACCTGTTGGTGAGGACGGGAATTGATAGCAGAGGGCATAATCTTTCATGTCGATACGAACAAGATCGTTGAGTCGTGGAGCTGGGAAACTGAGAATTCGTGACACTTCTTCGGCGTGGAACAGGTTGGTAGCCTTATTCCAGTGAATCCACATTCCGCGCAGATAGTCGCCGAGCAGATTGTACAAAGGGTATCTGGACAGGAAGCTCAAGCAGTATGGAATCCAGTAGGTCTCATCTGCGACATCTCTGTAGTCGGGTTCGGTCTTTCGACGCAGATCACGAATGGTTTCGGCGCGTTTTTCGTCGGCTCGGGACCAGACCCGAAGGGCGATACCATAGAGGGTATGCTGAGAATCTTGCTGAAGGACAAATGAGTGGTGCACACAGTGCGGTTGACTTCGACCTGTGCAGATTTCGACATCATGTGGAAAGCAAGCCTGGAATATGTTAGTCAGCCATGAAAGGAAGAGATCGAACCATGTACTAACCCTCATTGCGCTGTGTAGAGCTCTTGCAATTTCATTGTCGCTTTCAAGTCGTGGACTGCTGCCCAAAATCTCGGGAAGCCAGAACTGACCGACAGCGCCCTTCATATGCTGAATCTTTCCAAACGACGGTGGTGGTGCTTTGACCCATTGCGACGGCTCCCTTCCTACACCACATACCATATATGCATGAGTCAACGTCTTTGGCGTCGGGCGGTTATTCGATTTTGCCAGTGTCGACGGCATAGGCTGCGTGATTCTGGAATGGAGCGACGACGTCCGGCTGGGCACCATCGCATCACTGACGATCTGCTCCCTGGTAGACGGACGATTCGTTTCGCGGGTTTGGGGTCGGGCCATTGAGGTCATAGAGGTATGACCTCTAAGAGATGGACCCATGATTTCATACACTCGATGGGATAGAGTGGTGGTCTCTGCGTGCGGCCCGCAGTCAGATATGTCACCAGTCAAGGTCCGTGTTTAGGCCTATGCTGACGAACTTGACAGCACCTCCGCAGGAAGGAAACTGTACTGAGAGTTGTGCCTCTGTAGAGTTGAAGGGAGTTTAAGTGCGAGAGGGGTAGGCAAAAGTGGGAAGAAGTAATGTTATCACCGAGACAGCCTGAAAGAGGGATGCAGGAAATGAATGCAAGGTACCGAAATGGACGAGATTCAGGAGGGCTGTTGTTAGGTGCAAGCGAAAGGATGCATGCGTAGCAGGTCCGGACCCGTCGTGTCAAAAGTGTGCGGAGGCCAATGGAAGAAGCAAAGCAATCGAAGCAGCAGACTAAAAGAATGAGGCTTGCAGGGGTGTAAGAAACTCATCTTTTCCACATCGAGGTGCTTTCACACTGATTTCAGCACTGGCGTTCGCCTCAGGTGGGCCGCACCGTGATGGTCGCTCGAAGTGATGACGGTTCGGAAACTAGGATGCTTGCGATATGCGTACTTGCAGGGTCTCTGACAGTGACAGCTCGACTAGAGACTGTCATCCAGAACAGCGGAGTACAGTGCAGGACGCCATAGGAAGGAAAAACGTACCATAGTATGCACATCGATGCAAATCGGACACTCCATTTCGAAAGTTTATGGCCCTTTGAATCGCCAGGGGATTGTGTTCTGCACCACCTGGAAATGCGACCAAATCAGTGTCGGCGAGCCCTGGAATGAACCGGCTAGGGCCAATAGTGGTGCCTCCTTGGGCTTCTGGGAAGCCCCTGGCCTTGTGTTTCCCCCAGCCACTCGCCTTCCCCGGTGGACCTCAATTTTGATGATCGGAGCGATCCCCGATCCACTCAGCTGTTCTTTGAGACTTTGACAGCTTGGGCTTTGGGTAGTCGTGGGTATCCTCCGGGCCACTCCCATACCAATTTGGCGGTCCACTGCTATCACGGACATGCGAAGTGCTGCACACTGACTTTTCCGCAATCGTCCATAGTCACCAAGCCATGCAGACTCTGGACTTCTATCGAAGAGATGGTGGCTTGCGTTTTGGCTCGTGTCTGCGTGGCTCAGGGGGTTTTTCTTGCTGAACACGCTTTTCGCCATCCGGCTTAGGTTTCCCTATCTGGTGGTCAGAGTTGCATTATTCCATCTCTTTGTAAAAGGATATGCAGGTCCGAGAAGTTTATGCAAGCTTTGACATGAACACTCATCCGTATACACGTCAACTCGAAAGAGATGGCATTTTTCGCGCAAAACAACTTCTGATATGCGAACCTGTTCTTGCGCGGGGTGCGTTCCCGATGTCTCTATGGCTGTCTCGGAAATGCCGCCACTGTCAAAGTGTCTCTGTCAACCTCTATCTCGATGATGAGGCAGGGCCAGGTATTGCAGCCTCGTCAAAGGTCGGCTAATGCCTTGCGGCCACGTGTAATAACTCTCACGACTTCTAGTCAAGAACTTCTGGATGCCTACCTACCTGCGTTGGTCAAGGACGATTGGATTCCGTGCCCCGGACATCCGTAGGCGAATGTACGTAGAATAGTGGTCGGGTTATGCCGGTGTGTGTCTTGAGATTGGCCGAGAGATGTATGAATCATGATTTCTGGTGCTTTTGATTGTTCGAACGGGCGACCCTGGTTGTAAAATGCGGGGCTTCAGCCCGAGTCTTCTGTGCGCAACGACAAATCCTCTACCAAGACGGGGAGCTTTACTATTGTGCCGTGTACGTGAAATCATCCACACGTGGATGAAACTCAATCGTCAAGTTGGCGATGGACTCGTATGATTGGCATTGGACCTCGGAAGGAGACTCGCTCTACACGTAAAAAGGCTTTTCTAGTGTTTCAGGGAGAAACCTTCATTATTGTGAGTGACCGGAAATGCGAGTCTTGAGTTTCGGTCCCCTGCCCCCAAGACAAACTCAAAGGACGGCCATGAGATCGGACTTATGAAGAGATCAGATCTGCGCTATTTCGAACTTGCCGCTATGGATCTCATAAGACGACGAGTGAAGGACTCTTAGATTAGGTTCGAGCCGTGACCTGGCATCATAGTGATGGGCTATTGAAGCATGGCATGTGTCTCTTGCACCGTTTGATGACGAAGGGTGCAGTAGCATTCAGTTTCTGCACCGCAGCTTGGAGCGGGTGGCAACTTTTCATGGCTTGCTGCGAGTTGCCGTCAAAAACCGTGCAGAGTACCGCGACGAATGTACGTAGCATAGTATGCAGATGCAAGGAAATAGGTGGTGTGGGTGGTGTGGGTGGTGTGGGTGGTGTGGGTGGTGTGTGCCCGAAGCAGAGATGCAGAAGCACCTGTGGAGGTCGCCTTTGCCGAATATACGAGGTACTCCGCAAACAAGATTTTTAGTGGCATGATAAGCGATAACCCAAATTTGCGCCTTTCCTTGCTGCGCGCGCTGAATGAATCCCGCAGATAGTTGTGAGATACCTGTTTGGGCTTGTGCCTGGAACGCGACGCACGCGATCTCTTCCCTAGACACCCTTGACGCGACACCATCTTTCGCTTCGTGATGCCGGATACTGGTGGAGAGTCGCTGTTGACTGACCTTTGCGCCATCTGGTAAGCCTATCCGTCCGAGAAGTGGAAGTCTTTACTGACTGTTCGAAACAAAGCCACGCGAATCCAATCAAGTACACCTGCCCGCGATGCGGCATACACACATGCTCTCTCCCCTGCGTGAAACGCCACAAGACTTGGGCTCAATGTTCTGGAATTCGCAACCCGGCCGCCTATCGAAAGCGGGCGGATCTGGCGACACCTGGTTCGGTTGACCAAGATTTCAACTTCATCACATCCGTGGAAAGATCCCTGCAAAAGGCTGATGACATGCCCCTGAACAGAGAAAAAGCCTTGGCTCCGAGCGGGCTACGACACCAACAGCATGGATCAAAGAAGGGGAGGCTCGATACCGAGGTTGAGGAAAGAGGCATTCGACTGGTCAGGGCTCCTCATGGACTATCCCGGAACAGACAGAATAAGTCACGCTGGGGCAGTCAGAAAGAAAATTGTATCATGTGGACTACTGAATGGATACATCATGATGGAACGACGAGAATGCAGAATATCCTCGAGTCAAGAACTGTGAGAGAGGCATTCGTCCACTGCTTCGGTAAGAATGCCCTTTTGGGGAAGAGGAAAAGGAAACGGAGTGACCTTGAAACTGCAAATGTGCGGGCTACAGAAGATGATACTCTTGCGGTCCAGGCAACTCAAGAGGAGGCCATACAAGATCCTCCCCCAACCGAGAACAATGTCGCGCTCGAGGATCCCATCCCTGATGATGCGGCTCCTCTTCATGAAGAGTTACAGGTCCCTAATACCTCCGAGGAAGCAGCAACGAAAACACAAGCATCTGATGCCACAGACCCGCTGCATAGCCTTCACTTCTACCTACTCAGACCCATGACAACTGCAAAGCTAAAATGTCTGATACCCATATCACAGACATCAACCTTGAAGGACGTCCTTCAGGGCCGGACGATACTGGAATTCCCGACCTTCTATGTCAGACAAGAACTACCAGAAGCCCTACCCGAACCATTCATAACCGAGGAGAAGTACGACAACCATTATGGTAAAGAGATACCCATCGACCTTCCAGCATATGTCCCCAATGACACTGCTACCAACGAGCCACCGACCTCACTAGCGGACATTGACGAGCAGAAAGTATTAGAGGTCTTGCAGAAAGATCTCACAGGGTGAACGATCTCTGTACGTTCTACACATTAGCCCAGTTTTCCAGGCACAAATGGATGTCCAGCACTAAGCCCACCGCATACCGCCCAGGCTTGACCATTCACATAACTAGCCTCATCGCTTCCCAAAAACAGCGCTACTCTGGCAACCTCATCAGCAACTGCTCCCCTCTGCAGAGGGTTGAGCTGGCCGATCTTTCTCTCCGTTCCTCGGTCCCGTGCCCGGTCATACATGGCCTTCGTCATGCCGGTCTCAATGACTCCCGGACACAGTGCATTGACCCTGACGCCAGTTCCAGACAGCTGGTATGACATGGTCTGCGCTATCGAGACAACAGCAGCTTTACTTGCCGAGTAATCGGTTCCGCCAGCATTGGACCTCAGGCCAGCGACGCTCGCCGTCCCAATGATGCTGCCTCCCGGGTACTCCTTTCCAGGACCGGTCTTTTGCATGGCAATAGCCGCGTATTTCGCACACAGAAAAACGCCGACGGTGTTGACTCGCAGAGTATTCGTGAAGGCATCGCTCGTAATGTGTTCGTAGGTGTTTGGCACGCCAACGACGCCAGCATTGGCAAACATGATGTCCAGTCGCCCGTACTTTTCCATAGCCTGGTCCACAACGGCCTTGACCTGCGCCTCATCCCCGACGTCTACTTTGACACAATGTACTTCGCACTCGGGGTAAAGCTGGGACATCTCTCGCTTATGTTTGTCCAGGTGGTCCGTCGCATAGTCGCAGATATATACGGCTTTGGCGCCATTCTGGGCGTATTGATGAGCGCTCGCTCGACCGATACCAATGGTAGAGTTGCAGCCTGCAGAACTTGTCAATAATCATGTTCTCCCTTGCTCCGTGGTCTCGCAGCATTGTAGCGTTATCATACCAGTTACAATTACAACTTTCCCTTGGACTCTCTGTCCTGCTGAAGGTCCTGCAACATGGCGGATGCGGGGGATGTCCTCGAAGGTGCCTTCAGAAGGAATCCCCTCGACCAATTGTTTCGTGAGGGCGGTGAGGCGCCGTTTGGGCACGGCGGTCATATCTGTGGTAGGTGGAATGGAGATTCAGCAGTGGAAGAGGTCACTCTGGGAGTCGTACAGCGACAGACTGCGGTCTGTATTGATGTGTGCGCGAGAGAGTGCGTCTGCGGCTGCTCAAAGTCGTCGTCAATGCCGAGTACTGAATTCCAGGATGTTAGAAGTATAGGAAGTAGGAAGACCGGCTTTGTACATCTCTTCCTTCCCAAGCTGACTGCGGAATTGTCTGCGTATATCGGGTCGTAGAGGGGAGAAAGATACCGAGGTTCAATGACGAATTGGGGAGGAGAAGGAATCGCACTCTGGGGAAGGCGCGGGGGGCAAACCTGCCAAACATGCTTGAGATTGACAGGCGCGTCCTCGCTAACTTTGTGGCTATCTTACATAATTGTTTCTTCCTTCATTGATGTAACCATCATCTTAGAAAAAGCAGCAGCCAATACTTGAATGGCACGCTCCTGCGCACACTTGCAAGGCTTGCCGTTCTCATTGCAATAAGCGCACCACTCCCATTCCCAAAGCTGAAGCCAATTATGGCTGTACCACTGCGGCTCTGAACCCTCTTCAACTGGTCCCTCGTTATAAAGACGTTCAAGGTTCCGATTCAAGCTCCTCTTTTGACTGAAGAGCTGAAGCCGGTGCAAACTCCTTTCATGGCAGGACATACCGATCAGCGGATACGAAAAGTTGAACAACGCATCTTCCATCCTATCTTTACCCTCAGTTCGAGCTTGCGCATCACGTAGCCCTCCGAAGCAATGCCACGTCTTGACCCGGACTTTGACATGCTCTGTCCCTGTCCGAATCACACTTACTCGCACATTTGTTGCACATATTGCGCAGGTTAATAGCTCCTGGCACTTCCTCTGCACGCTCCACGGGAACGAGACCGACCGCATCGCATCCATGACCACAGCAGGAAGCGTGCGAGGTGCATGACTACAACCCAAGCGCATAAACTTGTTCAGGTTTGGTGCTACCACGGCCATGACTTTCCCAGGGAGAGGCTCATCTGAAGGTCCAAACTCCGCCTGGGGTCTGAACCACGGCAAGAACATGATCTCCTCATATGTGGCGTGGACGAAGAGCTTTCCTTCGATTATACGTCCTTCGGAAGACATTGGAATCTCCTCGCTGGGTGAACATGTGACAGCGTCACAATTGTGCGAAAGCTCTGAAATGTGCGGCCCAAATTGCGTACCCAGTATGTGCCCTTTGAGAAAAGCATCGACAACTTCGCGAGTCATCCACAAGCGTTCGCTGCCCTTGCAGAGCCGGAATTTATACCCTGTGGGATGATAATCTTGCTTAGGACACTGGTACCTATGGAGCGACGATGTCCTGTTCCACAGGTACAACATTTTGCAATTGTGGCAGAGCTGCGGCTCGGGGTGTTCCTGCTCCAGGAGATGCAGGAAGTGTATTCTCTCTTCGTCGTTGGTGAACGTTGTGTCTATACGGCCTTTCAATGTGCTGTAGCAATATCGCGATGTCAGGCTTAACCACAGAGCGTATATTTTCGGCAAGCGGGAGGCGACGTCGACGATCAACTCCCTCGGTAACTTGTCTAGAGAGACGAGTTGTGTACGGTCTGTTGGAATACTGGCGGCAGTCGACGGTTTGCGCATGTCATCCCCCGCCTGCGAGCTGCCGCACGGTTGAGAGAGGCCAGGGTCTGCCATATGTTCAGCAGGCGTGATGCAAATTGCATGGATAAGATAACTGTTATCCCCAACCATCCTCCACGTCGCTCAGTGAGAGTTGTCTGTCTCATGGCGAGAGACGTTTGATATGAGAAGGGTAGAAAGGTAAGCATGAAGGTAGGAAAGAGAAACGAGCAGAAGTTTTCTGTCTTCTCTCTTCTGTTCTTTCTGCCCTGCACTGAACGAAAAAATGGTAGGGTTGATCCCATCTTGGCCTGTGCGAATCTGTCTACAAGGAACAAGCATAACTCGCTATCCAGAAAATTACAAAGCTTGATACGCCTGGTCTCGAGGATAGTAATTTCTTTCTTTCCCGGAAGACCAGGGGCAGCGAGAGGTCTTGAGGTTGAACCGCCCGAAGGTCCAAATCAGGCTCAGATCGCGTGCAACAACTTGGTACCTCGAAAGACGATCGTCATGCTACCCGGAGGTAGGAATACGGCGAAAGCGGCCATGTCAGCATCCCTCCATAGCATCTCGCCTGGAAAGCACAGGAACCAAGATGTACTGTTGTGGATGCAGCTCAATGAGCTCAGCGAGGTGAATACTTGCCTGTGAGAAGGGAGCTGTTGCCCTGTCATGTGCTGTCTACGACTACAGGCATGCCAAAGTAGTATTCGGACCGGTCGGAGAGCTCGAACCAAGCAAGACAGTCCTACATGTGAGAACAAGACGCCGGCGATGGTCATGGGGACCCATCATGAAGAATCCTGATCCGACTTGCACATTTTGTTCTCTGATATAGCACTGGGGTTGTGCATGCATGATTTGCTCATGTCAGAATGCTTACATAAAATCGGTAGGGGTTCCCAGGCCGCCTGCAGGTACGGGCATGAGATCTCTTTTACAGCATCGACAGGTACGGTGTTAGGTAAGATAGATGCTTAAGCGACCTCACGTTTTGAGCCTCATTTTTGGCCTTTCATAAGTTCAGTTACAGGCGACTAGGCTGTTTCCCTCCCACAGTAGTGACAGTAGTTAAGTATAAATTAAGGCGTTTGACAGGCCCGAAGCCAAGCCTATTTGTAATCGCCCCGGGTCGCCCTTTTGGTGACCCTTTTAGCCGCAACCGTGCTTCCAGTGGGGGTGGCCCGAACCGCCCTTGAAGTCACGCACCCGACTGTTTGGTCCTGAAACAGCCGCACGGTCGGGCAGGTGGTCTGTACGTTTTGGGCGCACGGTCGCCACCTCGAAAAGAGAGACCCAAGCGCGCGGTCCTACCGGCATGAGAAGCATGAGCACAATCTACTTTTGAATGTCATGGTTGATGTCCAAGCTATGAATCGATTGAAAGAGTCAACGCTTATCATATGGTAGGTATAAAATCCACCAGCAGAATGCAAGCTCCAAACACCAGTACTGTGCACTTCCCCATTGTTCGTTAAGTGAATTAAATGATGTATATCACCACCACTCGATTCCATCAGTTTATAATGCCATGTTGGCGCTCACCGAGAGATGCTGTCAAGCTCGGAAGGATGTGAAGGATTTGAAGGTTCGTTATCGCTCTTCAATAAAGGTCACCGAGGACTGCTGTCGAGCTCGGAAGGATGCGTATAGGGAGAGTGCTTGGCGTAAGAATTGTCCATTTCAGACATTGTGTACGCGGGAGCAGGGCTGCGACCCGGACTATGGACCGGCTCGGTCGCCGGGACTTCATGGCGAGTCGTACGGCCACGGCGGTTGCGTCTCAAAAGCAGGAATGCAGCGAGACCGACAAGGGCAAGGCCACCGACAACACCGACCACGATACCGGCTATCGCGCCTCCCGAAAGACCTGATGATTTGGAGACCACAGGTGTGGAAGTTGAGGACGAAGAGCTCGTTGCAGCGGCGCTGGTGGCGCTGGATGTCTGGCTGGTGGTCGTTGACGAAGGAGTCGTGGTTGAGGATGTTGTAGCACTACTTGTCGTAGCCGAGCTGGCGCCCAATTGCATTATGACTTGGGGGCTTGAGATCTGGCTGGCGGAATTGTCGGTATAAGAAGCGCCCAGAGGCAGGAAACGGAAAGTGTATTGGGTGGTTTGGGAGAGCTGTGAAGAGGGAATGTCAACCACCCAGTTCACGAACAGCTTCGACGTGACATCGATGTTTTCTGGCTCGGTTAGCGATCTGTCTAGGCAGTTGCGACAGAATGTAAACTTACTAACGATCAGGTTTTGGTACGATGAGTTGGCGTGGCTTCCAGTGATCCAGAGAGCGCAGTTAGAAGCGTTAGCCTCGGGTGCGTACGTGGAAAACCAGCGAACGAGGTTGGAGTCCCATTGAATCTTGAATGTGCTGCCCAGAGTGATGGTGGTGCTGAAATCTGGCAGAGCTGGTGCCAGCCAGTCATCCTGTACTACCTGTGCGCTCACTACTCGCAAGAAAGCGAGGAGGATCAACGCGCACCTGCTGCTGAGCGAGAGACTCGACATTTTGCTTCCGAACATGACAGAAAGAATGGTATGGGTTAAAGCAGAGAAGAAAACCCAAGATCAACAGTCCTAGAGTAAGTACGATGTTAGGTGGAGAGGGGGCTGAGGCGGGAGCTTTGTACTCCCAGACATATTGAGTGTAACTTTTAGTGCAACCAGCGTCTGGGGCAGGGTATGGATGGCCTCACCTATTATCAACCCTGCCTCGCCTAGCTTCGCACATCAATTCCCGATTGGATGGGTCCCCGTTGTTCGATAGCAATCAAGTGACGGGCCAACGACCGGAGGCGGAGGTACAGTAGAGAGGTATTCGATCAGAGCCGCCATACGCACCTAGTGATTCTTCATCAGGTCCCTTTTTACTTTTTATTGACTTCATCTCTTGAAACGGCTTTAGATGAGCATCAATTCTTTCTCTCCAATCATGCCAACAGAGAAGCGCGTTCGGCCGAAACTGTCCATTTTGTGCTATCTCGAAACTCCTTAGGGCTGTAACATTCGAGTCTCGCAAAGTGGCCCACATGGGCGCTAAATCATGCGGTGTCAAGCTTATCGGCCAGCGACGGAAGCTGTTTTTTTGACTCGTGGCCCCCAAAGTTTATTGGTTTGGTATTGAGAGGAATTTAGTAGTGAAGTGCACTGAAGTGCGACCACGTAGTAGGCTCGACGATATGCACATTTATTGGTGCGCAGGCAACGCTATGGTCTTGGTCGACCCTATCTCGTTTGATGGTGCGAGGTTAGGTGCTTTCTTGGCAAGTCAGCAGTAAAACAGTATTATTTTGTTCCACTTTCTCTACTCCTTGCCAGGCTTGCCGCAGCGAGAAGAGCGCCCGGGCGGCCAAACGGCGTCAAGATTGAAATCTCGACGGGCCATGGCACAAGATTTTCCGCGGCGTCCAGTAAGTGCTAAGGCTCTAAGGCTCTAAGCCCTGTTTCTGCGCCTCTTGTTGGGTCTTTTGCTTCCCGTGCCGTGTGTCAGTGGTCCATCAGAGGTCCAGCCTGGCCTCATAGAAGGGTGGCCTTAAAACGTGATGTCTAAATGACTGCAGTGGCAAGTCTTTCTCCCGTGAATGGATCTTGCAGATTTTGGCGAGATCGATAGGCAGCTCATATGCATAGTGTTCATCTCGCATTCAGCCGCTTCATCGCCACAGAATTTAGCTGTCAAGAAGTGCCCACGGTTTGAGTTGTTCTGTGATTGAGGCTGAAATTGCGGAGACAAAAGCAAAAGAAAACGCCAAGCTCTTTGTAAGACAGGTTAACCCCCATGTGCCTCAGGCAGGACTTCGGGCATGGGCCAGTGATTTAGCCGTTGGACTCAGCCACTGGCGGGCGCCTGCAGGAGTTCAAAATTGGCAGCAGGCCCTATTGTGACCTACAGGTTTTAGCGGCCACTTTTTGGTGCTTGTTTGATTGTTTCCGTTTAGTGGCCGCTCCCGGCAATGTGATTCCATCCTATTCTACTTTCGTCACTTCAACCTCATCTCGCCAAAGCTGTTGCCTGACACATCGAATCCACGACTTCACGCTCCATCAACATTCCATCTATTCGACATCAAGCGGCCACAGTGATGGTGTTTGGCATTTGAGTAGCGATCCTCTTCAGCGTCATCGACAGTCACACCGTGCGATACCACGTGTTGTCTTTTCGTGACAGCTTTCATCAGGGATTGACTTCAGGCCGCCAATACTCTTCAAACAGAAAGGGCGACCAGGACGACCTTCATCGCGTCGAGATTGCTCTCGCCGGTCTTCGCATTGTCTTTATGCCAGTGCCCATCACTCTTTGGTGACGACTAGCCTGAGATCTGATCAGTCTCATCAACTTCACCACGCGACATCTTCTTACACCTCTATCATCAAAATGCCGACAATCCTAAATTCAAAACTAAATTATTACGCAAGTAATCCAAATGCAAGAAGACTCCTAGCTGGCGTGGGAATCGTCTTCGTTCTTTACCTAATATTCGGCACTGAGACGAGTCGATCACTACTGGATGTTGGTTCTTCAAGTACTAGGATTGCGCCCAAAATCCAGCACAATTACGCCGATGGCCTTGATACCCCCCTCAACGTCTCACAATGGGGTGAAAGGGCCATAAAAGTACGCCAACTGACGCAATGGGCCGATCTCGCTGTCAAGAATCCAGCCGCCGAACGAAAAGCCTTCCAAAATGCTTTACAGACTGAATTCCCTTTCCTGGCAGGCACCGACTCCCTCATATACACGCCTTGGTCTGCCTCTGCCAAACAATTCTCGTCTCAAGTCGGCATGGTCATCTGCACGGGATCCAACAATTTCCACCTGGCGGCTCATCTCATTGCCAGTCTCCGTCGCGTCCACAAATCCAAACTCCCCATCGAAATCGCCTACTCGGGCGACAACGACCTAAAACCCGAACACCGTACCTTTCTCCAAAATCTCGAATCAGGAATCTCTTTCATCGACCTCCTCGACCGCTTCCCTTACGCTCACGATGAATTACTCAACGGCGGTTGGGCCATGAAGCCATTCGCCCTTCTTGCATCATCCTACACCAAAGCTATGCTCGTCGATGCCGATGCGATTTTCTTGACGAGCCCCGATTCCATCTTCGACATCAATCCCGGCCTCCACCGCACCGGCACGCTCTTCTTCCACGACCGAGCCGCACTTGGTGGTGGCGATGAACGCCGTTTCTGGGTGAAGGACCAGATTGCAGCTGCACAGATCGAACCTTCGCACTACCTCTCCACCGAATCGCTCTTCTACAGCGGTAAAACCTGGTACGAAGCGGACAGTGGCGTTACTGCCATGGACAAATCGCGCCCTGACGTGCTCATGGGACTCATTTTCGCCACGTGGATGAACACGAAAACAGTTCGCGATGAAGTATCTTACAAGGTCTTTTACGGAGACAAAGAGACGTTCTGGGTCGCCATGGAACTGAGCGCCGTCGACTACTTCTTCCAACCGTGGTATGCTGGAACTATGGGCACCATCACCAAGGAAGACGGACAGCCCGAACAGATGGATTTGAAGTCGACTAAGGTCGAAATCTGCGGCACACACATGCTGCATCTCGATCACCTGGGTCAGACGCCGTTCTGGATCAACGGCGGCATTTACGAGCACAAAGAAGACCCGAGTACGGGTTATTCGACCATGACGCATTACTGGGTCGGCGAGACGAGCGACATCAGATTGACCCAGCCGCAGTGGTACTGGGTCAACGGCAACACAGGTTGTCTAAGAGAAACCGGCGTCAGGGTCATTCCCGACCACATTAGGAAAAACATCGAAAAGATAGAGAGCGAGGCCACTCGCGTCGATGGGCTGATTCGGAATATGTGATGTGATGCATTTTGGAGTATTCGGGCATGCAATCGTGTGAAGACTACGTACAAAAGTCGGGCTTGGTTCAATAATGGGATGACAGGTAGATTAGCGAGTCCGATCAGGCAAGATTGGGCCGGGCTTATATCACAGATTGGGAAAATGATGATGACGATGATTGATCTGATGCCTTGATCAAAGAAACAGCCATTTTGGTCTATTTTCTTCTATCTGAATAAAGTATCAGAGCCAGATATGGTTCTTCCAAGATCTGTCCCGTCCACGACCAAGTCGACAAGTAGAAGATGTGGTTCTCCAAGGTAAGGTGAGACCTATTTCCTGCACTGCATCGTAATGCCGCCAATATCTCAACGTCGTACGCAAATTTTCAGCACACCACATGTTTGGACAATGTCACTATTCCTCAGCTGTTACATACATACATCCGTCAAACACGCATGTGAGTGCCATTATCGCCCATTATTCATCCAGCGGGAATGGACGACTTGGGTTGTATTTGCGTTCACTTGCTGCGCCTGGATACTTGCGGCGAGCAGAGTTTGTTCGTTACCTGGCTGGGCCCTTTGGAACAAGTCCCGGCGCAAAGGAGCGTCGTAAACTCTCACTTGCACAGCAGGGGCATCGAGGGGTCGCAAGAAGTCTGGGACGCGCCATCTGGATCTTCTTTTGCTGGACTTGGGTCTGACGGTGGGTCGTGGGAATAAGTGCTGGTCGGGAGGGAGAGTTTCGCTGGATGGCCGTGGTGAATTGCCCGTGGTGTTGGTACTGATGTCAGGACACGCGCAATTGGAGCTAGGATGGGTTGAGGCTAATGCTGGATTCACAGGGCTTCCTCCGGGGTACCACGAGGTCATCGATGACATGGAGGACAAGGGGGAAATGTAGAATTTGTTGTGCTCAGGATGACTTTTGTCGTTGCTTCTAGGGACATATATCTGGAACGCACCGCGCTCGTCGGGTGAAGCAGGATGCCAGCTTGAGGCCAGTCCTCGAGCTGCACTTGGGAACTCGTTTTCAGGTTGGCTTTCGTGGGTACCTCCACAGCACCATGTTTGGGATCGAGGAAGGCCGACGGCTTCAATCTGGCCAACAACTGTGGTGACTTGCTGCACGAATATCTTGTTCGTGCTGGTATCTGAAAGGTCGGTGACGACAGGCGCACTCTGGCCTATAGCCGGTCGATTGTTGGAACTGTCACCGCGTTTGAGTCGTTGGCGCCATTCCCGTGAGTATATCGAACCTGAGGACAGTAAGACTTGGGTGGGTGAGAAGTGGGTGCGGTTGATATCATGTCTGGACTTGTGCGCCCGATCCTGAGCATTTCTTGCGAGTCGATCTCGACGCTGTAGGGACGGAATATCGGAATATGCAATGGCGACTGAGCCTGGTTCAGTTGGATAGAGACGTCTGCTCATGTTGAGGCTCTTTGATCCAGATAGACCAACACGAGGATTGCCAGTGCTGTGACTGTAAGGTAAACCTCTACTTCAAGTCGCCGGTCTTCAGGGAATCTCATGTAAACCCAAAGGCCAATCATGCGGGTAACAATGGCGCAATAGGTCAGATTGAGCAGAGTGCGAAAGTTGTCAGGAGAGCAAAGACACAGGGCGAAGAGCACATTATTGGCGAATAGTGTACTGACAATTGAAGGCATGTTGAGTGTTTGATCTCACAAAACCTGAGTCCTTTGGTCGGCGTCACTTGTGCGGGTGTAGATATGATTGGGTTGACACAAATGGAAGAAGGAAGGAGGAGGATGATATGGAAGGACCGGGTCGAAGCTGCGTAGGCGTGACGGTTACGCTCGAAACGACTTCGTGACATGAGTGAATAGAGGCAGCTTCGATGACGGAAGCAGAATTACCACTGCCTTGACAGAAACCACGCGTCTGGTGGTGAAGACTCTTCCAAATATTCGTATTGTGTTCATGAGTTCGGCATTAACTGAAAAGGCGGTAGCGCTGCAATTCACCACATTCAAACGCTGATTGTCTTGAATACACCGAAACCACTGCCACCAGTGACCATTACTGTGCCGGGCATTTGCGGATGCCAATGAAGTTCTTTCCCGTCTTCGACGTGGTGAATAAACAGTAATTGTGGAGGAACCTTTTCAGCACCTTCTCCCAATCCCAACCCCGTTTCTCTGCCGTACTCTTCATCGTCCAACTCAACAGCCAAATCCCAAAGAGTGGCCGTGTTGTCTGCGCAAGCCACAGCGACTACACTGTCGTCGGTAGGGTGCCACTCGATCGACGTGATTGGTGCCTTGTGGAAGTTGAAGTCGGCCACAGGACTAGGTTTGACTTGTCCACCTCCAGATTGAGGCTTCCACTGTCGTAAATCCCATACCGCCCATCGACCATCATCGGCACCAGTCGCTAGCAGGTGGAACGTTTGCCGCGACCATGACATGACATTGACATCTGTGTTACTGATCTTGACGTCCACGACTGCTTTGCGACTCTTACTGCGTGCATCCCAGACCTTCACAGTCCCGTCGGAACTTGCGGACGCAAATACGAACTTCTCGTTGGGAGACCATTGCAGTTCTTCGACCGCATCGGTGTGGCCCACGAACGGTCTGCTGTCGGTTGACCAACCGCCTCCTTCCCTATGCTCGGTGTTGAATATTTGCCCTGCATTGTCGCCTGAGAGTAGTCGACCGTTGGGGTGTAATGAGCTAGGCGCCCAGTCAAGTGCGTAGCCTTCTGTCTTGTGCATCCGTACAGTGCTAAGTGGTTTGGAGGCGTTTGGAGGAATGGTGAAACCTGGCGTCGAAAGTGATTGCAGGTAAGGGGAGACATCGTGAATGAGGATTTCGCCGCTCTCAAGAGATGTCGCCGTAAATGTTTGTGGTATCTGTGTGGGATCGGCAGATGCATTTGCAGGTTGGAAGGACCGTATTCTGTTCGTTGTGCTGGGAAGAGGTATAGATCTTGACTCGAGGACGGGGTCGGATGAGCCTTCGTTGTCCGAGTCGTCATCATCATCTTCGGAATCTGACTGGTTGCCTCGATCCATCTTGGAAAGGCTGCTCAGCCGCAAGATGTACAACTCATTCTCTTTCGCCCTTGACGATTCTGCCTGAGTTCCTGCTACGGCGTACAGCGTTCGCGGGTATTTGTTTCGTTGGTTGCCCAAGTTGTCACGGACGATATCGAAGGACAGGCAAGGCCATGTTGCGGAAAGCACGTGCAACATCTCGTAGGTAGAAGGATCGGGTGTGAGGGTCATTCCTGGCTGCAATATCGATCGGCCTGGTATGAATGTCTGCTGATTTGTGTCCACGTCCATCACGTCCTGCGTCTGTTCTGCTTCTCTTTCTGCATCTGGACGGCCGTCAATACCGGCCTCCATGATCTCGTCCTCGGACTCGTATTCATCTTCGAACTCATCCTCGAAGTCCAGTGTAGATTCACCATTGGCATTGGCGTCTGGTCGTTGTCCTGCCTTCAAGGATTCCAGATTCTCCTGGTCATCTGCTGTTCTTTTGGACATTGTGCGATACCAATGCTTGTCTGTGTATCTAAACCAGCCAAGGCGCTCCTTGCAAGGCTAGAAAACGTACAAGTTGCGCAGGAAGAATTTCCACAACTCCGCATTTCGTGTCAAATTATTTTCTCGATAAGATTCCTGTTTATGTAACTATCTTCACGTGAGTCAAAGTCACGTGCAAATCTGTTCGATTCATCTTCCACTCTTGCCATTGCTTGTGTGTAAGGAGCACATACAATTTACACAGTAGGCACCATCTTGTACCTAAGTATGATTTGGAATAGGCCAAGTAATTGCTGACGACACTAAAGTTCACGCCTTGAGAAGTGGATGGCCTGAAAGTATAGAGTGGGCATCGTCAGACACCGACATCTGCTCGTATAGTAGCGTCATTCCGCTCAAATCTTGAAGAGGATCGGCCATCAGGCTCCGTCAGACTGTGGGTTTCGTGCAATCTGGCTTTCCAGTGGGGAATACCCGTATCCTAGTACAGGCTCACAGGCAGTGATTGACCGAAATGAGCACCCGAGTGCTGTATATACGTAACTTGAGTGCCGGCAACCATTCAGCTTTGGCTCCATCCGTGGAGGTCATCAGGATGGTTAGGCCCGATTACCTGAAGTAGATGACAGTAGAATGGGGACGTTCGCACCACATAAAGAGCCTCGCATGCCCAGTCATATCGCAATCCTTCCATCTCAGAGGAATATTCTGCATAGTCAAAATGAGCACCAAACCAGTCATTTATATGCTGCATGGAGCATGGCACAGTCCTGCCTACTTCGTAACGGTTAAATCCAAGATCGAATCTGAAGGCTACACCATGATGTGTCCTCAAGTGCCCACATCCGGGGCTGTGCCTCCCACAAAGACACTTTACGAAGATGCCAACTTCGTGCGCGGAGAAATGGAGCGGTTGATTGAGCAGGGTCAGGATGTCGTCTTGGTCATGCATTCGTATGGCGGCGTGGTCGGAACTCAGGCCGCCGCTGGACTAGGCAAGGCCGAAAGACAAAAGAAAGGCCAGAAGGGCGGCATCGTCCATCTCTTCTATGCTTGCGCGTTCATCGTAGCCTTGGAACAGAGTCTCTGTGATCCTCTGGGAGGCAAACTCGCGCCTTGGATCAAAGTCGAAGTAAGTCTTTGTGTGCTGTATAAATGCAGCATGCTGATTGTGTCATCGGCAGGACGATGGCAGTTGCAATCCTGTGGGCCCCGAGCAGATATTTTATCAGGATCTGCCTCCCGATGACCAGAAGTACTGGGCTGCGCAGTTGAAGCATCACGTCGCAAAAAGTCAGCTCGAGCCAGTCCATCAGGTGGCATACAGGGACATTCCGGTCAGCTATCTGTACTGCGAGAATGACCAAGCCTTGCCTTTTGAGTTTCAAAAGCTCATGGTCAAGAAATGTGGTGTGGAGGTAAGGGAGTTTACATGCGATGCCGGGCATTCTCCTTTCTTGAGCCAGCCTGACATGTTCGTCGACTGCATCATCCAGACGGCAAAATCTGGTGCGTGACCGACCCCAGGTCTAGGACTCGAGTTATGGGGACCCCGCGCGTAGATTTGAATCAGCAGGACAGAATCTCGAGATGCGTCAAGCCATTTCCGGATGGCGCTCCGAAAGATTAATCAACATGTGAACCAGGGTGTTCAAGAATGAAGCAGTCGCTCGCGTGATCTGCTCCGAGGCAGAATGAACGGGCGACGCTCCATCAAGACGCTGATTCCCGAGGTAAAAGTGTTTGACGCCGATGTGGAAATGTCACTGCAGAGTCTGTCTATTTGAGAGGATACAAGAGACAACAATCGGAATTGACTCGCTAAAGAAGTGGTCGATTTCGCCAATTGATTGGAGCAAAAGTCTCCGGAGGTCATTTCTTTTTTCGCGCCCTTGACTTCACCCACCGCGTCTTTCATCAACACCATGAAACCTCTCGAACACGATCATATGCTCAGAGTTTGACCTCGCCCATCTCCTGTTGGCCGAGGTAATAGCATTCATCACGCGGAGCCATCATCGGCTTATTTGCTCGTTATGGATGCGGCTGCCGCACACCCAATACCAGAATCACTGGCCCTCTTGCCTGTGTCAAAACACTCTAAGATTGTGTGGCTGCTCTTGCTGCAATCCCTCGTGCAAATGGCACTCGCATTCTATGTCTTGAAGGTATACCCATGCATTAGCTTCGGCCATGCTGCTCAATGTTTGCGTGGGGTTTCTATCCCAGCAAGGGTGTCCTTGAGGCATTCCACGGCCATCATCGTCCACCAGACGAGAGACGAACGGAAGCGTGGAAACTTCAAGTACTTCAACAGCCGCCTGTTCGTTTCGTCCCATAAGCATGTTCAGTCACTCTCTGCTTGTTGAAAGTTCATCTTTTGTCAATCGTTTCGCCTTGTCCATTGCTCGCTGCTTATATCCCCTCCAAGACTTCCTCCACGCAACATGACTTGCATACAAAGTGTGCTTGCGTATGCTGTCTTCATTCTGAGCTTGGCTTATGCCCTGCCGTTAACGTCTGTCAAAAGAGGTATACCATTCAACCTTTTATATGTGTACGAAAGAGGGCTAAATTCGCAACTGCAGCTATTTCTGAAGATCTACTGGAACAATTCTCATTATTCGAACAATATTCAGGGGCAGCATATTGTCCCGGAAACAATGACGCCAGCACGAGTGCCGCAATCACATGCAGTGCAGGAAACTGTCCGCTTGTACAGGCTGCTGGTGCTCAATCCATTGTTGAATTTGAAAAGTATGGGCTCCCAAGAGGAATGTGTTTGGATACACTTCCACGACGATTGCTGACTGGGACATCCTGTTTGCAGCATTGGCGCTGGAGACGCACAAGGCTTCGTCGCTCTTGACCACACGAATCAATTGGTTGTCATCTCGTTCCGAGGCAGCGTCTCGATTGACAACTGGACTGCGAACCTGGATGCTGTCATGACCTCATGGTCCATTTGCTCTGGCTGCGATGCCTATGCAGGCTTCCTCGACTCTTGGAACAGCGTTAAGTCATTGGCCCAAGGAGCAGTTGATGGTGCCATGTCGACCTATCCATCTTACAGTATCGTGTCGACCGGCCACAGCTTGGGTGGTGCATTGGCTACATTGGCTGCTGCAGACCTGAGGAACTCCGGATATGATATTGCGCTGGTGTGTACACCCCTGCCGAGTGTCTGGTCTGTGTGAAGACTGATCGAATTTAGTACACTTATGGCTCTCCTATGGTTGGAAACCTGGCACTCGCAACCTTCATCACCTCGCAACTGGGTGGCAACTACCGCGTGACACACGCAAACGACATTGTGCCTAAACTACCTTCCTATGCCTTGACCTTCGCTCATGTCTCGCCGGAGTACTGGATCACTGCGCCTACCGGAGACACGGTCACGGCAAATGTTATTCAAGTAAGCACTGGTGAGATAGACCTGCAAGGAGATGAAGGCCAGTTGGGCGGGACGGTGACCGACCATCTCTGGTACTTCAATTCTATCTCGGCTTGTAGTCCTCTCTGATCGACGCATTGAAGTAGCGTATATGTTGAATGCTTGACGCAATGGCTCAACCAGGTTGCCAGTGCTCTTGCGTATCTTGCTGTTCCGCGCTGCTTCCATCGTTGCCTTTTATGAATAGGTTTGTATATTGTCCTCTCACTATTCCCATCCCAATTTTCGGATGGAAAAGCGGAGACGGTGACGTTCGATCATCCAAGCCTTCTCCTTCCGTCAACCCGCCGGACGAGGGCGTACACCCCGCAAAATGGTTGGAGACGCTCGGCTTCTTGCATGGAAGTGTACAGTACACGCTGCTTGGAGACACCAAAGAAGCCGAACTTGGGCCTCGCAAGATCATTGTACCCCGCGAGTGCCCACCTTAGGCGATGATGCAACCGAGGGCTCTGTGGAGACCTCGATGTCGATATGCGTAATGCTCAGCCATCAAAACGCGATGTCGGCACGAATGTTAGTAGTTTTTCTCAGATTCGCTTCAAAGGACTGCATCAGAGTGCCTCCGGAAACAAGACTTCCGCTTCAAGCCATCTGAAGATTAGACTTTGTGACCATGGCGTCCTCTAACACTGCTCAACTGCTCGCGCAGGCCCATGTGCCCGCTTTCAAGTGCCCTACAGGCACGAAGATGCATTTCCTCGATTTGGGGACCTTGCAGGCTGATGAAGGATGGTAAGATTGCCACTGGCCACCTTCTCGCGGGCGTACGAGCAGCTTCTTGAACGAAGCTTCAGTCTGCTGCGTTAGAGTCCAGGTCGTATGGCTAGTTGATAGACCACAAGCTCACCAAGACTGCAGGCTCCTTCGAGGGCAGAACACAAGCACTCTCAGCAACAAGAACCCCGAATCCAAGCGACGAGACCTGATCGTTCTCGCTGCCTTGATCGAGTATCCAGGCTTCGGATGCATTCTTTACGAAACCGGGTGTGCTGAGGATTTGGAAGTCGTATGTTGCCTATTCTTCAACCAACTTACCCTGAGACCGGTTTGCTCAAGCCGGAGCTGACACGGTGCAGGCTTGGGGTGCACCATTGACAGATGTATTCCCGCGTACCGAGTACAGCGAGAACCAAAAGCTCCCAAATGCCATCAAGGCCACGGGTAACGACATCAAGGATGTCAAAGCAGTCATAATCGGACACTTACACCTCGATCATGCGGGAGGGCTTGAGCACTTTATGGGCACCGATGTGCCCATCTACGTGCACGAAGAGGAGTTCAAGCACGCGTGCTGGGCGGTCGCGACAGGTGCCGATCTGGGAGTTTATCTCCCCGGGTATATGGACCTGTCAAAATTGAAGTGGAATACTTTCCACGAGGAGCATGTTGATCTGTTCCAGGGTATCACGCTGCACCATTCACCGGGCCATACACCTGGTTTGGTTGTGATGCAGGTCAACCTCGAACAGTCGGGCACGTGGATCTGGACGACCGACCAATTCCACATCGCGGAGAACTATGAGCTGAGTCATCCTCATGGGTGGCTGGCTAGAGACCATAATGCATGGATTCACAGCTTGAAGATGATTCAGAGATTGCAAAGGCTGTTTGATGCCCAGTTGGTCTTCGGACACGATAAGGAGGTGGCGGCTAAGTATATGGGGAAGTCGTATGAATAGGTGTACGACCTAGTGATGACGACGGCAAAGGATAGCCAAGATAGTATCGCAACATAAAATGTCCTGGCAAGAGCTCAATCTGACCGTACCTGATCTCATCTTTCTAAAATCGGTTGACGATTGCAACCGTACGTGATTCCTAGCTTGTCCCAGGTCATCAACGATAATCTCGGCAGTGGGCCTCCTTCAGGACGTCGTTGAATCTTGATGGAGTGATCTGTCAGCCACGGTAGTCTCTGGATGTAATATTCGTGTTGTAGGTACTTGGCCCATTGGGCGTGGCTGATAGATGCTTCGTGCACAGGCCACAAGGCTGCGCTGCAGCCTTATCACGTGATTACATTCTTCTTCCGCATGATCTTGTGTCGAGATCAGCCCACGGACTGCGAACATTCCAGCCAGCCTTGACGACACGATCAGCTTAATCGCTGAAGCCAAGCCGACATCAGTCGCCAAGGGCAATGAACAATGCTGGAACGGTAGCTTTGCGCTTAGCGAGGCGATGCTTGCAGGCACCAACATGCCAACGTTCTTCGGAGCAGGCACGATGGCTCTTCTGCTTCGATCACTTCTCAGATCATAACCGGTCGTCCCAGACGTTAAAAGCTCCCTCTTCGTCCTTGCGGCAGATTTTGCCCTCAGAGCAGCGACGAGGCTTCTCTCGATCTACTCGACATGCGTTCCGACAATCCTTCGTCGCTCAGAGACTCAAACCCTACGGCTCTGACAAGAAGCCCGAGAAGGGATTACGCTTCCAGAAAGGTGATCTCACGAGCAAGGAAGTAATATCGATATTCGGAGCACAAGCACCACCTCCAGGTCCTGCGAACCGACTTCTTCGAGTTCTTCACGGCCGCCGCCATGACGGTACTCTGGATCTCCCACTCCCAGAAGATGTTGAGCCAATGTTGCACAAGTATCCGAATGCGTTCGAAGACGGTTTGCACTGGTTACGGAACGCCTACCCGGTGGATGAGGACGCTGCTATCCTGGCTCGAATCGAACGGGAAGAACATGAATACGAACGAGACAATCCTGCAGAACTGATGCAGCGAGCACAAGATCTGAGGCTTTATATGGGACCACAAAGTGGCCACTATCAGGCGAAGCTGAGTGACAAGGAGGACGATGTGTTCGGGGTCAGCGAGTTGGACAAGATCCGAGCGGAAAACGAGGCGAGATACCAGCAGGAAGAGGAGGAGCTTCAGGCACAGATTGACGAACGAATGACCAAAGTCAAAGAAGACAGAACAAAAGCGCTTGCACAGCGCCCTGAACAAGGACTCGAGTCGGCCAACGAGGTCAGACCACCGAACAGCTTCGAGAAATGGGTTCTAAAGGCGCAGAATCGAGCCCAAACAAAAATGACCCTCGAATCGCCGGAAGTGGTTGAGAAGACAACTTTCCAGCGCCTGCTGCCCTCCCTCATCTTCGTTTCTCTGGTTGTCGGAGCCAGCTACCTATACTCCCAATACTGGGTGCGACCCAAACAATCTGAACGATTTTTCCCGACCGTATCACTGTCCTTTGCTACGGTCGCCGGGTTGATTGCGACCAATTTTGTCATCTTCTGTGCTTGGAGATTGCCGCCATTCTGGAGGCTCCTCAACAAATACTTCATTATTGTTCCTGCATATCCATATGCTTTCAGCATGTTGGGCAGTATTTTCAGTCACCAGACACTCACTCACTTCCTAGCCAACATGATACCCCTTCTGATCTTTGGTCTGCCGCTGCACGAAGATGTTGGTAGAGGGACATTTTTGGCCATCTACCTCTCATCGGGCCTGGTGGGGAGCTTCGCCAGTCTCGCACGTCACGCCTTATCACGAGTCTTCATCACGACTACACTAGGCGCAAGTGGAAGTATCTACGGTATAGTGGCTGCATATTTGTGGCTGCACCTCCAGTAAGTACCACCCCGTTCATAACGGGCGGCGAAGCTAACAGTTGAACCACAGTGATCGCTTCTCTATCATGTTTCTTCCGGATGATGTCGCAGACAAGTTCTCGTTCAGTGGGCAGTCCTTGTTGATCGGCCTGGGTCTTTTGCAAGTCTTCGGAAGCATGAGACGCACTGTGAAAATCGACTACTTTGATCACTTGGTAGGGATGATTGTTGGTATCGTTGCCGCATGGTGGTGGCAGAACAACAAGGAGAAAACCGGGGAGTCTAGAAAGAAATCCACCAATTGGTGGTCTACCTTGCCAGGCATCCGACCAGGGGGTCGTGATGGCTGAACATATCATCTTGAGTGATGCCGGAGAATAACCTCAAACCAAGGTGCCTGTGAAGAGGTGGTACAATAAGGTTATCGACCACCATGTCATGCAACAGCGGTCGACACCATTGCTGCAAGGAGGCGCAACACGAGGTATTGCTGTCCAGCTCGACTTAGGAATGGAACAACAGCACCCGCGAGTCGTGTAGACTCACCGCGAACCAACCTGTACTACCAAGATATATGGGATTTTCAGGTAGATCTAGCTATCAGTTGAAAGTTCATGAACTGATACTTGCTCTTCAACACCAAAGAAGCTTAGACGAGTCTGGTGGCTTGCGTGGATAAACTGAATCAATACCCTGCTCTCTCATGACCTTTCTTTGCATGTAGTAATGCTGTCTCTACCATTTGCTTGTTAGATCACCTTTTTTGGTGTTCATTGTCGGCGGCTCCTAAAACTCCCCGCCGACGTCACTTTGGGGTGTCGATTTACCGCTTCAGAAAAAAGTTCCTGATGCGCTTGTGCCTACCTGTTGAAAGCAGCAAGTCTTTGCATAACGTCTTTGCGTTTATAGCTGGAGCTGTATTCTGTGGCCTAGATTGAATCAGTGGTATCGTTCCATGCACCTCAAGCCATTTCAGTCAAACGCCGACATTATCTCCTTGTGTCGCAAACATCCCGATCGTCCTTCTCCGAAGCAGCTCTTCTCGCCTGAAAAACAATGACAGACGCACAAGGCGCATCTCAACAATCTCCCCCGGAGCTCTCCCTCCTAAAGACTCTACCTCATCCCTCCTCCGGGCCCCAACGGTCATGGCAGTCGACCTCTCATCCGGACCCTGCCATACCTCTTCTCGCGACTGCCTCCGCCGATAAAAGCGTTAATGTATGGAGTCTACGAGACTTCTCCCTCGTCTCGACGATAAACGGCGGGCACAAGAGGAGTGTGCGTGCTGTAGCTTGGAAAGACTACGGACGGACAAAAGGCGCCCGGAAGAATAGAAACCCTGTCGTTCTTGGAACCGGAAGTTTCGACGCCAATGTGGGAATCTGGGTGTGGAACGACAGTCGACGGGCGCAACACTCAGCTGAAGCAACCCAAGAGCAAGAGCGGGGGCAGGGCGAGAGCAACGAGATCGAAATTACCAGAGATGCTGACGACGGAGACGATGAGGAATGGCACTTTTCTACGCTTTTGACCGGTCCAGACTCAGAGATCAAATCAATCGAGTTCTCGCCGCCTCATTACTCTGCGAATTTACTGGCGACCAGTTCGCGGGATAAAAGTGTTTGGGTGTGGGAGGAGGTCGAACCCGAGGAGTGGGAGACTATCGCCGTGCTGAGTGAGCATACGGGCGATGTTAAGTGCGTGAGTTGGTGTGCTGGTGCCGCGAGGAGACGGAAGAGTAAGAGACGGAAGGTGGAGGTCAGCGTCAACACTGGTGATGTCGATATGGAGAACGCAAACGGCCAGAGTAATGGTGCGTCCGCCGAAGATGACGACGACCCCAACATCGTTGGCTCGCGCGATATCCTGGCTAGTGGATCCTACGACGATACGATCCGGCTGTGGCGCGATGTCGAGGAAGAGGGCGATTGGATTTGCGTGGGCGTTATTGATGGACATAATGGCACGGTGTGGGATGTCAAGTGGGAAGGACATATCAATTACTCGGTGCTTGATTCTGCGGAAGGAGAAGCGGTGGTCGACTTCGAAGCAGATTTTGACCCAAGGCTTGTGTCGTGCTCGGACGATTTGAGCGTGCGTGTGTGGCGGCGCGAACTTAGTGAGGAGGAGAAAGCCAAACGGGCGCAGGGGAGACGACCTGCAACGGCGGCACCCACGGGTTTCGCCAGTTCCAGATTGCCCAGCGTTATCAGGCCGCCTAGTAGTATGGAGAACTGGGTGCTGGACGCTGTGTTGCCGGAAGCGCATGTGCGCAGCGTTTATGCTGTCGATTGGTCGAGACGCACTGGGTTGATTGTGTCATGTGGTGGAGATGGAACGATTGCTGTGTATAAAGAGGTTGTTGTGGATGGTGGTTCAGGGGATGTCGATATGAACGGCACGACTGCGGCTTCAGAGGATGGTGCGCCGGCGTATGGACTGCACAAGATGAAGTGGGTTGTTGTGGCGCTTATTGAGGCGGCGCATGATGAGTATGAGGTTAATCATGTTTGTTGGGCCGAGAGGAGGGATAGAGAGAAGCGGTTTGAGGGAGAGGAGGTTATTGTTTCAACTGGAGATGAGGGCGATGTTAGGGTTTGGACTTTGCCTGATGGGACAGTGGAGGACTTATGAGGTCTGTCTGACCTGAAGAAATTGGTATAGAGATTGCATAAAAGACGTGAATTGCGTGAATTGAGGATGCGACGAGTGGAGCATTTCAACGATGAGTAGAAGGATGAACTAAACAGCTCGTTGTAGCAGACGATGATCGGTTGATAATGTACATGTTGTTCATTGTAGTATACACGTACTCGACCTCCATTGCGGTGAGTTGTTGTATCATATATATACAGACACGCATATTCATCATGCTCTCATGAATGATATCGTGCTCTTGACAGAGAAACCAGCCCCGTCCACTCTGAGTAAGACTCCGTGGCTACGTAGCTACCCAGGGAGGCTCTTCTGACCACAGGAAGCCGTACCATCTCATTGTGCTCTCTCGAGATAGGCCGCTTTTCTTGCTAGCTTCATGCCTTTACGTGCTTGGTTCATGCTCCCGCCATACACGCTGAGCAGGTCGGCTCGTTGCACCAAGGCGTCTTCTGATACATCGTCCAGGATAAATCGACCCATATGACCACTCCTCCAGCGTTGTACGAATTGTAATGCCGAAGACTCGAAATCCGGTAGTCCCCCTTTCTTCAAACGGCCCTGTTTCCGTGCCAGTGCTTCCAGCACGACAAAGATATCATTTGTCGGTTCGCAAAACGTGTTGTACAGCGCTGGATCGTGCAAATTCAGGTGGAAAAGAAGGTAGTCGGCAATGGTTGTTGGGGGGATGACTGTGTCTTTCACATTGCCGCACAAGGCCAGCTTGAGCATACTTTCCGCATCAGGGACGTATGGAACAAAAACACCCGGTGTGTCGAGGACGTATACACCTTCCCTGCCGTCTTCACCTTCAATGATCTTTACGCTTGTCCCGATCTTCCTTGTGACTCCAGGTTGGTCGCCGGTTCTTGCAGCCTTCTTCTTGCCCAAGCTGACGTTTCTGAGAGCGTTGAGGAGAGAAGATTTGCCTACATTGGGCATTCCAACGACCATGAGTCTAGTACCGAACAGTGAAGTAGACTCGTCGGCATGAGCTCGAGCAAAGTCAAGAACCCGAGTGATTGCGGTTTTCGATTTGACGTCGGCGAAGAATGATGTCGAGGGAGCATCCCATTTTCTGATTGTGACCTCTCTTTTTCTGTCTGCATCTGTAAAGTTGCTGCCCAGGTCTTGCTTCGTATACACTATCAGTCGTGGTCGTTCACCCAAGTTTGCCTCGAAGAGTGGGTTTCGAGATACTACTGGCGTACGATAGTCGCGGCACTCGATCACCAGGTCAATCTGTGAGACCATGGATTTCATCTTAGCCAGACCGGCTGCATGATGTCCTAAGAAGTAGGACCGGGGTATGGAAGACAGGTGCGGATAGACCTGTCGAGGCACGAATGCGGCCATCTTGAGGTATGGCGGAGGTAGTCGAGACAGTCGATGTGTCTGGCCATTGCTGCAACACTTCAGTGTTCAGCTTATCATCTGGACATGGCCAGCCCGTCATGGCAGAGGCCAAAGAAATTATTTTGCTGGTGGTAGGAAGTGCAGACGTTTGTCGTGTCAGGCGATTCTGCCTCACCGTACGGCCTCTCTACTGTGGAGCATTCTACCACCGTGACCAGCTTTTACTTCTCCACGTTCACCACAACTCCATCTACTTCCTTATCTTCTGGAGCATGCCCAATGGTCATCCCACATATATTGGAAGCCGTTTAATGATTGGTAAAGCACGTCCACCAAGTACTATCGTACTCACCCGAAAAGGCGGATGTGGTAGTACCCGGCAACTACATCCGCTGTCTTGCAGACTAAATACTTCTCTTCGACCTCTCACATGCCGAGTTGCCATATCATGACGATCAATATGCATGTTCTCATGCATGATTCCTTTCTCCAACTTAGCTTGAACACCATACCACGCGAGGGGGATGTATATTGGATAGCGAATGCCCGCACAAGCCTTGAACAAGGATACATCCATGTACCCTCCTTCACTCAACACCTCCCATCCCGCTGCGGAGAACATCGTTGCATGTTAGGCAGTCTGGGCATTGAGTACTGATCGATCAGCCGTGTTCGCTGTACAGTCCATCCTTAAGGTGAGTCAATGTCTGCAGCTGCCTGGAAGCAGGTTACGGCCTGTGAAAGTACATTTCAACTTCTCAATTCCGGTGGTTTGTACGATTGCTTCGATTCTTCTGTTCGCCATCTTCTTGCAGTTTTAACATACATCTTGGAGTCTATCGGGCTTCAAACTCATTGAAATCATTCTCATCATGGCCGGCTTGACTCAATGGCTGAACCGTGAGACTGGTCTTCAGTCTCTTCGCACCTATGGCAACAAGGACATTTACCTGATTTTACTAACACGGTTTCTTCGAATGTTTGCGTACGGAGGTGCTGCTCTGGTTCTGGCAGTCTTCTTGTGGATAGCAGGCTACGGCAAACAGATTGGAACATTCATGACACTGACTCTCCTTGGAGACGCAGCTATCAGCTATGGCCTTACGATCGTTGCAGATAAACTTGGCCGTAGACGAGTTCTTATGGTCGGCTCTTTGCTCATGGCCTTTTCGGGTGCAGTGTTTGCCTTAACGAAGAATTGGTACCTGCTCTTGTTCGCTGCCATAGTTGGAGTCATTACCCCAGGAGCTCATGAAGTTGGCCCATTCCGCGCTGTAGAGGTAAGTCACAGATATTGCTTTAACCATAGACCACTTCATCTGACCCTCGTGATTTTCAGGAAGCTATTCTTGCACAGCTGTCTCCGCTTGAAGCGCGGACTGACGTCTTTGCCTGGTTTGCGGTCTCTTCGACTGTCGCAATGGCATGTGGCCTCTTTGTGACCGGCATGCTGACCTGGGCACAACGCACTTATCTCCACCGGGATTGGAAAGAGACCTATCAACCAATTTTCGGCGTCTACGCGGTGATCGGACTGATCAAGTTCTTCGTCACTCTCCTCCTAAGTGACAATTGCGAGGCAAGTTCCGCCTCTAAGTATGCGTGGGCTGCGACAACTACGGTCGAGGAAGTCCCTTCTCCTTCTTCATCCGAAGAGACCAACCTACTGTCCCGTCGGTCATCGACTGCCAAACAACCGCGTACATCAGCTGCAGGTCCCGCAGAGAAAACCCTTGCATACCGGCTTCGCAAGTCTTTGGCATCACCTTGGAAGGTTTCACGGTCGTCTCTTCCAATTCTACTCCGCCTATCGTTTCTTTATGCACTGAACGCCTTTGCTGCAGGAATGCTTCCCCTGACTCTGATGGCCTGGTACGTGAATTTTCGGAACCGCTGGTTCCTCATGCACCGAGTCGGCTATGTTTTATCGGCTGTCTGGCTATTTTCGAGTCTCTCGAATCTCTTTTCGGCGGCAGTCGCTCGCCGTCTGGGTCTGGTCCGCGCCATGGTTTATACACATCTTCCGTGCGCCCTCTTTCTGGCATTGATCCCGTTGGCAGCGAAGACGTGGTATCTGCTTGCCGTTCTTTTGCTCGCCGATGGGATCTTCGGCAGCATGGACCAAGCTCCTCGGGAAGCTTTTGTTGCGGCGGTATTCCTTCCTCGTGAAAGAACGCAGGCGATTGGCACCCTCAATTTTGTGAGGACACTGGCAGCGAGTCTGGGGCCGATGGTCTCGGTCTACGTGTGGACGAAAGAGAAATGGTGGATTCCATTTGAGCTCGCGGCCGTGTTGAAGATTTGTTATGATGTTGGTTTGCTGGTTATGTTTCTCAACACACCACTGCCGGAAGAGCGACGGAGGTCCGAGGCTGAGAATGGGTCCGGCGGTCAGCAGGAAATGTCGATGACTGCAGCGGAAATGGATGTGAATATCTTGATGGATGAGTATAGTGCCCAAGAACTAACACCTCCGAGTGCATTTGACATTAGCGACGATGAGGAGGAGGAAGAAGACCATCACACATTGGTGGGGGATGAGCACGATGTGGGTGTACGACGAAAGTACGGGGATTGATCTTTGTCAGTTGGAAATAATGTGTATACTTATTGAGGTAAGCGAGACGGCTTCGTTGGTAATGGAGGCAGACACAGTCGTTCTCATGGCAGGCGTCAACGCGCGCTCTTTCCGCATGCAATGATCAAGACCAAAACCAGACGAATACCTTCTGGACTCTCCCTTTGTGAGAAATATCGGACAGTGTTTTCCTTCATGTCCCTCTTCTCGCAACATTATCACCGTTAAGTGGTCACTCCTCATCCCATATAAATGGGCAACCACCTATCCCAATATCTGGACGGCAGTGTCATCCATCAAGCATTTGTATCACCAGCCACTTAATGCCGACGCTGGCGTGTCTCCAGAATCGGTTGTTCCAGCTTGCCATTGCAATGCTCAATGGCAAGTGCTGATGACAAAGCGAAATGTGAAGGCTGTTGTCAACGGCAAGGCTGATAGTCGACCTCTCCTGCAGCCCTCCCAAGAAACTCATACGTCCCGAACGAAGTCCAACCAGCGGAAACTGATCGAATCTTACCTTTGGACCACAGTTTTCCTCCTCATCAGTGACCGGACTGCAGAACAGGTGATACATGATCATTGCTATCGTCCCGTTGGTCCATCCACGGCTACCGGTACTCAGCCAAGAATAGACAGTTTGCGCAAGTGGCAGGGAATTCGAGTGGGAAGATGTTGGTATACCACCTCGGAAGCTGCACAGGGGTTTTTTCGGGGCCGAATTATGCCGCGCTGCGCGATTGACATGAAACCATCTGACAAAGTCCAAAGGGCCAAGCACATATGCAAGCACGACAACTCTCACCAACCGAAAATCCTGTGGCGCCGAGGGACTGCGCCACGACCAGGAGGTACCATGGGACAACTGACGCACAAAAGCACTTTCGTTCAAACATTCCTCGCCTCGCACAACTCATCAAGGGCACAGCAGATCACCAAAATGATTCGTACAGGTTCCTCGGTCAGATCCCGACTGGCTAGTACCCACGTGTAAGGTATACCGGTCATTGGTAGCTGCCACGAGCCATGGGTGGTACAAGCTATGGATGGTGTTGTACTTGAAATCCCTTCGAGAAGTCTCTTTGGACCTCGTGAAACACACCCCTAAATGCGGAAGTTGTACATATAAGCACGGTACACCCTCATATTGCATGAAGTTGACGCCTTGAGCACAGTGTCGTCGGCGTTCCACGCTCATGGAAAGCCGATCTGACAAGGCCAACTGGAATCTGCGAGTCACTGCTGGGGCCTACCCTGGATATATTTGCCCGAAGGGGCAAGATTCATGAGGTTGGCCGCGAACGAATCAGAAACGATGTTCGGAGCGATATCGTTATCGCCCATATCGAATCGTGGCTCGAAACTGGTTTAACTGGTTCTGGCAAGGCTGTCCGTGCAGCCAACCGTCTGCCTCTTCGCATCTCGCCCGCCGCTATCAATTTCCCCTCTTTCTGGGCGCTCCATCTGGCCTTGCTTTTTCGATCGTCCGGCACCCAGTGAGAGATGCTCCAGATACATCATACAGCGTATTCCATCGGCCGTGCTTGTCCCAGTTCGGGAGCTCTGTGCGTTGATATACCGTCCTGCATCAAGGCTGCCCGTTTGCCCGAGACTGGCCGTCCCTTGAAGAATTCCTCACCCGCCTGGATATATTCAAGCCTTATCATTGGCTTGACGGCCAAGTACGCCTTTGACCTTCTCGACATGGCTATTGGTCTTTTTCCCACCCCAAGGTCCATGGGACCTGTGGAGTTTGCCATATTGCCTATCATGGCCACTGACTTCACGCTGTTTGACTGCTCTTTTGAGCTCATATCTCCCTGGATCCAAAACCGCTAATACCCTTCTCCTACCTCTGCTTTGACATCTTGTGGATATCTCAGCACCCAAAACCCCATTGTTCTCCCCAATTGCTGTCTTCTGCAATCATCCCAGTCTAGGTACATACATTATTGTCGGCTCCTGGGTGGTCTGATCTGACCTGTCTTCCTTCATCTGCATTCTGCCCGGCTTCGGTAATCTCCTACGACTGGACAAGTGTATTGAGGTCGTGGGTCGTGTACCTCGCCTGGGAGTACATCTTGCGCACCAGAGTGGCTTGTCTCTCCAGACTCCACTTGCGTTCGGTTCCGACCTGTCTTTGTACATATAGTTCAGGTACAACTTGTCGTGGACTGAATTGTCCCAGTTATCATCACGCCTGTCCACGTTGACTTCACCTCTCGCCACTGCCTCGCAAGTATTCCAGACATGGCCTCACTGCTGGACGAACGAACGCTACTATGGGCAGGCGTTGCTATATGTGTGGCTGTTATCAGCTACCTCAGTCTTAGTCAGCAACAAAAGGATATTGTCTTCAGACGATTGAGGTTACGCGGCCGTCGAGCATCGAGTGCCAACACACCGCCACGGTCACTGTCCCCCGACAAGAAGGACCCCAGCAATGCACCTCCCAAATCATTCGAATATGTCAACACATTCCCACCCTTGATCAGGGAGAACCTCGAGCAAGTGGCGGCCAATCTGCCGGACGACCAACGGGAAGCCATGGGCGACCTCGCTTTTGATGAAGCGAACTGGTCGAAATCCGTTCTAGGCTGGGAAGAGGACTTTCGCAAAGCCGACTCCAACAAATATGTTTACACCGGCATGAAGGTCCAAGAGGTCAGGGGTTTGGGCGACTTTCCCGACTACTCTGCTCTCAGCGGCGTCCCAATGCCGGAGCCATATCTTGAACATGATATCAGCAAGGCTCTCCCCCGGCCATACCGTCCATTTAGATGGGCCTATCATCAGACCATGTGTGAGTCAGCCCTGCCATGTTGTCAGCAACTCTTGTTTTACTGATACACTGATACAGCACTAACCAAGCTCGAGCCAAACTGGTGGCTTGAAGTGGAAAACACGTACAGAGAACGCATCGCCCAACGAAAAAAGCTGTACGCCGAGCACGGCGATGCCGTCCTACAATGGCTACCGGGCTCCGAACTGGCCTGCAAAGAACTAATGGAGATGGTCCTGCAGTTCCTCTGCGCACGATACCCACAACATTTTGCACTACACTCAGACAGAAGGACGTTTGAGAACAAGATTCTCGGCACCAAGCAGGATGTCAAAGCCAAACACCCGCTTCTAGTCCTGCTGGACAACGTCCCCGAGGATTTCGCCATTACGTTGCGCAACCCGGAAACAGGCTACTACCATTTCCGCGCGGGTATGATCTGCTCGGCGCTCGGATGGAACGTGGGTACCAAGATTGGTATGAGACTGGACCAGATCCATGCCCCGATTCCGGACTACAAGGAGAAGATGCAGTTTAGTATGGATCGGTGAGTTTGACCATTGTCGTCGTTGAAGTATTAGCTGACCAAATGGCAGGTTCTTCACAAAAATGCCCACGGGCAAACCGATCCAACGAGGCTCATGGGGTCTCGAGATCGATAAACCATTGTACATGCCGCCAGGCGACCCGCACGAGAAGTACCGCGACTTCCAGATGCCGGACCTCGAGCGAGACAGAGTCCATCTGCGCGTCGATTGGCAGACACTGCGAAGATTGCCGCTATCCGGTGGTATCGTGTTCAATTTCAAAGCGCTGTTCACGCCGATTACCGAGTTTCGCGATGAACCGTACGTTCCTAGTTTGATTCTCAAAATAATGAGAAATGGCAAAGAAAATCTCATGAAGTACAAGAACACGTGGCATGTGGAGCACCAGGTCTTGCCAGCTCTCAAGGAGTATGAGGCTGAACAGCTTGCTAACGGGATCGTCGAGAAGGATTGGCAGCATCATACACTGGATGAGAGTCCGTATTTCCCGGGGTGGAGGGAGAAGTGGGAACGGCAGCAGGGGTTTGCGCCCGGGGAGTAATCTGAACGCTGTCTAGTCTGTGAGTTGCATATGTATGGAACTGGTATACACTGTTCTGAGGGCTTGAGTGCACTCCCAGGGCAGGGACGATGCAGACACAGTCTCTTGCTGTGTCAAGTCGATTCCATAGAATATGATCAAAAGGTGTGGCGTAGATGACACTGTGATGCGTTTTTGTTTGCCCAGATGCAGCTATTGCGAAGTCTTGAAACTTTGTGTGAGCAGGTAAGTCCGTAGCGGACATGGGAAATGTTCTGTGCCTTTGTTAAACAGCATTTGATATCTTTCGATCATTGATGAAGCAAACCAGCAAGACGACCGACTTTGTACGACGCGATAATTGGTTCCTGGGCATGGCTTTGCGACTGCGATTGCGATGCGAGTACTCCACAAACCAGTATCTAAAATCCGTATCTAGGATCCGTTGGTGGTTCATGCAGGGCAAAAGTGGTGATTAGACGTCATCCAACATTTCTCTGAGAGGCTGGTCTGCGCTGGCATGTGATAACACGTAGTGGCAAAGACACCTTAGCGAAGGATAGTTGACGACGTTCGTTGGGAGAGAAACAGTCCGTGTTGTTGTACATCATTAACACGCATTGAAATCGACAATTTTACAGAGATTCAGTCAGGACAGAATTTCGAAGAAGACAGCACTAATCGCTCTGTGCGAATTTCCAAATTGCCCGAGCTGGTGTACTATATCTGAGAACAACAGCACAACATGGAAGAAAATATGCTTCACCTGCCGGCGTCCTACGGGGTAAAATTCCCAGATCGCACTATGTCTAGCAACGCAGAAGGTTGGACCGGCGGATCTCTGCTCGTCGCCAAAATATGCGATGCACTATCCAAAGTCGGATACGGCGACGAAGATATCAAGAAAGTTGGCGGTCTCGTCGCCCGGAATCTGACGACTAGCCCAGGCGGTCACGATCACGATCTGATGGAGAGCAGCCTAGACGAACTCCTGGAAGATGTCGACGTATCGCTCGAATGGGCTCTTAACAAGGAGACTCGGCGCCAACACAGTGTCGATTTCAATACGAATGAGCCTGTCGTTTTGATCAATGGATACACTGGACTCGATCGTACGGCCTGGAATAGTCTTGTGGACCGGACAGTCATGCAATTGCAACAGACTTGGGGTATTTGGCCGGTCCGCGTGTATGCTGGGCCCTTTATATCGACTGCAGTCGAGTACGAGATTACGTTGTTGAACGTGGTGAACACGGATATTGGTGGGCCGAGTATGGTGCAGCTTCTTGATATGCCTTGTGATGCGCCTGAGTGGCAGAAGTTCGTCAGGAAAGAGGCGTGGAGAGAGAGGGACCTGTTGTATCGACAGGAGGGCGAGTTACCGATGGAGGTCGACACAAATGCTGATGATGGCTCTGAGAAGTCGGTGCAGAGTGATGACGCAGATTCGATTCATTCCGAGCCTTTGGGTGAGCACATGCATGAAACGTCTGCGCACGACGATGACGTGACATACTCGCAAGGTGCAGAGGAAGCTCGATCAGAATCCGAGCAGGTTCCAACTTCTGAGGAGCCCAAACCGGAAGAGATCCCAATCCCAACGCCCGGGCCTCACGAGCTCGAGCTTCCGGAGAAGCGTATCAACCATCCTACGTGGGAGCGCCCGCAAGACACTGTATCGCTGTTGGATCTCATCAGATCACAGTCATCGGAAACTGTGCCGTCTGGTGCGGAGGAGGGCGGCCACGACGCAGATAAGCATCAAGAGGCTCGCGAGGAGGATGTCGAGCCTGCATCAAAGGTGGCGCAGGCTGCTGGCGACAAGGACGGTGATTTCGTGGTGGTGTAAGAGGGTTGACTGGTTGCGTTGGAGGCTTTCGTCGTCGAATATAGCCTCTCACCCACTTTCCGAACCCCTTTGAGTCCTGCTCCTACTCCTGCTTCTACCTTCACTCCTCGGACTTTCCCCATTTTCGCTTCTTGTTCCATTGCGCTCCGTGTCTTCCATTACTTCATCGTCTTCTTCTTCCATTGCATCCAATTCAGCTTGGAGCGGACTGACTCGTTCCTCGAGCTGGTCCAGATCTTCCAGTAGCTGTCTGGCGGGCATTTTCCAAAGACTAGTACCACATACTCGGTCCTTGGTCAAGAGATTGTCCACAAACTCGTCCATGTGTATTAAGACGTATTCTTCTCTTCTTCTCTGCCTGAGTTTCCTCGAATCCTCCAGTAATGGTTCCAATGTCTTGTATATGTCGGCAGGGTCGAATGTCAACCTGGCGTAAAAAGCGGCGAGGGCTCGCAAGTATTTCCACTCATCTCCACCACTGTTCAGGTATTCCAGGATGATCTCTTTATCCGGTACCAGGGTCAAGAGTTTGAATGCTAGGCAGATGAACGGGGTAGGCTTCATGGCCACGCCATAGGTGCCGCCAATGTGAGTGAGCTCAACTGCTCTGTCGCAAAGTGTAGCTGCGTTCAGACCGAAACATTGTTCTTTCCAATATAATGAGTCTGTGATACGGTCTCGCATCGCCGTCTCGAGGAGCAAGGCAGGGTTTTGGCCTCGGATGAGCGGGCCTGAATAACCACGATTGTCGAGCGTATTCGAGGCATCGGCGCGATGCGTCATGTTGGCGGCTTGAGAGTGAGGATATGGAATATCCAAGGCAGTGTATCTCGTCTCGACTCTTATTGTGGCAGCAGTTGTTCTTCGTCAATACTCGCTATGCCTTGGGAACTTTTCGGGGCGCATTTTGATTCCGCGAATTTCGCGTTAATTGGTCTCCAACGACGTCATTTCCGGTTGTCCTTCGCAACGTATTTTGTAAACAAAAAGTTGGCTGCAGGTTCGGTGTCGAGAACACGAGAGTCTCGAGCAATCTAGTTGGAATATACACTTCGAGAGAGCGCATAGAGCCGAAGGGCTTGCATTAGTCTTCCCGTAATTTTTTCAACAGCAACCACAGATACACCAATTCATTGTATGCGGAAAGTCGACACGTGCACGCACACTCTCGTATCCTTCGACCACATTGGTCCCTGCACAGCACGGCACGGCCATGGTTTTGCTCACATCCTCGGCCGTGTCAGTTGCCCTGTCTGGCGGGGTCGTCTGCATGTTCACCTTCTTGCTGTTCTTGTCTGGATATACTCTTCAGCAACAAACCGTCAGATCATTACAAGAAGCCATCAGAAGACCGCCTGAACCGAAGCCAGTACCAACACTTCCGCCCCAATTCCACGATGTCAACGAGACGGTTGCAATAGATGGAGAATCGGTGCAGAATGAACAAAGAACGGGCTTGACTGTCGCCCAAGCAATTGACAAACTTGAGCGTCTCGGAGATTCTGTTCAGGTGCCCGTGGTAGTTCAAGATGATGGTCAACACTATTTGCAAGGCTCCTCGGAAGCGCCCACGAGCTCGGGAACACATTCTATAGCAGGAAGTGCCTCGCCACTTCAACGTCTAGCATACATGTTCACCCTTTCTGAGCCGTCAGACCTATGCTCCACACTTCTTTTTGTAAAACAACAACGCGGTTCTTCACGATTACCATCCGAACCTTCAATCATTCTCCTTTACCCGGTTACCTGGGAGAGGGAAACATCTGATTTATATACGTCTACGTTGAAGTTCATGCGAGAGCTTCAGGAATTGCACGGTCTTGTCTACCACCCTGTGCAGATCAATGGTGCCGGGAACATGAACGCACAACTACTCGGAGAGCTGCAATGGCATCGATGGGAGTACGATCAGGCTCTCTACCTGCGATCTCCGGGGATTGTACTCAAAAGAAAGGCTCTAGATGACGCCCTCGCTTCGCCAGCGTCGAGGAAGAGTTGGGCTCCAGTAGATTCATCCACCGGAGACAATCCAGAGCTTCTTCTTTGGACGCCGAATGGACTTCAAAGCCCAAGACGGGAGATGAGAAGACTTGTGGCAGTAGCCGATGCGGATTGGGATGAGGCACGTTACGGAGATGCTGCCTATGTTTTGATCGACCGTGACAATTTGGATGGTGCTGGACATGGTGAAACTGTATCGCAAGCTCTGGTACACCAGTTCGAAGAGGGAAGGAGGAGTGTGTGTGCTGGTAGCGGCATACTCGGCAGCTCTGCATGATCATCAGTGAAACTTTTTAGCATAGCAAGCGACTGGTTCTGGCACTCAAAAAGACATCATAGACATGAATTGTACAATACGAATATTAGAGGTCTCTCTCTGTTTGCCTTCCACTCGGTCTTCTTCAATCTGTCGCCATCCATTCGGTTCTGGCAGTGTGTTTCCTGGTCAGCCACCCGAGTCGTCCTTGCTAGTCCTCCGTCTTGTTCTTGTCTGCAGGAATTCTTGCAACCAGCCATTTTTCTGATGCTGCAAGGAATGCTCGCCACAAGAAAGCTAGTACAATGATTGCGGCGATGTCCATCCAGTCAAGTCCAATGACAACACCTTCCTGGGCCTTTTTGGCAACAGCGTTGCAGTGGTGGAGGTTATCCAGACAAGTCTGGCAAGGGGTCTGCATTGCAGAGGCGAGGCATGTTTCATGTTCGGCAGTCTTTCTCGTGCGGCTCTGGGTTAGGTATCGGGCGGTGATGGCGGTATGTGCAAAAAAAGAGATGAGCTCAATGACGAGACGGACCATACGCGGTGTAAGCCATTTCTGGAAGGAAGGAGGGTCTTGCTTCTGAGATGGTTCATCAACCTATTGAATGTCAGGAAGTCATCAAGGACCAAAGTTCTGATTCGTACAGTAGTGGCGGCGGCTTGGTCGTCGACAGTTGCTCTGGCTGAGTCCAGCGGTTCGTTCGAGAAACCATCGTCGACTATTGCTGCGTTTGAGGTCAATGGTTCATTGGGGAGATCGTGAAGCTTGTTGTAGCTGTTGATGATTGCACTGGATTCTGCAGCCTGTGGAGTGTTAGACCATCATTGTCCCACCAACACTTTGTTTCATACAGTAGGATCGTCGACAATGACTGTAGTCGGGATAAGCGGTTCGGTCACGAGATCGTGAGCCCTGTTGTAGCCATCGATAACTGTATCGGAATCCATGATGTTGACTGATATTTGACGTTACCAGTGTGTGCCCCTATGTCTGGTAGCGATGTGCATACAAAGATGAGGGCGTGAATTTGACTGTTGAGTGGAATTGTGCAACATGTTCTGCTGCTTGTAGAAGGAATGCATTCCACCAACCAATACCGCACCTTCCTCGTTCATGTTCCATCAACTGCGATCAACACAGCTTCCTGCTCACGCAGACCATCTCTCGCTTCCTCAATACGTACCTGTACTCATTATCTGCGTTCTCACCTGGCAATCTCCGCATTCGAAGATAGAATGGCAATCTTGCGAATAACAGCCTTCGGAGATCCTTACCGGGCCATGTGTTCCCAGAACATTGTTCACCTATCTGTAGCGGACGCTCAGTAACAGTACCGACCTCGGCTTCTGGCTTCAACTGCCATGTGGTAAATGTTTGGTCCATATCTCAAATACTTTCTTACGGCCGACCACGTTTTAGAAATATCGAGACTGGGCAACGAGCTTATTCTCAGCCACCAAACAGGCCCAAGCGCGATGTGACACCGTAATCGGACCTGTGAACAAGACCGAAGACTCCGACAAGACCACCCAGTTTCGACAACGCCAAAAGCTGCGCTTACTCACCTTCACGAAAAGCATTATTCTGCTGCAACATGTCCCTTCGCTCGAATTCGCGTCGAGTAAGGCTCGAGCTTTCAAGGCGCCAAACTCTTTACGCAGGGATCATGACAGATTCCCAAACTTAGGTGCGGGAGGGAGATGGGGAGCCGCCAACGATTGGTGGCCTGTGACCTCCCCCAGTGCAACACCCAGAGCTGATTTCATGACGTCTCTATCTGTATACATTTTTATGCAAGCCACAGTTCAAATACTGCGACTTTGATACGAAGTCATGAAAGGTATAAAGTATCACTGCCCTCAAAACCCTCCATGCGACTTTCCCCTTTTCTCATAGTCTACACAAAGAACTCATTAGCAAGCACATCGCTCCAAGCCTCCCTTCTGCGATCTCGTCGAGTCAACCTTCGATCAATTCATCCTACGCGAGCCTTCACCATGTCCGTCCCCAAGTCTGCTTCGAAGCTCGTCCCCGAGGATCCTGCCAAGGTGATGGTGATCCGAGACGTGGTTCCAAATACGATCACCACGCTCAGCGTACCTTTCCTCCGAGCTGGCCTTATGAAAATCGGTGGGCGTGGGACATTGGTTAGGTTACGGACGGGTTCTGTTGCTGTCTTCTCGCCGGCCGCCCTCACTCCTGAGGTCAAGCGCAAGATCGAGTCGATGGGAACTTTGAAATACATTATTGCGCCGGACTTCGAACATCATATCTTCGTCAGTCAGTATAACAAGGAATATCCTCAGGCAGAGGTCATTGGAGTTGAAGGCCTACCCGAGAAGCGCGAGGGGAGTTCCGACACAAGAGGCGTTCCTTTTCAACATGTCTTCACGCCCAAGAACAAACTCGATATGCACATATCATCCGAGTTTGATGATGAGTTCTCCTACGAATATGTGCATTCGCATGCCAACAAAGAGTTGGTCTTCTGTCACCGTCCTACCAAGACTGTCATCGAGGCCGACCTTCTGTTCAACCTCCCTGCAACGGAGCAATATTCTAAATCAGGACTGGGCGCTCAGTCTGGCCTCCTGACTCGCTTCTTCGCGAGCATCATGAACACAAGTGGCGACATGATCTGGCAGAAGCGGTTTCTGTGGTATGCGCTCGGCAGGGACCATGTAGCCTTCGGGGAGTCGGCAAAGAGAATGATGAAGTGGGATTTTGACCGGATCATCCCGTGCCATGGAGTGAGTCCTATCTTCCTGCACTGCTTTCGAACCGGACACTGACATTCATAGGATGTTATTGAGACTGGGGGCAAGGGTGTAATGGCAAAAGCGTTGCAATGGTATTTAGAGCCCAAGCACTGAAGTTGAGATACCCTGGAGCTAAGGTGGGAGGCGTTTTGGTGGAGGGATATTCCTCAGGAAGATACAACGCTGTAACTATTAGACATGTTCAGCACAGCGACGTTCCTTTTGGGTCTGGATGATGTGCTTTCGCGTGTCCCAGCCTCAGCGATTTGCCACATCGCCCTCGCAACGTCCAGGGTATCACCCACGGCTATTGGTACCTTGAACCTCCTGCCTTCTTCGTCTCCGCTATTTACCTTGTTCCTGGAGCCCTTTTCGCGACCTTCGGTGCGACAATGGACTTACTTCTCTCGATGCCCTTACGTGAACTCCTGAATGGTAATGCACCTGCGGTAGCGGGTTTGTGGGCGGTCAATCTAGCTGCTCTAGCCCTCGCATTTATGCGTTGAGCCCATGGCGCAAATCCGAGGGGCGGCTGCGCCCGATCTATCTCGATACTACCGCAGTGTTGTTGCTCGCGTGCTTCATATGGGTGGTGATCATGGGCCCGCCAAGTCAAAGTGGCGAGGTGGAAGGCAAAGTAGAGAAATGGAAGATCGAGGACCTTGAAGGACCGCAATATCGTCAGGGCAATTGGGCTTTCTCACCCTCTCCACCAGCTAGTGGATACAAGGGTATAACAACACACACCGAATGTCAATAACGATTCAAGCATGTACTTCTTGGGTATCGGGCATCCGTGTTTCCTGTCGCTGATGATCAGGAATTCTGTTTAGCGACATCGTGTCGATACAACCGCAATGCCCACTCAGTAAAGTCGCTGACTAAAGTCAGAATCATCATTTCGCAAAATCTCACCATCTCACTGTCTTTTCCTACCTATTGACGAGGATTGTCAGCATCAGCCATCTCTCCTTCCTGCCATTGCTCCCTCTTGCGTTACCCAGCAGAAACCCACCGTCAGGCATACGAATATTTGGGGGACGCCAAACTTCCCTTGAGAGACATGATTGGGTAGCTCTCCACAACAGAGGTCAGTCCTATCGCAGCCCGTTGGAGGACATCCAACATGCGGATCGTCCGACGCCCCAGGCGGGGGAAGAGGTGCTGTGTGGAGAAGTAGTCCAGGCTCACGAGCATCCCGGCAGTTTCAGTCGCCATTCAACCCGCATGCTCCCAAAAGGGCATAAGAAAACCATGACTCTCTTCTGGGTCTACGTCTGTATTGTTTGCAGAATCGCCTCGTACTCAGTCGTCGCCGATTACAATGGCCACCGAGACGACAACCGTCACAACCCAGCTTTACGGGAGTCTACCACCCTTCCCTGACAACCTCATCCACGCGCCAATTGCTGAGATTTCCTCCAAAAAGCTCTTGGAGAAAGATCCGGAAACCGCCACTGCGGTCTTGCAAGCATGTCAGACCTACGGTTTCTTCTACCTCGACGTGAGCGACTCTGATCAAGGGTGCGATCTCCTTGAGGAAGCCGATCAGCTGTACGGCCTCAGCAAAGAGACACTAGCCCTGCCCTTTGAGGAGAAAGACAAATATGACTTCCTCAAGACCAAATCCTTTTTCGGCTACAAACCGGCTGGAACTGTCAAGACAACAGACAAGGACAAGCGTCCTGACAGCACAGAGTTCTTCAATATTGGAAAGGACTGCCTCTTCGATGTCGCCCCGAGCAGTCCATATCCTGGAGTCATCCAGAATGCGAGACCCCTGCTGCAGAAGTTCTGTAGGGGTGCTCACGAGATGGGCATGGACGTACTCCGCACGCTGGCTCGCGCATCGGGCGAGCATGAGGAAATCTTTGTCGACCGCAATCTCTTCCACAAACCTTCAGGAGACCACATCCGCCTTACGTTGAAGCCTGCCTCCACTGCATCAACGTCTGGAGTCGGACTTGCCTCACACACCGATTTTGGCAGCGTGACGATCTTGTTCAACTGGCTCGGGGGGCTGCAGATCGAATCACGCACCCCCGGTCGCATCGGCGAATGGGAATACGTCAAACCAATCCCTGGAAAAGCCATTATCAACCTGGGCGATGCCATGGTCCACTTCTCCAACGGATCAATGAAAAGTGCCAAACACCGCGTCGTGCCATCGCCTGGCGCCCAGGCGGACATGGAAAGGGTCAGTGTTGTGTATTTTGTCCGGCCAACACATCATAGCCTGATGAAGCCGGTGGGGAAGTTTGCTACGGGAGACAATCGAACCAAAGTCGGTGGGAAGTTCTCGGATCAGATCGATGACAAAGTTTACACCGCGAGAGAGTGGCTTGCGATGCGGTATGTACAACTAAATGCTGGTGCTGGGAAGGATTGACCTCGGGTTCTCATAACTGATGGATCTCAATTTTGGACCTAGTTATCTTGACACGAGTGGTTTCAGGCGTGTGATTTCGGCTTGCAATATCAACGTTGAAGTTCTGCGGTGTGCCCAATTATCCTCAGTGTGATCGTTGCCATTTGGTCTCTCCAGTGTACGGAACACGAAACTGAATGATTGTCGATCAACCTCGACAGAAAGACGACTGCGGACTGTACGACACGACTTGTATGCTGGGGAAACGGCACTTCATTCACCGAGTGATTCGTCGGCTGCAGAGACCGCAAACGGTCTAGACTTTAGTATCCAGTGTCACACAAGCTTTCAGGTTGCAAGCCCGCCCTCTTTCGGCGCTTAAAAACGACGCTCGAGGCCGGAAGATTTTACAACATATTTATGACTGGTGTTACACATTGGTTCTATCGGTGGTCCTTCTTACTGGTATCATATATCGTATCTATCAGCCAACCCCTTTGCAACGGATGTACTGTTGCTCACTGATTTTGACAACTTATTGAACCCGACCATTGCTCCATTCTCCCAACAAAGGACCTCAAAAGGCTAGGAAGTCTTGCTGAATCATCGCTGGCTGGAGCTCCTCTCACTGCTTGATTCAGACTTCGGACTGCAGCTGACTCTGCAGCTCCTTCCAGTTCGTGCTGACTATGGGGCATCCAACGCCACTTCCAAGTCCTCCCTGGAAGTTCTGCAGAGCCACGAGACATGTCTGCAACCGCGTGAGTTGATCAGCAGCTGATGTGCCTGTCATTAAAACATCAGCCAAACATCCTTGCAGTCAGGGGTGTATAGCCGAAGACATACCGCTTGGGAATTGGTCGCCGCTTGCAACTACTGTTCCTAGGAAACTGGTGAAGGTGTTCAAGCTTGGCGGGCAGTCGCATCTGTGCGCAAGGTCAATGTCAATACCGGTAGTGTTTGTGGCGCAATGAGGATAGAGGAGACTTACGGGATATCAACGCCATTGTCGCCTACGCAATTCGCAGTTCCGTCAGTCGCCTTCACGCCCGCGGTGATGCCGAAAGCGGGACATGACGAGCCGTCCACGGAGGCAGTGCCACCCCCGGAAGTGGCGGCCGTGGAAGAGCTGGTAGCTGCTGGGGCCGCCGAGGTCTTGGTGATGAAGGTGCTGGGAGCATTTCCATTAGCGCCAGCACCACCACGGCCGCCGAATCCTCCTGTGCCAGCGGCTCCAGCTCCACCGTGATGCCCTTGGGCAAAGACGGAAACAGCTGGGAGCGTGACCGCGAAGAGGAGTATAGAGGTGAAATGCATTTTGTTAGATGCTCAGAAGATCTTGGTTCTCAAGGTCAAGTTGTTGTCAAGGGGATGAACTCTAGTTGGAACGAGCCAGAGAGACGGCGAAGTGAGTGTGTGAGGTGTCAAGCAACTAATTCTGATATGCCGAAGTCGAAGGAAGAAGGCTCAAGTCGCGAAATTGAGTGATGAAGGGCACGACCTGCGCGCTCTGTGTAAGTGAATGAATAAGAAGTGAATGAAGATGGCTGTGGGTTGCATTCCGGCAGCGGTCCAACACGAACATCTGCGCGATATATGTATATCGAAGTAAGCCATAGTCGCCGGCATGGACGACCTGCTCATTGCGCGACGCATTTGTTTGACGGTTTGTCAGTGATATATTTGCCGCATTGAAAGGATTGGACTGTGTAGATTCTAGCAGAGTTAGTACCACGCGAAAGGCGATACATTCGACGTCTCATGTTGCGGATGGTGTTATGTCGCCGCTCGTCATTGGACACGAGTCAACATTGCACATAACCCTGCATTTTAACATGGTCTGGACTCAGACGAGTGCGGTGATGGTTGTTGTCTTCTTTACTGGTACAGCTTTTCGTATTGGACCTCAGAATAAAGCACAGGGTTGTTGTACCGACTCTGGAAACAATGGTGCAAAGGATGACCCCGGATTCTCGAATTCTCGGGCGCTTAGATTGGCGAGATAAGGGTGATAAGGGCAATCAGAGTTGGCCAAGGGTGGATTTAGGGGTTTGAAGCTAGCCAGCATTTGACGAATTCAGGCACTATCATGCACCCAGCCTGGCTAACCTCTCACATTTCTTACTCATGCCTTGGTAGGTACTGTAGGTAGATGCATACCCGCCTCAGGCATCGAGTAGGGCTTCACTCTCGAGCCGCCAAAGAAGACGCCGCTTGACCGTGCAATCCCGATGGCGGAAACATACTTGAGGTTGCGTCGAGAAGAAATCGAAATAGACTCCTCCCCTCGGCGATAGACCATTGGCGGCGCTTTCATGGCCTCAAGAACCACCCACCAGAGCCAATTACACACCATTTACGTGAGCCGGGCGAAGAGACCGCTAAATCAGCCATGAGGCGCCATCACAGGGGACAGAGGTCGGCATCACGGCCGGTGCTACCCGATATATCTTCCAGGACGACCGATCTGGTGATTTCTCCTTCAAGCACTTCTTCAACATATCCGCGGAACCCAGTCAGCATGGGAGCCATGAATCGATACTTTAGAGAGTCAATATCGGCTCGGTGACGCTCTGACTCGAGCATCATCAATTTCCCTGGTTCTCCATTGAGTCAAAATCATCTGGACACTATGCCCGTACCGTCTCGCGATATCGAGGCCCAGAAAAAAAGTTGACTTTCCACTCCTCCGATTGATAACGTGTCAGACGAGTCTGATACTGTAAGCTAAGTTGACAGGTTGAAGAACCCAGGGGAAAACAACGTCTTGACCTCCTATATTGGTAAAGCGGCAGGATTGACATAATTGCACCTTCTGCGGTCAATGTTCCGCTGGAGCTCCTCACACCCCTGAAACGTTGGACGCGTCGGACCGCGGTCTCAGACGCGTTAAGGGCGTCTTGAGGCTATCCCTGTGGCTTAGGGTCTGCGCAATATGCGCAGTACAAATGGACGAATGACGAAATGTAAACATTCCAGCAGAGTCGATGAGCTACCAAGGCACCTTGCAGAAGCGAGTAAAGGTGTGAATCATTCCTCGTCAGGATTATAAAGAAGTTCTTACTCTCTCTTCGACCTGATCCCACCTCCTTATCCTCTACTTGGACCATCGCAATCAACCAGGCGGAACCGTTCTCCCACCCTTTTCAAGTCTACGAAGATATCATTATGTCGCCTCCCATGGATCGCCTACCCACACCCCAAGAACGACTCGCCTACGCAGAACAGCATGCCGACCTCCTCAGGTCGCTCTTGATGCACCCTGTCATGAAGTACAAAGCCAATGGGGGGATTGGAGAGCCAGACAGGACCCAAATCCCGGACTCGGTTTTTTTTGTCGTCGACTTCGAAGTGCGAACTTATCGCGAGTACATCCTTCCTCTCCTGCCGCCAGACGCGGAAAAACACAGCCACGCCCTGGCGGTCTTCCAAGCTGCCGATGGAAACACCGATATGCTTGCGGATGACTTGTTTCCTCGAATGAGTGTGGGCGGGTTCGAAGAGAAATGGACGGACAGCATTAGTCGAGGAATGATGATTTCAATGCTCATCACGGAACCAAGCGCGATGTCGAAGTTTGGCACTCCATTCGACTTCGGTGCAGAGGTGAAGGCTGCAGCACGAGCTTTCCTGGAGGATTCTTGATGGCCACATTACATGTTTGGATCAGGATGAATGAGGTAGCGCAATATTTGTTGAATGATTGCACCGATCTGTACACGAGTTGGGTAATATGTCTAGGATGCTCTTGTTGGCGTTACGTAGCTGGGTATCTCATTTTCGATTCGTACATGAATACATGAACATACGGATCTCAACTCCCGTGCAGTACCAAGTTCACCGCCGATCTTGCTTGAGCATACTGTGTACAGTGCTTCCTAGGTCATGCTGCTCGACATGGGCCCCTACGTAGTAGACAGGCATTTGTTGCTGAAGCAAGGCTATGACCCCTGCAGCCTCGCTTTGACGTCATCCCAGTCAGGATCCCAACAACATCAATCTTCAATATTCCAGCTTGCCTTCTCCCTTCCTATCACTGTCTGCAGCCTTCTGTACGTGTCCGCGCCCGGCTTCATGCTCCAGCTACTAAAACTCGGACCTGACAGCCACCCTGCCACGATTGAGGCTGGTGCCCGGTATGGGCAGCTTGTTTGTGTCCAATAACGCCGTGCGATGTTCCTCTTTTCTGCCACACCGCCACGCGTCTTGATCACGCGCTCTTGCTTCAGAGGTATTGAATATCGATCTACTCAGGGCAAGCTAGCTATACAAACGATGGAGTGACCCATAGCCAGGGTGACTACGCGCTGATATGACTGACTTCTTTGGGTGGCTAGGACATATCCCCGTCTTGTGACGACTTCTCGATGTCCCTGCTAATCTACTTGAGCAGGACGGCATCTCGTTCCGGAGTCTTAAGAAGCCTTGGTCAAATATGATCAAAGAGCAAGAACGTAGGACATTGTGTCAGGGGTGAGGCAGAAATGTGTGGTAGTCGTGGTGACGCTGCCGCCTTCCTCGTTAGCAAACAAACGACTTCCTTGTTAAAGTCCATGTCATCGTGTCACCTTCAAAAACCTGATCAACTTCACTTTACAACTCTCTCTTCTTTTTTCTTCTCTTCATCTCCCAACTCAACTTCTTCCCTACTCTCAACCACTTCAAATTCTTGGAACCTATCAAACCAGTAACTGAACATCAGTAAATCAAACATTCAAGATGCCTGTCATCTCCCGAATCGCCTCCATGGCCTTGCGCGTCGCTGAGCTTGTCTTCGCTGCCGTAAGTGAGCACTTTCTGATGAAGTTGAATTCAACTAATTTGACCAGGTCGTCATTGGCAACATCAGCAGCTACCTTCACCAATACCATCGCAATAGCGGCTTGCCTCTGGCTCGTTTCATCTACGTCGACATCATCGCCGGGCTCTCCATCCTCCTTGCACTCCTCTGGCTCCTTCCATTCGCAAGCGGCTTCTTCCACTGGCCAATCGACCTCCTCCTCTCTTTCGCCTGGTTCGCGGCATTCGCCATCTTGATCAACTACATCAGCAACCACACAAGTTGTCGTGGACACACCAATGTTGGCCTTAGTGGCACCAACACTGGTTACAGCAATGGTCTTGGTTGTGGTCGCTGGAGAGCAGCCGAGTCATTCTCGTTCTTGTCAGCCATTTTCTGGTTGATCAGCGCTCTCCTCGGCCTCTGGTTCATCCATCGCGAGCGAAGCAAGCGAGTCCGAGCCGATGGAGCCCGCGCTGATGTCGCAGCATAAGCCTTGATGAACCCTTCTCGGTGAAACCAAGTGTGCTTACCAGTGGGACAGCAACACTCGAGGACCATGATATCGATGCAGTCAAGTCTAGATGGATCATTGAATACGGGAATCACAAGGGGATGACATCACAATATGGCGTATTGGTGCTGCTGCATAGGATGAGGAGAACAGTCGACAGAGACTGAGAAGATGCATTGGGATGGTAGGGCGTATGTGCTCCTCCATGATACCCAACATGAGACTGCTTAATACCTGATATCAGCTGCAGTCGACAAGCAAGTTCAAGTGCTTCATGTTTTAGCTGGACAAAGAATCACCTCTTATTGAAGAATAATTAATCCTGTCCACCTGTTCCATTCCTTTCATGTCATTCTGTTCCAATTGTATCTCACGTTCGCGCCTACTCCAAACCATCTCTTCTTCGAGGACACCATGCAACTTGCTTGACATGGTGGGAGGGTGTCTCTTGTGATACTTCATTGTTGACTACGACATCTAAGCAGTACTGAGTGAAGTCAAAGAAAAAGCCACAATAAAGTCGAAAGTGAAACGATGCTTCACATCACTTTCACTGCCTGCACTTCATACATTGCACCACAAATGCTTTCTCTTCTTCCGCCTCAGAACGTGTACTTCAGTCTCTCAGCCACTGCCTGGACATCGTCCTCTTCCACAATTCCTTCCAGTCTGACCTTCCAACTTTTACATTCGCATTCTACTCAACTGAAATCACTTCCTGCATAAATTGCCACAAATGTCACCCCAACCTTACGACCCCATCGGGGCAATCGCCATTAGCAACATGAAGTTCACTTTTAGTCATAAGATAGGCTCCGTGAGCTATTTTATATCGTCTAACCCTGCCCATCAGGAGCCCTCTGTGAGCAAAGTGGAATCGTCGGGCCGAGATCCCCCTTCTCTACTGATCCTTCCACCGGAGATTCGAAGCATGATCTATCGATATGTGTTCGATGACTTCAAGGTCTACGCGCGTCGAACAACAGTCTATGAAAAGAAGACGCATAGACATAGACTCCTGTCGCTCAAGACAAGAATCCTACCGACAGACTTGTTCGCATTGCTCCGCACTTCCAAAGAGATCTACAATGAAGCAGTGGTTATCGCGTCATCGTCCCCTTTTGCATACTTCAGTCATGGCAATCGGTATGCTTGTCCCATCAAAAACGATGTTCTTTCATCCCAGAGCCTGGCCCGCCTATGTTCCTTCACAGGAGACGTATATCACAACAGCCTTTCGAACCTCTTGGGAGTGTACAATGCAGGTGTCTGTCCTTCACTGCAACTGATTGATCTCAGCTTCTTCACGAAGGCTTCTTATGTCGTGGTAGACCTGCCCGCAGCTTACATCAATGCGTACCTGGACAACGAACTCTACAAGTCGAAGTATGTCGACGCTGTATTTCAACGCATGATAGGCCGGGCATTGAGACTTACGCTGGAACACGCAGTCTTGGAAGATTTGAATGCCCGCAACATCACACTCAAGTTCAAAATGAGCCTAGTTTACATGGAGCATCGTTCAACAGGACTAGCACTAAGAAGAGATCCCTTAGGAGACGTGGTAAGTAACTCCCTCCAATATTTGAACACTCCCCTAACTGACGTCCCAGCTCGCTACTTTGGACAAGAATCTGGTGACTATTTTGACGCTGACAGATCTCCGAAAGGGGAAGAAGAGGGAGGAGTATGCACTTCCAGGGAATAAACCAAGGTTGTGGCATGAGAGGACCCCGGGAGACGAAGAAATCGACAGTATTCTACCAGCGCCCGAAGTCGACGACACGATGGTGGTTCTTCGGTGATATCCAGCCAGGACTTTGAATGATGTTTGATATGCGAACAGAGATGGAGGGCATCTGAGGACCATTCAACGAACGTGATATTGTATGGACCTGGAGAACAGCCCAAGTTGGGTAGATAGTGACAAGGGCAGAATTTGGAGGCAGGTCATGGATTCATGCACAATTGTAGAGTACGTATTTGTGTGAGTGGGAAGAGTATGTTCTTAGAAATGCGGGACTTGTGACTACACTGAACTTGCCTAGTCGCATCCAAATCGTCCACTGCAGAACAGAATACACCTTCGCTCTTCGACAACGCTGTTGTATACACATATTCGGTCCGTGCTTCGGTCTCATGCCCATTGTGCTGGCTGAACTGATTGTCCTTGTCACTCCTTTATCCTCAGCCTTACGCTAAGCACGTAGACTCATCTTGGCATGATAGAAGATGTCTTGAGTCGTATCTGTAGTCCAGGTTCTTGGGCAAAAAGCGCTCTTGTGTCTTCCTAGGTCTTGCTGGGCTTTGTTTGTGAGAGGACACTCGTTCTGTCTACCGTCATACATGCAACGGACTTATCGCTAGACTGTATCGTGTGTTTGTCTCGCCTTCCAGCCAAGCCATGCGTTCTGTGCATATTGCTAACCGTCGCGCACACCACACAGACTCGGTTCCGGAATCTTGTACTGCTAGACATGATGTCTAGCCAAGTAACGCCGAGGATGTCGCGCCCACGGTGCAATAATGGTATTGAGGACAACAACTATTCCTGTGAACCTGTCCAGGTATTGCTTGTCTCTTCAGCCCTGACACTCAGTAAGCTTCTTCGTGTTCTGTCACCTGCCTTCTCAGACTATCGATTCATCCTTGAGAGTAGTCGGAGGCTCGCACTCTCTCCACTTTGCTCCTGCCCTTCCTCAGCCTCGCAACCATGTCCTCGAACGAGGATGATCATACCCATGACGCCGACCATGCACCCGCACGAGTTGTTGTTGCTCTCCACTGGGACGAAGACACCGACACAACAGAACACTACATCGAACCATCTGCTGGACTGTGCCCACATTGCACCACACACATCCTCCACCTCGACAAGTGCTGCCGCGGAGAAGGCATCGAACATGTCGAGTCAGCAGCCGACCTGGAAGTCCTGCCCGAACATGTCATCAAAACAATCACCGAAATTGAAGTCCACGGGGAATGGCAGGACGCAGTAGAATTCACTCTCCATTGGGCTAGCGACATGCCCATGTTAAACCTCATATCCTTCCACTCTTACGACGACACCTACCCCTGTTTCTTTCCTGAAGGACTGCAGATTGATGGTGTTCCTGCTACGACATTAACGGCTGAAGACCCTTTTGACGGTCATGGGGAGATGCACGTGGGCTTGTACCATGCTTTAGGGGGTTGATTATGCGCTGAAAGTGTGGTTTACCTATGAGGAGAAGACGGTCGGGTATGCGGTGTTGAGATGGAAGGGGGATAAGATGGTATTGGATGGTCTAGAGCTCGAGGAGGTAGAAGGAGGTGTGGAGGAACGAGCAGAAGCAGAAGCAGAAGCCCCTGAATGAGGGTCACGTGTCAGGATGAGCATAACCTAGATACCCCGTTGTCATACCTTGCTTGGAGCAGGCGGGCGACTGAATGTGAATTTGCGTACCTGTAAGCAGTATTCAAGGCCTTGTTTTTGCGCGTGTGATAATGCTGGCCGTCGACAGCGGCGTAGGTTCAAGGGATATGGTCGTCGAGTGTGGAGGCCGACAAGAGCATGTCAACATATATCTGTCCGCTGGATCAGCAGCTCGACAATGACATGTCACCACAGATCTATTCGTTGATGCAGGAGGTCGACCAAGAGGACAACAGATAATGCTATGTCATTGACGCTGGTGAAAGACTATGAGTACATCGACAGATCGACATGCTATGTGACAGAAGTGTCTCGTTGTTCACAACGCATCAATCCATCTTAGCGCCTCAGAGGGTTCCAGTCTCTTTGTGTAGTCCGGTTCAATGAATGTGTTGCGCACAATGCCCTTCTGATCGACAAGCAGGGTGGCTGGAATGGGGAGGGCGAAACTATCATCACCATTCCGCTTCTTCAGGTCATGTCCGAATTTGTCAAAGATAGGACGCAAAGTGTCTGGTTGTTGGAAAAGAATGCCTAATTCTCTGGCGTATTTGTTTCCAACATCAGAAAGAACAGTGAATTCGAGCCCATTCTTCTCGGTCGTGGACAGCGTCGTGTCAGGCAATTCTGGTGTGATTGCCACGAAGGTGACATTTCTGGCCTTGAGCTCGTCGAGGTGCTTCTGCATTGCTCGGAGTGCCAGGTTGCAAAAGGGGCACCATTCGCCTCGGTAGAATGTGATGAGCAAGGGTCCTTGGGCAAGGAGTTCGGTGCTCGTGACTTCCTTTCCGACTGCATTGGTCAGGCGGAAGCCAGGAAGGTTGTCGCCATCTTGTATGGCGGCACTTCGATCGTAAGCAGCCTTGAAGTCGGTATTGGCTGTGTAAATGCTCTTTTGGACGGGTGCGGGAGCATTCTTCTTGAAGTTCTCGAGAATGTTCGTTAGCTGCGGTGCGAGGGCCGTCATATTGACTATGCTGAGCAGATTGGGTTGAGTCGATTGTTTGATGAGCCAGAAGAGTCGACAGCTGATTCTAGCCGTGCCTTATGTTGAGGTGACAGCGTGTATCCTTCGTTGTATTTAGGTGCCTTGTGGTGTCTTGTGTGGTTGTTGATGGAGAGATAGTGGACCATGTTTAAATAATGGTGCGAGTGCTGCGATTGCGCTTGACTATTGCGCATGATACTGAGACTTGTACAAACTCGTTCGAACAGGATCGAGGTCGCATGCCGTGAATGACCGTGCTGTATTAGATTTTCGTATGGTATTGAACTCTAAGTGCACATGCCTCTTGCCATAGTGGCAGTCACTGCCCATTTAGGCATCTCGGGCCTTACTGGATTGGGCGCATTTTCAGGGGCATCTGCATTATTAAGCACACACCACTCCCGAAACCCGGGATCGTCTCTGCAAGACCCTGAAAACTCCCCAACAAATCACGCAAGCTGGTAACCATCTGCCGTGCCCTGGCGGTGCTTGAATGGTGCGAATTCGAGCGAGGTCAAGCGAGTAACCATGGCATCGATCATCTTTCCCTCGAAAGACGTTCTCATCATCCTTACCATCCATGATCTCATCTGTACAACGCAGGATCGCGAGATGGACAGAATTTCTGGGTCGCCCACTTCCAACGCTATGTTGTGTGCATGTTCTTGAACGTGCGGAGCCTTACCGGCTTAGAATCAAGCCTAAGCTTACAACAGCTGGCATGTTGCGAGGCAGAAGTCGGCCAGCTGCAACTTGAGAGTGTCTTCACATTCACCTGCAGCCCGCCCCATCTCCAGACCCTTGACAATATGCTCGGCCATCCAGAGGGTGATGCAGCGGATAGACTGCCTGCCAAGCGCATGCGACTAGGCACAAAGTCATGCGCAGAGTGTCGAAGACGAAGAGTTCGCTGCCACTTTCCCACCAACGATAGCCGAGTTTGCGAAGCCTGCAATCTACACAACATTCCCTGCATTCCTCAAACCAAGAAGCACCACGATGACCAGGAGAAAATAGTCCTGAAGCGCCGCGTGGGAGACCTGGAGGAAACCGTCCGTCAAATCACCGGCGCCCTCGATGTGATGACAAGAGCACCCAATGTGAACCAATCCCCAGTCGAACAATCCCAAGACCTTCGAAAACAACTACCAAACATTACTGAGTACGTATCCGTCACCTCGACCGATCGTCCAGCTCCCTCAGACCTGGAAACGCCAGACGAAGACTCAGACTGGAATGAAGATGAGCAAGCGCCATTGATGAGCCTACTACAGGAGACACTCAATATTTCTGAACCGAGGGGACTTTCAAACCACAGCCAGGTCGGCAAACCTGATAATCCTCACGTCAAAGCTTGCCTCTCAAACCTAAGTCCGCTGCTTCCAAGCCTTGGTGCTCTGACGTCGGTTCTTAGGGCTACGCAAGAGTTTTGGCCGCTGTGGCCCTATTCTCCAATCTCTCAAGCAGGGAATAACGGCAACCTCGATGATATTGACACGGCCAAGGCATTCATCGTCAACTCTTTGAATTCGGGTACGCCTTGTATCACTGCTAAGGCGTTGCTCTGGCTTGCGCTTTGTATCCAGCAGCTGCCTCGAGGGTTCCGCCCTGAAGGAGATATGCTGCCTGACTCACTCAGCTCACTTCTGAAGCACTATATGCACAATGCTGATCATTTGCTATCCACCATCACCGAAACGTCGGGAAACTCCGACTTCATAGAGTGTCTACTTCAGCAATTCAAACTCTACTTCAATATGGGCAAGCCACGGAAAGCATGGCTTAGTAACCGGCGGGCTATGAACACGGCGCTGCTCCTCGGGTTCCAGAACGTTGACGGGTCTACTCCTGAGAGCCACAAAGCATTGTGGTCGAAGATTTGGGTCACCGACAGACAATTGTCGGTCATCTTGGGCCTCCCTGCTGCGATCGATAATTCGCATCCTAGCGTGTCCGCGGTGCAAGGGAAGGCGCCTCTCGAGGAGCAACTCTTCCGTGAGCTTGCGACTATATCAGGACTTATCATTCAACGCAATCAGAACCACACAAATGCAACATATGCGATGACTATGGAGATTGACGACCTACTGGAACAATTCAAGGCGAAAATGCCCCCAGAATGGTGGGATCCCGCCCCTGGCCTGCCACTGGCTGTCACTTATTCCCGGCAACACATCAAGCTAGCTTATTACTCCCTCTGCAAGATCGTGCATCTACCATATATGCTTAAATCGGCCAAGGAAAGGAAATATGAGATTAGCAGGATATCAGCTTTGGAAGCGTCAAGGGATTTGATCAAAACTCACCGCATGATGAGACATCAAATGGGGCCGGAGAGCATTATGATTTGTGACGTGCTGGATTTCCTGGCTTTCAGCGCTGCTATTATTATTGTCATTGATCTTCTATCAATGCCTACCACGCGTCATCCTCGTGATGAGGCCGAAGACTGGGTATTGGTTCAGGGCGTAACCAAGGACCTCCGCAATGTTTCTGAGGTTTTGAACTGCGATGTCTCAGGCCAGGCCGCCCAAGTACTCGAATGGCTCTCGCAGGCGCGCAACGGGACATGGTCTGGCACCAGAACCTGCACCATCCCGTATTTTGGAAGGGTAACAATCGGACGGCCAACACGAGATGACGAGATGCCTTTCAACGGGACACGGCTTCAAGCAAGCGAGATGCAACGGCCTGCAGGTTCTGTCGAGATCAGCACAAACACCTCGACATCCTTCAGTCAGTTCTCAGATCAGGAATGGTTATCTGACCAGGAATTGAATATGGATTGGACGTCCTTTTCCGACATGAACGAAAACTATGACTGGAGTATGTTGTTCAGCACGCCCATACCTGAGTGAGCTTGAGAACGCATGCCGGCAAGCCTGTTTCCAGAAAAGGTGGCACTGTCTGACCTGTGTTGCTCTTCTGAACCATTCCTCAATGTCAAGCCGGTGCCCTTCGCACTCACCAAGATAGTATTAGGCTTTGGCAAGGGAAAGGGCATCAGGTCTATCATACATTCCTACTAGCTTGGAGTCAGGGCACCCGCTGTCGCGAACCTGCTTGACTTCCAACTTATACCGTCGATGTACGCCTTGTCAGACGGTGCCACTTTTTCTGGAAACAGGCTCGCCGGCTAGTGCTGAAACATCCTGTCCAAATGATAAGGGGTTTCGGGGAAATATATATTTCGATGCTCCTACCGTGGGCTCAGCCCTGTCAATCTCGCTGATACCATACCTCAGATCATTGGGGACTCAAACGCAAGAAATCATGGCATAGAACGAGGAGAAACTTGCATTCGTGATGGAATGTCCCCCTTTGGCATCTCTGACTGGCAAAACAAGCAATTTTGTTGAGTTCTGTCAGCGGGATCCAAGAGATAGGGGCTGGCCAAGGACGCGTAAATCCCCCACGTCACAAAGAAGTACGTCATGTTTTGAGCATTGAGGACACCGCCATATTTCCATATACCATGGGAACAAACGCTCTTCTCAATTTAAGACCCGTCGCAGTAGGTCAAGTCTCTGCCGTCTCTTCAAAGGTGTCCTTGAAGGGAAGACAACGCACACATATCTATCAAGGACAATCTCGGCCACAGAGGCGCCGACTCTCTACAACTTGACATGAGGATCCAACGTGTTTGACAGCTAATGGCCTAGCCCACAGGGGGGTTTCCATAACTGTCAAAACGCCTCGATGCGGATCGAGGTGAGTACAATCATTAGTACAAGGCAACCATGATTCCCTCCTGCGCCTCGCCGATTGCACGACGTCCACCGCTGTTCTTCCTCCCTTGATACTTCATGGGTCTTCGCAAACATGCGGCGACGCAACCGCTCCTGTTCAGGAGCGACTATGTTTCCGATATCTTCAATGTACAACGACCTCGCAGATCACTGCTAGTCATCAGCGTCTTCGCCCTGCTGATGCTGATTGTCAACTCGATGTACGAATACAGGCAGCACCAAGTGAGATCCCCTCCATTGCATCAGCATCTGCACTCCGACTGACACGTCTGTATAGCATGGCCTTCACATGCCCTCGTCGGACTCTATCGAGAAGAGCACAAAACATGATATACCCCAGAACAACCTCCACGTCTTGATGACTGCGCAGAAACAAGATGTCAACCTGTGTAAGACCATGCTCGGCCTGAGTTTGTTCGATTATCCCACTCCAACAGTGATCGCTTGGGAATCGTCATTTCACTGGCCCTTGCTCGGCGGCGGTTCCCACCTCGCCAAAATCACCTTGGTTCTCGAGCATCTGAAAAGCCTTCTCGACACAGGCAGTGAAGCCTCTGACCTTGTCTTCATGCTGGACGCCTTGGACATCTGGGTGCAACTGCCGTGGCAAGTACTTGTCCAGCGCTACCACTCCATTACCGAGGCGGAGAACAAGCGAATTTACCAACGAATGGGTCAAGCCGCAGCGAAGGAAGGCATTAAACAGACTATCGTATTTGGGGCGGGCAAAAGATGCGCACCCAATGATCTGTTCAGCGTCGCATGCTTCGCCATACCGGACTCACCGCTCCCCCACGATCTTTACGGCGGTGACACCGACACCTTGGTCGGTTTCAACGAAGCAGCCAGCTTTCGGCAACGCTACCTCAATTCAGGCTACGTGATCGGTCCGTTGGGCGACATGTACCGTCTTTTCGAGGCCGCACAACGTCGTCTGAATCTCTGCATGACGTACAGCTCGAAGAACCCGAGTCCAAGCGACGACGGGAACCACGAACCGGTCTACTGCTACCATGGAAGTGACCAGAGTATCTTCGCGGAGTTGTTTGGGGAGCAGGAGTTCCACCGCGAGATCATGCGCCGTCACCACCACACATGGCGCGATAGCGTGCTGGAGTTCTTCTCGCCGAACCGGCCGGGCTCACCCCGGCCTAATGCTTTGCTTGGAGGTGCCCTCGTCGACGATGTTCTGGACCCAAGCTTCTCCCACGAGAGTATGAATGCGACATACCAGCCCGGCAAACCGCACGACTTTGGTATTGGGTTAGACTACTTTTCCGACTTGGGTCATCAGACCGTCAACAGCGAGGAGCCTGAAGACGCCCAGTATTTGTTTTATAATGAGTCGATCTCGGGGCAGATGAGACCGCGTTCCAAGGTTGCATGTCCTTTGAATGAGCGGCTGGCCTTGTCGACGGATCACAATCCTGCGGCAGCGCTGCCCACGGATATTTGGACTTGGCCGCTGCCTGGGGTCGATGGACCGAGTGGGCCGACTTCCATCAGGTTGTACACGCATTTATGTCTGGGTGTTGTGCCCGTTATGATCCATCATAACGGTGATAAGGAGGAGCGTGAAAGGGACTGGGATAAGGTATGGTATCAGAAGCAGTTACCAGCCATGCTGAACGCGGGAGTGAGATCGAGCGATGCTCCTTGGTCGCGGAGAGAACCGGGGATATGGGTTGTCGAGGCAGGGAAGGAGGAGTTTCCTTGGGTTCAGGCCGGGAAGAACAAGAAGTTCTTACCTTGGCTTGACGCGTGTCCAGCGGAATATGATCAGGAGCTTTATGGGGAGGATTTTGAGAGGGGAAAGACACCAATGCCTGAAGGATACTGAGCAGCAGCAGAAGAAGCATGATTTAGATCCTTTTTAGAGCAGCGAGCATGACATGAGTTAACATGCATCGAGAACCCATCTGGCAGCCGTGAGACTTAAATCGTTGGAACTGGAGATCTTAAAACCTACTGTACTGTATTTTATGCTTCTTTGTCTTGATTTTTTCTTCGGCTTGTTGAGACAAAAACACCCCGAAAGAGAATAAAACACCTCCCAACCTCGCTATGACGCATACTCCTCTTGTTCACCCTTAAGTAGCATAAGCACTCGCGTGCCGCCGTTAATCGGCTCCTCAGTCCGACTCACTCTACCGCTGTGGCATAAACGCTCGCCTCCCCTTTCGCCATATAATCAAAGGACTCCTCACTCGTGGTCGTAGCAGGCGGACTAGGCGTAGTGGTCGGTGTCTGCGCCTCGTCACCTTCTTTCTCTTCTACACCCATTGCGCCTTCCCAGAGCACACCATCTCCATAACCCCAGCCAAGCTTCTTCTTGGATCTGCGCACCTCATGCTCCATAAGTCCCAAACTCGCTCCAGGCTTGGTACTGTCATGAAGAGGTAGATTCCGTTGATGCCATTCACCAAGGAACATACCGTCAGGATCACTCTCGTCGCGAATCTTAACGAACTCCGTCATTTCGTCTCCGTAAGTTTCGGCGATGTAGTCGCCTGCAGAAATAAAGTTCTTGGCCCAGTGAGGGCGTGCACCCATTTCACGCATCAGGTACTCAAACGCTTCGTAGTATCGCTCGTGGCAGGGCGGGTCTTGGCCATAAGGTCTGTAGAGCGTTGCGTTCAGATACAGTGTTGGACCATCGGGAACGGTGGGGTCCAGGTATGGCCGGACGTTGGATTTATTGATGCTCTCGTCTCTGGCAGTATGCGTAACGCGCACTTCGACGGGACAATGGACCCAGATGCCCTTGTTGGATACGGGGATCTTTGCGGTCTTATCGTCGTGGTTAATCCATGCGGACAGACGGCGGATGGCCTCGGGACCTTTAGACAGCGGCAAGGCCCACTCGTTGACGAACTGCGAGTATAGGCAGTCCATCAGCAGAGCTTCACGAGCTGGTTGCACGGCGGACATTTCGAACTTGCCGGGCTTGAAACCGTATTGCATGCCGAAGATGAACCATTCGACCCATGGCAGCATGCGGGGAAAACTGTTCGACAACCATAGCAGATTGTGATAGATGTAATAGCCCATTGAGCCACCGTAGAAGGTCGTGTTAGGCGGTCGGAGTGGAGCATCAGTCTTGGAGCCGCTCCATATGACGGCCTGGTGCATGTATGGTAGCCACCATACGCGGGTGAATTCTTTACTTGTCCAAAGGTCTTTATCCCATGAGTCGAGGACGGAGAAGAGACTGTGGAGTGATTGCGCCCAGGAGATGTTGAAGTCAGGGACTGCTTGTAAGGTGATTTCGACGATGACACCTAGCGAGCCGAGTGACAGGAGCGCGGCACGAAATAGTTCGGGATTCTTGTCTGCTGAGCATGTGACGAGTTGAGAATTTGATAAAAGGACGGTCAGAGAGGTGATGGACTCGGAGAGTAGACCGTGTTTGAGACTGGAGCCATGAGTTCCGGTTGATATTACTCCCGCGACGGACTGCACGTCGATAGAACCCAGATTCGGCAAAGTATAGCCGTCTGTGGCGAGTGCTTGGTTGAGGTCGTGTAGAGATAATCCCGCCTGGAAATGGAACAGTCCACGTGTGCCGTTGACGTGTCTTTCGAGAATTTGGTTGAGGTTGTCGAGATTGACGAGCCAGGAGGAAGTGCATGTGAGGTCTGACGGAGAATGACCAAAGCCCGTTACACAGAGTCTTTTACGACATCTCCGTGCCAGAGTCACGATCTTTTGTAACTCTGGGATGGTTGAAGGCTGAAAGTAGAGTTCGGGTCGCGAAAAGAATGTCTGTGCCCATGTATGATGCAAGTAGCGGGCTTTTGGATTGAAAGGATTTGAATCATCAAGCCTCGAGAGCTCGCGTTGCAGTCTAGCATCTAGGTTGATATTGGCGGTGGGCCCTGATGATAATGGCGAGGTGTTTGGCTGTGTACGCGGTAGGTTAGGTGCTGCCCAATCCATCTTCCAGCGTTCACTCTGAGATTGAGTGTTGTCGAGGTTCACTTCAATTCATAATTCGATCAGATGGATGTGGCGACGTTAGCTGAATGATGTGCCATGGACTTCATTATCCGAGCGGTGGAGGAAATGGAGGCGAAGGAAATGGAAATGGATTTTCGTCAATGACGCGAACTCGGAGGTGAGAGACTGAAACACGTGACTAGGTATTTATTTCCTCATTCTATGGCGCGATCGTGATTATCGATAATTCCAAGAAATCTAGACTCTTGATCGCCAGAACCGGATGAGTCTAGGAGAACGGCGACAGCGATGTCGTGCTACGTTCGTATCTGTCCGAGCTGACTTATCCACCTTTTGGGTCTTATCATCGAAAAGGCCTAGAGGCAGAAAGAGTAAGAATATTGAACATCATGGATGCCATGTGCAAAACACCATCTCCCATTCAGATCGATGGTCATAATCATTGACCACACCGACATTTCACTGCAAGGGGGCTCCAACAAAAGCCCACCATGTCGAAATCATCCATCTCAAATCAAAAACCACAATTTTGTCCCGTGCTAAACTCGGGCTCCGGTGTGTGTTGTACATTAATAATGTCGAAAATGAAGATTTTAAAAACAGCCGAGCCCTGCTCTTTCATGACAGACAGACTTCTGAGAGTCGTCCTATCATTTGATAGCAATAATCATCGTTTACATCGTGATGCCGAGCTCATGCAAAACCTCATCCACTCGTACACATAGCGGATCAACCTGTGTCGCTGTTCGATCTGGCCTCCACTTCCGAAAGACGTCTTTGACGGTTTGAGGAGGATCACCTAGGACCACATAGCATGCAGGTAACACAGGCCGATCCTGTATAGAAGGTGTAAGAACAGCGATCTCTTCTGCAACCCGTACTGCCGTCACAAATTCTGCTGGCTTTCGAGCAGCAGCACCAACAAGTCTATCAACACAAGAATCAGCACAACCTGTAACAAAACCGGTGGCGAGCAAAACTTACACATAAACCTCATCATACGCATCAAGAAGATGAATATTGTGGGAATCCAGATCCTTTTGATTGAACGGAGCAATTTCCTCAACCACCGCAGTGTTCGACTGCTTTGGAGGTGATGCTGATCTGAGGCCCCAGAAATTACCGGCTGATTTCGGTCTGTCGTGCTCGATTCGATAGAGCTTGGGCCCCTGACTTCGGGCCTGGCTTGCGCTGGCGCCTTTACCTGTGGTCGGCTTCCTTGGGAAACGTGATGAGAACGCCTCCCAGAAATTGTTTGGTTCTTCACCTTCGGTGACTTCTTCTATCTCTCCAGTAAGACCAAGGTCCATGCCTATTAGTCTCGCGCAGCCAACGTCCTCCTGATTGGCACCCGTCCCTTTCCAAAGATAGAGCTTTCCAAATTTGGCAGAGATCAGGAAAGGAAATCCGGACGAGAGGCTGGAACTCGAGAGTTCAACCTCATCAAACGCAACATGACCAAGATGCCGTCTGCCGCACAGCATGTACAGTGCCGAAGACTTGTTCTTCCTCACAATGACGATGCCACCAAGCGCCTGGAAAAATTCCGAGCTCTCTTTGCCTTGTCTCACAACTTCCAATTTGGCATTGTTGTCGCGAGCAATCCTCCTGCAGAATAGTTGAGCATCTTCAACGGCGGCCTCGGGAACTTCATCTCCGCTCCAAAGGTAGACCCCGGACGTCTTTGAGCCGTTCGACGATTGCATCGAATGCACGGAAAGATACATGCAGTCCTCGAATAAGATATGCTCCTGCTGAGGGGGCATTGCTATTCTCTTACCGTCACCGGTCACTTCCCAAATTTGATTCGAAAGCGTCCTTGACTTGTCCTGCGGCTTACGCTGGGAAGAGAGGAATTTCTCTGTGTCGAATTCAGCTCCGTCTCTCGATTGTGGTAAGACGCCAAAAAACGTTTCAAGCCGAGGCTTGATGAAAGAAGATGACTTTGAAGGTGAGAATACCTTTCGTGGAGAAGGCTCCGCACGATTAGAAGCATATTCCCTCTCTGGTGGAGGTGTCAGTACTGGCACAGCAGCCGTTCCCTTGGTCGTAGCGCCCAGCTGCAGTCCAAGCCCGCTGATTTTGGAAGGAGTCACTGTCGTGGGTTTGGCTGGACTATCTGGAAGGGGCCTGGCAGGTTTTGTCGTGTTGAGCTTTGATGTACTCGGCGTCAGTGGCCGGTTTGAGGCTTTGCGCGGCGTGATTGGTGCGGTTTCCTTCACGCCATCGAGCTCTGGTGGTGTAGATACGAGTACCATCCGATCGTTCAGCACTTCGAACTTTTTCGGGCTAGGTGACTTTGCAGGCCCCGGACCATCTTTCGTAGACGGTGCCCCCGTGCTTGAGACCTTGCGCACTTCTACAGACTTATTTGCCACGGGTGGTTTGGGCTTTGGCAGAGGACTGGATGATGCCGCAGTCGACGTGGCAGAGCCATTGAACTTGTCAGTGATCCCCTTAATTGCACTTTGAGGCTGCGACGTTAGCGCAGCGGGCTTCTCCCGGAAAGGGATTGGTGTTGAGGGCTTCTCTGCTCCTGTCGAGGCTGATGGCGCCTCAGACTTCTGCACATCAGGTTCCTTTGTTTCTTTAGATGAAGTGCTGGACTTTGGCGCCCTCCTCTTCGGCCCTTTTGCTCGGCCTTTCGTCATATGAGTCAAGTCTTCAGAAGTATCACCTGCACCTTTGTGGGCAGCCTGCTCAGATTCTCGAATCGGCAAGTCACTGCTACCGTTGGACGCTGATTCACCAGGTAGTTTGGGACTGCCACTCCGCGACAAGATACCGGCCAGCGCAGGATTCAGACGTGCCGCAAGTTTGCTATTATCCGGCAGCTTGGCTTTAAAACCACTGACCGAAACAGGCGCGACATTACCCTCGGTTTTCTCCCTCCCAAACTGCTTTGGTTCGACTTTGCCTGGCGAAACGGGTTTGGCAGACTCTTCAGCTCGTTCCGCCTGCACCGGCTGGACCTGACTGATTCCAGATGACTTCTCGGCTGGACGACCCCGAGGTGGAAGGGAGTCCTCCTTAGATGGCACGGGCTTTTCAGACGGTGTTAGTGCAGCGGCTGATAGCGAAGCTTTAGCTGGAGGGTCAAACATTTTGACAATGTCAACCTTCTCCGTCGAGGCAGCTGTCCTGTGTAGGGTCTTCCGTCGTGCTAATGCTTCAGGAACAGGCTCAGCAGGCTTCTCTTGTTGAACAGAAGTCTCAGGCCGTCTGTTTGGTGAACCACCAGCAGCTTTCATTGCTTCCTTCTTTTGCAAGATGCTCTCTTTCAATTCATCGACACGATTGCTCTTTTGCGGCCCTCCAGTTGTGTTCAGCGCGGCCTTTCCCTGAGTAATGTTGTTCTTAAGCACGTCAGGGGCAACATAATTCTGAGTCTGGGTCCGCTTTAGTTTGCCAAAGACTGCTTTAAATTCAGGCTCCGATTCATTGCTCGTCCCTGACCCTCCTTGTCGCGACTTGAGGCTGGCTCTAAAATCTGTTTTGGGTGGGGTTTGCGGTTTAGGCCTCACCGATAGAGGTTTCGTCTCTGATTTTGGATCGGCTTTGAGTGCAGCAGGGGATGCCACGTTGGAAGAGGACTGTCGCTGAACAGGAGTGATGTTTCTCTTGGATGGAACCGCTGGTTTCTCCTCTTTCTTACTAGCGAGGGACTTCTCGGGCGTAGGAGATGATGTCTGATCAACGGGCAGTACTTCTGAGACTGTCGTCTCTTTCACATCTTGGCTTGACAAAGAATCTTCTCTTTCTGCATCCGCAATGTGATGTCTTTCCGGTGAAGCTAACTTTTGAGGAGGGGCCTTGGAGGGGTTGGTCATTTTGGTATCAGTAACATTGACTGTGTCAGTGGCTTGAGGCTGTTGTTCAAACTTGGAGCGTTGCATGTTCAACTTCCACGCTGGTACTTCTGGTTTAGCGGGTGCGAACCTTGAAGTATCGGGTTTATTTAATGCACTTTCGAGCCAGCTGGCCTTTGTTGGACTCCAGCGACGCGGGTCCATAGTTTTAGAAGGGCTGCGGCCCAGCGGCGATTCTACCGGCGGCGGAGTCATTGGTATGTCTCTGGGCTCGCGGTTAGGAGACTCTGTTGGCAGACGTTCTTGTGCTTGTGAATCTGCCGGAGTTGAGATAACAGTTGCAACTTCACTCTCTTCGGGCAAAGGAAGTGGGCGACCTCTTGAGACGCTTGCAAGACCACCACCATGGCTTGAAACCGGCCTGGAGCTGGACAATGGCGATGAATTGCCCTCCACTCTTGCATCCTTTGAAGAGTTGCGACTGTGTCCGGGGCTGAATCCAGAAACGCCGGACAGATGTGACGGCCGAGGACCTGCGATCGAGTCTCCACGCTTAAGACCTGCATTGGCCTGAACACTCCATCTCTTGCTTACGCTGTCCGATCTTTTCATCATGGCGCTCTCAACGAATCCTCCTAGTCCTTTAGTCGGAGATAGTGGTCGTCCATCTGAGCGTAGCACGCTTGAGGCGCGATCAAGACTGGAGACGTCTGGATCGGAGGGAGCAGTGAGGTCCAATGGTTTGAAGGCAGGCAGGTCCAACATCGGTGATTTGGTCGGAGTGGATGTGGCTACTGAAAGTGGACGGGCTGGAGGTCCAGATCCAAGATTACGCGCTCGTCGCTGGTCTATTGCCGGGGGAGAGCGCACTTCCGGAAGGCTTTCACGAACACCAGCCGGCTCAAAGTCCTTCAAGCGTTCAGTGGCCTTGCCTGTTCCGTTCGACATCCCTGGGAGCCTCAAACTTCCCTGAGCAAAAGAGGCAGGCCTGTCTGCGTCGCTGTCATTTCTACGGTATGCGGCGGAGCTGAGACCTCGATCAGCTGTCTGACGGAAGAATGCAGGATCTTTCCCTCGTAACGAAGCCGCAATGTCTTGTCGCGACATCTCTTCTGCATCCTTTTGGTGGTCGAGCTTCGGTGCCAGGCTTGTGTCAGACAAAGATGCCACAGACTGCGGTCTTGCTCTGAAAGATCCAGTACCCCTCGACAGTGGCCTCTGCTTCCAGGACAAAGTTCCACTCCGTGAAAGCGCAGTTGCATTAGTGGGCGGACTGGGCATTGATGGCTCTTCGCTGAGAGATGACGCTGATGGCCGGGAGAAGTCGAGTGAGGATATTGGGTCCCTGCCAGCCTTTGGCGAACTCGAGCCAGCTCGACCAAGAGTGCGCGACAGTAGAGGAGGTGTCAGAGCCACGGGTGGTTCGATCCCTTGCCGGGATCTGGGTGTAGTTTCTCCGACGAGGCGCAAGGACGGCGAAGGGCCAGTTTTGGAAGGTGAAAGAGATCGTGCACGCTCTGTAGTTTGTCAATATCTGAGTCGCCGCAATGAGATACAGGGACCAAGCATACCAGCTCTCCTCGCCTGCCTCTCCTTCCTAGCTTGCAACATTTCTTCCTCCATTCTCCTCGATCGCTCCGCCTCTTCCTCACCTTGTCTTGAGTTCAAGCTCGCAATGCGGGCAAGAAAGTCGTCGACTGACTCAGATCCGTCTTTTGACGCGTCCATGGCTGACGTGGTTCTCGATAGAGGTTCAATGCAGGAGGCTGAGATAGTAGAGAGGGTTTATGGCGCTTGCGGCGCATTCATCGCTTGGGGAAGCTGCAGGATACGAATATTCGAAAAGAACGGCCAGCGCTCGGTAGATGGAAGCGAAAGTAAGCGAGCGGACGCGTTTACAGCAGAGAAAGACTGTGTATGATCGAGCTGCAGATGGCTTTTTGTGGAGTCGTACAGACAGGAATTGTGTATACTATTTTTCTTGTTGATGTTGTTGACGGGTTCGGGTGGTTGCGAAGGCGAAATTCGGGGCGCGTCTCCGCTATAGTGCAGCTTATTTAGGTCATGAATTCAACGGCGGACTCTGTTCGTCTTCTCAATGCTCTTGTTGATTATTATCGTCAATTGCTTCTCTTCTGATCATGGGCGCAATGAATGAAGATTTTCGAGCGTAACTGCGCTCCCATGTTTATTGGAATCTCGCTAGCGGCTGATCCTGCGGTCCTCTCTGGCCTTTGGGCCCCGGCACAACAGCGGCCACGTTGTGGCCTGTGTGTCAGCGCAGAGACCCCTAGGGGCTCCAGATGCGCTTGTTTCAAGGGGCTTTCGCCAACTTCAAGAGGGCAATACCATAGTAGTACCCTAGTACCGCTTTGCTGGACAACTCTACATCATTTTCAACTCTTCATATGTCAATACAGAAATAGGCGATCTTTCGCATCTTGCACAACCCAACCCAGTCCTTTTTCCAGATTTTGCCCTGTCATGGCGCTACAGGGCACCACCACCCAACGATGAGTCAGGATGTTCTCGAGATCCAATGCCTTTGTAACCTCTTCCACGCTCATACCACCTACGACGTCTGTCTTGTTCAGGAATACCAGCAAGCTGGAGCCTGCTAAACGCTTTACCAAGTCAGCAACACGAGCATAACCCAAGCAGACCGGCATACTTCTTCAAGCAACAAGCCTTTCAGTTCTGCCTTGCAGTCGTCAATTCGTAATCGATCGGTGGCATCCACGACCCATATGAGGGCGTCAGTCTTCTCGAAATAGTTTCTCCAGTACGATCTGATAGTCTTCTGGCCTCCGACGTCCCAGATGTTGAGCTTGTACCTACAGGGAGAAGCATTTAACATAGTCGCTGTTGCTGCTTGTGTGATTCGGCCTACCCTTGGAAATCGATGGTCTTGATGATAAAGCCGAGCGTAGGACTGACAGTATTGACATCTTCATTCATTACTTTCTTCACAATCGTCGTTTTGCCTGCATTGTCGAGCCCTCTTTTGGCCGAGTCAGCATTCCCATCGTTCTGCTTCACATGATCTCTCGTACAGCATCAAAATCCGCATCTCCTTGTCCTTCAGGCGAGCTTTGCGAAGTATGGAGAGCATGATGGATGAGCTGATATCGTCACTCTGTGATTATTCCATTTCAGTAAATATCACTTCCCACAGCTTCCACGTCGTCTGTCGGTCGAAGCTGTGTTTGTGTTCCCCGTGTGCATGAAGTTGACAGATGTGGTATTCGACACTTGTATTGTCATCTCATCCTCGCACTTTTCGAGAGCGCAGTGTTGTTAACCTGCAAGATGAATATTTGCAAAGTGCCTTTTCTCTGGCTGCTGCCTCGTCGATGGAGAAAAGGTGTCCAATGATTGGAGGATCAATATGAAACACAAAACATTGGCCAGGAGGCTAAGCAGAAGGTGGTAAAGCGGCAACAAGGCTCTTGCCCAAAACGACGACATTGTTGACGAATACTCGTGCTTCGCTTCGACTCACACTTCACCTCTGCCTTACTTCAAACCTTTCAATGCCTCCGTCAGTGCCTGCCAGTTGAGTAGATACATATCTGATGGTAAACATGCGAACAAAGTGCTTTTGGTGTCCATGATTCCTTTGGGATCCTGTCGATACTCGGCCACATGCCCTCCCCAGACTTCTGCCTGGCGGCTTGTGACATGACCAGTCACTAACAGTGACATCGGTCGAAGCAGACTGAATTCGATTGCTTTTCTCAATACTGCAGTCTGCAACAATGCCTAGGGTATCTCATGGACCATCCACAATGAACAGTGACACGACTCAGCGTCCGCTCAGCTGGTCTTCACCTTTGGGTAACCGCTCCTCACATGCTGGTGACACTGTCGCGCCAAGTCGCTCCTCTTGGTCACACAACAATACAAAGGTATAAACCCCCTTCACTTTCACTTCGCTCTTCTAGACTGTTTCATTTTCTGCTTGGTTTCTTGATCAAGTTTTGACATTTCTGCACAGCAGTCTACGGAGGCAGACATGTACAGCTTCCATCCCAACAAATACGGGAATCCCGCTGCAAAGCGACAGTCGAATGGCGACAACCTCAGTCAATACTCCTCTGACAATCAGTCTTCCTCACATCACCCAGCGTGGAATCTACTACCATCTCAACCGACAACTCAACCAACATCCTGGGGAGCGTCCGTATCAGTCGACGATACTCCGAAAAGCCAACACGTAGGCAGCGAAGGACTTCAAGTCTTTGAGTCCCGGCCTGCGTCATTTCAGGAGCTTCCAGACACGATCGATATCCCGCAGAGCGAATCAGGATTGAAGCCTCCCTCTGACAGCATAAGGTATACTCGATCTGCTGCTCGATCTCCATCTCAAGCCAGTATCACAATCCCAGGGTTCAATAAGAAGGGCTACGGGCATCCACCGGTGCAACCCTCGAATCGTCAATCAAGCAAAACTCCGGCCCATAATCGAGAACAGATTGAGCAGTCCAAGAATCTCCCTATTACCACAACCAAGGCCGTCACTCAAGATGCTTCCGACAAAACCGAGCCGAAAACAACGCCATTCGTACCTACCGACCACCAAACAAGCCAGTCAGGTCACGAATTCTCACAACAGCGCGCACCTCGATGGTCCTTTCCGGCTGCTGCAGACGAAGGTCCGCAACCCTCCATCATCAACTCGGATGTAAAAGGTCGAGATCTGTCTTCAGCGGCTATAAATCCCCCGCCAGCTACACGATACCCTCATCAAGCAGAATTGGCTACACCTGAAAAGAAACCTTCGCCGCCTGCAACATATCAAACACTCAAGAAGAAAGGCGAAAGCCCTGAAGAAGTCATTGCACGTCTGCAAGCAACAGGAACTCGTGATGCTCACCTGCGGATGAGGCGAACCGCTAAAGGTGAGGTTGTCACAACTGGATTGAGCACCTTGGACTTTCTGAGGGGAGCTCCTGCATCAGAACCAGACGGCATCCTTCCTGCACATCTTGAATCAGTATCGTTCCCATCCCCACGTGACTCCAAGACGGGCTCAAACCCTGGCCCACGTCAATCTCTTGGAGACGTTGGTTTCGCTGACGAGGAGGCAGACCGGAAAGGGCAGAAGAAAACAAGCGTCTCGAGGCCTGCGCAGACCTTTACACAACCAAGCTCGAGTGGAGTAGACGGCCCTGATGTCAGTTATGCTGGCCGTGGCGTGGTTCCAGTTACGGCCGTCCCATCAAATACCACCAGAGCTACGACCACGACACGCATCGTCCTGAGAGACTCTTCAGATGAGCCTGTCGATTCAGCCAAGTCCACCATAAGTTTCGCAACACAGCCCCCGCCTTCAACAAGTCGACCAATTCAAACTCTAGCCGACCGGAACCGCAATCGGTGGGCGACAAGTGCAGAGACTAAACCAGAGCCTTGCAAAGCGGACAGCAATGCAGAAGGGTCAGAGGTTGCGGAAAGTGATGATGACTCCACAAAGCCTATGGAATGGGGTTATGGGAGACTCATTCGCAATCGTGGAGCACCTGTAGGCGAGTCGCAGCTCGTCGGCTGGGACGGGCAATTGCAACCACCCCCAGTGGACTGGGAAACCCGTGCTGCATTTCAGAACAATAATCCCGAATACATTAGCGGCTTCGACGGATGGCTCGGCGAGACCGCGGTGCGCACCATGCAGAGTGTTGTCTTGTCGCCAGAAATTCCGCAGATCCAATCCACATCCGAAATTGAGTTTGGCGTGATCCCACACGAGAAAGTTCAAGATATTAACAATCATGCTGACGGCATTGGCTTCGTATCGAGGGATACCCTCCTCAACCATCAGAATGCAGAGCGTTATGGCCACCGCCTCGGCGAGGTCATCGCCGACGTTGTAAGAGCACCTCCCGCAGATTTCGAAGCCGAGGCGAAACTGGACCTCAAAGATCGAGACAATCAGAGGTACAGAGATGAGACCGCGCAGATGTTCATCGATAGGCGCCAGATTCACCTTGAGCGCCAACAGAAAGAGGCCCAGGCCAAACGTATGGCTGCTGAAGCGACCGTGGTGGAACCTCTTGTCGCCGCAGAACCAGCAAGATCGAAGCCCATCAAAACTAATATCTACCTGCGTCCCGCAGTCAGAGCCGACTATGCGGGCATGACTAGGATCTACAATTGGCACATCATGAACGGTGTTCGTCCTTCTGAGCTGACGGAAGTCGGCGAAGATGAATTAGAAGCCCGCCATACGATCTCCACGAACGCCAGACTACCATTCATCGTTGCAGTCGAGCGCACACGTCGAAATTCCCGCCAGAAGCCGGCGTCTCGACGTGTGAACCCCAACCACCCTGTGCAAAACATTGATCCAGAGTACAACGGCGTGGTCAAAGACGAGCATGTAGTTGGCTGGGCCTCTGCGACTGACTGGTCAGCCTGCGACTATGTCGAGACAACTACGGCGGAACTGGAGGTTTACGTCGCGCATGATTTCCGCCAGAAAGGCGTGGGCCGGTGTCTGATGGATGCGCTACTCGACGCTACAGATCGCGGCTACATTAGCAAGGGAGGTTACGACTTTCATGTTGCACCGGAGATCAAGCACCTGTACTCGGGTGGTGGAGGACGTGACCTGCACAAGATCATCTTCCAGATCCGCAGCTTCAATCGGCCCATCACCCCGGAGCAGCGGTATCGTGCTCAACGCTTTTCGGAAGAGGGCAAGAACTGGGGTTATGCCGATGGGAAGAATAGCCAGAAGGGCTGGACCAATCGCAGAAGTTTCGCACCAGAGGACAAGAAGGATTTCTCCAAGGCCGCCAAGATCAATGATCGTGAGGATGACTACGCGGTCTGGATGAAAGATTGGCTGGACTCGTTTGGGTTCGAGGAGGAAGGGCTCATCAAGAAGATTGGGACGAAGCACAAGAGATTCGTCGACGTGCGGTACGTGTCCAAGGAAACGGCCTGGCAGCCTGCTGAGCATCGGCTTCCGGATTTCAGCAATGGGATCTAAGGCATGTCCATGTCCCATCGAAAAGAGCTCGATCTTTATCATGATCAGCGAGAAGCAGCATTGCATTGATTGCGACATACAACGCGGCGGCAACAACCTACTAGCATTGGCGATCTCGCTCTGGCGCAGCAGCTGGACAGTAACCTTCGCATGAACGCTTTGCTTGGACAAAAAGGGAGCTCATCTTTGGTATCTTCCATTGTTTCCTTGCATCCAGGGCTTCATCGAGCGAGATACAGCATCACCAAAAAGCTCCCAGAGTCAAGAGTCATCAATACACACGACGATTCTCCTCTCACATCGAACACCAGACCCCAACAAATTACGACTCATGGCTTCTTTTATGTTTAATCACGTTCTCAAATATCCGTTTTCAGCACGAGCAGGGCGTTACCGGACGATGCATAGCAAGCATTACTTGCGGCGTGCTTCAGGCGGGCAAAAAGATTCTTCAGCACACAGCATTCCTTTTTTTCGGTGCACGGCACAACACGAGATGATACCCTTTCGCCGACAGGTGCTCGGACCTTGTACACTATTTCAATTGGGCCTGCTGTAATGAGTCACAATAGTCAACACAATTCTAGGGAGATGCCAGCAGCTTATGGGCTTGCAGTTGAGCTTCTAAAATGCAGGGGAGAAGCATAGGTAGATAGACTATCACGACTCCTTGCAATAAGAAAATGCTTGTTCATGCATTTCCGAAGGTTCTATCTTGCAAAAGTACGTATTCATGCTCGCAGGCATGTCACCTTCAACAGCTGGTTGAGTTTCCGCGTAGAGCATACATGCCCATGGTAATCTGTATGCATTTCATTCGCGCTTCAGCCAGCCACGGAAGTGCTATATCGAATTACATGCTTTGCAGAATTGTTCTAGGCGTCCGAAGTGTTTAGGTATCTTCATCCGAGGTAACAGGAGGTGGTTACGTGAAGTTCAGGGGGAACAGTCAAGCCACCAATGCATCCAGACGTATCGGGATTTGCCAAGCGAAGGTGCCGATCCTGGAGTGGAGGATGACTTGCATTTTTCCCAGCAGAGTGGCACAGCCGCGTCAAGCGAGAAAGTGTGATGGAGGAGTAAAGTGTGGCTGCGTAAGAGGCTGGTGAGGCTCGTCAAAGTTGAGCATCTGATACCGACCATTTGATGATGCAGAGCTGCATTTGACCAGCATGAGTGCTAGAGACGCTGTGTAACTCAATTGAACTTGGAAGCTACTGTAGGTGAGAATGCACACCTCTTCTCCGCTAGGGGATTTAACGTTAGTCTTCTCGCCATGCGCAGAATAAAGGAACTCAATGTTCAGCTGCCCTTTGACCCACTGCGGCCTATGACAAAGCGCCTGACTTTCCTCGGGAAGACATGGGTTGTTCGGGTGCGGATTCCGCAGTCTTTCACTCAATGCATGCTCTTATCTACGCATGAATACCGGAACGTGCCATCTGTATTCTGCTTGCGATATTGTTAGGATGGTCTTCATGCGTCCTGACGCGTCAATGATGCCCAGTGGAGATGTATTTTTGTGTTCAGGGAGTCAGGGACCATTTTGGTTGCCAAAAAGGGAGAGCTTCGCTACCTTGTTAGGCGATAGGCGAGGCCGGGGTCCAAGACGATCAAGCAGTTGGCTGATCGGATATGCAGGTCATGATACCGATTGGGCATAGGTGGAGTGACTGCCTTGCATGTTCTTGCGTCTGTCCTTGCTCTTGAGCGACTTGGTTGTCCACCTTTTCCAGGATAGATTGTGGATGTATAAGGATTACAGTGACAGATGCCAACAGAGAAGTGACAGGCAAACTATCTTGCTGTAGTTCAGGGTCAGTCGTGAGTGAAGCACCCCTTGAAAGACGTGCAACAGCAAGGGGGCTTTTTGTTCAAGGTCAATCCGTTCTCTTGCTCAGGTGTATATATTATTCCAACGTTCCTCAATGATCGAACGGGAGTGCGGTGGGCATTGGTCATGTCTCTGCTTTTGCTGCGGGTATGAAGAGTCAGAATGGGATATGCTTTCCTTGCTGTGTAAGACCTTGGTTGAGAGTCGATACTAGGAGGAGCAAATCGGTGTCGAGTATCGGGGTAGTGCAGGGGTGCGTCGATAGTGGCACATCAATTGATGATATTTCAATGGGAGAGCCGGACTGAACGAACGACGCTGGGGAGGACAGTTGGAGGGGCTTTTGCTAGTTCCTTTAGTAGGTCGGATGCGAAGGAGGGGTTGACGTTTGGAATACGGATAACTCAATGTGGATGATGGTGTTGTTCGGATGAGGTGATCATGGAGCTTCATGTTAGAGATGGAATCTATATTCATTGATGCAGGCTTCGAAAAGGATAATTCATCAAGCAATGATGCCATTGCCTGCGTCTTTCTCATGGAAGTTGCAGAAAAGAAGATGCACGATACTGTACACCTGCAGGCGCATGCAGGAAAAAGTAGGGCCCTTAACGAACTTACGGTATGGGGGAGTAAGTGCCGCCTAGTATTGTGCCTGTGCCTGCATGAACAAGCAAAACTAGCCGGTGAAGGTGCCCAACTTTAAACCTTCGCGACGCCTTCGTAGTCTCCATCCCGCCCAGAGCTGGGTGAGCAAATCACCATTCGAGGCCACCTTCTTCCCGTCTTCTGCCCTCCAAACCTTGACCTCAACCCTCGAGCACAGTTCCTCTTTTAGTTCTCTTTCCTCCCACCTCGCACCCGTCCTTCTCTTCCTCTTCCTTTTTCCCTCTTCCCGCTCTCCATATTTTGGCTTGCCTTGTTGTCTGCGCGTCTTCTTAGTCTGCAGTGCTACTTGCTTTCCTGCTTCCATTGGCGCCCTGCTCTCGGAGTTGCTCGAGTTTGCCCGTCGAATCTGTCGCTTTGGCTGTCTATTTGGCCCCCATCTGACCACTGCGCATTGATCCGGTATGTGCGAAAACCTCTATTCCGTATCCCAGTACTTGAGTTTCGGCGCGCAGATGCACCAATCGCATCATTGGAATGTCCTGCGTATAATCGTAGTTCTCCGGGAGAAGAGGTGGACGAAGGGTGATGAAGACTGCGATGCGACAGGAAGGGGGACATAAGGAAGCATAAGCTGTGCCGGAAGAGACGGAACCTGCTTCTTTTGAGAGACCCGGCATTGGAGACATGACAGATACACACGGCGGCCGCTGCTGGGCTCAATGTTGTCAGATGATGGCAGTTTGCTGAAGCTTTGTGAATCACTTGCGCTGACATTTCTTTCACTTCAGACTTCAAGGTCCACATTCGATTCTCCAAAGAACCTTCGCTGTCGCGTTTTGCACGTTACAGCCTTTGACACACGCCGCTCGGAATATTCGTCTGCGACAAAAGTTGGTCAGCTCTTCAGGAAACAAAGTTAACTGATACTCTTAATACTTCGACATCCTTTTCGCGACAAGTCCTTTGAAAGGAATTTCATCAAATCGACTTCGGTACGTCAATTGTGAGCGAGACGTCTCCGCCGAGAAAGACACGCCTTACATCCCCGTCATCGCGCATCGATCTCTAAAACTAACCTCTCGCGCGACAGATAGTTACTTCACGTTTTAGCCTGTCGATCTCGTCTTCAGTGTATCATCATGTCGTTCGAATACGGTCAATTTCCCCCTCAACAAGAGGGCGCTCCTGGTCAAGTCCCGCCTCCTCAGGATGGAGCTGCTCCAGGTCAGGTCCAGGACCCTGCCGCTCAGCAGCAGATTGGTTTCCAGGCTCCGAATGTGACTGGCACCCCTCAAGGTGGCCCTGGCGGCGAACAAAAGACCACTCTTTGGTTAGTGTCATTCCACTCATGTGAATTTCGTCGCACAAGTGACTGACTCAGATGTGCAGGATGGGTGAACTTGAGCCATGGGTTGATGAGAACTTCATTCGCAACCTCTGGTTCCAGATGGGTGAGCAAGTCAGCGTTAAAATGATTCGCGACAAGTTCTCTGGGTAAGTCTAAATATAAAACCCATCTTTCACGTCTCTGAACTCATGGTAGCAGTAATGCCGGCTATTGCTTTGTTGATTTCTCTTCTCCCCAAGCTGCGGCCAAGGCCCTCCAGCTCAGCGGACAACCAATGCCGAACTCCAGCCGTCCTTTCAAGCTGAACTGGGCTTCCGGTGGTGGTCTGGCCGATCGACGAGATGATCGTGGACCAGAGTACTCGATCTTTGTCGGTGATCTTGGCCCAGAAGTCAACGAATACGTTCTGGTGTCGCTGTTCCAGAGCCGTTTCCCTTCATGCAAGTCGGCAAAGATCATGACCGACCCTCTTTCTGGCATGTCTCGTGGCTACGGCTTCGTTCGATTCTCAGATGAGAGTGACCAGCAACGTGCCCTGACCGAAATGCAAGGCGTCTACTGCGGCAACCGTCCTATGAGGATCTCAACCGCTACGCCAAAGAACAAGGGAGGTCCAATGGGCGGCGGCGGTGGCGGCGGCGGCGGCCCGCAGGGTGGTATGGGTATGCCAGGAGCTGGTCCCATGGGCTATCCACCAATGGGAGGTCCACCCATGCCATACTACGGTGGCCAGCAATCCATCCAGCCTATGAACCAATTCACTGATCCGAACAACACTACTGTCTTCGTCGGAGGACTGTCGGGATATGTCACCGAGGATGAGCTGCGCTCTTTCTTCCAAGGCTTCGGAGAAATCACCTATGTCAAGATTCCACCTGGAAAGGGCTGCGGTTTTGTGCAATTCGTCCAGCGACATGCCGCCGAGATGGCCATCAACCAGATGCAAGGCTACCCAATCGGCAATTCTCGCGTTCGCCTCAGCTGGGGACGAAGCCAGAACAACTCGGGACCGGCTGGCACTCCTTATCGTCCAGCGCCCCCTCCACCGATCTACCCGTCCATGGGCGGCATGCCTCCTTCTCACAACTACGGCAACTATGCGCCGATGAAGGTTGGTCCAGCCTCCGGTCCTGAAATGTCTCAGTACTGACGGACATGACAGTGAGATTTCAACATATCGGCACAGCAGGCGTTCGTCCATGGTCCTCCTTTTCCTGTCGACATGGAATGATGTGTTTCGTTTGTTATTGAAACAGCGCAATCACTTTAGCGTTCATCACTTGGTGGGAGGATGTTTGTCCAACAAAAAGTTTCTTACGTTTCACTCGCGATGACCCCTTACCATCAATAATGCTGATGGTTTGTTGGCTCTGTACAACAAGATCATGGCATTCGCTTTTTGATTGGAAGTGACGATACCAACGAGAGAAAGCATGTAATGTGCATTTGGTAGCGAACAGGAGCATGGATGGAATGTTGAAAGCGGTGGTGGACAGTGATCAGTTGGCAGAAGATGATGGTTTCCTTACTTGTTCTCACCTTGATTGAACCAAGAGGTTCAAGAAGAGCTCTATGATGAATCCTCCATACCCACGATATGGAATCAATACCACGTACGCACACGAAATACGATAGGTATTGAATGATCACTCATGTGGTGAGCATGGCTCCAGGGGTTTTCAAATTGTAGAACTGCTTCTCTCTGTGCCCCCAGGACCTCGATATCGCAAACGTCTTATATTGATAATCTCAATCAAAAGAGGATGGAAGCAATACTGTAGTCACCCTCCATCAACGAGCTTTTGTCCACCTTGGCATCTTGCTGTGTTCTTGCGGAACCGCTCCCTGAATTGTAGCTTTCTCCCCATTCAGATTGGCAGACATCGAACCTCGGGATCTCGATGGCTTCTCCAACATTCGTCGGCATCGCGGCCGACGGGATTCAACCACTTCGACCACCTGAGTACGTTTAAAGATGCCGACAGCGCTGCTCTCAACATGTAGCCTCTCAGTGCTACGAGGCATGTCTGTCTCGTCACCGTATTCAATATCCCACATTGTCTGAGTTGCGGACGCTGTGTGCAACAGCTCTTGTGCACCCTCACTTGATAACGCTCCAGACCAAGCAGCATGGCGTCCAGACCTATTCGTATAGCAGGTATGTCTGTACAGACGAATGCATATCTGCACGACTAACCCGCTCAGGCGCTTCCGGCTCTGTCTCTGACCGCCGCCATGCCATTGCCTCGTTTGCCGAGGCGTATCCATCGGATCCTATCGACGTGATCATATGTGACTTCATGTCCGAGGTCAACATGACTGTTGCAGCAGGGCGGAAGACAGAACAGCAGGCTGGGGCAAACGACTCCGAGCCCAATCCGTTTATGGGAGCCGGTCCCGCCTTCGAAGCGTCCTTTCTTGAGGCACTGGAGCCTGCGTTGGAGGGTTTAGCAAAGTACAAGATCAAGGTTGCGGCGAACGCTGGAAATGCAGATACCGAGGCTTTGTACAAGCTGGTCTGCAACATGGTCAAGAAGAAGGGTCTAAACATACCAGTGGCCTGGATATCTGGGGACGCGGTGCTGCCGGCAATCAATACGGCGTTGAAGGAGGGGACTTCCCAGTTCAAGAACATATATACCGGTGACATTCTATCGTCTTGGGAATTCGAACCGATCTACGCCCATGCATATTTGGGCGGTCTGGGGATTGCCGATGCGTTCTCTCAGGGAGCACAGATTGTTGTGTGTGGTCGTGTCGCGGATGCTTCGCCCGTCATTGGGTCGGCATACTGGTTTCACAAATGGGAAAGATCACAATTAAAGGAACTGGCCAACGCCTTCGTCGCCGGACATCTGATCGAGTGCTCGACATACGTGACCGGTGGGAACTTTAGTGGTTTCAAGGCTCTTGAACATACCAAGGCTGGGTGGACCGACCTTGGCTTTCCAATTGCTGAGATCTCGAAGAACGGTGCCGTCGTGATCACGAAACAGAAGTCCACAGGAGGCGTGGTGACCATACACACCTGCTCATCCCAACTTTTGTACGAGATCCAAGGACCGTGGTACTACAACTCCGACGTCACTGCCGTGCTGGATCAGATTTGGTTCGAACAAATCGGTCCAGATCGAGTCACTGTGCATGGTGTACAGGCGCTGCCACCACCTCCTACGACGAAAGTCGGACTCACTGCACGAGGAGGGTTCCAGGCTGAAGCTTTCTACTTCTTGACAGGGCTGGACACTGCCGAGAAAGCGCGTATGACTGAAGATCAGCTGAGGCTGGCGATGAAGCCGTTCTCGGATAAATTCTCTACTTTGTCATTCGGCGTGCTGGGTTCGGCAGCGCCAAATGCGGATAATCAGAACGCTGCGACTGCGGTCTTCCGTGTGTTTGCACAAGCCCGCAAGTCCGACGACATCGCCCCAAATAAATTCCTTCGTCCGGTCATCGACAACATTATGCAGGGTTACCCAGGGTCTACGTTCCATCTGGATTTCAGGCTGGGCATACCCAAGCCATATTATGAGTACTACGTCACGTTGTTGGATCAGTCAAAGGTCGCCCACACAGTGCACTTCAATGGCAAGGATACAGTTGTGCCACCACCCAGCGTCACAAAGACGTTTCCTGAGCGGCAGCCAAGTCAGGCTTCGGCTAATCTGCAAATGGACATGAGTAAGTTCGGACCGACTGAAAGAGTGCCGATTGGAACCGTTGTCAATGCTCGGTCTGGAGATAAAGGGTCAGACTGCAACTGTGGATTCTGGGTGTGGAACCAGGACGAGTATGTGTGGCTGAAGAACTTGCTCTCGATTGAGACGATCAAGGAACTGCTCGGCAAGGAGTATGATACTTCTAGAGTCCCGAAGATTGAAATTGACAGATTCGAATTGCCGAACCTGAGGGCTGTACATTTCTTGTTCAGGAATCTGTTGGATCGAGGCGCGCCCAGCACTGCGACTGTTGACTTTTTGGGGAAGAATACCGCAGAGTACCTGAGGAACAGACATGTTGATGTTCCGGTCAAGTTTTTGTCGAGGGGAAAGTTGTGATTGCGATCATGAATACCTCCATAGGCTGATAAGATGCACCTCACGTACCGAAGACGTTGAATAAATGGGCTGAACGCTTTTTGCCTGGCTGGAAGCACCCTGGCACACAGCTGCGCATTGCATTCCAGCAGACGAGGCTGAATCCAGTCTTGGCATTACACGAGGCTCTAACATCAGGGGTTGAGGGCCGGTCCGATCACCCACAACTCTTGCCGAGGACAGTTCACACTAGCCCATACAACATACAAAGACACTTTGTTGTATACTATTGATTACCTCTGTTGTTATCGAGTCGCGGCTTATTGTGTGATTGTGTGCTGCTTCTCGATCGAACAAAGAGACACAAAGCTCACGGCAGTCTTGTCGAGATATCTCTTTGTACTCGATCAATGAGCTTCAATCTTGCCATTGTATTTCCACAGTGCTGCTCTGACCTTCGAGTCCATTGTGGGTAGGAGGCAGTACAGTCGCGTTTGACGGCGTGGTAAGGTATAAGTACCCTCCCTCGAGCTCCATTCCATGAGTTTCCTTCTCCATCAAACGCTTTCAGAACGACCAAGCACCAACAGCTTGGACTCGTTTGATCACGCTATCAATCAAAAATCGACAATCCCCAAGGGAAGTACAATCCTATCCAACTTTCTAACAATCATCAGTCAAGATGTGTATCACCGGTGTACTCAAGTGGTACTGCCCAGGCTGCAGCAAGACTATGGACACGGAAACCAAAGACCGAATCTGCGAAGATAAGCAATGTCCCTACAAGACCAAGTCCTATCGAGGTCCCCTGCCAATTGCAGACGCCCAAGTAGTCAGCTCAGACCCATGCAAGGACTGTACCGAGCCTAAGAGCGGAGTCCATCGTTCAAAATCGGGTTCTGCTGCTGGTTCCGCTGCCGGTCGTGGTTCAAGAGAATCTAATTCAAGCCGCATCTACACCATCAACTCTGACTACCAGCACTTCCCCAGCACCTATACTTCTCAGCGTTCTGAACGTCCTGAAGGTAGTCGGGGTGCCAGTGGAAAGTCCAACACTCAACAACAGTCCCGTCGTGGTGGTGCTGGTGGTGAATCCTCTCGAACTCGTGAGTACATCCCAACCCCCAGCCATGCTGACAGAGATTACCTCAAGGTTCCATCCGATGATCGCCGTGGTGGTTACGGTTCAGGATCTAGCTCCCACTCTCGCCCCAACTCCAGTTCCTCTCGTCGCTCAGGTCAAGATGACAATGAACCTCGAGATGGTGAGACTCGCGAAGACTGGTACAAGCGTGTTACAGGAAGTGCTTCTGGCTATCGTGCTTACGCTGAGCGTTCTATGAGCGGCCAAGGCAGCAGCAGCGGTACTTATCGAGCTCAATCATCTGGTGGTAGACGCGATTCGGCGGCAACTGTGACTCCTCGCAGTTACCCTGAGTCTATGCCTCCTGCTTACTCTTCTCGCGGCAACGGCTCTGCTCATGGTGGCTCTGCTCGACATGGTGAATCCGCCTATGGTGGTTCTGGTCGTGGTGGATCTGCTCATGGTGGTTCTCGACGAGTTGCTGAAGTTCGACATGGATATGCATCTCCAGCTGGATCGCCTCCAAGCTACTCTCAGATCTACCCTAGCGACAGCATCAGCTCCGTTGGAGCCAGCTCCCTTCGCGCTAGCTCTGTTGGTACCAGCTCTGTCGGCAGCATGTCGTCGTTCGGTGGTTCTTCTACTGCTTCCACCTCTCGTCGCGATAAAGGCATCCAGATTGTCATCAACATGGGTTGAATGACTGGATTGGTGAAGAAAGAAAGTTCTATGATGGGTTTGTGATTTACGAAAACAAATTGGTTGAAAGGTGTGAAAAGGTGTTTGGTCATTGTTGGAGTTAAGGAGTTTTGGGATTTCTTTCATTGTGCTTTTTGCCAAAAAAAAAAAAAAGTTGGTGCTGGTTTTGATTTCCTTATGTTGTCAGAAAAGAGCATCGCATTCCGTTGGCAGAATGCATGTATACAGAAAATCCAAAAAAAAATTCCTTTCTAATATTTTGTTCCTCAGTAAGTATATTCTCTGTTGAGATAAAGGCAATTTGACCGTGACACTTTCCTTATTATTTATGATCTTTCGTAGAAGCAATCTACTGACCCTTCAACAAGCACTTGCTTGGAGCATAGTCCCCCCAGCTCTGTCTATCACGGAGCACCCAAGGAAAGAATACTGAAGCACCGTGAAACAAAGGTATCAAGCAATGTCAGTAGTGAACCTTGCTGCATGTTTGCTGTTTAACAAGCGTGAGTGTATGATGTCGAACATTGACTCTAAGTACTTTTGCTTGGTGGAGTTTCCCTTTGTTCAACAGTACGTTCTGTTGATACAATTTCCAAGCAAACTGCGCTGCTCTTTGTTCACAAACCACTTGGGCGATATTGCCTGTCTTGGGGCAATGGAGCTTCCAATGATTGTTTCGATCCTTTTCTGAGCATATAAGATCCTTCTCCCTGGCCTGATGAAATTCCTCTTTGCCTCATCACCCAAGCATTCAAAACAACAGTGGTATCAACAGTATCCGAGCCAGGCACAATCATTTCCGCTCACTACCCACCAACTTCAAACCATCTACAACGAATCGTCTTAAGCAACAACAATCAGCATGTCTTCCACTCAACAAGACTCATTCGACCATTATCTGCTTGAAGAGCTTCCAGAAACCGAACAATTCATGAGAGATCTCGCCAATGGCAGAACATCGTTGAAATCAGCAACCGTACCGGCGTCCCCAGATGGCAGATCTCAGTGCGCATCGCCAGATTCGGATTGAATTGTCTTGACCTCGCTGTGTTCAGAAGCAAGGAACGTCTGGGCCCGCACTGCCACGGCGTCGACGAATTTACGGAAGAGGAGAGCAAAACTGTTGTTTTGGCGACCATGGCACACATGATGACTGGAACACCTCTTATTGGGTCCGTGATCACTGCGCAGTGCAACGAAGCGAAAGCCATTGAAATGGAGAAGGAGAAAGAAGAAGAATCGGATGATGCAGCTGATAGTCTGTCGTCGTGGACTTTTTCGGAAGGAAGAAACAATGAAAGTGCGAAAGCGAAGACTGGCAAGGGCAACGCAAAGGGCGATGGTAAGAAACAGCCAAGCAAAGGCCCTGGCAAATGAACTCGTCATCAGGATCAGCAATGAGGATAGGACATGATGGCAAGAGATGATGGTGGTGTTATGTCAAGACGTCTGAAGTGATTGAGAAGGGTGCCAGGGTGAAAAGGTGTGGAGGTATTGATGTACTGAACGGGAAGATTCCAGCTTGTGTGCATGTTTTGTTTTGCTTCATTTCTTCTTAGGCCAGGCGCCATTTACTTGTATTGGTCAGTTGACCTCTCGATATCCGTCCATGGTGGATATTAGAGATTTTGTTGTGATCATTGAGGTTTGAGCGCAGTTGATGGGAGGAAGGCAGTATGAATGTAATCTTGCTGGTCAAGACGAAAGTTAGCTTTGGATGGGACAATCATATTGGCGTTACTCGTCGTGTGTTCTTCCCGCGGCTCTAGTGCCTCGCAATTGTCCTGCGATGAGGCTCAGATGCCAAGCTGTGACAACGGTGGTTGACAGCTATCGTTTGTCGTCGCTGCGGCGAAATCAAGTGTTTGCAAGAGCTCTTGAGCCTCAGATATCAAGCCTTGATACTTCCACACGTCCCATAAGATACCTTGATAGATAACACGAGCAATTGGAGGATGCGGGTATAATGCATGATCGCGGCTGATCCCATTGTTTGTTGTCGCCCGCCTGGCCGCGCTAGACGTATAAAAAGAACTGGTACTGCGACTGGCCCAGCAACTGTGACCTCCAGGCCACTTGATACTCCGGAAAGAAAACCCTCGCTGCTTTACAGAAGGGTGCAGATTATGCTGGGCTCCCAGCCCAGCCGTTCGTAGTGGGAGCCCTCACTGGTTGTCGCTCCTGTCCTTTGTTCCAACGGGCGCATGCGCGTTCTGCTGGACGCGGTCCATGCTCTCGAGGCGGTTGCTGGGCTCCGTTCGACTGAAGCCGTATGCATTTCAGACGCCATAAGGTTGCTATGGTTTTGAAAGCAGATATGCAGTGTAAGGCGATTGGCAAGAAGACGCCGCAGATAGTAGGGGGACAGAGGTAATGGCCTGTGGGAGAGCCCAATGAGCAGCGGAGGATGGTGATCCAGTGGACACAGCCTGTAGGTCATCAACCCATGTGCGCGACATAACAGGCGTGGGCGTGTTCGGCGTCCACTGCTTCACCATCACCCTTCAAGCACCCTCTGAGTCCTGCGAGTATCATGCCAGCAACAGTTCCGTTTCATAGTGCTCAGTCACAGAGCAAGAGGTTGGAATCTGATATACGAGCGATCAACACCTACCCTATAGCAAGGGCCGTTCGCAGGGCCGCCGCCAACCCAAGCCGAGCCGTTGGGGCTGCGAACAGGAGTTCGTCCATGTTGCCATCAAGGATACGAATATATGATGGTCGAGGCCCTCCTTTAGCTGCCGATGAATGTATCCACTCCTTAACATGACGACCTGCATTATCAGCTGAATCGACTCGCCTCAGGTAACCTCTTACCTCGCTTGCTGTTCTGCAGGCTCACTGACCACAATATGTAGGACTATGGCATCTGCTTCGCGCCACCATACTGTCAGAAGCAGAATATCCCAGGATTTGTTAGGCATTTCTCCAGCAAGGGACCAGGACATCCACTCCAACACGGTCCTCGACGGCCCTGGACGCGATCCTATGCTGGAAGATCTGGCACGATTGTCTCAACACACCTCGATCTCCAGTCCTGGCCCACATGGAACAGGAGAGAATGGAAAGAAGTATACGGAGGTCTTACGCCAGCCAAGCGCCAGTAGGCCGTGGCATGGTGTGTCTGGAGTCGTTTTACCAGACTTCGATAGTCGTCCATTGGCTCGGCCTGAGGGTGATGTCCCCACAGAGGGATACACGTCAAACAAGGTTACCCGGAATCGGAAGGCAAATACCCAGGCCTGCCTGGCTCGTATAGGGATGTGGCTCAGGAGTCCGAAGAGAAGAAAGATTTTGTGAACGCGGAACAGTCATGCGTGGTTCTCGACACGGATTGCGACTTTCCATCTGTCTGCATGACGGATAATGTGTAGTATTCACATGATTTGATAGTGAATACCTAAAGCTCGATGAATCGTGATGACTGCTCTTCCAGTGAATGTCTGTTATTGTCCGCGTCTTCTGTTCACTGGTCAACCCTGTCCTCGAGGCAGTCGTGCATACATTGTGCAGTTCACGTACCTGCGGAACCGTCAGTTCTTCAATCTCATACACGCTCATCCACATTTACCTTTCGTTCTCGACAAGTTCTCCTGAATACTCCTTGTGCTTGCACCTGTTGGCTGGCCACCCATCTTAGAAACTGTCACGATGTGCCGCGAAGCGGTAACGCGACACTATTGCGGTAAATGCACGGTCATAACACAAGTTCAGTGGCCTGAGATCCAGCTTTGTTCCAATGCTGGCCCTTCCAAGCGTCCCTGTCCGTCACCACCACTCGTCGAGGTTTGGGTAGAAGAGGAATGTCCCACCTGTCGACGTTATCAGAATCACTTACGAACCCTCGCCCCTCGTCCTCCGTATCGAGACAGTCCAGCCGTACAACGACCAACAGATCCCTTGGCAGAGAACCGAGATTCTTGGGCAACAGAAACGACATACTGTGACCCACCGGTAAGACCGGAAGAGATGCATTACCGAGGTCGAGAAAGAGGTATCCCAGATTCTGTACGCCCACAAGAGTACAGCAGAGACCGTCAGGATGATCCGCGCCCTTCACGCCAGGTCAAGCATGTCAGCTTCCAGTCAAAGCAAGAAGAGACCGTCACGCGGCCAAGACAGCGTGGTGCTCATGCCTTCCCACGTACTCCAACATCGTTCGAGCGAATTCGACCAGAACCACCTCACGTATCGGCAGAACGTGAACACAGTGAATATGACCAAAACGACGTTGAGGAGGCGGTTGCCAGGTCCTTGGCCGATGTGCGCGCTAAGGAGCTGTCAGAGATGAATCGGAGCACAATTCAACGGAAACTCGAGTCAGCAGCTACAAATGAAGCAATTGCCAGGTCGCTGGCTGAGATATCCGTGTCGGAGATAACGCGGGACTTCGAGAAGGATCGGAAGATTGCCGCACTGGAGCTCGAGCTACAGGTTGAAAAGGAGAAGGCCCACAAGGTGGCGTCTGATAACGATCGAACAATCAGTGAACTCAGAATCGCGCTGCAGAAGCAGGAAGAAAACGCCAAACGAAAGGAATGGCTGAAGGACCAAGACGTTGCCAAGTGGAAGTCCTTGTTGCAACTTGAGAGTGAAAAGCGAGACACCGAGCGCCGGATATTCGAATTCGAGCGCGAGGCTGGCCACAAGCTTGCTGTGCGAGTACAACCGCCGACCGAGCCAGAAGTCATCAAGATCCTCGAGCCAAAGGTGAGGTACAAGGCGCCAAAAGGACGGGAATTGTGGGTTGTCGAAGTCAGAAGAGACCAAGGTCGTCTTGTTGAGTGTGAAAGACGTCTTGGGCCTAATGACATCGTCTTCTCTCGATGCAAAAAGCCATGAAGCTGTGAAGGCTGTAGATATCTTGCGAGTGGTTATCTTGGACTGGTATGCTGCTCCGCCGGGTTTGGGAAAGCGTAGGGACGGGAGATGAACGATGATAGCCCCAACTCAAGATGACCGCTAAGGGCGGACTAGAACCAAAGACATGTCATTTCCTACCTAGCATATTTGAAGACAGGCAATCGAAGAATTCGGTAGCCACATTTGGCCATTTTCGAGCTGGTCTCTAATAGATGTGCCTCGTAGCATCTGAGTAGCTCGCACTCTTCGTAATCGACCCGTTTAACTGCGTCTTTAAAGTTTCCTGGGACCTGAGGGTTCAGGATCCCACCGTTAATACCAGGCTATAGATCAGACACATCTCCAACACCACTCGGGCCTCCTGTGGTCTCAGTCAAAGAAGCATGCACAGCTACCAGCTTCTTCAGGTCCTTGTTACCTCGGAGATGGGGAATGACGTCCTTGAAAGCAGGGTGGCTGCGGAACTCGATATGCGCATCAACACTGGTCCAGCCTATCAACAAGACGTATGCTTTTGCTTTCTCGTCTGTGTCGGGGATATCAATCTCTTCCTCAACCCAGCCACCTGCGGAGGCTCTGTACTCCTTGGCTTCCTTTTCAATAATAGTAATAGCAGCTTTTACGTTCTCGGTGACTTTGTCCTGATCTTCCTTGGAGTATGAGGTGGGAAAGTACATGGTCGCAATCTCTGTTGCTGGAGAAGTGGTGTCGCTCAAGGCAGCTCTAGGTGGGTGAGGTGTGAATGATGCATGGTAGAGGGTCGGGGCACCGCCTAGAATCTCGCCAAAGCGGTCGAGGAATGGTTTATAGGCACTATACCAAAGTGTAAGTACGATGGCAATCGTGAGGATATTGCGTGGACGTACTCGGACTTCATAAACTTCTGGTGGTCCTCAACACTGTCCCAATCGACAAACCATCTCAATAAAAGACGATCTTCGACTCCACGACCCCAATAGCAGCGCTGGCAACCTGGCTGGGCAAGCAGTATCTCGAGGAGGTCGGCATGAATCTGTCCAATTTGACTCGTTCTGTCGTCAGGGATCTTACCCTCCTGAAGGGGCAGAAGCGCGATTTCGGTCACGGCCATTCTTGCAGACTTTCTGGTAATGTTAGGATGGTTAGCTTCGTTGAATGCTTTTGGAGCAAGTGACTTTCACATATTGCTCCAAGGACCGCGGGGAACAAAACCGCGGGGCTGACGTAACCATGAATCAATCGCGGAATTGTTTTTGCTCGTTTATCTCCGAGTTCATGATGGCGTGAGATGCTTTCCGATCCCAAGGCTCTTTTAGACCCCGGACCTCGGCTAGCGTTTTGAGGACAGAGACACGCGCTTGTCGTTGCTGCCACGCGGGTAATATGCCTGCAGTACATGATGGAGTCAATAGTACCTCGCTCCTCACCGCCTTGGGAAGAGACAACGATCTCGTATCTCAGTCAGTCTGGCGGTATAAGAGCGGACGATGACATGCCGCACTCATTCTATTAGATCTCGAAAGTTGCGACATGAGATTTCACAGGTGGACAGTGCAAGTTCTTCCTGAAAATGCATGATCAACTCCGCACTCCCGCATTACGTCACTCGCGCTTGTCAACATCCTCTGGTCTTGTTTGTCCTTGTACTCGCCTTGATATACTGCTACCTCAAGAAAAGATCGCATACTAGTACTTACGGGTCATCACAGACTGAACAAGCACAAGAACAGAGAGAAACTATTGAGTGACAACCGCCGCCATGCCCGACTTTCAAGACCGCGAGAAGGCTCTGGAGAACGAGTATATCCGCAAGCGAGAGTGAGTGTCTCGATTACACCGACAATGACCATAGCCTGACTGGGAACGCATACAGAGCCGAGAAGGCTGCTCAGCACAAGACGCAGCAAGGAAAGAGCGGCGCACCAACGACCAGTCCCGCAACAACAAACTCGGCTCAAGTATGACCTGGAAGCGTGGGTGTGCAAGTCGTCGACTGCTAATAGTGGTTTAGACTTCCAATGCCACACTGAAGTAGCCCGCTCGTTGTACAGACAGAGAGCCAGGTTGAGAAGTCTCGACTCAGTGCTGCCAATGTAGACGAAAATGAAGGCGACCACTGGGTGGCTGCCAGAATTGGTGGAGGCTGCATCACAATACAAGAACACATTCGAGTATCTTCAAGAGAAATAGCAAGAGGCTCTGACAAGCATCTTCTTCATACCACAGTGATACCAATACCAGGTAGCTAATCGACAATAAGCTGATTTTCCTTCGTGCGTAGAGTGGTTGCATATCTCTCTACGCCGAAAGTGGAAAAGGACGCGTCGCGTAAACAAACGAATTGATGTCAATCCCGGATAATACTCAGACACTTACACCACCATCGAACTTCCTTCGGACGACAGCACATGGTCTTCAGCTATTCGCATCCACTTCAGCACGATCTTCTCATTGTACCTTCAGTGTCAATCTCCGAATGCTCTTAGCCACTTCGACCAATGATGCGGAATCACCTCTCGGCTCGTCCTCTCTGTCCACCACCCTCTCGCCTGCGGGCACCCTATACAGTTCAACCTCCCTTCAGTTTTCCGATACAAGTCGAGCTCTTGAGCCGCTTCTACTCTTCCCTCCAACCGCTTGAGCCTCAAAGCATGGTCTCGTCAGAAGCAACAGGAACGGATAATGGGTTTTAGCAGGATACGTATCGGAACGTAACCCTAAGATGTTTGTCGGTTCAAAGTTTCGCGGTTCAGTTGTCGTTCTCTGACTAGCTACACTTGCGTGCCTCTTGCCTATTACCTGCTCCGGCGAAGAACGGCAGGATGGATTGGGTGTGGTCAAAAGAGATTAGACGTCCAGAGTCTTCTAAGAGACAGTGAAAGACGGTTTAGCCATGCGTCAATTTGGTAAGAGTCCAGAGGACCGCGCGTCGGCATTTCAACGCTGGACATTATACGTGATCATACATGGGATGTTTGGATAATACGAGCGTGGAACAGATACAGAGAGAGCGAAGATGGCTTCTTCAAGAGGAAGTGCAGGACGGTATATGCCTAGAGCGCGAAGATGTTGAGCCTACACACAGGAATGCTGGGAGTTCTCGTCCTCATCAGAAGATCCACTGGTCGGAACGAGCTTTATGTTGCTTGAGCCAGGTCTTAGCATGAGTTCGAAACTTCATATCGGTACCCTTCAACTTGGCCCTTTGCCAGCTCCGGCCGGCTATACCGAAGCACACACTTCTGCGAAGATTGTCACTTATTACTTCTCTCCAACTCTGGTCTGTGACCACATCGCGTACGTACGAAGCTGGTATACCAAACGCGCATCAAAGCAACAGCTATCCGATGTGTACTTCTGCTTGCGGAAGATCCCGATCAGCCGCGTTAATCATCCGCACCATGTTTAGCATGGTGAAATGGAGAGCGCCGATTCAGTGGGCTCTTGATCTTCGGATCTCTGGGCACATGATGAACCTCATTTCGGTGGGAAGAGGGCGATTTTTGAAGATGCTCTTTGTGCGCCCTGACCTGGAATATGGCAAATGCCCTTCGATTTGTCATTCATGACATGACGGAAGTGGAAACCAAAATCTTGTCTCTGAGGTTACTGTACTACACACGAGAGAGGCATCATTCCTGTTCACTCAGGGTTTGGACATTGAGGCGACTTGAGAGTTCGCACACTGCGGAAGAAAAACGATTTAGATCATCTCGAAGGCACCAAGATAAATGAGGAGAGACGACTGCTGAAGACGGATCGAATAGCTTCACTGCACGCTGCGCGGAGGAGTTCTGCTCAAGCTCTGTACTCAATATCTACATCAAAGCTGTAACAGCAGGATGCTCTCCCTACAGTCGCGTCACTTTCCGCACAGGCCCAGGGTACAATTTTGTCGCAACGAGTCCCAAATTCTAGTCAACTCGGCTTGCATGCACCCGAGCAGGCTGCCAAATTACAGGCAGAAAATTTTGTCATCGAAGCGGAGTCCCGGCATGAAGGGCCACTGCTCTTGAAATGAAGGGGTACACCAGGTTATTGAGACAGGACCTCTCTCGAGTGAGGATCAAAGCTTTGGCTTGTCTGTTCTTGATTTCTTGCCCTTTGTCGACAGACTCTTTGTCTCCTTCTTGCGTTGGTGCGAAGCTCTTTGTGCGAAATTTTGCCTTGGCAAGTTCTGACTGGATGAGTTCTGCTGAGTACGATGATGATGACTTTCGGCTCACTTGAAGTGACGGACTATGTGCGGGATTTGACAAGGTTACTTGGAACTCGCAGAGTGCCTGAGTACATGTCTCTTGGTCTACAAACTGGGGCACGTTGGGTTGCCGTTCCTGGAGGCTTTCATGCTCCTTGGGCGGTACCTTTTCTTTTTATGAGTCTCACTCTCCCTACATGGCTGAGAGGTGCTAATCAGATGCTAGGTTGCTCTTCCTGACAACCAATCCAGACATTGTCGCCGCCTCTTCGACGCCTTGATTACTGGGTCTGAAGACCTTTGAGGACCTCTGCCAAAATTGTAACAAATATGTTTGCTGAACCACATAAACGACAACTCCAACAAGGCCGAATGAGTCTCGCACTGCCTTTGGTGGCTCTTCTTTTCGACTATATAAGTCTTCTCCCTATCCTCTATCGATCTGTGTTTCAAGCTTCTGCCAATCTGAAGCCCTTCATATTCACACAATGGAAATTCCCATGTTTGAAGAGCCGGACTCCGAGAGGCCCTCGTCAATCTCCCATATGCCACCTCCACAGGCTATATTCCATCCATCACCATCTCCTCTACCACGACCCCCATCACCATCGCCAACGTCATTGCCGTTGCCATCACCACCCTCATCGGCCACGCCCTCCCCATCTTCATCTTCCAATACTACAGCTGCGGCTACCCCCACTACCACCGACAACAACCCAACCTCATCTACCCCCATCGCCCATGAAGAGCCCACCACCAGTAGTCGGCTTGAACGTGGTTGTTTCCCCTGGAGTCGACTGCCCTCTGAAGGGCTGGACTTGCTCAAAGCCCTCGCTCCCAACCCCCTTGTCATCAACAAGGTCGTCGAGGGCATAGGCGAACTACATGTAGTAATCAACTACACATGTGCTCAGATGCTGCTTGGCGGCGGTTACAAAGTGGAGTTGAAGCTCGACAACGGCGTGGTCAATGACTTTGACTATCGGATCTGGTATTTCATCGATACCTACCTTGAGGAGTTTGACGACGCGGTGGCCATCAATGCTAAGATCGCTCGGAGGGAGAACAGACGGTTTGGCGCGGAGTTGGTAGACGCGGTAGCCGACTTGCTATTGGACGTCCTGAGCACACACTGGAGGAGACACTATGGGAGACGTGAGAACCTCGCGATCTGACGGGATTTGTTATTACCTTGATTTATGCGAATAGGCCTGGGGAGGACCACCAAGAACAACCAAGGTTCCAGACAAAGGCAGGAAGTTTTGACATGTTGAGCCTCGTGACCACAGGGCACATTGGCAGATAGGCAAGCAATGAACATGCCAGGTAGTGTTTACAAACTTTTGGGTTTTCCTTCGGCTCCATGCTTCGAATCTCTCACGAAGTCATGGGTCTTGACAAGACTGGTGTGCATTAGTGTTCCGCTGCCTCGCCCAGAGATTTGAGGACCTGTAGTTACCAACCACTTAATGAAATTGCAGTTAAACTGTGCAGCAGGAACGGATGGCGTGTAGAAGTCAAGAACTTTATGTAAACATTCAGTGCAAGAAGCAACGCCACGTGGCTGGTACATGAGTTGTTGTGTGGTTGTGTGGTCGTGTGAGTGGTTCCCCTTTTTCTGCTCAGCCTCATGATGAGACAAAATGCTTGGTATTGCGGGACTAAACCTAGTTGGGCCAATATAACACGCGCTATTCGTGGATTCCCCCGGGTATCAACATTTCTATTTGTACTTTGGTACGCTTAACTTTTGGGCTAAACGTGGTTTGACAACATGACATGCCAGTCCTCTGCGATCCGTGGTCTCATAGTGAAGATAGAAAACTTGCTGCTCATCGCTGGCTGATTCCCTGCGTAAGGACGACTGCTTGAGAATAAGACTGTAAGACTGTAGAAAACAAAGAGTGCAAAGCCACAACTTCGGATGTGTGTAGAATGCCTGGGTCGCGTCGGATAAACCGTATTTCCATGGGAGTGGTCGCCTATCAAATGAACCGCTATGCTCGACCCACCTGTGGTATAGAGACGCCTTCTCCAGTCGGCTTTTGCTCGCATAGACTCGTCCTTCAGACTGCCACTACTGCGATGCCACGAATGACTCAAATTTTGCCATGGAGATCTCGTGGTCCGGACGAATCAACATGCAGTGTGTCATATCACGCCAGTGGTTTTCCATGCTGCATGCATCCAAGACGGTCTCCCAGCAAAGTGTTCATGTCTGGTGTCGTGGTTCTACGTTGCTGTTCCTCTCCTGATGTCTGGCAACATACGTTGCTAGAGGCGGCCGCCACGCCCCGATCAGTCTGCCGTAGCCCTCTACAGCCCTCAGTCCTTCTTAGGAATCACAACCAACGTAGTCGTTGCCCTCACGTGTGCAGAGGAGTTTGATCTTCTTTAACACTTCTTTCCACTGTCTCTTTCTCGTTGTCATAAGAAGCCGGCAAGCGTAGTGCTGATGGTTCTGCAACGGAAAGGCTCGCCGGCAGTGAGATCTGCCTTGTGCGCGTCGGGGTTTTCCGCTCGCCGACTCTGAGGCCTCGACGCCTTGTTGCTTGATGATTGGCCTACCCGTTCTTTCGCAACTTTCTGTCTTGCTGCAATGAACAAGTGTGAGGACGTCCTGCCTGGTTCTTGCGCTAGTGGAGACTCTCAGCCATACTGTGGACCGTATTGGCAGCTCATCGTTGTCGGCAAGACATATGTACTCAACTAGTGGCTTTTGTGCTCGGTACCATTGCTGGTTGATCTCTTCGGGGCTTTCACGCGTTCGAGCAGCGATGAGGACCTGAAAAAGTCAATTCCTATGATCACAACGAGAGACCTATAAGTGTCTCTAGTTTTTCAACCCCTTTCAGTTGTTTCATACTCGACAACAATCTGCTTCTTTCCACAATTGTCTGTCTTGACCTGGGTTCGAAACTTGAACAAACCTATACTGCAACATCATTACAGTCAAACAGCAGTCCTACAGCACCAGATCAGCACATCATAATACTTTCTTGGGACACTGCCACTTCTCTACACCACCAAAATGGCCGAGAAATATGTAGAAAGATATCCTCCCAAAATCACCGGACTCAAGGCGTGCGAGATAGCCTCCGACTTGCGCCTTATGAGGAAGAAGGGAGCCATGCTATACACCGTGCGACCCACTCTACCCAACAGGCAACAGTCACCTTTGGATGTGGACGACCACCATGAGCCAATCGGGGAATCAGATATAGGGACACCGCCTTCGACAGAAAAAAAGGGTACGAACTCGATTCCAGGAGCAGTCTTCCCGGAACGCAAGCCAGGGTTCGATGAGGCTGTCGACCTCCTCAAGGCCTTCATTCCTGGCAAACGTCGGTTGTGGCTGGACGAAGCCTATCTGGTACAATGCCTGAGCGACCTCCCTTACCCTCTCAACGACCCCGTTTTCGTACGGGAGTACGTCTCACCCCTATTCTTTGACAATAGCCGGCAATCGGGAGAAACAGGGTTCGATGCCGTGTTGGGATGCGAGGAACTTGCCCAAAGTATCGTCGGCACGGTTGTCGCTGTCGACAATGACTTGGACCGGCTTCAAAAGTGGGTCAACAATAAGACCTGGCTTGATGGAGCAATTCCGCCCCGCAAGGAGCGTCCTGCGGTCCAGGCGCTCGCCCAACTCATCTCCAACCTTGACGAGCTGGAGGAAGCCACCAGCAGTGAAGTGCTCTCTGGCAAAGGGAAGAAGAAGGGCTCCAAGGCCAATGCCAAACCCGAGCCTGAGCTCGAGCCCATAACATATAAGCGTCCTTCTGATCTCACCCGCGTAAGAAAAGCACTCAGTATGCTGCAGAAAGCATATGGCGAGATTCTTGCGGGCTTGATGAAACGCGACGGCAGAGAGTTTTGTAACCATCTACGGTTTCGCAGAGCTCTGGCTCTGGCAAGGGCCGAGAAACGAGTGGAGGAGATGGCCCTGGGAACCATGGCAGCACCGTTACCACCAGCTAATGGAGAGAGGTTACGGAAGCGCAAAGCCGCTGAATTTGAGGATGAGGAGGAGAGAGGTTTCGACGAAACTGTAACGGCGAGTGAGGAACCAGCCGAGCCCGAACCAAAACATCCCTGCAGTGAAGAAAACAAAGGACTTGTGGGGGTGCTAGTTATGCATGAAGGATGGGCAACCGTTTTTGATTAGGCAAATGGGGCAGAATTGTGCTTAACTCTCGGGGTTGTCACTAGTGCGGCACAAGAAAGGACTTTTGCAGGGGTCCTTAGCCTCGACCGTTGGACCGTCATGAAGAGCTTCGCATGGACTGCGAACATGGCGTGTATGTATGACCTTACCAAGCTCTTATGCCATGAGCACTTCAGTTTGATTTTGGACGAAGTTTAGAAGCCTCGATAGACTAGGCATCTGCTACCCAGATTCTCCTTCCTAACAAGGAATTAGGTGACCTTCTCAGTAGGTATTGAATGTGGAGCTATGTAAGTAATACTACCCCACGATGCCACCAACAGAGACCCTGCTTGGGCTTCTCCAGTTGTCAGTCGACCTCGGATTTAGCCGTCATCCTAAATAGGTGAACCGGAGCGAGCAAGAAGGACTACGACGCTGACGAACATGTCGGTCCAATCCATCAGTCTTATTGTCCTGAGCATGATTCAAGTACCTTTCATATTTTCTGCCTGAGATTGATAAGAAGTCGTTTAAGGAAGTTGGGATAACTTGGACAGGTAGCTCCCCTCCGCCGAAGCCTTATCTTGGTTGCGTCTGGATCGGCTCTCCCCATTGTTACATCTGGCCCTGCTCCAATCCTTACTTGTTGCTATACTTTTATAAGGAGAAGATGGGCATGGCGGCAGAGGAAAGCATTGAAGCACCGTAGGGGACTTGGGAAAGCCCCATATCGATTGACCTAGTATCATCCTCTGCCGTTCGGTTTGACCGCGTGGAGGTCAATGTAAGCAATACCAGGGCGACAAGCGGGAGATCTAGTAAATGGCTGATGCGGTGCGATGACAGGAGACAACAGGCAAGGTGTATCTTGCCGAAAGTCGCCCGCTCGAAAATGGTCGGATATGCATCGTAGAGTTCGACAAAGACACAGCCAAGTCTCGAGATGTTCTGCCAACACAGTACAACGCCAAATCTCTTGTGCATGGATATGGCGGCGCCGCCTCCACCGTCGACCAAAGTTCTGGACTGATCGTGTTTGTAGACTCTTTGACGAATGGCATCTTAAGTCTTGACCCCTCGTCCGGGAGCGTAAGGACACTGCTGGCTCCGACCAAGGACCTTTTCTTCGGCGATTTCGACATCATCCGGAAAGACGCTTCGTGGATTCTTGCTGTCCAAGAGGATCACAGGGTCAAGCCGATCGCCAATAGCGTGGTGGCGATCAACGTTTCGACCGAAGAGGTTGTAACATTAGCGCAAGGCGCTGATTTCTATACCCACCCGAGATTCAGCCCAGATGGAAACATGGTTTGCTGGCTGCAATGGAATTTCCCTCATATGCCCTGGGATAGTGTGGAGCTTCATCTGGCGCACTTCAAGGATGGAAGCATTAGCGAAGAGCGTGTCATTGCTGGTGGTCAAGGCGGAGTAAGTGTGCAACAACCGCGTTGGAACCCAAACAGCACCTTGTTGTATTGCAGCGATGCCACGGGGTACTGGCAGCTATATCAGTACGACCCAGCTAGCGAGAAGAATATCTTGATAAAGCTGCCCGGATTGGAACAAGCGGAGTTCGCATACGCAGAAGTCTTTCTTGGAAGGTATGTTCAGCGTCCGTTTGCAAAATCTAGGAAGACAGTCGTCAGTCGTGATCCAAACTGACGCCATGCAGCAATACGTACGCTTGCCTCACGTCAAATCTCGTGGTCGCCATGTACGTCCGCAAAGGCAAATACGCGACATGCTTGATTGATCTGGAACGTTGCACGTACCGTAATCTAGAGGATATATGTGCTGGTACGAATATCCAAACCGACTCGTTACGTCGGATCTCTGAGACAGAATTCGTGACGATTGCTGCGCGGGAAGACGAGCCCATGACACTAAAGGTCCATCGTGTCGCCGACTCTGACTCGGCAATGGTCTCTCGCACCCTTTCATCTTCAATTCCTCACGAGAAGCTCCCCACGACGAAATGCTTCTCAAAGCCTCAATTTATGACGTTCCCACGCGTCGGCAGTGAGGAAGGAGGAGAATCTCATGCAATCTTTTGGCCACCACAGAACCCGTCATATCATGCACCTGCCGAGTCTTTACCACCTCTTATCGTCTCCGTCCATGGAGGACCTGTTCACGATGCGATGGCCAGTCTCTGCTTAGACATACAATTCTGGACGTCCCGTGGTTATGCATGGGTCGAGGTCAACTATGCCGGATCGACCGGGTACGGCCGGGCATACCGCGAGCTGCTGAAAGGCAATTGGGGTGTTATCGATGTCGACGATATTGTAAGTTGTGTCAAATACTTGGCGTCTCAAGCAATGGTCGATCCATCGCGAATCGGTATTCGAGGCGGTAGCGCAGGAGGGTATTCCGTCCTACAATGCATGGTTAAGCACCCGGATACATGGGCTGGGGGTGTTTCGTTGTACGGCGTGAGCTGTTTGAGCTCGCTCGAGAAATGCACACACAAGTTCGAATCTCGATATTTGGAAGGTTTGCTCCTGCCTCGGTCGGCCGTTAGCGAGGAGGAGAAGCAGCGGATATATCGTGAGCGAAGTCCATTGTACCATGCTGAGGAGATTCGAGCTCCCATCCTGCTCCTGCAGGGCAGAGAGGATATAGTGGTCCCGCCAGATCAGGCCACAATGATGGAGACCGCCATCAAAGGTGCCCTGCAGGTCGAAGGCAAGGCCAACGCTGAAAGTATGGTGAAGGTAGTGATCTTTGAAGGGGAGGGCCACGGCTTCTCGAAGACCGATACATTGCGAAGACAAAAAGTCGAGGAGTTAAGCTGGTGGTCCAGGACTCTGACATCCGGATAGCGGTGTGAATCTCGCCTCAGATTGTCTAGATTGAGAATTCCGACACTTCATTCCATACGCATCCAGTCTTCCAGTTCTTCCCACACATGGCGATTAAGAACTGGTCTCCAGTAGTGTAAATGGTGTCTCGGTCCACGTCTTCGGGTTCGGAAAGACTGACCAGGTAAAGATCGCAGCCTTCTTGTTTCTTCTCTTGTACCAAGTTGAGGAGCTTCTTCAGGATCGAGATTGGAACAGAGCCGTCGAGAACGACACCGTGTTCCTCCATTTTCTGCACCCAGCCGTCTACCCAGCATGCTACCGCAGGATCAGGACTCCATCCAGCGCAAAAGCTAAGGAGCGAAATTATCCCGATATCGAAGGTGTTCTTATATACGCATTCAGAAGGTGATATTCCAGCGGTAATGCGCAATATCAGAAGTTCCCATCGACTCTTCGATGGTTTCAGAGTCGACGGTGCTGCTACACCAGCGATCCTTTGCCAGAACTCCTGAGAGCTGAGCAGTTGTGCAGCGGCGTAGTATGCATAATTCATTGCGCTGTCGTGTGTATGAAATTGAAGCGGCTGCACATGGAGACTGCCTCCGTTCGCTGGGATGTTTCCCGACTCCGAGACGAACGACTCGATGGGCAGCTCAAAGGGGTCGAGTTTCGTGTGCCATTGATCGAGCCGTAATCGTTGTTTACACAATGAGGCCTGATACTCGTTGTCAATGGCAGCGATTTTGGACATTGAGGTGTCACCTCTTGAAGATGGAAGAGACATTTGCTCCAGCATGGACGCGAACATGGAATGTCGTGTACGTCGACCAGGTGATTGAATCCTGCAAACGGCGAAATCTAGAATGATCTTGCGCACGGTTTGTAAGCACTCGCACAGAATCACCGTCATGGAGTCGCGCGTTGTGACAAGATTGCCCAGAGTCCGGTCGATGTTACCAATGTCCACTTGCCACAATGAGGGCATTGCCTGCTGTTGACCACCGAATGCGAGCGAGAGCCTTCGGTTTACAACCAGTGACCGGCTCCTCAACCACGTCGATAACAGTCTTTTGCCAAGCGCGGTGGCTATCAGCTGCTCCTGGATCATTGAAATCAGATTGCCAATGCCCTCCATATGCGCCAGAACTGCGGTGAAAGCTCCTGCATCCAACTCAAAGAAATGAAACAACAACAGGGTAGCGACCACTTCATGTGGATGTTGAATGGGGGCTGTGGACATCTCTCGTCCGAGGAGCTTCACCGCGGCGCTGTAATATCTCAGTCCATAGTGTCGGTGTTCTTTGTTGGGGACATAACGCGATCGCCGACGTGACTGATACGTCACGACGGTGGATGACTCGACGTGAGCAAGGTGTGCAGCCGAGACCGCAAGCATGGCGTTCCTGAATGGCGTAAATCTCGGAGGCTGGGCCGTAAATTCTGAGAAGACAGGTGGCAGGATGTGGACGGTGTTTAAGGACCAGTGCTGGAAGTAGAAGTTGTCCATGGACGGCACATTGCTGGTTTCTGACGTGGGGGAGCAGAGGACATTTGTTAGCGTGTCTGACAACTGGGGTTCGCCGTCCAAGTTGGCTGGGCTGGCTTCTTCCAAAGCATGGAAACACCCATCGAAGATGCCGTCGGAGAGCCCGAGGCTGGGAGTGTCAACGGCATCGTGGACATCGGGAAGCAAGGTGTGGTCTTCTGAAGCAGAAAGTGAAATGGAAGAAACATCACTTGGTAACGATGATCTCGGGACTTTGGAAGTTGTCGTGGTGAGGGATGGATGTTGGCTTTCGATATCGGCTTGGAGGGCAGGAACATAGATTGGACCCCATTGAACGATGTCAATGTGATGGTCTACACTCTGGCTCGATTGAACGGGGTCCTTGAATCTCAAGCGGGTGCCGTAACCTTCGCAGTTGATATCTAGTCGAAGACAGGTTTCGCAGCTGGGTTTGATTTGATCACACTGGGAATAGTGAGACAAGAACGAATAACGGGCAGGATCTCCTCAAATCGTTACCTTGACTCGTCGCTGTCGGCACGTGTAGCAGCCATTGCGCGAGCGTGTAATGTTCGTTTTCTTGGGTCGAGTCGATGTGGAGGCCATCAGGAGGAGAAAGCTTGATGGGTCATTGCGAAGCTAATGCGTAATAAGAGCACAGCAAGAGACTGCGCTCTTGGACGAATCAGTACCACTGATTCGCATATAAATCTTGAAAGGAAGAATATGGACAGAGGAAAGCGAAATGGGGAGAAGGAACAGGAAACAAGCGAGATGAGTATCTGGGATGGAGTCGCCTATCTTAGAGAGGCCGGGAACTTATCTCAGGCGTCATTTTAGTCCATATTTAGGCGGGGTTCTCCCTATCTTCCCCCACCATAATTATGACCGATGGGCTAAGAGGCTCCAGATCATTTGGCTTTATCACCAGTCAATTTTTCGGTGTAATTGCAAGGTTATCGGGAGGTAGCCGTGGAGTGATCAGAAGACTATACAGTACGTCCCCTTGGCATTGCAAATGCACCAGCATGTCAACTACTCTCGAACCGCCAAACATCCTGCTGTTCGCCCAAACCAGTGGCACATTTCTCCATCATTTCAACCTTGCTATTAGGTCTACAACGAGCGTCCGACTTCATCGCTCCCATCTACCTGTTTTGTCTGTGTTCTCCCAATGACCATACCTTCGTAATCTCTTTCCTTGTCAACGGCTTTCAAATTGAAATCCTTCAACCCAAGAACAGCAAGAGACTCAAGACTGGCCAGCACTAAAGCCACAATGATGAGGACACGCATGGAAGCGTCGTATGCCTGGTTAATGTCCTCGCGATCCGCCGAACCCCAGGGAAACTCGATCGCCACGACGACCGAGCCATAGATCTCGGGGAGCTCCGCTTGCAAGTTTTGTGGCAGATGCTTCAACAGCTGTTTGGGTAGAACATCTGGAATCCGTCAGGATCTTACTGAATAGCACGTGCAGGTGGGCTACTTACTGGTCCATATTCCTCCCGACACCGCACCACCAATGGCGCCCCCAATGCCACAAAACGTGACGAAAGCGGCGACAATTGATGCAAGAACTGTAAGCTTCGGTCAGCGACACAATAGAAAAATCAAGGATCTGGCACAAAGCTCAACGCACATTTCTCAGGGACCGCCGCTTGCATCCCGGTGATGGCAGTATTGAAACTGCCCTCACCAATACCCTGGAGGACTTGTGCCACAGCAAGAGATGCGAGGTGGGAATCCGCCTTGCGATATCGAAGCATCAACCCTAATCCGAGGACCTTGAGACTGACACCAGACACCATGATCCATTTGTACCGTCCAACATACTTGGCAAGGATGCCGGCGCCGAGTTGGCCCAGCACCGCCGTGAAAGGAATGATAATCGTCATGTTCGTAGCGGCCTTCACACTTAGATTTCGTACCACCAAGAGGTAAGTGTAAAGATATGTAGCAGTAGTATACCAAGAAGCATAGTCAAGTATGCAAGCTGCAGTTGGTCAAATTGACGATCAACACGCTCGACTGGTGGGACTTACCAACGAGACCGAAGGACACAGTGCGTTCTTTGAGTATACCAAGTGGAATCACAGGCCATTTAGCCCATTTCCACTCCCAAATCACAAATGCAACGAAGCTGAAGACCCCGACCACAATCATGGCAATAATGTGTCCACTCTTCCATGTGTTTGTGCTTGAGGATGCCAGTGTTATAGGAACGAGTATGAGAGCCATGCCGGCGCTGAATAGAAGTAAACCGAGAGGGTCCAGCTGCTGAAGTACTAGGAGGTGATGCTTCCATCCAGTTCCAGTATTTGTCTCGACGAGATGAAACCGCTTCGCTTTTCTCTGGTGAAAGTACAGCGTTGCAAGCAGAGGAATAGATATGATGGGGATCTGTGGTAAACACGTCAGACATGATGGTCATGGGCACACATCGGGTGTTACTGACAATGATGCAGAAGACGCCGTAACCCCATCGCCATGTTGTGTCCGTGAGGACGGCAGAGGTGACATAGCTTGCAGTCTAGACTTTTCGTCAGCAGAAAGAAATGCCGGAGTATTTGGAGTACGTACCCATGCTGTGATGATACCGGGAGCGTAGGGTACCACGTTCATAAGTGCTCGGTGGCGGAGGTCGCTAGAGTCTTTACTTTGTCAGCTCATACATTGGAAGTCTGCGAGACAGTTGCGTACCGCCAGCCAGGATCACGAGTAGTAAATGCAGACCTAAAACCGATCTGATTAGCCAAGGTTCTTGTGATAGGCATCTGTCTACCCTCTTACCAACAACACCAACAGTGAAGAAAACTTGTGCTCCGGCAAAGGTTTGGATGTTCTTGGCTGAAGCAAGTAGGATTTCTCCGATAGTGGCGATCCCCACGCACACGCAAAGCATCGGGAAGCGTCTGAGACGAATGGTGAGTACAAGGTGACGAGATACAAATTGCAGGATCGAGCGGTGACTTACCCGTACACATCCGCAAGCTTGGCCAAGGGTTGTTGTATGACTGGTCACTGTTAGTGTGCAATCCGCGCACAGTTCACTGAGGTGTTTGGTCTTACTTGCAACGACATTCTGGACGACTGCAATGGTGCTGAGCAGCGATAGCGATCCGAAGCTGCTCGTGGCGTATGGTTGGTAGGTCTGATATGTCTGCTGATCATAGCTGATGGTAAAGCTGACCAGGACAGCGCCAACCCATAGTATCCAGATACTGCGAAGTCCCCAGGTTCTCTTGACGGCACTGATGGTAGCTAGACCAGCGAGTTGCTGCTCAGTTGCCAAGTCGTGGGAAGCTTCGATTTCCAAGCTCTCCTGTGGCCCAGCCCGGACTTTCTTGTGGTCGCTGGGGTCAATGGCAGCCATGGCATTTCAGATTGCTCAAGGATTCAGTAGAGATGTTCGTTGAACGTGGTGTACCCGAAACCTTCCTGGACGGACAACGCAGAATATATCTCTGGCCGTCGACTGTACCAAGAGTCGGGACCCTGTCGAGATAAGGACGCCATGATCAGCCGGTTCGCACTCACCTCGTCACGCCCGAACATGTCAAAGCTAACTCTCACCCAGTTGCTGAAATCGTCAGGAAGAAAACACGTCTTGTATGAAAGGGAACGAGAAGGTTTTCCTCTAACCAATTGTGGCCATAAGAGGAAATGCTCTGTCGTTCTCGCTTTCCGGATTCGTCTAGTGGTGGCGATCGGGTCTTGCAGCCCCCATAATTCATACTCTAGCTCCAATGCTAACATCAACTTCTCGAGATGTCGACCACATTCCTGATCAGAGTGGCAGCCTAGGCCAATTTATCGATAACACTCAGTGAATATGCGAGGGATGGTCGTATCACGACCACGGTATGGTCACCATGTCAGGAGAGGTGGTCGAGCTCAGCCTGGATCCTAGAAACACTCTTCCAAATTACCATCTGGAGTCTTGATTCGACCTGGGAATCTTTTTCGTTACTTTGTGTGTGTCTACTGAAACAATGACTATGGTCGAAGATGCTTTACCGAGTATAGACAACGCTCCCATCGCAAACGGCCTGGAACCCGTGATTGACATGCAAGTGGCGAAGGAAACATCAGCACCGAAGGCCTCGCCTTTCGATGCCGAGTTCGAGAAGACTACTTTGCAGACACTGAAAGAATGGCACATCCCAGGAATGTCAATTGCAGTCATCGACGGCAAGGATACATGGACACAGGTAACAGCGTCTCTGAAGCCAGGATTCCATGTCCGTGCTGATAATCAGATAGGGCTATGGTTATGCCACACTGCCGGACATTCCCGTGAAGCCGTCTACCTTATATTACACCGGCAGCACAACAAAATCCTTCTTGGCCGCAGCTGCTGCCATGCTCGTTCACGACAATGAGAAATATAGCCATGTGCAGTGGGACACCCCTATGAACGAATTGGTAAGGGACGATTTCGTACTCGAGGACGAGTACGCCACCTCTCATGTGACGCTTGAGGACGCACTTTCCCACCGGACCGGTATGCCTGGTCACACGTTGACCTTTGGCGGAAACACGTTGAAAGAGTCGGTCCGCAGTCTGCGCCATTTGTATCTGAACAAGCCTATTCGAACTACATGGCAATACTGCAACCTCATGTACATGGCGGTGTCACACATGGTCGAAGTAGTGACAGGGTCTTGGTTAGGTGACTTCTTCAAGGAAAAGATCTGGGCACCTCTGGGTATGACCTCGACGTTTTTCCGACTGGATGACGCCGAAAGATATGTACAGCACCACCAGGACAACGCCCTGGCAACAGGATACTCCTGGGACAAAGGCAGTGGAATCAGCAAGCCGGTGGCGCACTGGCGCGACATGCCAGTTGCTGGCGCTGGAGCTATCATATCCAACGTAATCGACTATGCAAAGTATGTTCGCTCCATGATTGAACAATCAGGGCCCTTGCCGAGTCAAGCATATGCGGATCTCGTTTCGCCACGAACCATCATGCCTCCATTTGATCCACACTTCAGTCACACTATGTTGTATTCCTTGGGCTGGATGATCGGAGTCTACCATGGCCACACCATCATAACCCATGGGGGAGGACTCGATGGCTTTTCGTCAGCCATGATGTATCTTCCGGACAAAAAATTCGGGATCGTCGTGCTGGCAAATGGACAGAGTCGTGGCACCGAGGACCCTGCTTGGTACTTGATCGACAATTTGCTGCAGGTTCCACAGGAGAAGCGTATCAACATGCTTGAATGGTAAGGGTTTACATATCGGTCTCTGTCTCAGCAATTAATATGACATTAGGAACGGAAGTGCTCAGGCCGAAGCTCAGAAGCAGATTGAAAGCGCACCTGCCCGGCTGTATCCTTTGGCCCCGTCACCAGGTCTACCACTAACCTTCCCGTTGGCGGACTATACCGGAGTCTACACTCATCCTGCGTATCGACCGCTTGTTGTTTCAGTGACGAAGGACACCCCTGTACCACGATTACGTGCTGTCGCCGAGGGAGGTGTCAAGGTGGTTCTGAATTTGAGGCATGTGACAGCGGATCATTTCGTAGGCGACCTGGTTCTGTTCACTCATGGCGTTGAACCCCTTGCAGCTATTAAAGCAGGATTCAAGCTTGATATCCAGGGAAAGGTGTCCGAATTTGGAGCCGAACTCGAATTTCTTTCAGGGGGCGGAAAGATGATTTGGTTTAAGCGCCAGCCTTATAGTGAGGATGCAACTCTTCTACCTTCGGCAACTCTGGCTTCGCAGGGTTCGGAAAACCATGGTAGTTGATGTGCAGAGCCGTGGTCCGAGAGTATCGTCCGGCTAAGCCCTCGCAGCAAGCTTTAACCTACTATCTTCGTCAAGCAATTGGCAGGTCATCGTCTCGGTGCACTGGCAGGGCATGACTCATCATAACCCATCTCAACGTTCCGTCCCCCGATCTTCATGTGTGCCTCATCATGAAGGTTTTCCTAACACTACTCGAGAGTCACGAATGGTCGGTTGACAACCTCGATCTTCTTTCCGTCTAGGTCTCAATGTACTCTCTAGACAAATGCAAGCCCATATACCCTAGGACTGTATATTGGAAGCCTTTCTTCGAGAGAGCAAGCTAAACTTCAGGGTCCGGTGTGTCTGATGTGCCTCGGTATAAGAAGATTTGTCTGGAGATATTTATAGGATTTTCATAATGTACTGCCCTTTAGTGCTGTAACACAGTCCCTTTGAACAGAAGTCACTGACTTAGGTCAGCAAGTCCAGACTCCTACCTCACCATTCCGTCTGCCTTCAATCAGATAGCCATCCTTCAGCCTGACACGCTCGACGATGCTGGTCTTTACGCCGGCCGTTCGGTCTTCGGCGCTGAGGTCGGCGCCAGCGCCACAATCCCATTGTTTGCCGTCCCCTTTGTCGTACACTTTCACGACGTCTTCGCCGGCTGCGCAAACGATGTGACGAGTGTCGAACATCATGCTCGTGATTGGAGAATCGTAGGCATAAGCATCGAATATGGTTCCTGTCCGAAGATCCCACATCTATGGCGTTGTCAGCAATGGTCAAAGACATATAGTAGCATGATAAGACTTACCCTAACACTCCTATCCACACTGGCTGTCACGAGGTGAGTATCGTCGAACTGCAGACATGTCACGGGTCCCGTATGTCCAACGAGACTTCTGTGCACTTGTCCACTCCTCAGATCCCATAATCGAACCATTCCGTCGGCGGTACCACACGCCAGGGCAGCGTCGAAACACTGTAGAGCCCCTACAAAGTCTGCGCTCGCATCGGTGGCTCGTCCTGTTGGACGCCACTGTGACTCAGTGCTGCCCACAGTCGAACTCGCTTGAGCAGCAGCCCAAAGAACATCAAGAGTCTGCACGCATCTGCCTTTGACCAGATCCCATTGTCGAAGAGTCTTGTCTGCAGAGCCAGAGACCAGAGTATCGCCGCGCAAATGCAAGGCCGTGATCTCGCCGATGTGAGCTTCAAGGACAAAGAGCGGGCATTCGTCCATAGCGCCCGGAGGTGGTGGAGGTGGAGCATCTTCATCTTCATTGCCGAAGGCTAAGCCGTCGTCTTCACCATCTTCTCCTTTCTTGCCATCTCCATTTCCTACTTGACGTTCATAGGGTTCATACTGTGCTCGACTGAGATCCCACAGTCTGATAGTAGCATCAAGACCACCCGTCGCGACAATGTTATCCTCGACCTGCAGACACCGGACAGAAGCAGTGTGGCCTTCCAAAAATCCCATGCATCGACCCAAGTTCAAGTCCCATACCCGTACCGTATCGTCGAGCGCTGCGCTGACCATTGTGCCAAATGGTTGGTCGAAGTCAAGAGCTGTTATAGTATCATTATGTGCAGGGATCGTCTTGATATGTGATCCTGGTTCCAAGTGTTCGTGAAGAACAGGCATAGATTTCCGCCTTGCATATGTTGGCTTCCGCTTGGTCTTTGGTGATTTGGGAGAGGCGGTCGCGGGGAGTTTCTCGTATATCGATTGGGACATGAACGATGCATCCATCGCCTCTGACTCTGGCGTGATCGGTCTGGGGACATTGGCAGTATCGTCGGCAGGCTCCAACGCCCCTTGTTCTTCGAGCTCTTCTTGTACGTCCTCAATCTTATTATCGAGCTCTAGCAGTTCGTGCTCGACCTCTGCTTCCTCATTTTCGAGACCGGCAAGTCGATCAAGCACAATCTTCCGCATATTCTGAAGGTTTGCAATCTTGTTGTCGATATCCCGAATCTCAGTTGTGGACATGTTCTTCCTTATTGCCATCATCTCAAGTCTATGATTAACGGTATTTCGCTTCTTTTTCAAGTTCTGTATCGTCGGAGGACCATCTTCTTCAATATCCCCAGCGCCCAGTAGCCTGTGCTGTTTTGAACTCCTCCGGCGGTGCCCTTTCCGGTGTTCAGTCTCGGTATCAGGCAGCGACGCCTGGAAGCCCTGGAACAAAGAGTATGAATTATCATTGTCTTCGGGGATTTGTTGTAATTGTTCGTCCGGGATATAAGTGAGGGCTCGATGTGCTATTTCGCTTGTGGACAACTTTGCCCTGACCAGTTCCGAAGGAGTCTGTTGAGAGAAGGAAAGGACGCCTCGTTGTAGGGCAGGCCGACGCATCTGTCGCGTGATGCTCGTCATTGCATTGGGATAATGGCTGGAAGATGTATCACCCATGAGATGACTTGCAGTCGCTGTTACCTTGCGACTAAAGGCCTCAAGCTGGCGTGTCTATCAATTGGCGTCAGCTTCATATCCTAGGACATCAATAGGCACCGTACATCGAGAACTGCACCGAGAACTCCTTCATCTCCGTCACCAGGCATTCTTCGTGACTGCGAAGCATTGCGACTGTGTGACCGCGAGCCGGCCATTCGGCTCTGGTCTATCGTGAATGAATACTGCTGTACGATGACTTATCCCTCGATGGGCGCACTGTTATCAGTATAACAGTGAGTTGTTTGGGCGCACTTTGAGTCTCTTTGCAAATGATGGAGCTTGCAACAAGTAAAGATAGTTAGGCAATATGTGGAGGCAAGATCCTGGTCGGCATTTACATAATCGTGCAGCAGCCAAATCGGCGGGGAGGTCTTCTCCGACGCACTCCCCATCCAGGTTCAGATGTCGATTCAATAATTCCATGGGAATCATGGTCTGTCACTCTTGCTTACAGGGAGCTCGCCATCTTTGATATGCCCTTCTTGATTATTGATCTACGCGATATGTTGTGATATAACACATCTATTCTTACCTTCATGAGCTGTGCCGTCATTCCTTGCTTCCCCAACAGGACCAGGTTTCGCACAGCACCGGTCGATGCTTGACTCAGACATGGATACAGCTTTAGATCTGTCCGATGCCTCAAAGGCTCTGGATCTTGACAACATTCGCTTCCAATTAATGTCAGTGTATCACTCTTAGTTGATGTGCGTATGTTGACTTCGTTGCAGCCGGCTGGAAGATACCATCACATTCCATCTTATTGAAAGAGTGCAGTTTCCTCTGAATGCGACCATCTACGATCCTACTGCTCTACCGATTCCTACCACGAATTTTGCACTACCTGCGAACATCTCTCTCCTCGACTATCTCCTATCCGAGACGGAACGCCTGCATTCCACAGTCCGCCGTTATGATGCCCCAGACGAGTATGCCTTCTTCCCACAAGTCTTGCAGCGACCCATGCTCCAAGCCATAAAATACCCTAAGATCCTCCATGATAATGATGTCAACGTCAACCAGACAATCAAAGAGAAGTATATCAAGGAGGTTTTGCCGGAGGCTTGTCGAAATTTTGGACGTGAAGATCGTGGAGAGACGAAGGAGAACTATGGGAGTGCCGCTACCTGTGATGTGGCTTGTTTGCAGGCCCTGAGCCGGCGGATACATTTCGGCAAATTCGTTGCCGAGAGCAAGTTCCAACAAGAGACCGCCAGATTTGTGAAGCTCATCAAAGCTGAGGACCGCGAGGGCATTGATGCCGCCATCACGAATGCGAAGGTGGAGCAACAGGTGCTTGAGCGGCTGCGACTGAAAGCCAAGACCTATGGAAAGGATCCGTCCCTGAACTCGAACGGCACTGTCGGCGGCGACGAAAAGATCAATGTGGAGGCCGTTGTGAAGATGTACGCCCAGGTGGTCATTCCTTTGACCAAAGTGGTCGAAGTCGAATACCTCATGCAGAGACTCAAGGGTACTCAGTGGGAATGAGGTCGACGATCTGCCAAAGTGTTCTATGACAACCTGTCCCTGCTATGCTTGAGGCTTGAGGTATTCCGCAATGTCCTCAACGGCGGCCTTGAATTTGTCGGCCGAGATCAGGATCGCATGGCCTTGGGGCTTGATCCCGAGCTCTTGAAATGCTCGTTTGGAATCTGAATATCCGTCATCCTGCTTGGTGGAATAATCATATCCGCCGTGACAGATGGCATGCCTGTGCAGAACCTCGTCTTCCGGATGGAAATACATTGTCTCGAAGGAGCCACCAGCGGCCTTCTTCTTCTTCTTCGGCCGGTCATCTTCAGCATCGAGCTTGGAAGCGACCTCGGTGTATGTCTTGGAAAGAATGAGATAGTGCGAGAAATTGTATGGCTCCTTATCCTCAATTGCCCATTGTATCTCCTCCTGGAGCATGGTGTACATTGGCGGGACGACTTCCGACGGGACATTGATGAGACGCTCGGTGAGGATCAAGCCAATTGATGGAATGGTGGGTTGAGATAGTAGCTCGACTATGGGCGCAAGTTCAGATTTCGACTTGGATTTGGATAGCAAGTACTGAATAATCTTGCCCATGTAAGGCTCGTCCTCCTTAATGTCAGCGCAAACCCGGGCCTAATTGTTTTCAGAGTGTTTACCTTGTGCTGTTGGAGGTTCAGTACCGACAAGAAGGCATATGCATCGGTTTCGTTCCCATCCACCTTGACTGTGGACCCGAGTGTTGGTTGCGATAAAATGAGGTCTGTCAAGGCTGACAGGTCGAATAATTGAGCGTCTACGTCGAAGAGCTGCTGCAGGAGCGTCTTGATACCATGAAAGTCGACTTCTGGTTGAGGATCGAACCACTCGAAGTCCACATTAAGTACATCAAAGTCCTGCGGTTGTGTCAGCAGTCATGGCGCAGGTAACAACGCAATTGCGACTGACCTCGTCGTCACCGCTTTCGTCGTCCATAACGGTATCTTTATCGACGACCTTGTCGCCGAGCTCTTTTCGTTTGCTCATGTTTCACGTGGAGGTCGGACGTCTGCTGTGTTGGGAATACCTATGTGAACACAGATGGAAGAGCTGCAACATCGTCTTGAGGGCACATGTAAACTGGGAACTTTTTTTGCGGGGAAAAGAGTCACTAATTGCGCTCCACAAAAATTTCTCAGAGCCCTGAACCCCTCTGCAGCATTACCCAGATATATTTTCCGCACTCACGCGCCCAACTTCCTCGAGTTTTCGCTGGGATCATTCCTCTTGATCTCCAGTCGCAAAGATGGCTGCCAACGGTGAGGCAGACGGAGATGTGGTCAATGTACCAGCCCAGACGTTCGACACGATCCTCGTCCTCGACTTTGGGTAGGCTCAATCCCTACCCCTGTTGCCTTTTCGAGTACTTACGAGACCCTCAAGATCGCAATATTCGCATTTGATAACGCGACGACTTCGAGAGTTGAATGTCTACTCTGAGATGCTACCATGCACACAAAAGATCTCTGATCTGCACTTCCGACCAAAAGGCATTATACTTTCAGGAGGACCCTATTCTGTCTACGAAGATGGCGCACCACACGTTGATCCTGCAGCCTTTGATCTGGGCGTTCCAATCCTGGGTATTTGCTACGGCTTGCAGGAGATTGCTTGGCACAATGGTAAAAATGTGGTTGCGGGTGAGAAGAGAGAATACGGCCACGCATACCTAAAGATTGAAAAGCATGAAGGCAAGGAAGAGCATATCGATCGCCTATTTGAGGGCTTCCAGGACGATTTCGAGGTGTGGATGAGTCATGGTGATAAACTGTCCAAGCTGCCGGAAGGCTTTCACCCCATCGCGAGCACAGCCAATGCTCCTTTCGCCGGCATCGCAAGCACAGATAAGCCATACTTTGGTATTCAATTCCATCCAGAAGTGACTCATACACCTCGAGGCACGGAAATTTTGGGCAACTTCGCCGTCAAGATATGCAAAGCGCGACAAGATTGGACCATGGAGAAGTTCGTGGACAAGGAAATCGAGCGTATTCGGGCAATGGTTGGACCCAAAGGCCAAGTCATTGGTGCGGTGTCTGGCGGTGTGGATTCTACGGTTGCCGCCAAACTGATGCAAGAAGCGATCGGTGACCGATTCCATGCTGTCCTAGTCGACAACGGCGTTCTCAGACTCGATGAGGCCAAAACCGTGAAGGAGACACTAACAGAGCATCTCGGCATTAATCTCACAGTAATCGATGCAAGCGATTTGTTCCTCGGCAAGCTCAAGGGTGTCTCAGACCCAGAGACGAAGCGCAAAATCATTGGAAACACGTTCATTGAGGTATTTCAGGACAAAGCCAAAGCGATCGCTGAAGCCGCTGCCAATTCCCCAAAAGCAGGCGAAATCGAGTGGCTTCTGCAGGGCACTCTCTATCCCGACGTAATCGAGAGCATATCCTTCAAGGGGCCTTCAGCTACCATCAAGACACATCATAATGTTGGTGGTCTGTTGAAGGGTATGCATCTAAAGCTGATTGAGCCTTTGAGAGAGCTATTCAAGGATGAGGTGAGGGCGTTAGGGACAAACTTGGGTATTCCGGAACACCTTGTTTGGAGACATCCATTTCCTGGACCAGGTCTCGCAATTCGCATTCTCGGAGAAATCAACGAATCACAACTCAAGATTGCTCGACACGCGGACAAGATCTTCATTGACGAGATTGTCGCTGCTGGTCTGTACGGAAAGATCTCCCAAGCCTTTGCAGCACTGCTTCCTGTGAAAGCAGTCGGCGTCATGGGAGACAAGAGAGTGCATGCTCAAGTAATCGCCCTGCGTGCCGTGGAAACAACGGACTTCATGACGGCTGACTGGTTCCCCTTCGACGGCGAGTTTCTGAAGAGAGTGAGCAGACGTATTGTAAACGAAGTTGATGGAGTCTGCCGTGTGCTCTACGACGTCACCAGCAAGCCTCCTGGTACCATTGAGATGGAGTAGGTAAGATGATACCAGCGTGATCTGCGACGGTGTTAGGAAGGGGGCTGGAGTATACTATTGTTATCGGCAAAACCAGATTGCCAATTGAAGGGTCAAGATACCATGATTTAATAGATGTTTTTCCTGCAAAGGACTGTCCTTTTTGAGAGTTGTCTCTAAACTCCACCGGAGAAACTATCTTCGGGCGAGCATTCGATCGATCATTCCAAAGCCAAACCTCAAACTCGCGTCATCCGTCCTCTTGTCCTCTGGGGACTTGAATGCTTCAAGCGACTCCTATGTCAACATCTTAATTGTGCAGTATGCAGTCGCATCGGACAATCCATCATGCAAACTAGATCGTATGGATCACGATCAGATCAGTGGGTTTGTCTCGCGACTCTGAGGCAGGTTGAAGGCTTCAAGACCGATACCTATTGTTGACGCGAAGTCAACCATTCTGACACAGTCTAAACTCTCCCTGAGGTGTGCGCAAGTGTATACTCACCGCTCTCCTAAAGTTGCGGCATTGCCCCGTTGGCGACATCAGACTCTAATCTTGACAGAGGTAGGTACATTCACAATTCTGTTCTTGCCAGTGCGAATTCAGGCTTGGCGAGGTTCTGTTTCCAACTGGAATTCTCCCACGTCGTTGCCTTTCTCAAAACCATTCCTATTTTCAGGTGCGCGATATTACTATCTTTCACCGCGCCGGGTATCACGATGTCAGGCCCAAGTGTTGTGGAGTACGCACGATTTCATAGTCTCGCAATCGATCACACCGCCGAAGACGTCCTCTCTTACCTCACCCAGCTTACGACTGATTTTGACCCTCAGAAGAATGTTCCGTCTCTACCAGATCCAGACTTCTCAGCATTTAAGCATGATCTACAGGAACCGAAAATACAGCTAAGTCAAGAAGCCAGTGTGCTTCTAGCTGAGAGCATCAAAGATGCCCGCCCCGTTATTAAATGGGACAACTTACTTCCTAAACGCCACAGAATCAGGGATCTCAAGCTCGAGGAGCCGCTACTTACTACTGATCACGACACGGACGTGCGGATCTTCAAAAGAAGTGCATTGCGAGCTCGTGACATTGATGTCCTCTTGGCTCAATTTGCTTCAGACCAATGCCCTACTGAGGATGCCTTCAGGGACGAATGGGAGGACATTGTCTCCGGTCGAAGCCTCAAGACAGTGGAAGAGCAGTTGAGAAAAGAGAAGGTGCACACGACGAGAGAAGCTTTGCTGCGCCTGTCAGAGGCATTCAGAGATGAGTCTTCCGGCAAGGAAAGAGAAGAGGCTATGGCAAATGATCTTTCTTACTTCAAGGTAATCTTGTTGCACGATTCTGGTGCAGATCGTAACACAGATACAGCAGCGCTTGCCACGTCCACAGACACCATTGTCTCCCCTGTCAGCTCTTGAGGAGAGCTCTCCGGTCCTCAGCCCGTCGACCACTTCTGAATTCCAGGCCGGGATATGCTCCCAAGAGGAAGACGAATTGGATGACCTGCTCTTACATGCCGAGCGGGAGATAAAAGAGAATGATTCGAAACTGACAGGATCGGGCAGCAATGTGAACTTTCACACGGTGAATACGTCAGAAGCAGCGGCGCCCCAAATCCCCACCAAAGGGGTAGGACATGATGTGGAAAAGATGCCAGTTCCAAACCTTAGCGAAGTTAGGGTCAGCGTACCTCCCGAGGTTTCACGGTCTGATCTGCTTGCTAGCCTTTTTAATGATGTTGTCCCGAGTTCTCAATTCTCCTCGCTCTCAAACAATGAAGGTAGACTTGCTTGGTCGCCGTTCTCACCGTCCTTGCTGGACACAAACATCAACGAGCGGATCGAAGATACTGGGCTTGCTGAACAAGCCGTCAGACCACCAAAAGGTGTTATCAGAAGCGAACAATTGCTCTGGAAGCAGCCGGGTCTTCGACTCCTGAACATGAACGACGAAAGTGACGAAGAAATGGAAGAGGATGAAGACCTGGCAAGGGCAATGTCATCTCCTCCTCAATCAGATATTCCGCAGAAAAGAATCGCATCCGAGGGTGACCTGAAACCAAGATCGTCCGCGAGTGTCTCGCCAGCACGGGAAAAGATGGATATTGACGATGTTGCTGGTAATACACGGCCGTCGACGGCCAGCACGCGCTCACTATTACCACCAGGTGCATTGAGAATCTCACTTAAGCCGTCGACATGGCAACAAAATCCAGAAACGAAAGATGATGTGCCCGGGCAGCACAGCCACACCACGAACAGCACTTTTTCTGCATCCGCATCCATCGCCACGTTCTTAGACCTTCGTGGCAAGAAATTCAAGAGGACACAGCCACATCAAAAGCCTTGCAAAGAGGAGATCTCAAGTGATCCTATCCAGACCACGCAAACTGAGACGCTCGACATTCAACCCTTACAAGGAGTGAAGGCTGGTAATTCTTCTCAAGCTTCAGAAGCTGTCCAGGTGCCAGCAACACCATGCAACAAACCTCTGCAACTGGCACAAGACACCACGCCATCGATGAAGGCACTGAATGGCCCTAGATATGTGGTGCTCGACACAACTTTGCTCCAAGCGCAAAGGGCCCTGATCTCTCATATCGAACACCATGGGAAAGGGTTGCTCGCAATGATCTTCCGCGATCTGACCGCGGGCAACACAAGCATGCCAGGCGTCACATCCTGTGCGCCCGATATCATCCTGAATCCTCGCACGGCCCTGTTTTTCACCCACTTCCAAGCACTGAATCAGAAGAACTTACCTGGTCAGAGCAACTGCACGGGACAAGGTATGGTGCAGAGCAAGATCATCAAGCTGATGCAAGTCTATGACCGTCTTTTTGTGCTGATCACAATGCCCCTAGCTGGAGATCAACTGCTTTCAACAACTCAAGATACGATCGCAAGCTTCACGGGGTTCTGTTCAGGTCACGCTATGCAGAAAACATGTATCGTCAGTCCCATCTGGATACCACCGGACCCGCCTTCGTTGAGAATGCCTGGAAATATTGTCAGGTGGACATGGGACCTGATCTGCCACCACGCGTTTCCGGTCATTGACCCAGGTCATGGCGAGTCGTCTTCATTGGAAAGTATCACTTTGATACATGATGAGACGCTTTGGGAATTGTTTCTGCGACAAGTGGGACTGAATCCTGTTGCAGCACAAGTTGTGCTTGCGATGCTGAAAAGGCCAGACGCACATGACTTTCAAACCGAGAAAGGCTGGGGCCTGAGGAGATTGGTACAGATGGAGCCTAAGGGAAGACTGGATATGTTTGCTGAAACACTGGGCAGTAGAACGATAGAGAGATTGAGCACGGTGCTTGACATGATAGATACTTGAGCCGCAGATCCAGAAGTCCATGCTGTGGATGTAGTTGTTTGCACACCTTGCTTCAGAGAGCCACCAGTGTATCAATGCTGAGGAACTCGAAATTGTACGCATCAGATACTTCAAGCCTTGAGACCGAAAGACCGTGATACTTTGTGGGTTCCACTCACACAAGGCTGTCGTAAGGCTCGCAAGCAATGACGTACGGACCCGGTTGACGGTTTTCTCACTTCGATATGCTGAACGTGCTTATGTAGAGCAGTACCTGCGTATCAATTTCGTCTATTCTTTAGCAACCTACAACCCCACGTGTCTCGCCCCGTCTCCATTTACGGACCATTCTGAGTGATCGGGTGCCTGCCTGTGAGTTGGCTAGTGGCTGATCAGGTCAACATCCTTGATCACCCTGGCTCCTCCACTCCGGGGCGTCACCAGGTCTCGCAACACTTTCTCCCTCTTTCGCTACCTCTTCCCTAATACCCATCGTCGAGCCCGTGAAAGCCTGCTCGGATTTCGACACGAATATATTCCACGCATTACCGCTAAAGCCCAGTCTCAAATCTATCAAGCGATCGTCCGCAGGCAGCAGAGAAAACGAGAGAAAAAAGACGCAGGACGTGGGCTGGTCCCATTTCTACAACGGAGGAAGAGCCGCATCATCCGCATACTCTATGGAAAGCACCATGCTGGTGCACGAGTCTCGACAGGGATCAACACAACCGACCAGATGACAAGCTATGGCCAAGCCGGGGCGAAGGTGCCTGGTTCAAGGCGGGAGAAGGTGCGCGGATACCTCAGAGCGGCGAACGAGTTGAGGCAAATATACCAGGACACGCTGTCTCAGAAAATGCAGGACAGCGAGAACGATGGTAGCATGCCTGGTGATTATCTCGGGAGCGTTGTCAGAAGTGGAAATGAGGAACTGGTGCTTTTTCCGAGTTATGCCAGAAAGCATTCACAGCGGAAAACTACAACGGCGGACGTTGGCAGATACCCTCCGGGCACCAACGAATCAATAGAGGCGCCACACAGCAGCGGGGATGCTGATTACTGGAAGAGAGAATGGGAAAAGTACGAAGATGCCAATGCTATTGTGGACGTTGATGTTCGAGGATGGATATACTCTCCCCAGTCCGGCCCGTTGAACAGGAAGAACCGCCTTATCCTGGCTGTGGCGCGTAGGCTGAGTGGGGTATATGCACTACCAACCAGTCCGACAGTGTCACGCCCCTCAAGCCAGGCACCTGTTGATCGAGTGCGGCTTGAGGACACTCCAACGAGCTACGAAGATGAAATAGCGGCCAAGGAAGCTGAAAAGATCACTCGCCGTGGTCAATTAGAAGCTGAAGCTGCGCTGCGAGGGAGTTACAGTAATTCAGGTCGAGGACGGCTCGGTCTGGATAGTCCTGCAGGAAGTAGGACTTCCTCACCGACAAGAACGCATACCAACGTTTCTACTGACAGCGAGGAGTACGATCCGGGTCGGGAGTCCTTGAAGAAGCGCCAATCGTGGAATGAACCTGCCAACATGAGTCGAGAAGAGATGGCTGCTGCGAACGAGCTGCTATTGGCAAGACTAAAACCGTTCATGTCCACGCCACTGGCTCAATCACCGATCACCGTGTTCTTCTTCAACGACGAGAAATCGGCCTCCAAGACCGTGACGACAGATGACTCTGGCCACTTCAACTTACGAGCGGCTCTCGACTTTGTACCATCCCAGGTTAGAGTTCTGGCATCGGACAAGTTGTCTGCCACGTCAGATGTCATCATTACCGAGAGTAAGGGTGTCAGTCTTATCAGTGACATCGACGATACAATCAAGCACTCAGCCATTGCGAATGGCGCCAGAGAGATCTTCAAGAATACCTTCATTCGTGACTTGAGTGATCTGACTATCCAAGGCGTCAAGGAATGGTATACCAGGCTGTCCAGTATGGGTGTCAAACTCCATTACGTGTCCAATTCTCCGTGGCAACTATACCCTCTTTTGCTCAACTACTTCAAGCTTGCTGGACTACCCCTTGGCTCGTTCCACCTGAAGCAATATTCCGGAATGCTGCAAGGAATCTTTGAACCTGCGGCTGAAAGAAAGAGAGGATCCATTAACAGACTCATGAGAGACTTTCCAGACCGAAAGTTCGTCTTGGTGGGAGACAGTGGAGAAGCCGACCTTGAAGTCTACACCGATCTCGTGCTCGACTATCCCAAGAGGATACTTGGTGTCTTCATCAGAGATGTCACAACACCCCCTAAGAAGGGATTCTTCGACCAGTCGCTATCAAACTCTTTGCCAGACTCTCTAATATCGTCAAAAGACGGAAGCCGTCTGAGTCGATCGCCAGATATTATCGACGATACCAACAACAAACCTGCCATGCCGACGAGGCCAAAGCCTGAACATAAAGCAATGTCCATGCCGGCCCAGGAGGAGGATCTGATTGACTTGACGGACGAGCCAGAATCGAAAGCCAGTCGAAGACCTTCGCACGCCGACGACATGCGCCAACTGGAACATAACGGAAAGTTGCAGCCTCCAACGAAACCAAACAAACCATCCAGCTTACGAAACTTCTCCCCACAGTCGACCTCGCCTACCAATCATGACAGAATGACTGCCTCGGATACTGAGACACAAGATTCTGGCAAGAAGAAGAAGAAGAAACCACCACCGCCTCCTGCACCTCGACGTGGCGCCATTGCTGAGCAGGGAAAACAGACAGACTCAACCGTGAAGCCACTATCGCGGCCGCCCTTTTCATCTACTCGCCAGAATCAGACTCAACCACTTCTGGCTACTTCATCAGCGCATAAACCTGCCAAACCTCCAATGACCCGTACTGATACTTCGGGAAGCGCGGGGTCCCGTGGTGAAGAAGGGTACGTCGCGTCTGCCCGTCGGCAGATCGCGACAGCTTATAATGCCCTACCCGCCATAAGGTCATCCGGCCCGTCACGACCAGCAGATCAGACAGGTATCAGTAGCGAGAACCGGCCTGCCCCGCCTCCAATGCGACGAGGATTGTCATCTTACCCTGCAGCAGCGGCTCGTTGGGCGACAGGTGCGACAGGTGGCGACCCTGCCGCTGGAGGAGATGGAGGTGCGCCTGGGGGTACTTATGACAAGAAGTTGGAAATCTGGAAGAAGAGATGGGCAAGGGCGGAGGAAATTATGAAGCAACGTGGTGTCGTGTTGAGATCGTGGAGAGTGGGGAGTGATGTTATGGATGAGTGTGAGCAGTTGGTCAAGAAGGAATTGGAAAAGAGTCAATCAAGATGAATGTAACAAGGATATGAAGTCATGAATCAAGCTTGAGATACACACTTCGCTCGCAGATTGTGAATATGAATCTATTTTCTACTCTGAGCGACCTACAAAGTCCGCTACTATTTGCAGCACGTGTCCCATGTCCAGACAAGTCTTAGCCAGGAACAGCCGAAACAGCCCGCATGGACTTTGTATCGAAATTCCCCTAGGCTGCCGTGGCGTTGCTTACGGGTGTGATTGTGGGCCGAGGGGCTCCTTAGGCTATCCACAGTCTGAAATCGAAGGTCTGAGTCGGTGAATGACTTCAGCGGTGATGTCACCTTTGGAAGTGTCCTAATGATGAGCACACAAAACACAAAAACCCACCCTGTCGCAGTACATACCTAAATACTCCTAAAGCTTCTACAAGAACCCCAAACCCATTCATACCCATACTCCAACTTCAAGCATTCAGATCATATTCATTCAAGATGTCAGGACAATCCAGTGTCGGCAACAGCCAGGTCTATGAGGCGGGCGACCAACGTCCCGACCCTCAGCAAGGCGAAGACCACAGCAACGCGTACAAGGAGGGAAAGGAGAACTCTCATCAATCCAATGATTCGAGTGAGTCAACTCACTTCACCGTTACTCATGGGTGAAGTAAGACTATATATGGAATGCCAGGCTAATGGGTATTCAAGAGGATCAACGCAGCATCGGAAACCGTCTCGCGGCCGCAGAGCCCCAGAACGACAGCTCCTCAGGCAAGACATTGAGTGCAGAGGACCAGGCAAACAAAATCGATCCTACACTGCCGGCTAAGATGCATGGTAACGAGCCTTCGCGGGGTGCGAAGATCGACAAGGAGATCGAGGATGAGGAGGCCGAGATCCTGGCGAAGAAGGATGCCCGTAAGGCAAGCGGAAAGAAGGGCGGTACTGGAGATGCTGCGGGCAAGAAGAACTAAGATACCAATCTCCATGATGGACAGATATGGTAGAGGGAGAGATGCATAAAGGGAGAAAAGACATGTGAAGGCAGAGCAGGAGAGATCCTGATACATGCACAAGAAGCATGTAAAATGGCGCGACTGTGGCATAACATGATTACTGCTGCATAGTATTGCATTGCATCGACGAGACACTTTGAACATCATGAGACGACTCGTGGCGGTAAAAAAATCAAGAAATCTGGCCAAAGTCCAAACTCGAATCGAGCCTCTGCTCGTGATCATGTCCGTTGTCTTTTTGTGCTTCTAAGATAAGTCGTCTCGATTCGTTGCCTTTATGGGAGCAAAATATGCCCTTGGGGGTTGCAGAAACTGTGATTCGCTGTGTGAGTTGTCTGCCTGGTTCCCTTCTGCGAGACCAAATCCAAGCGCTTCCAAATCACGGCCCATCGTAGAGATCGCATGCTCTTGAAGCTCTTAGAAGTGCTGAGCATGGATCAGAGACGGTCTGACTTCGCCATGTGGCCTGCGCCTCGTCCGGGGTCCTCTGATGACAACCATAGCTTGGCCTTGACCAAGCGGCTGTGAATTTGCCGAGTCGGCCAGCGACTTTTGCTCGACCACAACAATCCGTGATGGCCGAAAGGCTCGTATTGATGTGCAACCCAGGCGAATCCATGACATCGGGTATCTTTTGTGTTCGTATTCATACAATGTGCTGTCTTGCTCTCGTACCATTCCTCACCTCCCTAACGTCAACTGTGCAACATCGTCCCTAGCAGCGCCGACCTTGTCGGCAACATCATACAGACTCCTCTGCACCTCGCCAAAGACATATCTTAGCAGCTGTATTTGATGGTCCTTCTCGCTCATTGCACTTCCGTCACGGTCGCCGTACGCAAGTCGTTCGTTTAATTCGCGCTCTCGGCCGATCACCTTGCCTTCCAGACCTTGCACGAAATCTTCAATCTCGCCCAGTAATTGGCGGTTTTCGCGAATCGTATCTTGCATTCCGTCCGCACGGGTATTGAACAAATCGATTAGACTCTTTGGTCCTTGAATGTCTTCCGTGTCTTCGCCGGGTAATTGTATGGTATGTCCCTGTGCGCTTCCACCACGGACGCTCCCTTTCAGTGTCTGTGGGTTGTTCCACCATCCACTTAGCCCGGCGCCACCGTACATGCTGCCGCTAGACAGAGTTTCATTCTGCGTATGGCCTGATTGATACTGTCGTGGCATCTTTAATCTGTCGATCGCTCGGAAGACGCATTTTGCCTCGAGTTCGCCTTTCTTCACGTCGCCGTCTCTTGCGGCTAGAATGGCTTCTGCGTCGTTGCCCAGTCCTGCTTCTACCTCGTCGAGCTTCTGAGTGACGAACTCCACGCCATTAGGTAGTGTTTCTCCAGCTGCAGTGACGGTGGGAAGAAGATCGGATACTTCTGAGGCGAGTTTGATTTGGTTGAAGATCATCGTGTCAACACTTTCGATTTCTTTTTGTAGGTCAGGCGTTAATTGATCGTACTTCGTGGTTGAGCGTAGGTGTGCTAGATCTATCTGGGGCTGGGAGGATATTCCGGGGGCAGCATTTGTCGATGCGTTTGCACCTGGTTGTGCCGTACTTTGAGCGCTAGGGAATGTTGTCAGCTTGGACACGGTCTCGTGCAGGGCGCATTATTTGCTACATGGATCAGCTTTGCGACATTGGAGATACTTACAATAACGAGGAGCCTTGATTCGCGGGCGCAGTCGTGCTCGTGCCCAGGTTGAGTGTGGGCCTGGATGTAGATATTCCGAAGTTGAATGCCATCTTGTCCGCTGGTGTAGCCACAAAGGCTGATACGGAGAGACGGAAAGCGATCTGAGGTGTGGATGGGCGCAGTACGATGTTGACGTTCAAATATCAAAGTCGCGGAGCGCGGTTGATATTGCACCTCAAAGTTATATGGTCGACCCCACAGCCTTGTACTTCCCTGCACAAGAACATTTGCACAAATCCACCGACGCTCATTCTTTCTTGCTATGAGACTGATACCTAGGTAGACAGAGCTCACTTTTTATAGTGACAGTACCTGTGTTTCACTAATGTCTTCTTAACTCAGCGCATCTTTGCACCCAACTACAGGATGTCACGTCTTCGAACATCGACTATGTATGACTGCCAGTTGCTGTTTACTGCAGGGAAATAAAATCTACTATGTTCCAGCCAAAATGTGTGGCTACAACCTCGACAACCCAGGAAGGGCAGAAAGTGGAGGACAGCGTGGATTTGACAAAGAATACCTCTGAAAGCCATTACAAAAGTGTACAATGGTGCGAGGACCAAGGCTCTTCAAATGTCTCTCGACTAACGCGCTTCAGGGCTTCGGATGGGACGAGTCTAATCGCATGTCCAGCGGACAACTCGATTCAGACTTTTATTGTGTAAGTCAGCGGGCTACTCATGACTCTATGCCACTAGCTGACACTCACCAGTCCTCCAAACCTGCTGGAAGAGACCGGACAGCCACACTGTCTGTCGCCATACTGCAGCATACCTTCGACCGAGCCCGTCAATGCGGTCGTGGGATATCCGCACTTCAGCCTTGAAGACCCCTCCACCGCTCTTGTATTGTCGTCGATGAGAGATCATCCAATTCGACTGAACTCGGCTCTTACTGGGCACCTCGGTGCATCTTATCCACTGGTCAACCCAACGACTGAGGCTTACATTTGTCCGCACTCACTTATCTTCACTACTCAGGGCGATCGCTTCGTGGCTGGCTCCGAGTCATTGATATCTGTCTTTGATCTGTCTCGGCCAGGTCAAGAACCGATTACCGCTGTCCCAACTGGACCGAAGAGGCGAAACAGTACTGACTACAGCGCTACTGTGAACATGCGTGGGATCATTTCGGCACTGTCTGTCGACCCTGCGACCGGTGTCCTTGCTGCGGGAACATATGGTAGGCAGGTTGGACTGTATGACGCCATGGGTGCAGGAGAGTGCGTTGGTGTGTTTTCTGTCCAAGGCACTGCGTCTGACGCACAAATTGGCGGTAGTGGGATAACTCAAGTCGCTTGGAGTCCTTGTGGAAGATACTTGTACATCGCAGAGAGGAAGAGCGATGGAGTTATTATCTATGATATCCGCAAGACAGGACAGATGCTTGCGTGGCTTGAAGGTCGCAAATCTCAGACAAATCAACGGTTGGGTGTTGACTTGATAAGGACTGACGATCAAGGCGGCCATGCAATATGGGCTGGCGGGCTTGATGGATTTGTCAGGAGGTGGAAAGATCCTCATATATGCGAGGGCCCGGTCTCTGCGGGCTTCGAGTTCAAAGCTCACGATGGCAAGAAGCCCCATACACCCATGGTTGAGCTCAGTGCTAACATAACGACAGATGTGGTGTCAGGTGTTGTGGCTCATCATGGCGGTGGAGTACTTGCCACCGTCTCTGGCCAGCGTCACTTCGATCCTGGGCTTGGTGAAGGTCAATCGTCTGGTCTGGCTATAGATAACAGCTTGAAGATCTGGACGCTCGAAGGCTGCGATACAAATGGATCTTGACATCCGGGTGGCCAGTCTCCCTGGATCTAGGCTAGATGTCAACCTTCTTGGAGATCTGAAGAGACTGCTTGTGCAAACATGACATTGTGATCTCGGACTATGTTCATTAGGTGTAATACATTATCTGCATAGAGGCAGGTTGGGTGTTTGGGGCTCCAATTTTGCCAATAAGTAGCGTCTTTAGTAGACCGGCATGTTGAAAGCATCAAGATCGTACATCCAAGAATCGATGCTCGTCTGGTCGTAAACACATTCCATCGTGGTCCCGTTGTTCGTCCAATAAGGCCTCAACGGCCAACCACAAATCTGTTGGTTGGTTCCAATATTTTCTCCTTGCAACACCGTGGCATTCAACGTCACCGGCACGATGCCGTTCTCGACCCAGTCAATCAAGACGGCGAGATTGGTTTGTGGCCATGGACCGTTCGGTTCCGCCGTGTTGTAGTTACAATGCGATCCACCTGGGACAAGGAACAGCCTGTAGAATTCGTTCTGCGCCTCGATCGAAGCATTGTAGCTTAGGCCGGGGTTCATGATCTGGCGGACTGACTCGAAATAGCGCACCGACGATGCGGTGGGGATACTGTAGTCCGACTCGCCGTGGAAATGGATGATCTTTGCCCCAGCTTGTTTGACTGGGGTCAGGTCGGGCCAATTGGTCATGAGGACATCGTTGTATTGGTTCCAGCCCTCCCAAATCCAGTCGCGGAGAGTGTCGTACGTGACACCTTCCAGTGTTTCAAGGTTTGACCCGTTTTTGAGATCCAAAAGGACTTCGACAAACGAGCCACCGAGCGAAGTGATATCAAGCTCCCAGGACTGAGATGTCGCGTTGTACGCTGTTTGAGCATCGGTGAAAGTCGAACTTGACGTGTACGTGAAGTAAACGCGCTTGCCATCGGTTGTATGTAGACCGTCCAGGATTTTCTGTGCAACCGCTATAGCTTGAGCGGATACAGTGCCGTTTTGTGCTGGAGTTGCCGCGCCGAATGGGGTAGCTGCGGCAGCTGCACACAAGTAAGGCATCCCTTCCACCTGAGATATATTGTAGGACATTGTGCAGAGATCCGTCCGGGAGACGACTCCGTCCACTCTGCCATCGAGGGGATCACAATTGATGATGGTCTCATTCACGATCTTCTGCAACTCACATGGTGGTGGGTAGTAGTCGAAGTCCATCTCCACGACGTTCGAATACAGATGCTGGACCTGCTGGAAGGCAAAACGGAAGGCTGGGGCGCCGATCGTCGCTCCGTCAAATTGGTCGGCGTAGCGCTGGACTTGACTCCAACCTTCTCGACCACCCTCCGAACAACCTTGATAATATGAGTACAGTGTGGCGTTATTGGTGGTCATGTTGAAGACAGTTTTTGTGAACTCTTTGCCAATGACTGTCATCTCATGGATGGCTTCGTAGCCGAACATATAGATGTTCTGCCAATTTCGTGTGCCGTTGGCAACAAGGAAGTCTAGAACAGCATCGTCCTCAAAGATCGGTCCAAAGCCGCCGTCGGTGTCACCTGCAACGGCACCATATCCCATACCACCAGGTAGTGAATTTGTCCCTGAGTTGATGGCGTATCCGCCACCCCCCGTGGCCAGAAAGCGATTCTCGAAATTGGAGGGCGACGGGAGCCAATACGTTAGCACGACTGAGTCGCCCAAGCCATCATGAGAGTATGTAAAATTGACATCGCAGTAATCGAACGTAATATCGGGGTAGAAGACGTTCCCCGTCACCGAGGCATTCAGGACGACACTAGCCGCAATGGATCCTGGATTAAGAGTGATCCCAGGATAGAAGTCGACGGCAGGGAAATGCGCCGCCAGGTAGGATGATGTGCAGATGTCGTCCAAATCCAGAGCGTGCACGGCCGTTGACAGCGCAACGCCAGCAAGTAAGGCTGAGGAACGCATGCTTGTTTCCACTAGGTGGTTCGTACCTCTTAAGATGCGGGGTCCCCAACTTATGAGACGGATTCAGCTGGTTCTGTGGGCGACTGAATGAATATGTGTTGGGAGGAAACGCACGGCCAATCCCTTATTATATACCTACATATCAATGGTATTCAGCAGGGTGCCAGGCATTCTGCTTGATGAACATCAGAGTGGCAGGTCCTCCACTGGCATTACCCATGCTGCAAGAGTCGTGAAGCCATGCATGTAGATCAAATTGTGGCATCCCCACAAACTTGGGTGTACATACTTGGCTCTAGAAGACACTAAGGTTCCGCTCGGGCGACGAGCGGCCGGCTTGGATGCAATACCTTGGACTTGGATCCGGGGCAGCAGGACTCACAGACTCCCACTCGGGGTGTGCGATCCGATGAAGGTCCAACGGCCAGTTGGGTCAAGCACGGTTCGGTCGCAGAATCTCAGGCGGCTTTTCCACGGAGGCTGGTGCTCCTGTAGTCCGTGGGGATCTCATACTACGCATGATTTCTTGCGGTTCCCCGCAAGCCATTGCCGTCACATCAGTTGCCTGGTTGATCGGAACCTGGGGGAGGCCAGCTTGTGGTTCCTTCATCGAAAGATCTTGGTACGTTGCAGTGCTGACGACGATATCCCCACGAAATCCCCACAAAAAGCTTGGCCCAATCTCGGAAAGTGTTCCATTGGCTGTACTTTAACTTCGTTCCAACTGGTGGTTTGCATAACATCATCGCCTTATTTGCAACTTTCGAGCGTTCTGCTGCTGATTGTGCTTGTTGTTTGGCGTCGAGACCTGCTGTTTGACATGGGTCAGGATGATGCATAGACCTGCTTAGTACCGTTGGCTTGTGTGAGAATGCAGGTAAACAGTCGCGTTTCCCCCTTGCTGCCAACGGGCGTCTCGTCGTTTTCGACCTTGTGCCATTTGAATATAAGGACGCCATTCCATTCATCTTTCTGAGGACAATTCAGGCCGCATTACAGCAGTGTGCTTCGCCGTGAATTTCTTGCTAGGCGGTGGTGCATGTCGTTTCGCGCGCTGGTCAACACCATGGCACCTTCCCGTCTTCAATGCCGTCGCTTAGTCGGCAGCGCCGAGCATTTCAGCTCATTAACTGCACCTTCTCTAGCCAAGTGTCGTCAGATATCATTCTTCTCTTTGTCAACCTTTTTCAAAAGTTGTTCGCATCACAAATCTTCACCTTTGTTTGTTTCACCAAAGCAACACTACAACTCAGACTTTGGGCCCCTCTCAATTGTCAAGAGTCTCAAGTCCTTGACTCAAGATGCACTCTGAGTTGGACTCTTCAGGCTCGTCGTTGGTCAACGTTAGGAGACGTTGAGACGTTGACTGATGACCTCTAGGTCGAAGGCAAAGGTCCCTCGGTCAGTTCGTCCCTACCTTGCCACGTCTTCTGACACTGACCTTCAGAATTCAACAATCCCCCCCGTGGGCCTTGGATCTTCCCACCGCAAGGCAGTATCTTCCTCGGAGACGCAAGCAAGAGATGGATCCCACACAGCGAGACAGCCAAAAGGTGACTGCGAGGACCGGCAATCGTCGCCAGACCGGCCAGCACGAATCGACGCTGGTCACAGATCCTGTGTCAAGGGGGTAAGCTCTGTACGCTCCGCTTCTGCCCTCACCACTTCACTGGCGGCGAACCGGCCTGACAACAGGAAGAGTGTATGAAACTCACTGTCACAACAGTAAACACTCCCACCAGACCTGTGGCGGCGTGGTGGTAGTCAAATCCCCGAATGGGCTTTGTTCGGGTGACAATGGATCACTCCAAAGAGTCCGGTACAGACTCTCTGGCTGCCATGAGGTCGCCGTCTTCACATGGCAGTCCTTGCCGACGCAATAGAGGTGACAGGGTGCGGCGGTTAATGCCGGCCGCCTTCACTTTTACGTTGCTCTTCACTGCCTCAAACGCTCGGTATATAAAATTACCACTTCGATAAAGCTAAGTGAACGGACTGCCTGTGACGGAGTCAACTACTTGAGACGGATTCACCTGCTTCGTTCCCTTCTCCTCTCGGCACTGAACGATTTCGAATCTTTATTTCTTCAATACACCAATTCTCTACAACACCGCTCTGTTACAGTGGAGGAGATTATTATCACCAACAAGATGTCTTCTTACCCAGGCCTCCACACCCAACCTCAACACAGCGACAACAACAACATGCTCCTGCAGCAAGAAGCGAAGCTCCGAGCAACACTCATCCGGGAGACGGCGAAGACGATACGGGCAGAACAACGAGGAGTGACAGCTTGGACCAGTGTCAAGTTCGAGGACCTTCCATCGTCTACAGAACTGATGTCTGGGGCACACGACTCGGCGACCATTTTCCAAGATGCACTTACAGCACGCACCTATCACGACGTCCTCCTTCCAAACAAACAGCCAGAAGACTCGACCATTCCTACCGATGACACAATCCTCCGCGCACATGTCAAGGTTCTGTTCAAAGCGTTCAAGTCCGTCCCAGAAGATGCAGAAGAGGGCGAGGAGGATGCGACGAAAGAGAACAAGAAAGCAAGAGAAGAAGAAGACAAGACGAAGAGACCATTCGTCAATCAAGTCCATGACAACCATCTAGTTGAATCCCTTTGCTGGAAGATACTGGAGACTGTTATTTACAGATCAAAGAAGGACCAGAATCTTGTAGAGGCATGGGAACCAGGCAAGCTGAAAGGAAAGAAAACCAGCTTCTCCTTTGCCGAGCGCTTCGACAAAGTTGTCCAAACCATGATTGAATCAAAGTCGATTTGCAAACATCTCTTTGACGTTGACTACATGTTTAAGATCGTTGACGACCCGGTCAGTGCGATCAAACGAGTCATTGCAAACAAGAGACTGAATGGCAAGAAGGCTGAGCTCATGAAACTAGGGAAAGGGGTCTCAGAAGACGATGGGAAGAAGACCGCTAAGCGCACACTCGAGCATGACGACTATGAGGAGGCTGCTTCTGATGCTCGTCCTGCAAAGACTCGTCGTCGCACTCTTGCGGTCTCTCCAGGTCCTGGTCAAGCACAGTCTGGACTTCGTCCGACTGCATACACACAGTCTCCCTTGAACAGTCCTGCGAGCTACCCTCCAGCACTACGCAACATTCCTCGAAGCGACCCGGGCCATCTCTACGATACCGCGCCGTCTCGTCCACCATCTAGTTATCCAGACTTCAACATGCTCACTAATTATCGAACTCATGCGCATACTCCGCCATCTAGGGGCCTTGGGATCTCTGGACTCGATGCAACTCGATCGGCACCACAGTTCGCTGGACAGCTTCGGCAACCTGGACACGCACATCAATCTGGGTATAGCGGCCTTCCTTCCTACCTTCCTCCAAACCATCCTCAATCTTTTACAAGATCCCTGCGCTCCTCCGCAAACTCGAGCACAAGCACACCGCCCGACCACGGCACGGTCCAACAATGGCCAATGGCAGCTCAAGCCGACAACAAGGCATCTCCGTACTATCAACAACCTACTTCGACTCCAGTCCCAAGAGACAACACTGCCTATCTCGACTCCGCAGCGAACACCGAGCAAGCGTGGAACCCTGCAGTTACCTATGCCCCAAGCAATGATGAGTCAACATGGGCCCACTATCAAGCTGGTGATGATCTGACTCAGCACTTTGTTGACGACTATTCTGCGCAACCACTGGGTGGGAACGACTCTGAGTATACAGAGGACATTGGCTATGATCAAGACCATGACGCCAATGAATGAGCTCAGGATCAGAAGAAACATCTACCGGACAGATGTACAAATACAGCATCACACCATGACGACGCACATGACAAAGATACCCAAAATGCATGTAACAACATCTTTTCTTCGCTTCTCCACTCTCCACACCGATGCAGGACATCGGGCTGGTTGAAGTGCTTGGTGACACTGTCTTGGAGAGATTACATGGGCGAGTGGTAAATCATATTGGATATGAGTATGATGGCAGGGTGAACTTGGAGTCGGGTACGAAGATGGGAGGCATTTGTGTATGAATACAGGATTTCAGACGGAGACGATGGTGCAAAGATAGCTGAGTTAGCATCGACTGAGCACTACCATGTCTGTACGATAGGTGAAACTTGAGCAATGAAGAAAATTGTAACACCACCTGCTGCCTTTGTTTCTTGCGCATTGTTTCATAGTCTGGTAAGCCGGTTTCGACGAAAGGTGCATTGTTGCACACAGAGTGCGTTAACTATAAGTTCGAAGTCACAACAGGTCCGCGACAGTAGGTGTCTTGACAACAAGTAGGACTGAACGACGGAGCCGGTAGTCTTCTCTTGGTCAGAGGTAAGGCTATATTAATGTTTGCCGAATACTCCGGGTTGACAATAGAGAACGGTATCTATCTGAGCCTGACGAACTACAGCGGCCAGACAACGTACTCTGATCCATCTCCTTAGTCGTGTTAACTTGTCTTCGAACCACCCTGGTCGAAACTAAGACTATAACCCCCTCCCTCACCCTGTTGAACTTTGAAATTCTCCGTGCTCAGACCGAACGGCTTCAAAATCCCATTACCCAGATCCTTCAACTTGCTCATCATCTCGCCTACTTCCTTGTCCTTCGCCACGTCCACGCGCGGCGGTAAAGATACCAGTGCTTGCCGGACGGTTTTCTGGTCCGATGCTGGGAGCGTGGTGAAGTATGCTGCTGTGCTGAGGGTCTTGTAGTCTTCCAATGCGGACGATAAACTCGACCAGTTTTGAGGTTGGAGAGACGACCGTGCACGGGCGCGACGTAGTAAGAGTTTCGTACGGATGCGGTGGATGTCGGATTTGCGTGTGTCGGAGAGGTTCAGTGCAGCGAGCGCAGCTTGGGTGTTATTCTCGTCGGCGTCGGATGGGAGTTCGACTACCTTGTCGTCCTCACCCCCTTCGTTTGCTGCAGGGGGCTTGAGATTGGGTTCGGAGTCAGACTCAGACTCTGTATCCGAGTTGAGCGCTTGTGTGCCATTAGACTTCTTCGTGGTATCTCCGCCTTTCCTCGTCTTCTTCGACTTGGGTTTGTCTTTTGGTTTTGTGGGAAACTCTCTTTCCAGCCCATTCAGTCCCTTCTCGCAGCTGTCCACCGCTTCCTTCCACTGCTCCAACTTCAGATGGCATGCCGCTATATTACTTTGTAGCACCGCCATTTCGTAGTCCAGGTAGCTCGGCAATTCGGACAGTGCACGATCATAAGTGCCGATGGCAGAGGAGTAGTCTGCTTTGCCGAATTGTGTGTTCGCTTGGGATTTTAGGTCGTTCGACGACGAGAGCATGCGGGATTCCTCGTCTGCTGGGAAGTGTGCGGAGTGGAAGGATGCGATTGACGAGGCTGAGGAGCGTCGACTCCATGATGGCGGTTGGGGCGTCGCATCCGTAGGGACCGGAGGCTTCACGCGGTCTGGTCGAGTCTTAGGTCCACTGGCTTTGAATGACATGGCTTTGAATGTTCTCAAGGTGCGCAAAGTAGGTCTTGGAGAAAACGAAGTAATGTTTGGTGATGTTCAGAAACGGGCAAGATCCCTGGAGATCTCCGAAAGATCTGGAAAGGCTATTTTTCTCGTAAGCGAGCGAGAACCAAGATTTCGGGGTAAAGACGATGCGATTGCAGGGTTCTTTTGTAAAGTGCCTGGTCATAGATCTTTCCTGTTGAGCTGCGACCCTAGGTTCCTTCACTTTCCTTCTTGTCCCTCTTTTAGACGACTTTATAAAACTCACCATGGGGCCTTTGTCGCCGACGTCGACGGGCAGGAATGAGTATGTCTGCTGATCCCGCACCTTTACGGTTACCTGGCTGACCTGACGTGCTGCAGCTTCCCGCCCATTCGAGCCTGCATATTTGACATGGACGGACTCCTGATAGACTCCGAAGACGCTTACACACTTGTCACCAACACTATCCTCCACGAAAATGGGCGCCCCGACCTCCCATGGAACATCAAGGCGCAATTACAAGGTCGACCAGGTCCCGCTGCGGGGAAGATCTTCCATAGCTGGGCTCAGTTGCCCATCTCCCATGAGCAGTTTCTGAAGAGACAGGTCGAGCTACAAGCTGAAGCATTTAAGCACTGCAAACCTCTTCCAGGTGTCGAGAAGTTGCTGCGCCGGTTGCAGAATGCTCACACGGACTCATCTCATAGCGGAGCCGCGAGCCCAGCAGGCGCAAACCAAGTCCAGCTGGCATTGGCAACGAGTTCAGCTGCTAGGAATTACGAGATCAAAACGAAGAAGATGAAGGAGTTATTCGATGTATTTCCCGATAGACATAAGATCCTTGGAGACGACGCTCGGATACCCACAGGACGAGGAAAACCGCTGCCGGACATATACCTGTTGGCTTTGGAAGCGATTAATGAGACAATTATCACAGAGGGTGCCGGAGAAAGACCCATAGAGCCGAATGAGTGTCTTGTCTTTGAGGACAGTGTGCCTGGCATTGAGGCTGGTCGAAGAGCAGGCATGCGCGTTGTTTGGTGCCCACATCCTGGATTGCTGGGCGTATACAGAGGTAGGGAAGAAGAGGTCCTTGCAGGCCGAACAGGTGAGCACAAGGAAGATGATGTGGAACATGCGGGTGGCATCCCCTTGGCAGGAAGTCCAGGTCACGTCGGGCAGATTGGTGACGGCTGGGGCGAGATGCTGCAGACACTTGAGGACTTTGATTATGCCAAGTATGGCATCAGCCTTTCCGATGCGAGGTATACTTCGGAGAATGGCCAGCCCGCTGTTGAAGGAACAACAGATAAAGAGTTGGAAGAGATGACAGCGATGGCAGATGGTAAGAGACATGCACCGGAGGAACCTTCGCCCTCGATCACGCCGGTTCCGCACCTGTCATGAATTTCGTCTGTCAGTATGGTCATGCCTTAAACACATATGGGATGGTGTATGTCAGGAAACAAAATTAGTGTATTCAATCTTCTGCCCGAAGCAGGGGCGTCTCTTCCGTTGTGGCCTGCCCGCCGTTCGAAGTCGCCTGCGCCATCCTCGATTGCAAGTCCTGCTTCTCTCTTCGCGTGTGGACCCACTCAAAGTACAGGCCCATTACAAGCAGTGTGCCCTGTAAGCCGCCCGTCACAAGATAGACACCCCATGCGCTCCAGCCTTCACCACCGAGTCTTGCAGCCAGACTAGCAGCCCACACGAAGCTGCCTGGAGTCTGTATCAACATCATAGGTATACTCAGGCTCCCCACCCTCTTAAGCATGAAAGTCGTATATATCTGCGGGAAATACTGGATCGAGGCGAGGACGGTAGAGAAGATTCCCAGGAAATTCGCCCAGGATTGTGAGTGCTGCGGACGGGCATAGACGAAATAGAAGCTCAGGATGGCGATTATTATAGCGTGCACGACCGAGATGACGGTCACGACCAGCGCAGTACGGTATGAGGGAGCGAGCTCGTCTTTCGGCGGGTCGTCTTGGTCGTCGACAGGTGGATTGGTAGTGCGTGGGAAGAAGATGAGGAATAGAAGGAGGCTGCAAGTGATAATCAGTAAATGGGGTCCCATTGGTGTACAGAGAGCAAGAGGGAGACTGCGCCTACATGATCGTAAAGCAAGTCCATTGCACGCCGACCTGCGCAACGCCCAACACTCCGGCCAGACAAGCGAAACCATCGACCTCACGACAGCATGCGATATCGATGCGGGATCTGGGTAACACGAGGATGTTCGCAAATGCGCAGGTGCCGCTCGTTGTGCCTAGTAAGACAAAGTAGGGCGACAAGCCGTAGCTGCTGCGAAGGCGGACGATGCGAATGTGCTGAGGGAGGTAAGAGATCAGGATGCCTAGGAGAATAACGCTATGGCAGAGATGTGTTAGTTCAGATTGGACAGCAGGGTATAGAGTCTGGGTATACGACGTACATGCTCAGGCCGAAGTTGCCATAGCTGGGATTGGAGATCTCCTGGCAGTGGGGATCCATCGTGTCAGGGTGCCGTGTTGGTATCGCAGACCACGAGCTTTACCAAAAGGTAGGCATGTTGGTGTCTGGTTGAGTGAAATGAGTTGACAAGGGAGAGGTAGATGCGCTGGTCGACAAGAATGGTTGCCGTTCCTGGTCAAGTATGGGGCGGCTGGGGTCTGGTCACAGAATTGGAGAAATGATGTCATTTCAGTCCAGGGGTCACAGCCTGATGCATCACTAGGCTGAAGTGCAGGATTTGAGGTATGCCCTCTACGGACAAGGGATTGTCATCGTCTTTTCTCTCTATCATCATTATTGCCAAGTGGCGGGTCTTCTATTATCCTCGACATGAACACCGCTTCAAGGCTCATCGCCAACTTCAGCCAAGTTGAGTTGGGTGTATAGACCCAACAAACTCCGGCCCACAAATACCACAACGCCAAGCTTTGAACAGTGCATATAGTACATTCGTGCCACCAACACAGATACTCTTGCTCTAGTAATCCTTCTGAGCATACTTCGACTTCATCCTCAGCTTTTCGCCATACTTTGGACAAATTAGTAATTGTTCGATTGATCGGGAACCAACGAGAAAAGACTCACCTTGAACAGGAGGAAAGGAATCGGAATAAACGCAATGCTGATGAAAGCGAGCGTCGAACTGGCCCACCCCACACCAAGCTGATTGTACATGCCCGTAGCGAAGAGAGGAAACGCTGCACCCCATGAGGAGCGTAAGAAGTCGTTGCCAGCTAATACACTTGCGGCATACGTAGGATAGGCATCCGTAAGGTAATTGAGCACCGAGTTGAAAAGAAGAAAGGCGCCGATGGAAAAGAAGCTGCTGCCTATGATTGGCATAATCCAGTGGACGTCAGGTCGTGCGGACCACCCGAACCAGAACAGACAGATTGGAATGCAGAAACCCCCAACGAACGACGGCGGCAGACGCCATTCCGGCTGAAGTTCACCTTTCTCGTTGAATTTTGGCTCGATGTACTTGCGCTGATACCAGGTAAAGGGTCCGATTACAACAAAGGCGCCAATGAGGATGCCCAGGAATGCTAAGCCTTCCGTACCCAGATTGAATCCGTAAATGTTGATGAAAACGATCGGGAAGCTTTCGAACCAGATATAGAGAAGTCCATAGATGAGCGCGATATATAAGTTCAACAGGAGAACCATGGGCTCGGTAAAGCAGAGCGTGAAAGGGCGAACAAGAACCATCATGACGATTTCGCGTCCAGTCATTTGTTCACCGATGAGCTGGGGTTCGCAGATCAGTTTGTCGTTACCGGTCAACCTTCGGAGGCGCATGGTTCGTCGGTATAGGATGTTGGCAGAAGACGTCTCCGGAAGGAAGAATATGAGCAATATCAGCGTAAAGCCGCTAAGCCACATTAGTTCCCAGATAGTCCATGTCCAGCCTTTATTTTCCGCGGCAAAGCCGCCAATGAGCGGTCCCATCGTTGGGCCGAGAATAGCTCCGATGCCCCAGACTGCCATACCATAGGTCCGCTTGGCTGGGGTATACATATCGGCTATCGTCGCGCCGCCGGTTGCGAGTGACGGGGATCCCACGAAGCCGGTGATGAATCGGAAGGCGAGTAGCATGCCGAAGTTCGTGGCCAATGCAGTTGGGACTTGCAGAACGACAAAGAGTGCAAGTGTACCGATGTATATCGGACTGCGGCCAAACTGAGGCACCTCACTCATTGGACTCCACAGCATCGGTCCAACACCATAGCCCAGCACGAACAAAGTAAGTCCAAGAGTCGCTGCAACGCGGCTGACACCGAACACTTGACTGACATCCTCGATACCAGCGGTGTAGATAGCGCTGCCAATGTAGACCGAGAAGGTAAGTAGACAAACTTCGAAGGTGACCCAGACTTTCTTGGGAGTACTCCAATTTTGCGGATTGTCCGGGTCCTCGGGACCGTACCAGTCGACTATATCAGCATTGCGTCCTTTCTCTACGTCAACTTTCGTGTTGCTCAGGGTGTTGACCAGGCGGTTGTCATTGTCAACCGTCGTCGTGGTGGACGATTCAGCCGGTGAGCCTCGCCTTTGATGATGAGAGTTATGGTCGGGTGACTGAAGATTCGCATCGTCTTCAGAAGGAGAGGCATTGGTGTCCAGACGTTCTTTTTCTTCTGCTGATGGCGGGTCCGTACTGCCGTGCATAGCCATATTGGCAGACTTTTCGACATTCAGATATTTCTGCCATATCGATGGATCACGTTCTTCCGGGTATTGTAGAATCTTCCTGCCAGTTATTAGTCGTATGAACTGGCCAGCCACGGTGTCTCGAAAGAGTTCCGCCATGATCTTGAAGGATCTCTCAGGTCAAACGCTACAAGGCAGAGAAAATGTACGACGCCGGCATGTAATAAAATGTATTATCACGGCCATATAAGTCGAGGCATTCAAAGTACCAACCATTAGCCGACGTCACTTCATCTAGGCGTCATGACAACAGAATATTTCTCGGCGGCCGGCGGAAAGACAAAATGCATGCATACAAACCCAATCTGAGTGGCTCCGACTAGCCTGACAGTGGATCTGAACACCTGCATCAAAAGGCTTGAAGATCGTGTTGAATCGGCATATGAAAGATCCGAATTGTTCATGCGACAGAAAAAGAAGTGTTGAATATTGAAGTCTATGACGCGGATTGTGGAGATTATAGCAGACTGACTAATGTGGAAGTCCGTTCCACAATGTCAGCCTCGCACGTGAATTCGGAGGATTATGATTTTGCTGCCGAGTTTGAGATCGCCGCGAATGGCCGTGGTCGTATCTAGGTTACCCATTGACATACGGGTATTGAACGTAAATCCAAGCCATCATCCGGCAGCATCGGACTGGGAAAGTTTCCTGATCTGGCAGTCGGAGGCGGAGGCTCTGCCGGTATCAGTGTCAGCGCTCTCTTTGATGCAGGAAAGTGCTTACCGGAGTGCGCATTCCCGTGCATAATAATTTGGATGCCATCTTTGGAAGCCCCTTCGCGAAAGAATACGTAGGCTAGCCGCGCCGCTGCAGCTCAATACTGCCATGGAAAAGAACCTGATATGCAGGTCGTGCCGCGCAACTCGCTGGCTTCCAGACCCGGCGGTGGTATGCTTTCCTGCTCGGGGTTCCGATGTCGGTGGAGTGGTTGTTGCGATTCCTTCGGAGCTATGTGGTGATGGTAGACATTCATGGCACTGCAACACACCGTGGAGAGGGAATGGATGCAGCGCCCCGATCTCCGCCGATTGAAGCATGAATGTTCCTTTCCATCGGTGCAATTATAAATGCATACCTTCATTGTCGTTGTCGTTGTCCTCCTCAGCAAGTCGCTCCATCATCTCTTGTCTTAACTCGGCGTCAGTCAGCCGACCGCCTGCGCCTTGCGTGGTTCTGGTTGCGTCGCCGTTTATGACTGTTGCCGCCGAGCTGCCGTTGATTTTCCCTTCACTGTCTGCCTCATGCCATCTGCCGCCTCTTCTTTCCACCTCTTGCTTCAATAGGTCAATTCTCTCTTTCTGACGGTTGATCACGATAAGATTTTCGTGGATGGCCTCCGAGCAGTCTTTATCACCCTCTTGTCTCGTACCCTCTGGTAGTGAGGTGTCAGACGTGATACTGTCAATGTACTCTTGAAGCTGCGCATTTGACTTCTCGAGGTGTGTGATGGAGTTTTGGATCTCGTGCGCTTTCGAGTAGAGGTTTTCGACAGGGAGGTCTTGTACGGCGAGAGCAAATTGCTCAGCCGGTATGGGTCGTGACTCGTTAGACATTTGAGCGTGGGTTTCCCCAAATGCCGAGTGGATTCAGTGAAGCGAGCCTAGTCAATCGTAAGTCAAGGGTGTGTAGCGTGCATGTAAATCTGCAGAAGGAAAGTCGACTGCAATATCTTGAAAGGCATACATAGGCATAGTATTTACGTGTGCGGGGAAGAGGCGCCACGCATCATTAAATCTTGTACTCCACTCCCACAGCCTCGCGGTGACTCTATTCAGACCACATTATGTTAGACTTGGAGAATTGCAACACGTCTCTCGTACTCGTATCGAGGTACATTGAACCCCAGTGTTTGCTAAGGTCAACTGTGAAAGCTATTTTGCCATGTCTAAGATCAAGCCCTCCAGCCCTGCACAAACTCGTGCAATCGATCAATCACCACTCCGAAAACGGCATTGACGCTGTCCGCCAACACCTGGTCTAATAGCCTTACAGCCTCCTCTTCGCTAACATCGAGGTGAAATCGCTCCCGGACCTTGGCGACAGCACCACCGATCCCTCCCATTTGTTCTTCCACCAGTCTGATGTCCTGGACCGAAGACTGGACCATCAGACTGAACAGATTGAGGATCAAAGAGCTTGACTTCCGTAACGTAGAATAGGCTGTAAAGCAATACTGCTTGAATTGAGCATACTGCGGAGACATGGTCCCCCCAAGCCCTTCTACCATCTCCTTGCAGAGCTTGATGAGCGGAGCGAACGGCTTCGGATCACGCCCAAGAATAAAGCCGAAATCGATGTGGAAGAAATGCCCGGAAGGTTGTAGCAGAAGGTTGTCTAGATGCCGGTCACCAACACCCAGGATATAAGTTATCACACAGTAACCAGCACACGACCTGATGTATGTATCCATGGTCTCTTTGCGGACGCCAAGCGGACCGGTCTCATCGGGGTTGTTGGCCTTTAGATAGGCCAGTACTGAACCTTTGTATTTGGCAGAAACGGCTGAAATTGCGGTTGATTGGATGAATTGTACTGCGCCTGCCGTCGGTGATGTTGCAAGAGTACGATATGGTGTAAGCTTCAAGTCCAAATTTTCTTTGAGCAACAAATTGTTCATCAGCTCGATGATTTGGATGACTAGTTGATCTTGCCGAAGGTCATCGCCCGTTTTGAAGATCATGGGATACTTACCCTGTGTTTCCGAGCGTGATTGGGTAGCGAGGCTGGTGTCGGTAGGTGTAGCTATCTTGAAGTTGAGAAATAACGGAGACAGCGACGACTTGAAGACATTGGCCTCCTCAGGATAGACCCCGCAGACCTCGATCTCGGGATCCAATGGTAGCGGGATTGGTGGTTCAATCTTCAACAGCTCATTCTTTGGATCTGCGAGATACTTCTTAAGCAACTCAATCTTCTGAATGCGATTGCTCCGGCTGAACCGGACTTCTTTGCTGATTCTCGAAAGCACGGCAATCATTTCGGCCTGTCTCAACAATGTTTTACGTTGCTCCGGAGCTCGGTCTTCTAGCTTCAACATGAAGTAGTATTCCACTCTTGCAAACAATTTGCGGTTTATTGCATTTGTATCTGGACCCTGATCGTCGCATTCGACCATTAAATACCAATGGAGATAGTTTCCAAGTTTGAAATTGTTGGCAGCACGGTCGATGAGGAATTTGGCTAGTGACGAGGGTGGAAGGCCTTCCTCTTTTGTCCCGTAATCCTCGAATTTGAGGGCCTGGACGAGTTGAAGTAGGTATAATAGCAGCTCTGCATCGCCCGCTTGTCGAAGTCGATCGACCGCATAGGCTCGAACGACAGGACTATCGTAGGTGGGTCCGAGGAGCTCAAGGGCCGAGTCAACATCGATCTTTGCCCACCTCGGGATCAATTCAGCCATTTGCCTGGCTTCACCTGGATTGCTCCAATCTGTTGCTTTCACAACTTTAGTGAGAGCTCGTTTATCGCGACTCAAGTGACGTCTGAATGTCCAGACAACATCCTTTTCTTGTGGGGTCAATTCCTGTGTAGGGCCGTACGAAAGAATCTCATTCAGCTCGTCGCGCAATTTTGCATTCGGCTTTTGATCCACGTCATACAACGCATTCCGGTCGCTACGCACGAGGCGTCTATGCTTCGACTCGCAGGGATTCTCCCGCTGGAATTGTTCGGGATCGAAGATCTGGACGACGGGATAGTCTTCGTCATCAACGACGTTGTTACCAGCAGCGATACCAGGACCATAGCGTACTTCCGGCGGAGGAGGTTTGGCACCAAGGATCGAGGATGAAAGGGTGCTCTGAAACTCTCTCATCATCCTAGAAGGTTCATATTCGTGGTCTTCGAAGACGACCGGAAAATCCCATCGCGGAAAGTCGACATACAATGTGAAATGCTCTTCGTCGTCGGATTCTTCCTCAGACTCGCTTTCATCGGCTGTCCCGTTACTGCCAGTCTGAGTTTCGATTCGGTCTGCCCTCATCTTGGCAGCTTTTCTCTTCGAAGCCTTGTGCATGCTCGAACGTTTCCTCGCCGCCTCTTCAACCTCTCGTGCCTTTTTCCCAACATTTTGAAAGACAAGTTGATCGAGCCAGTCATTCTGTGGGATTTCGTTCATCTCATGCTTTTTGAACAATTGCTCGAGCCTCTCTAGTTCTTCTTCCTCCGGGACGATTGGTGGTGGCTCCTCATTCCGTTTCCGCCTCTTAGTGCGAGGGACATGAGGAGTTGTTGAAGAGAGGTGTCCATCGGCACCCTTTCTCCGGTAGACCTTACATTTCTGTCGTCCTCTCCTCAAAGCCCCGTCATCATCAAAGAGTGGAATGGTGGTGCCGCCAAAGGGCACGGTATGACTAATGCTACCATTCTGCGGACAGGGAGAAATGTCCCAGATAGTGATGGCAATCTGCGACGAGACCGGACAGTCTTTGATCAAGATTGGAAGTTCCAGCCACTTATTCCAGGTCCGGTTGTTTTTGAAGAAGAGGTGAGGAGTTTGCACAGACACGCCAAATGATTTCGACTCGGCCCATAATTGAGCAGTGACATAAAGTTCTGAAGTGGGATTCTGCACAGATCCAATGTGCCGTATCTCCGGGTGCTTCAGCAAGATGGTATATGGCGTGGTGGTCTGCTTGCCTTCCAGTGTATTGATCCTTACACATACAGGGAATTCAACCTGCCGAGAAGTCGCAAAAGTATATGTGTCCATGTCGAGACTCAGAGGGACCGCGATTCCATCACATCCGGCAACATCTTCGCAGCGGCTGGACTTCAATATCACCAATGAATCTATGTGTCAAGTGATTGAAGATGATGGATGTGAAGTCTGGCTGCCTGATTGGTCTTAGCGCCAATTCATCAAATGAAACGCGCCAAGCTTGGATCGCGTCACTGGCCAAACGAGCGCGTTCCATGCGGCGCTGTTGCACTTCCTTGCTCAACAGGTCGCACCTGACATGACCGCCCTCAAACGAATGAGAGTCCGACTTTGAGTATATCACGCTCTTCTAGGTCATTCAAGGCGACTTCAGATTCTTTGACCGCCCGAATATCCAACGAGTACCTCAATCAGGCCAGGTCGTCGTACAGTCTCCGCCGGCACGGCCGATCCTCTACTGGCTATGTGTTGAAAATGGCGCGCTTGAACACACGAGCAGCAGCTCCTGATTCGGAGAGCCAGAGGCCCTCAAGCTCACCGAATCGAGATACTCCTCGTACCTCGGAACCGACCTCATCCCCTGCGCAGCCCTCAGACTCTGATAAAGAGAATCACACGCGCTCGTCCACATCCGGGAAAGGAAAACGAGCTAGAAATACCACGCAGATGTCGGAAAGTCGTCGCGCTGATTCCAGTCATGCCCACAAGCGACGGAGAGTGAGTGCTGAGGAACCGCAGAGTACAGCGCGTACCCACAAATTCTACGACCCCGATCAAGATCCTGAAGAGCGGAGGCTGGTCCGCAAGGGCCTTCGTAGTCTCTTTGCCGAACTACATGACTCGAAGACAGAATTCCTTGAGCCGGATTCGAAAGGGCTGGAAGACACGTTGCGCAAAGCAGATGAATTGTTTAAGAACGTCAAGCAAACATCCGAAGCGACCATCGATTCCCGGTTACTGGTTGAGGCTGCCGATTTGTCATTCAGAAAGATCAACAACTTGGCCCTTGGTGATGGATCGACTGGAATCGAGGTCGACGACTTTGTCACAAAATGTGTTGGCTTTATGAAACGAGGGGATGAACCTGAACAGCGGCATCGCAATGAGCCTCCGAGTACACAAGCGCAGCGACGACGTCGTCGTCAAGGTGAAGACCTCGAAGAGGGTGACGAGGGTGACACCATGAACTGGGAATATCTCGGCAAGAATGCCTGCTTTCTCTACAATTCCCGGCCATGCTTAACAGGGTTTCTTCTCGGTCCATTGTCAGTTCAAAAGAAAGCGCGTCAGCAGACACAACGCAAAGCTCGCGAGGCCCGCACGCAAGACACACAAGCTCTTCGTCCGATTGAGCTCAACGATGAAGATTTAGAAAAACAAGAGTCGGCAAGTCTTACTGTCATCTGTACAGAGATTGCACGGTTGCTTGAGACCGCCATTACTAGAGGCGAGAAAATTGTCGAGAAGGAGTTCGAACAGGCTGGGGATGACATTTCCGATGAGGAAGCGGGAGAAATTCTTCGTCGCCACAGCATGGCTGATAACGGTTGTTTGCCGCTGTTCAATTTCTGCGTCAATCCCAAGTCCTTTGGGCAGACTGTGGAGAACATGTTTTACGTCAGCTTTCTGATCAAGGAAGGAAAGGTCGGATTGGACTTCGACAGTCATGGTCTCCCTACTCTAGGTATTGCAGCAACCCGGACAATGGCAGAGCGACAGGAGACGAAACGGAACCAAGCAGTGTTCACCCTCGACTATGATGTGTGGGAAGACATCGTAAAAAGTTTTGGAATTACAAAGAGCATCATTCCTCATCGTTCGGAGGAGAATTATGATGATGGGATAATTGATTATGCTCGTGGCGAAGGCAATGCTGCTAGGGAGGATGAAGATGAAGCATCTGATGCATATGCATAGTTCTGTTTGGATGATATTGAGTGGTGCGTCAACACTGTTTCTCTTCTGGGTTATGAAGGCATGAAGCGACGGCGTTTCCTACGGATGGTATGAGCGGGTTTGGTTCTGCAATTGTGCGGTTCAAGGTGTAGCAACAATTCAATGATACACTATTCAATATCCCGAGCTTGTTCAGAAAAGCACCGACTAACAGGAGTACATCGACGTTATAAGGACAAGGTCAAGCAGATTCGCGACAGCGGATATCCTAACTTCAGCTCAGTAGGACCATGCGGTAAGGACTGATGGCTTCACTGTGTCGAAAACCAATAGCATGTTGTTGTGTGCGCGAAGGACCGGAATGGCAGTAAGAAACAATATCAATATGGACCGGAAGACCTACAGGGGCCACGCGATGCCACTTTTTCTCAAGGAGGTCCATGTCACCGCTTTTCACAGCTTAACATGATGTTACTGTGAAACATGAGGAAAATGTCTCTCTTTCACCCATTCGAGTCATAATGTCCCTGCAGCAAAGTTATTCACTCAGACATTCCCATGTCGTCCAATTCCAAAGGGTCTTCGCCACCTTTGCGGGTATATAAGTTGAGCGAGTCACCGCGGTTTCCACGCAAGACCAGACATACTTCTGCACCATTCAAAATATATACTGGTGGGCTTACCAAATGTTTGCAGGCCTTGGTGACTGACAACGTCGATAAGTTTATCGTATGGAATCCAGTTCGCGCCTTTGCAGAGCTGAATTGGTCCAAACTCTGTCATTCCCAAAGGAATGGAAAAGACTGTGTATCCCACCCATCCAGCTCAGACATGTTGATGCTGAAAGGCATATTGTTCAACATCACATCAGCGCCCCATATATCTTCAGCCGTCCCTGCAGCAGAGTTCGTGGCTGGAAAGTTCGGGAGCAACATTCCGTTTAGACAGGGATCCATGCGCTTTGGAAGCGACGTTGCAAACATTGCCGGGATGACAGTGCCCATGTCCTGCCGCTGCTCAACGCCATTTCCGGAATCTCCTTGAAGGTAGAAAGACGCTGACAGGATTTGATCATCGCCGGGCTGCGGCATACTACCGCTAGCCCCTTGTTGATTGCCGTCAAGGCTGGAGGAACTGGTAGCATGATTGATATCGTGCGCTCCCGTAGTAGCGCCTGCGATGTTCGGGTATACCGCTTGTCCCGTCGATGGGTTGTTGCTCTGCACGTTCGCATCGCGGTCGCCAGGTTGAAATGCCTCCAGGCCCAAGTCCTGGCCGAGTAGGCCCAACTGCTCGAAGAACTCGGCTGCGGCATTATTGCCGTAGTCACACATCTCCCTAAGAAGGCGCCATGCCGTCTCGGCTTCATCTCTTGTTCCAATGATATCGCCCAGCTTGAGAGCCACTGAGATCATTAATACCATGGTTGACGTGAACAAAATCAAAGCGTCTGTGTAGCCGAACATGGCAATGGAGCCGTCCACCCACATCTGAATGAGGATGTGGTTGATGGTGCGAGCGGCGTGGATGCAATCATCCGCAAGTGCTGTAGCAACTTGAGGAACCCCGCCTCTAGAACTGGACGTCTCGCTTTCCTCTTGAAACTTCTTCGCATACTGCTGGAAAATGAGGAAAAGAACCGGTCGCGTTGCAAGTATAACACACTGGGGATTGAGAGCAGTCAGTTTACGCCACTAAGAATACTCAATGTGGGGTAAGAGAGCCAACCTGATTAAACAGAAGATGCAGTGAGCATATTGCCCTCGAGCTGGTATTCGACGAGGTCATTTTGGCCTCACTCGGGAGACTGTCATTCCACCCTTTCAGACGTGTGAAGATACTGTGTACCGTCTGCAAGAATGATGGGCCTCGAGGCGACCATGACACCACGTACATATCTCGGGATATCATACCAACGATCTTAGCCAGATTCAGCTGGGCGATCAAGATCGTAGGGTTCGGAAATTCCATCTTCTCTGCTTCTGTAAGGCCGTCCCAAGATGGCAGTGCTGTGCTAATGTCTTCGTCCCTAAGCATCACTGGGTGACCAAGCTTCGAACTGCACAGCCGTTCCAGATAATGGACTGTCCACCAAACCCGGTTACGGTGCTCTTTTTCCGCTGCAGGCATCTGCTGGGCGTTGACGTTTCGGTGCAAGCCCAAGGCAATGCTAACTCTAAGAGCCAATCCAATATAGGCATACGCCGAGTTGGTACGGTTAAGGGCGTCTGAGTAAAGCGACTGAAGGACTCGTAAGTGCATATCCAAGTGAAAAGACATGAATACCATAGAATTGACACCGTAAAAAGCAGATAATGGTGATTCTCCGGGATCTGTGGATGCGAGAGGTGTGAGCTTACAACGAGGAAGAGAGTCTCCACGTAGAGGACATTTGGTGTCTCGTACTTGTCCTGGAGCAGAGACATTGCCGTCAAAAAGTATGTGGTTCCTGGGCGTAGATGATCAGTTTACGATTTCAAGGGGAGCATGAAACGGCTTACCCGGACTTCTGCCTTCTGCCAACACGCCGGCGGAGTTATTTGTGTAAAGCTCACCCAATGCGAATAGAAGAAACAGCCGGCAGATCCAGAGCGGGTCTTCATCCTGGGTTGCATAGAACGTGCTGAGTCGGTGTAAAAAGGCTGTTTCTAGGTACAGATGATGTGAAGTTCCAAGAAAGCGCTTCACCAGTCGTATTAGAATAAAGGCGTATTGTTTATCGGGCAGCTGGAAGTTGGTGCCGACCTTGCGAGACAGAGTAGGATGCTGGAAATATCTATGTTGCGTCCGTGGCGGGGCAGATCGGTCATGTCCTCGGATGGATTCACGCATCTTCATACCAAAAGCAATGCCTGACGCGTCCCCGAGATATACAGGTCTCGCCAGATAGCCGGACTGGACAAGTTGTGGACGTTCCATCACCAGCGGGTTCGTGATACTTGAGCTTAATGCCTCAGTTGAAGTGTCCTGTGGGGATTGAAGTTCGCCAGCTGAAGCTGAGCTCACAACTGGAGATGCGGCCGGACTTGTCGTTTTATCCTTGAAGAACCTCACCTGTTCCTCTAGCCTTTGCAAATATCTAACCCATCTTCGTCAGAGCTGTAGATTGTGCTTTTGAGCTTCCTAACTAGGAAGAGATTACAGGTTGAGGAGCTTACCGCTGAGATACTTGGATTTTCCGGTCCTTGACAGGATAAATGCAATCCACCATTTTCGTAGAGTTTTGGCAGCTTTGACACGGACGTTCACCCGAGCATTTGATCTTGTATGAGTGACATCGGAGACATCTATTCAGAAGTTAGCAGTGGAACATTCTGGGCTTCGTGCTGTGCTCACGCGACGTCACCTCGACGCCTCCGCGAAATCGGTGAATGAGATACATCCATCGCCACGGTGGTGGGCACAATACAAAATCAGAAAGCTGATGGCACTTCTAGCAATGTTCTGCATGAGAGAAAGGGCATAGAGTCTATCTTGGAATCTTTGTGATGTTGTAATCTCGAGAAGTGCCAGGCACAAGCGCAGATGCACAACAGATATCATGATATGATGGCAGGCTTGTGGGCATGGGCGAATATGATTGCGGGGTTACGGGTACTTATCAGGGCCAGGTACCCAGGCGGCAGTGACTGGTGCTCCTGCCGGTGCCAATTGTGGACCTGTGGGGTGGTTCGACAGCGTCCCTGGCCCGCGAGAGATAAGCATCGGCGGAGTACTGTGGTCCACTCCCTACCGAGTGAGTTCTCTTGACAGTGCAAGCAATAAATAGTTTACAGTAGTAGACGCTTTGATAGACTTAGTCTGACTAGTCTTCTGCCATAGCACCTCGGACTCCGAATCTCCAGCTCCCAATGTCACGCTTTGCTCTAAGGTAAACCCCCTTGTCCATCCTCACCAGGTTCCCCAGATCCAGTAGGGCAGACTACTTGAAGGTCCCATCGTTTTCCGGAAGCGGAAGTTGTCATCCTCCTTCTCAAAAAGTAGTCTCAGCGCTGCTCTGTCAATAAGAGTACCTGAAGAAGACGTCGTAATCTCCCATCTCGGGATTCGGCTGCAATACACGACCTTCTTGTTCCGCTTTGGCGATGATTCTACCTCGCCGTCGATTGACAATGTTAAAGCTGACCACCAGAGTCACGACCAGGCACAAACCAAGTGCAGCAAGACCCATGCAGATTGAAAGACCCCGAATATATCGAGGAGATGTCGGCGTTGTAAAGATCTGGCCGGTTACCACCCCAGAAGTGTTTGCTAATGTCAGGCAGAGGCCGATCATGCTGGCCCGTTTGTAGTGCCGACCTACATTGTCGCAAAGCCACATAATCAATAAAGCCACGGTAGGGTAGATTCCCATTGCAACTAGCACCTGTCAGCCAACCTGTGAGGACACCACGGGACAGTGACCATACCAACTAGGACCATGTTAGTAATCCAAGCTCGTATACAACAGGGATGAAAAGAGACACTGACCATAACAAGCAAAGTAGCGGACACCAACGGTTTCGACCGATATTAGAATCGCATATCCCACTATCATGCAGACAAACCCTGCACCGATGGGGATGCTACGGGTCGCAAACCGGTCGGATGAGACACCAGCAACAACGAAGACAGCCAAAGCCCACACATAAATCGGGACCGTCAGCAAATTCGCGTGCACCGAGGTGTATCCCATGCCTTTGAGGATTGAAGGCAGGAAGGTAGTGAAGCTGTATATGGTCAAATCGCCACAATACAGGATGATGAAACTGATGCACAATTAGCTTTTGGTCTGGACAAATGACGAGAGGAAAGAAAGAAGTCTTACAAGGCATAGAACTTCGGGTCCTTCACGGCCTTGAGTGTTTCACCCCACGTGAACTTTTCTTCAATGCCCCACTGAGGGTTTGAACTGTAACGAAGTCTCATCATCTGCTTTTCATCGTCGCTTAAAAACCAGGCGTTCAGGATATCCCCAGGAAAGAACCAAAGAAACACAGGTATCACGCAGAGTGTCAGAAGGCCTTCCACAACAAAAAGCCAACGCCATCCTGCAAATCCTGAGGGTCCGTTGATCTGAGTAAGACCGTACGCAAGCAATCCACCGAAAGCACTTGCAATGGCACTCCAGGAGTAGACCATGACCATGCGGGTGCCTCTTTCTTCCCTTTTGTAGACGAGTCCGAGATAGGTTTCCAAGCAAGGAATCAGCCCAGCCTCGAAGAACCCGAGGAGAAGGCGGCAAGTGTAAAGACCTTGCCAGTTCTTGACGAAGCCCATTCCGAGCGTGACCAGACCCCAGCATGTAGCACAAGTGGCCAGCAGAGGTTTAGCACCGACAATCTTCAAAAGAACCGCCGTTGGACCCTCAAAGGGCACATAGGTCGCGAAGAGTAAGGTGACGGCAGTGCCGAACTGGTTACCCACAAGGCCAAGGTCCTTCGACATACCGGCAATGTTTGCATTTCCAATGTTGCCCCTGCCCAAAAACAGTCACACGATTTTCTTTCTATGCCGTAGTAGATAATCTCACCTGTCCAAGTTGCAAAACATGTACAAGATACCGATAAGGAGCAGCGCGTAGTACTATAGCAGAAGTCAGAGCCAGCACTCCATGGTGATGCACAAGTTAGGGCTCACTCACATCGAACTTGCGCATCATCTTTTTCTCTTTGGCTGGGTCAAGTATCATGGCAACGCCCAGTTCTTCGGCTGAATTCTTGCGATCATTGCCTGGCTCAGAAGGCTCAAGCATGATATCCATGTTCTTGCCCTTGTCTGACATGTTTGCTAGCTAGTTAGCAGAAAGCTGGCTCCTCTTTGTTGAAAACAGAGAGGACAATTACTGTATAAGATACTTTTGTGTTTGGTAGAAGCTCGATGGTCAAGGAAAACGAGACAGATTCGCGCAAGCAACCCCCCTTGCTTTATGCTTCTGATCTCCATGTGTGTTCTGATGAGCCGAATGCTGTGAACTGACAATCCTTATCAGTGGCACAAATGTCCCTTGAGGTCTGACAGCTATACGGTACGCGGAGAAACCCTCTGGAAGGACAAAATTGAAGCTAGAGGTGGATTAGTACTAGACAAGACTTGTTGTGGTTGGACTACCGGCATAAGTAAGCAAGATGCCGCCGGCACAAAAATGACTTTGCCGATAGACGGGAGGTTGAGGACGTGCTAAGGAAAATCAATAACCTCTTGACCACTTACATTGCATATCTTCTTATCGGCTATGCTGTCAAGGAGACTCTTCGTCCTACCGTTGACGATATAATTGCTTTGTCGTTCGATGGTGAGGACTTAGGTAGGGGAAATTCTTGCACCAGCACCACTTGCATGGCCTGCTTTGCCGTCTTGTCTGTGCATTTGTCGACCGGCTTCCCAGTCGCGCATTGATGACCGGCTTCGGCAAGTACTAAAACGTTGCCGGTGTAGAGAGATAAGCTCGTAATTCCAAGAACAAGAGGCGAACATTGGTACAATACATATAGCAGCTGCGGTAGCAAGCCTTGGAAATGGTAAAGGACATCACACGGCAGCCTGATTCAGCACACGCAGGACTCTGTAGTGTGCCCACGCCAGGTCAAAATCGAACATGCCGTCCATCTCCCAGAGCGGCATCAGAATTGCCATTGACAGGGGAGGGACATTCTGCGATTTGTATGTGCTCTATTGCAGACCAAATACTACAGTCATGCTAACACCACCGGTGTAGCTGGGCTTCAGTGCCCGGATCATCTGAGGACATCGTCTTCAAGTTGCTGTCAGTTAGTCCGGAGGAATACAATGACGCTCCAACGGAAGGCATTCGCCAGATCTTGGAAAGAGCCACCGGCCGACCACTTCCACGCGGTCAGCCAATCCCTCTCGAAGATGTCGAGTCCATCCGTATGGGTACGACTGTCGCCACCAAGTCAGTTGCTGCTGCTCCCACTCTCAAGTCATTATACTCCAGGAGAATACTAATGTGGGTTCTGCGATAGCGCGCTGCTGGAACGCAAAGGTAGACGTGTCGCGCTCGTGACCACCAAAGGCCTGCGTGACTTGCTTGTCATCGGAACTCAAGCACGTCCACACATCTTTGATCTCTCTGTGGAGAAGCTCGATCAGCTATACGAGCGAGTCCTGGAAGTTGACGAGAGGGTCACGTTCGAGGCTGCCGCTGAAGACCCCAACTCTCCACAGATTGACATGCGTGACCCTGAGCTGACTATCTGTAACACCGGAGAAGTCATTCGCATCATCCAGAAACCTAACATGGATGTGATCAGACAAGATCTAGAGTCCCTCTGGCTAGATGGCTTTCGGGATCTTGCCATCGCATTTATCCACTCTTACGCTTACCCGGACCATGAGCTCGCCGTTGCCGAAATGGCTCGATCACTAGGTTTCAACATTTCCGTCTCATGTCAATTACAACCTTCTATCAAGATCGTTACACGCGCGCAGTCTGCTGTCGCGGATGCTTATCTGTCTCCAATCACCGCCGAATACCTTCAAAGCTTTGCACAGGGATTCAAGGGCCAACTACAGGGCCTTCATAGCAACAAGCTCCTCATCTCTCAGTCAGATGGAGGTCTCACGACTTTCAATAAATTCACTGGGCTCCGTGCTATTCTTTCCGGACCTGCCGGCGGAGTGGTTGGGTTCTCTAAGACATGTTACGATGCTGACGAAGGGACTCCTGTTATTGGATTCGATATGGGCGGAACCAGCACCGACGTTTCTCGCTTTGGCGGCTCTCTGGAGTACACATTCGAGAGTACCGTGGCGGAAGTAACAATCCAAAGTCCGCAGCTGGACATCAACACCGTTGCTGCGGGGGGCGGCTCTATCCTCGCGTGGAGGAACGGGCTGTTTAACGTCGGGCCGGAAAGCGCTGGTGCCCACCCCGGTCCTGCGTGCTATGGTAAGGGAGGTCCTTTGACTGTTACCGACGCCAACCTATTCCTCGGTCGCATCATACCAAGCTACTTTCCTCGTCGCCTAGATCACGATATCGTCAGTGCGAAGTTCGAGCATTTGACGACGCAAATTAATATTGAGAAGCGTACTGAAACTAAGGTAACCACCGAAGAGGTCGCAATGGGCTTCCTATCGGTGGCTAACGCGGCAATGACAAGGCCGATACGAGCTTTGAGTGAAGGTAGGGGATACGAGACCGCAGGACACAACTTGGCCTCGTTTGGGGGTGCTGGAGGCCAGCACGCTGTTGCCATTGCCAGAGATCTAGGGATTCGACGAATTCTCATTCACAAGTACTCTAGTATCTTGTCGGCCTATGGCATGGCATTGGCGGATGTGATTGTCGAAATGCAAGAACCGACGTCGTTGACCTTCGATGGGCAAGCACAGACCGAAGAATTTCTCCAAGGTCGGTTCAAGAGCCTGCAGGAGAGGGTGGACCACGGACTGCGCGAGCAAGGATTCGACAACCACAATATCGAGCACGAAAGATTCTTGAACATGCGATATCAAGGGACTGACACGGCCTTGATGACCGCAGAACCATCAAAAGAGGGCGAAACCTTTGCAGATGCCTTTGTGGCCCGACACAAGCGGGAGTTCGGCTTCATCCAGCAGCGCGAGATCCTGGTCGACGACATCCGAGTCAAGGGGGTTGGTAGGAGTCAGGTTGAAGACCTCATCAGCCCTTTCGCCGAGCTGGAGTCTCTCCTTAGCAAGGCCGTGCATCCCAAGTCTTCCGAGACATGCAAGGTATACTTGGAACATGAGGGTTGGCGTCAAGTTCCTCTTTACTTACTGGGCGACCTGGAGCGTGGCTGCGAGCTTCAGGGTCCCGCCATGATCTTGGATAAGACACAGACGATTTTGTTGGACTCGGCGTGTCGAGCCAAGATTCTGCGTGAGCACGTACTTATCGATCTTGTCGATGTGCGTCGCAAGGAAGTTGACACGCAAGAGGTCGACCCAATCTTGCTATCGGTCTTTGGACATCGATTCATGAGCGTGGCAGAGCAGGTGAGTTTTCCCATTGATCCTCGATCCTTAAGGCAATGCATGTATGTCATTGCACGATGTCCGCTGCGTGATCCAAGCTACTGAATTTGTGGGCCCCTGCTAACCTAGTCTGTCTTTGCGGTTTCGATAGATGGGCCAGACTCTACAGAAAACAAGTGTCTCAACCAATATCAAAGAACGTTTGGATTACAGCTGCGCCGTCTTCTCCGCCGCTGGAGGCCTCGTGGCCAATGCACCTCACATACCTGGGCATCTCGGGTCTATGAGTACGGCGATATCGTATCAAGCCAATCGGTATAAAAAGGGAGAACTCAAGCGAGGAGATGTGCTTCTTTCGAATCACCCCATAGCTGGCGGAACCCATCTGCCCGACCTTACAGTGACTACACCAATCTTTGCTGGAGTGGACATCGACAACCTAGAGATCTTGTTCTTTGTCGCAAGTCGTGGGCATCATGCCGACATCGGCGGGATCACTGCCGGCTCAATGCCACCAAATTCGACTGAATTGTGGCAGGAAGGCGTCGCCGTGGAGTCATTCAAGATGGTCAAGGAAGGTGTCTTTGACGAGGAGGGGCTGAGGAAGATCCTGTTCGACGAACCCGCCAGTCACCCCGGCTGCAGCGGTAGTCGAAACTTGAAGGACAATATCGCCGATCTCAAGGCTGCTGTGGCTGCCAATGAGAAGGGAATTCAGCTTGTCAATACCTTGGTCCGAGAGTACACCTGGCCCGTGGTCAGGTACTACATGGAGGCCATTCAGTCCAACGCCGAGATGGCGGTACGGACGCTCCTCAAGGATTTCTCGAAACGTTTTCAAGGTAAAGTTCTCTGGGCGATCGATTATATGGACGACGGAACTCCGCTCGAGCTCAGCGTGCGTATCGATGCCACGGACGGTTCGGCAGTATTCGACTTCACAGGGACTGGTCTTGAGGCTATGAACAATCTCAACACCCCGATAGCTGTGACGGTCTCTGCTATCATCTACTGCCTGCGGTGTATGTTGATGGTCGATATCCCCCTGAACCAGGGTTGTTTGGCGCCCATCAAGGTCATATGTCCCGACAAGTCGCTATTGGCACCTAACCTGAAAGCCGCCACCGTGGCGAGCAACACCGAGACCAGCCAGAGGTTGATCGATCTGATATTCAACGCGTTCCAAGTCTGTGGCGCCAGTCAAGGTACCTCGAACAATCTAACCTTTGGCTACGGTGGCAAGGGCCTGGACAGCAAGGTCACGCAAGGTTTCGGCTATTATGAGTCCATCGGTGGCGGATCTGGCGCGGGTGCCGACTGGCAGGGACAGTCTGGGTCGCATGTGCATTTCACCAATACGAGAATGACGGATCCGGAGACCCTGGAGCGGAGGTATCCCGTGCTTCTACGAGAGTTCGCCATCCGCAGAGGCAGCGGAGGCGCCGGTCGGAACCGTGGAGGCGATGGCCTAATTCGGGACATCGAGATGCGTCGCGCCATGGAAGTCAATGTGCTTTCAGAAAGGCGCGTGTTCCCACCCTACGGCATGCGAGGAGGCAAGCCGGGACAGCGTGGACTGAACCTGTGGATCAGGCATTACGAACACGAAGGCCCGGAAGCGACGCGGACGATCAACATGGGCGGCAAGGCGAAAGCATTCATGAACAAGGGCGACCGTATCATTGTCATGACCCCTGGAGGAGGCGGTTATGGCAAGGATCCGAATGAAGTCGACGCGTTCGAGCTGGAGGACGAGTTTCGGCTTTTCGACGCAGGAAGGAAGAACAAGGGCAATATAAGAGGTAGTGTGGCTGATAAACTGGCCGCCGCTCAGTCGAACTGAACTGGCGGTCGCGTTGGCTAGTCCTGAACATCATGTAGCCTGTAGAATGAAGCATGAACAATAGCTTGAAGTCAAGGCACCCGTGGTCGCGAACTTGTTGGACCATGCAGTTATCTCGTTGATGTACCCCTTGCCAAACGGTGCCACACTTGTTTCGGAAATGGGCTCGCCGGTCGTCCAAGGGATTGCCGGTGAGCTTGGTTGATATAAGAGCAAGAACAATGTTGTCCCTTCATTCGAATTTTCTCGTCCGACGACTCATCTATATCTCTCATAAGCCAATTCCTCGCGATGTCTCTTCTCGACAATATTCACCACAGGCGGATCATACACAGCCTCCGGTGCAGAATCCCCAAGGAGAACTTGCTTCTCATGCTTCTGCGCTTCCTCCTTGGTCATAAGAACCAGATCAGCCATAGGCAACTTAATCATTTTTTGCCCTTCTTTCAAATACGCATCTTCGACTCGAAACCCTTCAGCAGGCTTGCGCCATCTAATCAGGGCCAGCCTGTTTCCAAGCCCGGAAACGACGCTCTTGCCCCGGAAGACCTCCTCCACCAGGTAGGCCACATCGTCTCTGCTGACTGGTATTCGCAAACCGACGGCCTCTTGACCCGGACTGGATCGGACCAGGCGCTCTTCGAGTCCTTGCAAGGCTGAAAGTATGCCATCGTGCATCCTCTCTCGCCCTTTCTCGCCGACCCGATAGTCCATTGGGTACCCGGCGATGCTGCAGATGACATAGTTCGCAACCGTATATCCAAATACAGCTGGCATCGTGCCCAGAACAGGCAGGATTCTGACCCTGAATTCAGGTAGAACACCGAGTTTGTCGACGTTGCCTTTCTCCACTTCTTCATCTGCGATGGGCAGTAGTTCAGCTTTGCCTTCCCCAGGCTTCTCAGTCGAAAAGACAACAGGAATACCATCCTTAATTCCTTTGACTCGCAATCTCCGCCGCGTAGCCTTAGATAAGGGGTCTTCAATACTTGTCGAAATATCTCCGACCTGTATTCGCGTCGGGTCACTTTTGCAGCCTGCACCCATCGAGCTTATCACTTTGATCCCTTTGAGTGCACAATATTGCAAAAGTGAGACCTTGGTGTCGATGTTGTCGATCGCATCGACCACAAAATCGGGCTCCGTGCGATCTTCGTCGTCTTGAAGTTCGTAGTCCCAAACTCCAAGTAGTGCCTCTGTCGACTGCGAGCTCAGCAGCTCATTTCGACAGTCGATGCTTACCCACGGACATATTTGTTCCAGTCTCTTTCTTATGCAGTGCACTTTCGGAGTGCCAACATCCGCGAGAGTAGCCAGAGCGTGCCTGTTCAGGCTGCTCAACGTGACTTGGTCGAAGTCGATGATTCGTAGCCGTGACACGCCGCTGCGAGCAAGTGCCGCGACACAGTGACTTCCAACGCCTCCCAGGCCGACAACCACGACAAAAGAATTGCGCAGCTTCGCTAGTCCTTCGTCTTTTAGAAACACCCTGTTACGAGCCAATTGTTCCAGTATGAGTTCTTCGTCGTAATGACCCTTTCGTGCCTTCGCCGCGATCTTGGCAGATCTTTCGTCTTCTTTGTTTGTAATGCTCTCACGCATGGCACCGCCATACTCCGTCAGCTGGGTCGCATGGTGCTCGCGTGATAGGTCTGGTATGGAGGCTTTGAGCTCTTCGGTTGCTCTCCGACGTTGTATTGCTGTCGCCGTGAAGATGACTGATGTAGCCGCGAAGGCGCCGACAGCTGCTGCCAGACCTAGCTGGAATGTCGTGGAGGTATTTCGTTGGAGCCATTGCGACATGGCGTGCTAGTTGCGATATCAGAACGAGCTACCACTCTCGCAGATACAGTGTTTCCCAAGCGCGGCCACCACGGCTAAAAATTGGTCACTGCATCGCCGGATATCTCCCTCTACTCCCACTGTCCCTTTCTACGCAGCAGTATCTGCCCGTGACCTGGTTTGTTGGAGGTAATACGAGTGCATGATCATATTGTGCCGGTCAAACATCCGAAGATCTGCCAAGGTTCCCGAGCGCATATATTATTCCGCTGCAGCCCACCACCACGACCACCAATTAGGTGAGGGGCACTACAATTCCCTTAGCCTTCTGCTATGATGTTATCCCTTGTTTATCTCCTTCGGGGCCTACGAAGTCCCAAAACTGTACCTGGGTAGGTATCTTTGGTCGATCTTTTACCATCATCGCCTTAATCTACGTCCCATTCTCTCGGACAGCCGTCACAGAATATTCTTCCAGAGACTATTCAGAGCACACGTTCGGGGATATGGAGTCCTCTGCCAGGTTACGCCTCCCGGTAAGTCTCTGCCTTCTCCGCCCGCTCGATGATCGGCGGCGGCTTAGCGATCCTTTGGCGGAAGATGTATCGTTTCATAAAGTATGGAAGTGACACGGTCAACTCATGGGTGATGAAACTTTTCGTTGGAACCGAGAAGACCTCTGCGAGAGACGTCAGCGTGAGGCCATATTAGACGAGCGATGTGTGACTTACGGTCCAGCTCTTCCAGGGTCAACTGTTTGGTCTCTCGCACGAAACAGAAGATCATGAACCAGGCGACGAGATTGAGCCCCGCATAGAATGCGACTAGAGAGTCATGGTCAGTGGACTCACATCGAAAATGCAACAAGAGCCCGCTTACAAGCTCCAGTTGGAGTCATGACGGTCTGCATTCGAGGGAATGTCAAGCTCAGGATGCCAGCTACAAAGACATGTAAGTCAGGTCTCAATGGACAGGATTTTCTGAGATGCCCACCGAAAGTATTGTTGATACACACAGCCCAAGCCATCCCTTGCTCTCGCTGGATGGTAGGGAACACCTCGGCAGAGTACTGGAAAGCGACTGGGCCTTCACCCAAAGAATACGCAATAGTGAAGAGGTAGACGAATCTGTGCGACGTTAGTATTCAGCCGAGCATTGCCAATATCCCGGGCAACTTACAAGACCACCGGCCCAATCTGTGAGCCACGGCTACCGGAGGTCTTCAGAAGAGACAGGCCGCCAGCTAGTAAGAAGATGGACATGAAGGGAAAGGTCTTCATGATCGTATGAGTCAGTCATCTCTGCACACCAAGCTCATATCACGCCAACTTACAGCCAAAGTCAAGGTTCGTCGGCCTTTGGTGTCAATGAGGAACAAGGTTGGGATCGTCGAAACAACCAGAATGGCACCGTAACCCAGGGATGCGTATAAGGCCTGGGTAGCGGTGTAGCCGACATTTTCGAAGATGGACGAGCTATAGAACGAGATGACTGCCACGGTGTCAGAACTTTTGTTGACGTGACAAGCGGCGAGTGACTTACTGTTGATGCCGCACATCTGCTGAGCGATCATGACAGTCGAGGCACCATAGTTGGCTCGTCTGATCCTGGGCACGGCGAAACAGTCCCGGAAACGGGCGAAATAGCCCGCGCCACGCGCCTCTCGGACTTCCACCTCGTATATCACCCACGAATAGTAGAAGTCACGTGCGGCGATGATGGGATGAGCGCGCAAGCGAGACATGGATCGAAACGCTTGAGCGTACTTGCCGTGCTTCATAAGCCAGCGAGGTGACTCGGGACAGAAAAAGATCCCAATGAGAAGAATGAAGGATGGGATGAAAGCGGAACCGAGCTGGAGACGCCAGGCGATGGCACCCACGTCTTTGACAATCACGTTGGCACAGAAGCCGAAGAAGATACCTGTCAATCATCAGCCAATGTCTTGCTCGGGTTGGACTTGACCTCACCAGCCACGACCCAAAGTTGCCAGAACATAACGAGGGCTCCTCGAATTCGAGCCGGGGCCATCTCGGCCGAGTAGATGGGAACCGTGGCATTCTTCGCACCAATACCGATACCCATGACGAATCGTGCCACTAGCAGTCCTTCCCAAGATGTTGCAAAGGCGGAACCAATTGGGGTGGCAGTGAGACAGCAGGCGGTGAGGAAAATCTCGCCTCTTCGGCCAAGGTAGTGGTTGAGTGGATCGACGATGAAGGCACCGCTGTATATCCAAATCAATCATCAGAACGGAGGTGGGAGCGGCGAACTCACATGAGACCAGCCGTAAGGAAGATGATGGCGTTGATGATTCCCACGACCCATTCGTCTCTCCCTTTCCCAGTCAGGCCGAATTCCTGAGGGAAGGACAAGTTGGCCCCGTTGGCTCCCGTCTGATCCCATCCCTGCGTGGCGGCTCCGATGGCGCACATCGTGATGGAATACCAAAGCATGACAGGGCCGTGCCACTTGTGGTCCCTTTCGTAAATGAGCGCCCTTAGCTCATCCTCATCAAGCTCGGTTATGGCCTCGACTCGGCTGGGGTCTCGTGCCACCAGAGCAGCTCGCCCGAACAGAGCGGCGTGCTCGGCCATTCCGTGCGACTCGGCAAAGGCCCGCGCTGCCGTCACCGTTTCCGCCGCGGAAATACGCTATGAAAGACAAGAGGGTCAAACACGGTGATGATTGGGGAAGAGAGACATGGCACAGACGTACCTTCAGGGGGTTCTCGACAATGTTGAGAGCGACGGACGGGCGCCCGCTACCGGCTACCGGCTCTGGAGCCTGAATCACCTTGCTCTCATCGTGAGAGACGTCAACCACCTGGTCCTCCCTGGATGCCCGCTTAGTCATGGTGGCAGGGAGCTAAGAGCAAACTATGTGACAATATTTTCTTCGATCAAAGGCTCTACGCAGAAGTCGTCCTCGGACTATGTATCGGGCAGACTTTTGTCACCTTATATGTTCTCTTTGCTCCAGACTCGCCCAAGGTTGTGGAGGGCGTAGAAGCATGGGGTTGACAGTGATTCTTTCTGCTGTGTGGCTGTTGAACTCCACTACGGCCTTACAATGTTCGGTTCGATCGGGCGCCACAGGTAGATCAGCGTAACGCGCGCCAATCTCCTGGATGCAGGAGACAACATATGGTTCGAGGCTGCGGAGGTGGACTGCCAGATCATCCCACCATTCTGACACTTCCAGCCGCGGTTTTCCTGGTGATCAAATGTGGAGTAGGAAGACCTTCGAGTCTGAGCCCATCTCTCGTAAGTATCCACAGATCTTCTCATAGCGTCTGGCCATGATTCGGCTGCGAAACGCTGTCCAATCACTGGCCTTGGTGTGCAGGACCGAACTTCTAACGCCTCAAGCCCAGCCTTGCCGACCTTTCCCAAAGAGCGTAGATGTATCGTCGTAGTGCTTTTGTTCGAGTGGTCCTTTCCCAGGAGATTGTACATTCCTTCCATCCTTACGAGCCTTCTGCGCCTGCAGGTATGACTGATGTCGCCACTCAAGAAAAGTCGAAAAAAATACACGACGGTTTGGCTTTTCGTCGTAACGCTCAACCTATCACGTTCACATTGCAAGACGACATCGAATCTCTTTCTCGTTCTCGTTCTTTCGCAACGTCCCCGCGTCGTATCGCAGACGAATCCCCAGACTTCTATCCTCCTAGGGAAAGAACTCCCATCCTCGTGACTGCCGTGCCACTTCATCGCCGTACACCCGATTGACCAAGCGTTTCGACGAAACCATGCTGGCCGTGAACGGATAGCTAAGAGCGGTCGTTGATCACCGTATCTCGTACTGTCACATCATATATACTTAATATCGTTGTACCGTTGCTTTCTGTGCAGTTCTGTCAGAGTATGTAGTGCACCGCCCTGCTTTCAGGCGCCATACTTCCAAGATTATCTTTGCTGAACGTACGTTCAATGATCATGTCGTTCCAGAATCTCACCGTTGCCATTGTCCAGAATCCATGGACTTCACTCCTAGGGGTCCTGCTCCTTGGTCTGGGTTACTTGTTACTCAGACCAGTCTATGTCTACTTCCGCGATCCTCTCCACCTCCGCAGGTTCTCAGCACCGAACTTGTTGGCAGCCATGACCCCATTATGGATGATGCGTGCAACATGGAGTGGAAAGAGATATGCATGGCTTCACCGAGAACATGAGCGCCTCGGCGACGTGATCCGAATCGGACCGTCTCACCTCTCCTTCAACGACCCTCGAGCCGTCTCAGACATATACGGGCATCAAGCTGCCGGCAAGATTGGCAAGGATGTCTTCTATGACACTCTTGCCGGGCAATACCACGATGTCTTTCAGTCCACCGATCGCGCAGACCATTCTCGCAAGCGGAAATACATCGCCAACTCGTTCGCCTTGAAAAACGTGGTCCGGATGGAGCCTTTGATTCGTGACCACGTCCGCACCCTGATAGCACGAATCGACGAGTGGTGTCAAAAAGACAACGCGGAACCTCCTCTGGACATGCGTCGCTGGTAAGTTGACACATCCTGGAAATTGATCACTCTGACGGTCTTTCTGTTCCAGGTTCAATTACCTGACATACGATGTCATTGGGTCAATGGCGTTCAGTCAGCCATTTGGATTCCTCCGCAACAGGTCAGATTCCAAGGTAGTCGAAGGGGTTGGAGAGCAGTACGAGGTCCCAAGTGCTATTGATGCTTTGATCTTTGGCCTCCGCTTCAACGTCACCATGGCACAATTGTCCACCTCGTTGGGAACAGTCAGGACGGTTAAAGCGTTGATCAGGTCAATTCCCGGGTTGGGTCGTTGGCTGGGAGCAGACAAGTCTGTCGATTTCGACAATATCTGCAAGCAACACCTACGTCGTCGCATCGAAAAGCCGGTAGACCCTTCCACAGACGACTTTATCCAATCAATCCTAACGGACAGAAATGGAGAGGAACGCGAAGTCCCTTTCTTGGAGCTGTTTGCTGAATCGGGTGTCATCATCGGGGCCGGCAATGCAACCACCACTGGTGCTCTTTCGAGTTCGTGCTATTTCCTGGCATCGCACCCAGAATGTTTCGCACGACTTCGAAAGGAAGTTGATAGTGTCATGCCATTTGCGGCGGGTGACCACTCGGACCTTGGCCAGGAGATTGTTCCCTACGACCTGATCAAGAACTTGCCGTATCTTCGCGCCGTCATTGATGAAACACTGCGGCTCCGGCCACCGATCTCCTTCGCCCTTCCACGCCGTGTCTATGCTCCCGAGGGTGCTGACATAGCTGGCCATCATGTCCGCCAAGGGACTATTGTCGCTGTACCTCCCTATACAATCCACCGCAAGGCGTCGCTGTATTCCGATCCCGAGGCATTCAAACCCGAGCGATGGTTCCAAGAGGAAGGCAGTTTCGATCCTGAGAAAGAGTCCGAGATCCATAACTTGAAAACATATAACATTGCGTTCAGTCAAGGGTCTCGAGCTTGTATCGGACGTCATATTGCGGTGGTGGAGGTCCAGATCTTGCTGGCAACGATGGTCAGGCGTTATGATATCAGCCTGGTCTCGAAGGGTCAACAGCTCGACATCTTCGAACAGTTCAACGCAAACCCAGGCCCCCTTCCACTCATTGTCTCGAGAAGGGTTGCAGCTTCTTAGACCCTTTCGTCCGTTTTTGTGAGTTCCTGTTTACACCGTCATGGATTCTGCGGGCGATGAGCGACCGTAGAGCCTTTTCAGTGTCGTTGTGACACTCAGAGTTAATGTCGATCGTTGAGATAACTGGGATATGTGTCTCGGTCAATTACTGTTCGTGCTGTCTGTAAATGGCGGACATGTCATGAATGTACATAATGTGATGTCTTCATCCCAGAAATAGTACTGAGTGTGCTCTACCGAGAGGAGCGCTTGGCGGTACGCTCCAAGAGTTCCTCACCGTCTCATGTGCGGTTTCCACGACCATCATATGTTGCCTCCTTGAGAATTTGGAAAACATGCCCTGAATGACGGCCTGATCTCTCGATTCTGCGGACAACCCGATCGTATAAAGTGGCCACAATATCGTCGACATTGGGCCTGATAGAGCACAAGTCCTCAGTAGGCTATCGACCGCAGAGTCGTATACACATTGCAGCGATTCTGCATCTGTGTAGTCCTCCCCTAAGCACGTCTTGTAGATAGTGAGAAGCGAGGTGTACTTGAATGCCCTCGCAATCTGCAGCATCGCTTCCTGGCCGCTGTCGGTTCGATCGATGGTCAAGGGAGCCGACCAGGAGCGCAGCTGTTCTTCCAAATGGCGTGCATTCATGGAGATATCCTCTCCATCGCTCTGACATGCTAAGAGGTCCGCGAGATTGATGATGAGGGGCCAGAGACTTCCACTCAAGCCAAAAATGCTGTCGAAGCCCGAGGATATCTCTTCCGGAAAATGATTGAATCCCAGCGGCCGCTCTCGCAGAGACAAGGAGGCCATCACATCAAAGTACTGGAAAGCCGTGGCCAGGTCGGATAGGCGTGTCGCAGACTGTGGTGTCCGCAGTATATCGAGTAGGGATTTGGCCCCTCGAAGATGGCAGCGAGCGATGCTGGGAGAGTTGCCCAAGACGATCTACAAAGAGTGAGCCAGGGCCTCACCATCAACCCCTCTACAGCCGACGTACCTCGTAGTAGATCAGCAACAAGCTCGCGATCAAACATTCTTCTCCTGATTGACCATCCGAGTCCGTTACCACCGAGTTCAAACAGGCAGAGAGAACGCGGAGAGCTTCTGATTGTAAATCGGTGGCATTGATTAGCGACGCCGTGCCCAGGACATGCAAATGCGCCGCGGCGACAGCTTCCACCGACACCCGAACGAGCGGCGAAGAGTGAACCAGTGGAAGTATATGAGAGAAGAATGGGTTCCTGTGATTGGGAACCCGGAAGGTGACAAGGTCCGTGAAGCCCGTTCGGAAGTGGTATACAAAATTGGTGTCGGTGACCGCGATCGATTTGGTGATGGGAGTTGTGTCGCAACGCGCCAATGGTAGAAGTCGACGACTGCTGGATATCTCGAGGTAGATCAATATCATATCTCTCACTTTCAGGGACCATCACTTACAGGTTTGGCGAGTACTTCTTGACCTTTCGGCTCTGAGTACGTGCACTCTGAATTGGTCTTCCGACACAGGAAGCACGCCGGTCGCACTTCGTCACATTTTTTTCGTTTGGCGCGACTACGGCGAAACTATGAGCAATGTAGAGCTGTTGAGGGAGGAAACATAGAGATCGAGAGGTTGAACAGGATACAGAGGATGTTGTCTCGTACCAATTGACGCAGCCCCTTCGTGACCTCTGCTCGCCGGACATGCTCAAGACGATGAACCCACCAACTCAGAGCCGTAGAGGAAGTCCTCCCTAGGAATCAAGTGCAGTATAGTGGGGTGACTGAATGTCTAATTCAACAGCGCCGGACAAGGAGGTTTTAAGAGGAGGTCCATTATCTAATGAGGAATGTGGTGTACAAGTCTCCCCCGTGGGGTAGAAAAGAGGAAGATACAAAGTACGAATACGGATACTTTGTACCGTGGAAGCGAGCATCTTGGCTGGGGCTTTCCGGACGTAGATCAGATTGATCAGTGTTCTGGTTTGTGCATACCTGGTATGTTCCTTCTCGTTGCTCGAAGTGTCGGATGCTAACAGCTGGATAGGTTGCAGTATTTGTATCTTTGGGATAGTTCACGTAGGGGCTTTTGCACCTCAGTCATTGCCAGAACGTTGCGAAATCTAGTTGCTAGAGGTCGTTAAGCAACAATGGTCTATTGATGTGACAGGGACGGCACCTCGGAGAACATACTAATATTTGCAGTACCATTATATCGTAGAAATAGGTACGCCACAAGCACCATACCTACCACAGGGTGTCTCTCCGAAATCTCGAAATCCACTCCCCGCATCAATTTTTCCACAGTCTGCACATGCGACACCTCGTCACCCTAACGACAATCCTTGACTTCAGATCAAGCTCATCCCTATACCACGCAACTGCAAGGCCACGTCCCCGCTTCTTTAGTTACAACCTCTCACGCTTTGCCGAACTATTGGCTGGCGCAGTTGCCTTTTCGTCACCCCAATCATACACGAACACTCAAGCCAGCGACTGAGCAAAGTTGATTGCTAGCAACATCTCACCATGGCGCGCAATTCAGAAAAGGCGCAGTCTATGCTCTTTCGATTCCGAGCCGCACAAGCCGCAGAATCAGGACTCCTACCAAGCTCATCACTACGCAGACCCAAAGCTCCCAGCACAGTCACCACAATTCCACTTTGCGAAAAATGGCGTGGTCAAATCCTGAAAGAAGTGTCGCGCAAAGTGACCAAGATCCAAGACGAAAGCCTGTCCGACTTCCAAGTTAGAGATCTAAACGACGAGATCAACAAGCTTATGAAAGAGAAATGGGGTTGGGAGCGTAGGATAAGAGAGCTAGGAGGGCCGAACTACATGCGTGGAGGTGGTACGGTATTTGACGACCAAGGACGAGAAGTTCCCGGAGGTGGAAAGGGCTACAGATATTTCGGCAGGGCACGAGAATTGCCTGGTGTGAAGGAGATGTTCGAGCGTGCCGCGAAGAGAAAAGTCCATGGCGATGAAGACGACGCCAAACCAGGGCAGGATATCAATCGCAAGAACCTGGACGCTAAGTATTTCGGATTCGGCTTGGATGAAGAGGATGGGTCGCTGCTGAAATATGAGCGGAGGAAAGAGAAAGAGGCGGCCGAGAGAGTAGCGAAGCTGGCGGAGGCGGAGGATGACACCGACGCGGATTGGGAGCCTTTGCCTGGCGATGCTGGTGATGGGGTAAGGTGGCGGCTGCCGACGCTCGAAGAAGTGCAGGACGAGCTTGTGGACAGGAGGAGAAGACAGTTGCTTGACAGACTGGTATGAATTCCGGATGAGACCACTGTTATTGAAGCTTGTCTATTCAGCACGAGGATTATACCACGAATGGTGCACGCAAGCCGGGATGTAAGGGTTCATTGCGACTGTTTCTAACATCGGTTCTCTCTCTGAGATGCCAGACGACAAAGCTTAGGCTGACCGATTGGCAATGCCCAGCAAGAAGATGCGACACGACAATCTTCGACACCACCAAGGCGCTCGTACATGAACCGATATGATACTTGCATTGTCCAAGCCTGCAATCTCTTGAATGTCTGTCTGAAAATCCCGTTTATTCAGGTCGAACCTGGTTCCTGCATGTACCGCTAACAGTACTCCTTGCTCTTCTTCAGTCGGCTTTCAACAATAGATGTACTGGTAAGCCTGAGTCCCGGCAGAAGCATCAACCTTCACAACGACCTCAATACTTGCTGAAAGGAAAGACTTGGTTGTTTCATCCATCATCTCCATGGATCCGACAATCTCTTGGAGGCCACTGTTCGCGCCGTTCAGAACGGTGCCGCCCGCAGTATTGATAATGACCTTGATATCGCGACTTCCAGACCCGTTGGTGGACTGACCGAGGCAAGTGAAGATGATATCGACGTTCTTGTTGCCCTTGTTGCCACCGATGAAATTGAGGACGCTTTGGCAGGCGCTGGAGAGGTAGAATGGGTCTGGCGCGTATTGAACGTTGATGTTGGCAGGATAGATGCCACCACAATCGGGATTGATGATATCAGGGTTGATATTGAGCTGAAGTTGGTCATCGTTTGCAGCTGCGGTAGCGTTGCGCTTGACGAGTCCTCCAAGAGCGGTGGAGTGGACGTTGGAAGTTTCCATCCGAGGCAGCACGGCCATTGCTTCCGTGGAAAGAGCAGAAGTCAGGACGACAAGCAACAGGAAGATGCCGTTCATTTTGGGATCCTTGAGTAGAGCCATTGAAAGCATGTCTTCAAAGGCAAGTTCCCACACAGGCGAAAGTGCCAGGATCATCAGGCAATGGCAAGTTTATGAGATAGAAAAAGAGCGGATGTTAATGCGTGAAAATTAAAGTCAGCTGAGCACAGTGATGTCGGAGGAAATAGTTGCCTGCAGAAGAAGGCGATGTTTCCAAAGGCCCTTGTTGGTGCTCCTTCTGGATTTATTGATCCTGCACTTTCATCAGTCTCGGATTTGGGCGGTATTGCTTCGATGTGGGCATGGTGCGTTCATCGAATATTTGAGCAAACATTGGTTGTGTATCTGGGACCTATTCTTCTTCTTCCATTGACGACCCTCCCAACGTCTGCTCGTCACGTTGGACAGTGTCTAGCTCTGTGCTTCTTTGTTGCTCGACGGCAGACACACTGTTATATCGAAAGCTTCTCATAGCCAAGGTAAAGATCTCGCATCGCTTACGACGACACCATCACCTGATCAGTTTGCCATCATTGGCTTAACACTTCTCCGGTCCGGTTTGCTCGACTCATCATCCACCATCGATAATGCAGCTAGCCTTTTCTCAACCATTCAAGAGAGCGCAACCATGCACTGAGCCGTACAAACATGCTCATCACCATGCGGAAGCAGAAGATCAAGCCCGGATCCGCAAGATCGGTCAGGTCAGCGAGTGGGAGCCACATTCCCTACCTAGCGATCGGCCCCCAGGGATCACCGCATACCCAAAATAGCAGAGAAAATGAAAAAGACCCTTGATGTGCTTCCATATCGATCCCATGGAGACGCAAGATATGCCGATGCCGCGTTGAGAGGCACCATGCATCTTCACGAAATCATGTGTACGTCCATCTCAGACACCGTCGTTGCCTGGAGTTTTGCCCGTGGACAGGAGTGTTTCTGGCCTTGATTCTCGTTGTAGGAGATTCATCCAAGAATATCTGCTCTCAGCAATTGTGCTGCTGTGAGCCTCGCTTCAGGCAGAAGCCTGCCGTGCTTGCCTGTTGTCGAGCCAGCAGTAGGCGTACCCTCTATCGTCCTCTCGGAGCAGCTAATAAGACGCGAATCGGGAGCATACAGACACTTAATGTCCGTAGGGAGGTCTCGAACTGATACGTAGAATCAATAGCTGCCTATATGTTCCCCAATTTAGCATACCCCACAGGTGCTTAATGGTGATTCAGGGGCACGATTATCTCCAGGCTGGATACCCCTTTTCCCGCCCCCAGAATGACTTACTCCATAAGGTACTGTACGAAATTTAAGACATGTCAAAGGTTGCTAGCCATTAACGGTACTGCTCAATTGCACCATCTCACAATCCAACCTCCAAACATGCTGCGGATGCAGATGGAGGGCCACACTCATTCTTGGACATGTTGTTGCGGACCTATCGTCGCTCTCGCACGCGCCGGCTGCTCTGGGTCGTAGTCTACCTCGCCCTCGCCGCACTCACCTTCGACCTCCTCAGCATCCTCAAGCGATACCGCGAATTCTCTCGAAACCTCACTTCGCATACCTTCACCGAGCCGTCGACTCTTCCTTCGCCGGTCCGGAACCAGAAGATCTTCATATGCGCCCAATTCTGGACGAGCGCAGGTATCATCCAAGAACGATGGGGCCAGGCATTACTCGATTTAATTGGCGTTCTAGGCAAGGACAACGTATACGTGAGCATATATGAAAGCGGAAGCTGGGACAACACGAAAGAACTTCTACAAGCGCTAGAAAAAGTCCTGGTAGAAAACAGCGTCCCGCGCACGGTCATACTTGACCCTACCACGCATGAAGACGAGGTCAATGCAAGCCCGCTAGATGAGCAGGGCAATCCACGCCCAGGATGGATACAAACCACCACCGTTGGAGTGGGCAAGGAGCTGCGCCGGATCCCATACCTCGCAAGACTACGCAACAAATCTCTCGAACCGCTCTTCGACATGCACGCTCAAGGTCATGATTTCGACAAGATTTTGTTTATCAACGATGTCGTCTTCCGCCCCAGCGACGTTTTGTCTCTGCTCGCCACAAACCAAGGCTCCTTCTCCGCCGCGTGTGCAATGGACTTCCACTATCCACCGGCCTATTACGACACTTTCGCTCTCCGTGACACTGAGGGCTACGGCAGCATAATGACTTCCTTCCCTTACTTCCGCTCGGTCGAATCTCGCGAGACCATGCTACAAGGCCGCGCGATAAAGGTCCAATCCTGCTGGAATGGCATGATCGCAATGGATACTGCCCCCTTCTACGAAGGTCTGCGATTCCGGGCGCTGCCAGATAGCCTGGCTTCCAAACACCTCGAGGCCAGCGAGTGCTGTCTCATCCATACAGACATGACGGCCATGAATCTCGCCGGAAACGGCATCTACATGAACCCGAGTGTTCGGGTGGGCTACACGGTCAACGCGTACAACTTAACCCACGCCGGGCCAGAGAAGACATTCGTCTCCTCGATGCAGTATGTGAAGGGAATGTGGCTGAACCGGATCAGGCGCAATGTCCTACCTACCGTGCCGAAGGTAATCAAAGAAATTGACACGAAGATCGCACGGTGGAAGAAGGAAGGCGGAAACTCGCTTGAGAAGCGTGAAGAGACGGGTCAATTGTGCATTATTGATGAACAGCACATTTTGATCTGGAATGGATGGAAGCATGTTTAGGCTTTGACCAGGTCGAATGACCTACTTGGATACACGGTATACATACCGTCAAGAAACATAGATTTAGCGCTTCCGCGCTATGCGACTAGCATAGGGGGCATTCTGAAATAAACTGGGAGCAACAAAGGTCGCACCAGAATTAAATATCACTTGTAACGCATTCCGTCCATGCGTAGTGTGCCAGCGTTCTCGTTTCCAGCCGCAGCCTCTCTTACATCTCCCCTACACCAGAATGCTCGTCGAATGCCGTCGCTCTGCTCGACACTCGGAGTTCGAGGCCTCTCAGTCACCCACACGGTTCTGCACCTTCATGACTGACACAAGTCTTCACTCAATGCAGCGGTCAGCACCGGGACAAGAAGCCTGGGGCCCGCTTCGAGACAGACCGCCAGCGAAGATTCTCTTGAACCATCTGACTGTGAGATTTGGCTCTCCTGATTGCCACTTCGCGCTTCACGACCTCTTGTGGACACAGCTAGTCATTGAACGGGGTCGTCTAGAAATGTCGACTTGGTCTCAACATACTTTCGACAGATATCGCTTGTTCCTAAATTGTCTCGTTGTAGATCTGTCCGCAGTCAAATGCAAATGGCGTACCATGGCTTCGAACACCTGCAAAACTGGTAACGCCACAACCAGTAGTTTGCTATCCATTCATGAAACGTTACAGCAACGCTGCTCGTATAAAACTTCAGTATTGTGTCAAACCATGATACTGTTCGTCGAGCGTCTCATAATCATCCTCCTGGTCCGGGTCCTCCCAATCCACAGTTTTACCCTGAGGTGCCGTGGGTGCTAAGATAGCCTTGCCTCTGGCCACTACTGTGGCATTTTCACCATCACCCTTCTGGATCCAGACATCCCATCTTTCGAGTGTGGCACGACCCTCTGATTCATGCTCAAGTTCTCGGAGTGAAACGATGTCCGAGGGCTTACAAGCGATGGTAATGGTTTCGTTGACGAATAAGGGCAACAGATTTTTGTAGTCGAATCCCGTGACCGTAAGACGGTGAGTCCGATTTATTGTGTAGAGTCCGTGGCCTTTTCGTAGTACTTCCAGCATGAGTACCGCAGTCAGCGGGCCATGAACAAGCAAGTTCGGAACACCGTACTCCCGCCGCGTGAAGTCGGGATCGATGTGAATCCTGTGATCATTGCTGGTGAGCGCGCTGAATCTGAAGAGCAATGCTGGCGTGGGCTTCATAGTCTGAGCATGAAAGCGTTCACCTGGTGGCGGTATTTTGCGGAGGCTGTCGAGAGATCTCAGGTTGGATGGGATGTTCCGCATGAAGCAAAGGTGCTTATCCTCACTGATGATAGGTTCTTTATCCTGTATGGGCAACAGATTTGTAGAGCCCGGAACAAATTCAGCCTCGTGGTACATTTTGGTCAAGGTAACGAATACTTTGGCATCTTCGTCGGCGGGGTTGCCAACCACTCGTACACTGCTAACTTTTTCACTCGGGAATATCAATTGTCGCTGGGAAGGGTTTATGAATGCCTTGTAGAATGTCATGGAACCACCAGCCCACACGCGGTATTTCCACTCATCGCCGGGTGCATATCGACGGTCGCCTCCATCTACGCAGAGATCTCGTTCTCTCAAAAATTCATTGAATGATACCTGTTGAAATCCAGGACGCACAATGCTGTGATGTGCCGCTAAAGCAAGGTGATCCTTAAGAACATGATAGAAACTGTTGATGTTATGTATGTCCCATGTGCCTGCTGGTGGTTTGAGACTTATGTCCCTGAGAAAGTCGAAAGGAGTCCCCGACCTTGGTTTGGTGTTCGAGGTACTATGTCTGACCCATCTCTGCCCAGATTGACGATGGAACGACTTGAAAGGTCTCAGAGACTGTCTCATAACGAGGAGAAGCCGAACCGGCGAGGAGATGAGAATGGTGACAGGAGAGCGACATCTGAGAGGATCGAAAGACAATCATCAGAGGACGAGATCCATTTGATCCTCCATATAAGAGCACTTATTTTATGAGGAAGTCGTAAGAGCAAACTTGTGAGAGCCATAACCGAGGTGATTTAACGAGTCACGTGCTACCGCGCATACTACGACGCGTCTCAGTACGACTTCGCATTTCCAAATAGTCAATAAACACACGCAGTCCACCGGACACTGACGATAGAAACATAGCTGTTGATTGTTCTGCAATGCCATGATGTCCAACGTAAGGCGACCATTACGCGAATTGCAGAACACGAAGACCCCAACGAGACACGAACCATCAACACCGCATGCCATCCGCGCACTGCAGCAACGAAGCGGTGCGAACACCAGAACAATACACAGGAGAAGGGCATACAGCGACACAGTACGGCGCGACTCAGCTCGGGGCATATTGAGACAGCTTGCAAAGATCACCGCTCCTTTGACCAAGAAGACCCTACGAACTCCGGCTACTGCGCAAGGCAAAGAAAATCAAGAACCGGGGAGGAACGGCACACTCAATGACGAAGTGGAAGAAAGCGCTTCCAAGAGACCCCGACTAGTCATCGAAGAGGATGACAGCTTCGAAGTTGTCTCCCCACCTCGTCATGAGCAGGAGGAGGATGACGACAGCGAGCTGCCTATCGCTCCCACCCCTTCGCAGCTTGATGATTCCACCATCACCTTCAAATCGATTGACTTTGCTGCCGCCGCACACTCCGACTTGCACAAAACGAATCAGCGGCATTCTTTCTTCAAACATGGCCATGAGAATGTTGACGAACAGGACGACGAGCCTACTATACTCACTGAAATGGGTCGTAGGGCAATCAGCGAAGAGCCAACAGGCCGCTTATCGCGTTACAGCTTCGGAAGCATACGAATGAGCGACTTTGGATCCGAACTTGAGGTTAGAAGAGAATCTGATTTTCTTCGGAGGAAGAAACAGAAGATATCGCCTGAATATAGGGTGCCTGAATATGACTACGAGCCTCTTGACTTTGGTGGAGAAACTGAACACTTGGAGGACTTGGGGAGATCGCCTTCTCCAGTCCCAGCTGATGAGAGCGCGGTGAGCATGTCGCCAGTCGATGTAAGCTTCCAATTGGAATTTGCCGAAGAGGAAGCGGCCTCCAGTCATGCTCAAGCCGGTCGACGGGATATTGTCCAAGACTCAACTCCGGACGAGGATCCGGAGCAGGTGCATGACGAATCCTTGATGGACATAGCAGCCGCTCCTGGAACATCTCCGGAACGCCTCCCGACGCTTGAGCTTGACCAGGTGGAAACGTCATCCCAGCCCCGTCGCAAGAAGCTGAAGATGACCAGGCACGGAACAACTGTGCCATCACTGCCCAGGAGTCTTATAAAGAGAGTAGCGATCGACGCCCAAGCCAGACTGGGGAATCGCAAACCGAAGCTAGGACAAGAGCATATGCAGGCCCTCGAACAAGCTACAGAGTGGTTCTTTGAACAGATTGGCGAAGATTTGGAAGCGTACTCGAATCATGCCCGTCGCAAAAAACGCATCGATCGTAGCGACGTGCATATGTTGATGCGACGACAAAGAGTGCTTCAAGGTGACGGTGAGCTCCAGAAGGCTGCTCAGGACCTGCTCCCAGATGAGGTTCTGGCGGACTTTGACGACGATGATGTATAATCTACTGTCATCACCAGTTCGTCACATGCCGGACTCTCCTTGCGCGATCCACGGGTCTCTTCTTGAGAAGCATCCACATCATGAGCGCTGTGGCAGCTGATAACGAATACCTAATGATTGATGAGTTATGAATCTCACGGGCACATGCTGGGTTGGCTTACCATGTAAATATGTACTGAACATGATTGTTTCTGAGGTTGACCTCTGCTGCTCTCCCAATCGGTATCCCTTTGGCTTCTCGATCATAGCTGACCAGAAGGTCTGGTGTCATGGTCTCTTCAATCCATATAGGCTCCGCGCCTGTGACAGTAGCCATTTGCGCAACGTCCGGAAAGTAGAATTTGCCCTTTTCTGGGACATTGTCAGGTGTGAACATGTTCTTTTTCCAAGGTTCTCTGAGCAGGCCGGAGACCGTGATTTCACCCTGGGGAAGAGATGAAGGATCCCTGTCTTGCTGGAACTTCTTGTCCCGACTGATCCAGCCTCTGTTGATAAGTATCGTGCTACCGCCTTCTCGCTCTAGAGGAGTGATGACCATAAATCCATCTTTTCCATCCTGCGTTCGGGGTCCTATCAACATTTCCTTGTCGTGCCGGAACTTCCCTGTCGCATATACCCTTCTGTAATCAAATTCATGGATCGCATCTGGGTCTATTCGCGGAGGGAGCGGTAATGGCGGTCGAACAAGTCGATCTTCGAACCTTGCAATCAATTTTGTCTTCCAATCCAACCTCTGGACCTGCCATGTTCCTAGACAAAATGCCGTGAACGGTATGACAGCGAGCACCGCAATCCCAAGCTTCGAATGCTTCTTGCCTACCGACACCAGTCTTGGAGGGGCGTCGACTATTGAGACGAAATCGGGATTGTCGCGGTTGGGTGTTGAATTTCCTGTTGAAGCATGGCGACGGGGCCTTGTTCGGTGGACGTCGAAAGCCCTCCTGAATCGAAAGAGCACTGTGCGCAGCACCCCAATGTCATGTTTGGCCATGCTGCGAGACCATATGCAAATGTCGGATGGTCGTTGGTAAGAATGTAGACTGCGGGTTTGCATTGAAAATACTCCGAGGTCGTCCCATCATGTCATCCCGCATATCGCAGCCTTGACTCTCTCTCCGCGATCAACGCAAACACCACTTATTTTCTCATCATTTCAGCCACCAAGTCCAACAACATGTTCCACGAAGGCGACCTCCAGAGTGGTGTGGCATTGGCCCTTCAACAATCCAAAGCAGTGCTGTGCTTCGTGCAAGGTTGGACTATCTCTGTCACAGTCCGCATCACAGCTGACAGTACGCAGACCAGTCGGAAACTAGTAGACAGTGGGAGGATATCTTAAGGGAGCCGCAGGTAAGACGAACTCTCCTGTATCTCGTATAGACTCTGACAGTCCTCAGATCGCTGCTGCAGTCACTGATCAGGCGGTTGCCTTGCGACTTGAGGCAGGCTCACAAGAAGCCGGCTTCCTCTCACCCATCTGTCCAATAAACAGTACCCCTGCAATAGTAGTGATAAAGTACGATTCCGGCGCGCCTAAAAGCGTCCACAAAGGTTAACAAGAGCAGGAATGCACGGCTACAACAGAACCTGCAATCTGCAGAGATCTCCATCGAAGACTTGGACGGACGATTGAGATCTGGGTTTTACGTACAAAATGGGGATGAGCCAGTCGCCGATCCTGGGTTTGTGCTCGACTGTCTCTTGGAGACTCCATGCTGACTCTGATCCAGCGTTACTATGGAGGAAGACGCGCAGAGGTCCGGAAGCGAGGCAGAGTATCTAGACCTTCAGCCAGCTCCCGGACAAATGCGACTACCCAACAATGCATACGATGCCCTCCGCAACCATACTCAGAAACTGCTAGACGAAGGCACGTCACCCGCTGAAGTGTTCCAAACACAATTGTCGCTGTTGGACAATATACCCATCTTCCACGACGAAGTGAAACGCCTCCAAGGCGATGCCTCACGAGAACTCTCAGAATATGCACGGTCACGTCTGTTACGCCTACCAGCCGTCGGACTTCGCATACCCGGGCCGGCAAAATCTGCCAACACTTCGACAGCTCAGGCTGCACAACCATCTTCACCTGTTCCTCCCACAAATACATCAAATAGCAATGCCGTGCCAGCAGCACGTCCCGCGAACAATGCAGCGTCACCACCAGACCAAGCCACTTCCGAGACACAGAAAGCCCAGAGGACAGAGTACATCAAGATGCAACGAGAACGCGAACAAAAACAGCGTGACGAACGAGAGCGAATCAAAGCGCAAATCAAAGCCGACCGCGAAGAACGCCGGCGTCTGGACGAAATCCGAAAACAAGGCGAGACAGCGGCAGCACTATCATCCACATCCGCTGGCTCAGCACAATCCAAACCACGAAGCACAGAGATCAGACTCCAGGTCCGCACATTCGACGGCAGCACTCTCCGCTCTACATTTCAGCCATCCTCAACTCTCTCCAAGGACATCCGTCCATGGATCGACGCCAACTCCAACACCACAGCGCCATATAATCTCAAAATCATCCTTACGCCTCTGCCGAACCGGAATATCGAGGCCTCTGAAGAAGAGCAAGAACTCCGCGCGCTCGGCGTGGTAGGCAGCTGCACGCTCGTCATGGTCCCAGTGAAAGGATACGTCGAGTCGTACACGGGCTCCACGTCCGGAGGACTCCTCGGCGCCGCTGTGAGTGGAGGGTACAATCTCGTCAGCGGAACGGCTGGGATGGTCTTCGGCGGTGTGAAGAGCATGTTGGGATATAATCAGGATGGCAATGCTGCTACGGCGAGCACGCCAGGTAGTGCTCGTGGGCAGGACACGGCTCAGAATCCGACACCGTCAACTGCTGGGAAGAATGTGCGAACACGCACATTGGCCGACCAGCGCGCGGAAGACGCGAAGCGTGATCAACAATTTTACAACGGAAATCAGTTGAATTTTGAGCCGAACAAGGATGATGACAAGAGAGACTAGGGTGGTTTAGGGGCTGCTGTGCTCGACGACGAGATGCAGACTACGAAGAGAAATTGGCTTCTATTTCAACCTTCCATTCTACGTGTGGGAGATCAAGAGTAGAGGCATGTTCTAGCATCAGCATTCTGTGTTGAGCTGGCTGGTATCCATAGCCCCAGTAGTGTCGAATTTCCCCAAGACTGCCAAACATCGGGATATCGCCCTAACGTGTCGTGCCCACGCTCAACTGGCTCCTTCATCACAGCACATTTCTAGATCGTAGTAGCTCTCTCACATCGAGCGGCTAATCTTTCACCCCTAGCACCTGTACAATCCTGTTCGTGAATTAGATCTCCATTATATCGCCCAGTCCATCGATTTGATACCAGCCTGAGTCCGAGCCGAAGGCGAAGCAGCAGAACTCGGCACAGTCAAAAAAGTAGTCGGCGTCGGTCTTCCATGCGGCAGGAAAAGGTTGGAAACTTTCGAGATCCAATGGCCGAACTGCTTACCGTCACTGCGACCGTGCATGCTGGGAAACGTACTGCCCATGCTGGTAGCAGTCACAGTCGGCACAGAATGCTGCTCGCTGACCTCAAGAACAGCAGCGTGCGACGCAAGTGGATTCTTGAGAGTTATCGTAGTGCCCGGCTCAACAACCTTGGTTGTTGGCAGTGGCGAGGGAGCGTGATCTGGTGGAGCGGGATCCTTGTGGGCCGAGGTAGGGTCTGGCTTTACAGTCTTCGTTGTAAGGCTGGGAATGACTACAGTCACTGTTGAGAAACCGTGGTGCGGTGGAGCAGGATGCATCGATGCTGATGTACTGCTCTTCTTGGGCCCTATCGTTGCGGCGGAAGGCACAATTGATGAGAAGCCCGGGTGCGACGGAGCGGGATTCTTGAAGACCGATGTACTGAGCGTCTCACCTTTCGTACTGTTGGGTGGGACAGCTGATAGAGGTGGGGGAGAGGTCAGTAGAGAGGTGAAATTCGACACATTGCTCGACTTGGCCCCTTCTGTTTCGTAGCCGGCCACCATCGAGGAAAAGTTGAGCATGGTCGAACCAAGTGTTGGTGCAGGTGAGGTTACGGACGCCATTAGAGGAGGACTCGTGGCCATCGAGGAAAGACCGGGGACACTTGAACTCACTCCCGGCGTCGATATGGTGGGAGCTGCAGGAGTTGGCAGTTGACTACCACCGCTATTGTAGCTTGCGACCATAGATGAGAAGTTGAGAGAGGTTGAATCAACCGTGGGTGTAGGCATGGACACAGACATCGTGGTTTGCGGCTGACTGCTGGTGCTGTAGCTCGTTATCATCGATGAGAAGCTGGGCATCAAAGGAGCGCTCATCGGCACGGGCAGTGTGCTTATTGCTGAATTGGTCACGTAGCTTGTGATAGTACCAGTGTTGGGAGCCGGAGTCAGCGGAGGCATATTGCTCAAGCTGTTATTCGGCGCAGAAACCGTCACCGTGATCGTAGTCCATGTGCCTGTCATTGTAGGCGTGACATAGACCGTGGTGGTGATAACAGAAGTGCAGGGATCTCCCAACTCCGCAGAATCGGTCGATAAGCTGGTCGCGTTCGAGATCTGTTGTCTAGCGGGCAAGATAGGTGGGCTTGCGACTTGTGCTCCTCCACTAAGACATGTCCCAGTCCCAGTATTTGACATCGACAGGGTCTGCACAGGCGCATTGGTCGTTATTATGACTGTAGTCTGCAAGTAGAGCGTCGTGGTCAAATTGCTGGTGGTGGTAGTAGTTGTGGAAGGGGTTGTCACCGGGGGCATACCGGAAGTAGGTGCGGACATAGAAGGTTGTGAAAACGTCACGTTAGACGGCGACTCATTTGGTGAGGGCAACAACGGCTGGTAGCCCGAGATCGTGGTGTAGACAGCTGATGCTGGAAGTGATGCTGTTTGCGTCTGTAAAGATGTAGCAGAGAGAGCTGATGCCAAGTTTGGTGGGATACTGAAGGTCGGCCATGTGGAAAAAGGAGATGTAGACTCTGGAGAGGGTTCAGTAGTGAATGTTGGACCAGGTGAAAGATCCGAAGAATTCATCCCTGTGGCAAAGCTTGGTATCTCTGGTACGCTTGTGGGTTGCAACGCATCCGAAGACTGCATACTGACAACAACTGTCCCATTATCAACCGCAGGAATCACCATAGACATGAAGGACGGCAGTGTCGCAGGTGGAATTCCACCATCGGCAACCGACAAGATGCCAGACAATGGTAGAGTAGGAGGCAGTGTTGTCGTGGAACTTGTTTCCAGTATCGTAAGGATGTCGGAAGTCAACGCCGCAATGGTGGGATCTGCAGTAGGTAATATCGTACTTGGATCTGTGATTGTCGCTATGCCAGGTCCAAATGGTGGCGGGACAGGATGTACACCATCAGGTTGTATGACCGCACCATCAGCTTTCAGAGTATGGGACAAGATAACTGCAAAACAGAGTAGCATTTGTATGGACAATTTGCCGCTGCAGCACCGCTCGAATCCATATTTTGAAGCAGATGCGCCCATTATAAAGGACAGTGCTTGTCTTGGGTGACCTGTAGGATCGGGTTGTTGTGCCCGTAGGGCGATGGGACAGGACTGAAAGAACAGCCTTTGCGATTTGGGCCTTCCCAGAGGTGAACCCGGTCTCGAGACGCTTATGTGTTAGAGTATGGCTTGAAGCCGTGTGCGAGCAAAGTCGTAAGAAAGTTGAAAAGAGGGAGAGAAGGACGAATAGGACGTTGATTCTGGGAGGTTTTGAAGAGGCTAGAAGGAAAAAGGCGGCTCTTTTTACAAGAGATCTTGTCTGTCATCGGTAGTCCCTGTATCCGTGAACTGCCAGTGACAAGCGAACAAACAACGGAGACAAATGTCATCAGTATCCCAGCCATCGTCACTTATGTGCAACTGTAGTCCATGCGGCCCTGCTGATGATGCTGCCGGTGCGCGCCTCTACAGCATCAATACAAGCATTGGGATAGCAGCTATTGCTCACGGTCTCTCGAACTATCGTTCCTAGGATTGTTTGAACACACCATCATTGGAACTCCTGCCGGAGGATTGCTGGAGATCGAGATGCTCAAAGGAACAGAAGGATACCAAGCAACAACATGCCAAGCACGGTTGACCAGCTTGTCAGGTCTATCCGAGCGGAGTCGTTCTGGTACACAACCACGGTGGTTTCACCACTTCCTCCACTCCCACCACCCGAACCAGAACCACCGCCTTCGCCGGGACCACCTTCGTAGGGATTACCAGATGGTCCCCACGTATAATAGTAACCAGTCCATGTCGCACAATTGACACTAAAGCCGCGATCGTCGAAACATCGCTGTCTCTTTTCAAGCGGGATTGCTGACAATGGGGCGATCGTGACAACCGGTGGCAACAGAAGCGCTGTTTGAGTCAGAGGGACTGTAGAGGTGTGATGACTGCTCGGTCGACTTGTTGAAGATACCGGCGTGAATGTTGACGTTGTCGGACTTAGTTCGTTTGATGTCGGCATGGTTGTGACGGCAAAACTGACAACCGCATGTATGAAGAGTATCATGATGAAGCACGGCATTCTGGATGATTGGGAGCTGTTGGACGACAGGAAAAGATACTGACCCAGCTTTGAGTAGAAGTCAGTTATCCGGCATCCTGTCCGCTGAGATCTGAATCGAGCTTAAATATGTCGAGCTGCATTTTTGTCAAAACCAAGTGAATTGGTTTTGTGACCTAACCTTTCGGGCATCAATCGATTCTCATCAGCCGGACAATAGACCTTGACCAGTGAATCTGTCGGTGAATGCAAGACGGCCAGGCGTGGCGGAACATGATTGGTTGCCTCGAGAGGTGCACACAGAATTGCTAGACCAACTCCCATTGGATATCCGCCTCCACATCGATCAAAGTGCTGAACTATTGGAGTGCCTTGGTGTGATAATGTCACTTCGATGCGGCTGGATGTTACTGAAGCCTGAATCACCAGTACTATTAAACTGGTGGCAATGTGATGGCTGATCCCAAGTGTGTCGCATCCACGTCGAGGAAAGTTTTTTCGAACTTGAACGGAGTTTCATAGCTTAGATGTCTCCCCATGTATTGTCGGAATTTTTAAGACATTGGAATGTCATCGTCGTCGTCCTGGATTTGAGGCTCCGCAGCGGTACCCAACGAATCGCCCAGAATCTCTAGGGTCCGCTTGTAGATCTTGGATAGCCCAAGAGAGATTGACATGTTTGACTCATCTTCTTGTTCTTTCTCTGCGTCACCTGACCCTTCTTCATCATCGTCTTCTGCTTCTGTCTCGGAGAGTTCAGATACGCTGGAAGCGAGCGCGCTGGCTGAAGCAACATTCACAGCCGCGATGCGGGTTTCCTCGACCAAAGATTTGATTCGCACCTTTTCAGTTATCGAGACGTGATGAGTGATCGTGGTTGAAGCGAAAGTCTCCACAGGTGCTCGGAGCAGTGAAGCAAATCCCAGGTCAATCTTCCCGGTAATGTAGAACAAAGTCGTTGAAAATGGAAACGGCGGCAAGTAAGCGCAAACTAGGCCCGCCATGGAGAGTAGATATGGTATTTGGATGGTTGCTGTGAGACGAGGAAGTCAGGATATCATCAAAAGGAAAGGTGTCATGCGCATGTGGTGAGTTGGACACCGCATATACGGCCTCACCGACGAGGATCTGGATGTTCATGGAGAGGCTAGGGAATGTCGCGAGCAACGCAAGAAGGCAAAGCAAATACATGTCCAGGTCAATGGATATGCCACTTACGTGTTCCGCTGACCCATACAACATCCAGCAAAGGATCTACGTCTGAGACAAACTCATCATATGTCGTATAGCCTCGAGCATCATCTTTATCAACCATCTCATTGCTGAATTTTTTGGCATATCTCCTGGTAATCCTCAATATCTTGTCATCAAGATAGTTGATGAGAGCAATTTCTTTCTGTGAACCAGGGCGGAGCGGGTGCGTTCGCGGTGTAGGTAGATTTGAAGTTCGACCTATGAAGGGGCCCGCTGTACTCGCGGCAGGCGACGCTGCCGAGATTGGGGGAGAGAGGTAAGCATGGTTCTGTGAGTGTTCCATCTTAGAGTAGGTCTGGAAGAGGGATATTGTAGAGAGCGTATCGGTGCACCACGCGTGCCATGTCACGTCCAAACAATGTCCTGGAATTAGATCACCCAAGGTCGAGGTAGGTATGAGTCTTCCAAGACACGAAGATTGCAGGAATGGATGATTCAGGACTGTCGAGGAATATCATCGTCTGCGAATGCCAATGTCATTCTTGCCGATGTTCAAATGACGTACTCACGATCAACGTTTCCGGCCATCAAAGGAACATTCCGAAGATCTTGTATTTTGCAAAGCATCTAGAATACTGTATCTCCTTGTAACCTGCTGAGATCGATCCGTCGACACATCACTGAGCGGAATAATGAGCGGCCTGCCGATGCATGCTGCGGCTGGCAATATGGTCGGAGTGTGCTCCTATGAGGTCCTATGTGCACATCGGCATTAACCCGAACACCGAAATATTTTTGAGGCTATATTATGGATCTCTTTACTCCTGATGTCCCATCCCCTCGACAGTGAATAGCCTTTGTTCCGTTCTACTGAACCATCTAGCAGCGAAAGTTACTGCGACATGAGTTTTCATGAAATGATCGAAGGAGACTTCCCGATCATAGATTCGCATATCCATCTGTACGCTGCTTCACATTTACCAGGGCTAAATTGGACGACAGACCTGCCTCCGGATCATGTGTTGAAGCGGCAAAACTCGGTGAATGAATACAAAAAGACCACACACAGCAGGTCTAATCTTCGTGGATGTGTCTTTCTCGAGACAGATCGCAAGTCTGGCCTCAGTGAGCATGATTGGCAAGGTCCATTAGATGAAGTTGACTTTCTCGCAAGAATCGTCAGAGGAACGCCGAGGGACGGCGAAGGGCATACGGCAGACGACACCAAATTGGTTCTTGGTATTGTACCATGGGCACCGGTGCCTGCGGGCCCAGAAGTACTAGCACGGTACGTTAAGCAAATCCAGCAGCGTTGCGAGGAGAAATGGACACTTGTCAAGGGCTTTCGTTACCTCGTGCAAGACAAGCCAGCCGGCCTCATGTTGCAGCCGCAATTCATTGAAGGGGTACAGTGGCTTGGAAACGCCGCCTTCTCATTCGACTTGGGAGTTGATGCACGATCCGGAGGGCTTCACCAACTACAGGAAGTTTGTGAAATGATGGACCGTATCTACAGTGGCAACAATCATCTCAGAATAATCATCAATCACCTATGCAAACCAAACCTCCGACTGACTGCATCCGAAGCCTTGGGCGGGCACCCAGAGTTTGACAGCTGGAAGCGGCATGTCGAGAAGATGGCCAGTTTCAATCGCACATACATGAAGCTGTCAGGCATGTTCTCTGAACTTCCACCACAAAGCGAAGGATGTCCTGCAGATATAGCAAGCTTGGTGGAGCGAACGAAGCCTTGGGTCGATGTTGTCTTTACAGCCTTTGGTCCTTCACGGATCATGTTTGGATCAGATTGGCCGGTCTGCAATGTGGGAGGACCTGGTATTCAAGGCTCATGGAGCCATTGGCATGCATTGATCAGCGCAATACTCGAATCGCAGGCGTTGAATCCGCAGGAAAAGGCGTGTGTATGGTCAGAGACCGCAGTGGAGGCATACGACATCAAAACACCATGAATCAATGATCAAGAAACAGAACTTCAAGCATCTGCTTTTCAAATTCATTGAAAATTCACAAAAGCTCCGCCATCCACCAACAGCGCTGCACCAGTGACATAAGATGACAGCTCGCCGCAGGCCAGAAACAATGCGGGCCCTGCCATATCATCTGGCTTCCCTAGCCGTCCCAGCGGGATTCGCCCTTCCATATACTTCTTCTTCTCACTACCGTCGGCAAGGTCATCATCATTCAGCTGTGTGCGGATCGTTCCTGGCAACAATGCATTGCATCGAATGTTGTACTTTCCCAATGCAGTGGCAGTGGACTGCATCAGGGATAAAATGCCAGCTTTGGTCGGCGTATAGTGGCACTGCTGTGCACCGCCAACGAGCGCAGATATGCTTGAAATTCCGATGATCGACCCTCCTTGAGGCTGTTGTTCCGTCATTTGCTTTGCAGCAGCTTGAACAGCGTAGAATGCCCCTGACAGATTGGTGTTGAGGTGTCGTTGCCACGATTCTGGCGAGATCTCCAGGAACTCTTCAAACTTGCAGATTCCGGCATTGGAAATGAACGTATCAATTCTGCCAAAGTTTTGGACCGTCTGGCGGATAAAGTATTGACCAGTCTGAGGCTGTGAGATGTCGCCCGAAACAAACAAAATAGGGACGCCTTCGAATCTCCGCTCTGGTGACCGAGCCTGCATGGCTTCCAGTGCTTCGTTTTTGAACGATATCAGCAGGTTCTCTTCATCCTTGTTGTGTGATGACAGGTAGTTGATTGCGACCCTGGCGCCGTGAGAAAGGAACAAAAGAGCAATGCCTCTTCCTATGCCCGTGAGCCCTCCAGTAATGGCGCATACATGACCTGTAAGTAGTGGTGGTAGTGGCATTTTCCTCTTTGCTTTTGTCCGACGTTCTCTTCGAATCTCCCCAACGCTGGAATTGCCCAATGTGCTATTCGCTGCGAGACCCGTCTGAAAAGGCGTCCACTTAAGTCTGAAGGAGTTGTTGACTGCTCTGTAAGTTGGAAGACTTAGACACACAGTAATGTTTCATCCGGCATGATGTTTAAAGCACAGCGAAGAAACACTCGTTTGGAGACGGCCCGAAGGTCATTTTCAGGGGCTTTCGGTTCAACAGTGACCGAAGAAACCATGGGCACAGAATGGGGTTACAATGAGGCAAGGCTGGACATTCACGTGATGAGGCTGCGAAATGACATCTTTGATCTTCGTTTTGTCGTCTGACAACAACTTGCCTGTGGGAAATCATCAAACTTCATCATGCCAAGCTCTTGAGCAAGTTCTGCTTGGAGGTCAGACGCGGACCGGTATGCCACAGAGTAGCATGTCTTGATCAGTATAGCGGAGGCTCGAAGGAGGTGGAATATCGTCTCTGGCACAGCGGACGCGCTCGTCATGGCCAAACGCGCTGGAACACGGATGCAAAGCTGGTTGACTGTAGCAGGCACAGCTGCGCTTACCGGAGCAGTGGTAAGTCCTATTGAGCTTCGCAGAGCAGGGGACTCCTTTGGTCGAGATGGTACAAGCTTCGAAAGAACTCGTTGGCAACGACCGGCAGGCGGAAAATCAGCCCTGAAGCCCATGCATGGCTTCATCCTCCTTCTACTTGAATGACATGTTATCTTCCTCGACCAAAACTGACTATTAGTAGATTATAGCACCCAGAGTTTCATTAGTTCGAACGGAAGACGCTACGATCATCAAATACAAACATTTCAAGGTACAGTCCGAATCTCTCCCATTCCGTCTCTAAGCAAGCCCTTCTTCGTCCAAGGCCTCATCCTTCCGTCTGCACAGCTTTACTAAGACAGACCGCTCTCAGCCTAAAGACTACGTACCCGCTCCAGCAGAGAAAGGCATGATCATCACACCTTCTCCCAAACCACCATCTCCACCCGCAAATTCGACTACTCCAGCCTCTCACAAGCCATTTTCCGACGAAGACTGGATTCTAGACACCGGCGCAACAACACACGTTTGCACCAACCGCAGTCTCCTACACAGCTACACGTCGCATGACCTCAGCGGCAACAGATACAGTTACAAACCAGTAGGATTCTTTGGTCCGAACGCCACCGCAATCGTGGGTAACGGAGACTGTACATTGACATTGCCATCTCTGTCGCCGTCGGACGCACCAGCACCAGCCGCGGCTGCTGGCAATAGTCCTGGTGTCGTTGTCAACTTCATCACGATCAAACACGTCAGCCACATCCCCACGGCGGGTGTGAATCTAATCAGTTGGTCGCAATTAAAGAGGGCTAAGGGTCTCAATCTCAGACTTGTCGAGGACAACGACGGAAGTCTCACCGTGAGAAATCATGAGCAACCAGTCATGCGCTTCGAGCTCAGGAACGGATTGTACTTCCTGGTACAAATGCCTTCTGTGGAAGTGGATCATCCTGCCACTGCCAATAGTTGAATGTGGTATCGCAGCACGAACAGGGCGCAGTACCGCTGCGAGCATTGTCCGCCTCCGCTCAGACTCGTCAAAGCCATCGCAAGCCGTATGAAGATCTCAAAAGGCGCAGATGGCTCGGTCTGTCACACTGGGCAGGCCTTCAGACGCTCTTTCCCATTGCATGATTGCAAAAGGTGCTCACCTGAAACCCAGCCAACGCCTTGGCGAAGATCTCAATTCACTGCACTGAGAATGTGGTCACATGGCGACGACGGTGGAATTTAGTGAACATATATCACTCCAACTCAAAACTGCTCAACAATCTCCCTTCTAGTATCCTTGCCTCCTAATATCGACCTAACAAGTCTAAACATGACATTAGTGCTCGGAGAGACGAGTGCGTTCCGCCCCTAGCTCGGCGAATCTCCCTTCCAGTATCCGACCTCTTATTCTCCTCTACTATGTTACTGAGTTAAAGTCGGAGAGACGAGTTCGATTGCAGACAATATGTGAAAAATCCTCGCGGGTTCTCAACTCCTCCGGGGGTTCGAGTTTTTGCTTGCGTGGACCTTTTTGCACTCTGGGCATGAGTGCCTTTGGATTTTGATGAGCGAGGGCCGTAGTGTGTGTGACAGTGTGGTGCGGTACTATGGTGTGGGCGGTAGGATTGGTATCAGGTGTGAAGTCCATGTACCACAAGTCACCACAAGTACCATATCATCCAGCTTGTGACATGCATACCAATGATACCCGAATCAGCACCCAGATCCTCGAAGCGACTTCTTCATCATTTCCCCTTGGAAAGCTGAATGATCGAAATCCTTCAAATCACGTTGCTGCCACTGCAAGTCGCGGTGGTGACATACTCGACATGTACACCTGAGCTTTCAAAGGTACATTTGCACAATCCATATTACTGTACAATCCACCTGATAGAATCCTCTTCGGCCAAATAGCCACCCAAAAAGGGGATATGATGTGATGTGATGATGTGCGGCTGAACCAAAGCCTATGTACAAGGAAGCCAATTCATTCCATGCATGTCTCCTCTGTAATCTCTAACCCACAGTACGTCGCAATTAGTACTTAGTATTATTTTCAGCCCCCAAACTACGAAGAAGAACCCGAGATGGAACTTTCCAATCAAGCCGCAATTTCAACTTACTCGGGGGCTAATCGGATTAAGCAGGTCCTTTGATGCGACTTTTGTCATTTATCTCACGGCACAAGTGTCAGAGATGTATACTCTCATCGTCACTAAACTTAGTGTCCGGGAAATCTTCCCCGACTGCGTTACTGCATCTCGCTCGGTTCAATGTGGTTTCACGTCACCAAACAATTGCACATTGGTTAGGTGGATAGGCAGCATTTCTCGGAGTTTCGGTCCAGGAGCGGACCAAACATGCTACTACATTGTACCGGCGTCGTACCGGTGCAAACAAAGCCGCGAGAATGATCCTCTATGCAACGTGGAGTAGCATAGTAGATGGACGGTGCTCCTTGGCAAGTCCAAGGCTATTCGTGTCGAGGAATACCATCTATTCTCCACGCATGGAGTAAGACTTCAAGCACAGTGTCTAAAGAAAGACTTGCAATGATTGGTGTGTGTTGCGTGTCTCGTGTCTTGGGGGATGACGAAACTCAATTGATGTAGTAGACCTCCCCAGTCGTGCCAGTCTTCGAGATGACTAGATCACTGGCCGCCTGATAGTTCTGCGCCAAGTCAGGCAGCCAGGCCCGACGAAAACAAAAAGCTATTCCAAACGTCTCCTTCATACTCTGCAGATCCTGTCCCGACGGATACTGCGGAAGCAACACAGAATGCTATATAAATGACTCGCTTCGAAGAACCATATCTGTATGTGCCCGCACATACCTAGGTACCCGGCTGTAAGTAATCATCAGGACTCGACATGCACTCCCGAATGCGCAGCATATCAGGGAAGTCAAGATCGTTGCATAACTCCAGCAAACTCCCCGGAATAATACCTTCCTCTTCCGTTCGCTAAAAGACTAGACGTGCCTGCGCCTCGTGACGACGCCTGCGCAATCCGCCGGCTTTCCGCATACCAGTTCAGAGACTTCTGACTCCAAAGTGAATGGCGGATGATGTGTAACCATAATGTGCCTCTGGCGACGTGCTCAATGTACAGGATAAGCCTCGACTTATTCCTGGAGATCATGGCTTGTAGTCGGTAGTCACTGGTGACTTGCGCCAGTGTCTGTCTCGATGTTCGGCCCCGAAATAGCGCGTAAAGGATTCAACGTGTTCATGTTGAACATTAGCCCTGCAATCGGATACCCTCCAATATCTGGGCGATATCGAAACATATTGCGCGTCCTTCCAGGAATGTGTTGCCAAAATGCGCCATCATCTGTCCGACCTGCGGCACTTACGGGAACGACTGACGTGTATCCATGCTCTGAACCCTGCTGGCTTGGATGCTCTTTCTTCGTGTCGAAGGAGAATGCTTCCCAATGTTTGTGTTGGAAATGCTGTGGTACTTGATAAACTCGACTAGGCAAGAGAATTGGTTGTTGACCTCCTCATCGGCGACCAGAAGATGAATGATTGCCACCACTGGAGTACCCAGAATCGTGCCACGGGCGACCTCCGCCAGACTGCTGATCTGACGAAGCTTGCTGGGGTCGGCGTCTGGCTGCATGAGTAGGACAAGCAAATCCCACCAAAACCGTCTTCTCAGTGACGGAATGGCCTTGTTGACCATAACGCTGACATGGATCAATGGCGTGCCTGTGGTAAAGACAGCGGCATACCGCGTATCTTTCGACGATTTGGTAGCACATGATTGTCTTCCGACTGCTGTCGAGTTGCTGTAATAGCGGTACAGGAGATTGAAAAGAAAGACAAAGAAGAACAGAGTATGAAGTGCAATCTGGCGAAAATTGAAGCGCTGAAATGTGCAAGAACGACGGATTGAACATAGGTGAGTTCAACAGGCAACTGGTGTAATTGACTCTTATATCGCGGAAGTCGTGACTGTAGCCTTGGGAAGGAGCCAATCATGCCTCAGATGGCACTAGGCACGTAGAGAGAAGAGAAAAATGGTCTGGTGCTCGGAAAGGCTTATACCGTTGGGCGCAGCAGTCCGTCCAATAGTGATATAAAAGGTGTTATTATGCAGGTTGAAGGAGGACATGTATGATCAAGAGACACTTAACAAAGGTATGCTTGCGATCGAGAGGGCGAAGAATCCCGAGCAGCCACGTTTTCAAGAGGTCCACGTACCAATGAAAAGGTCAAGGAGAACATGTTGACTGATTAAGAACACGGCCTTGTTCGAATACTGAAGCTAGTGTTCCGGACGACAGGTATGACGGCTAGAAACGTCGTTGAAATGGGTATAGTGTTCGCGGGACTTGGGTCCAAAACGTGGATGTGGTGTTCAGGAGCCCGGAAATCTCATCGACTTGTGATAGGATCATGATAGCCAGGGCGGAGTGCGGGACCGAACGTCGTCACCTACCCTGTCGTCCAAAGTTGGGAGGTTCGCTGCTGTTATTACCGCAAGATGAGAGATCTCGTGCATTGTCATGGTGGGGATCTGAGGCTGAAGTTGACATTGACGTATTGGGCTTAGGGTGGGCGGTGCTGAAAGTTTGCAACCCGGAAGATGAGAAATCTGAGCCTTTTTCCCCGTTTGTTTGCAATGTGTGTTAAGTACCATAGGAACCTTTGGACATGCAGGAACGACATTAGTGGAGACGTGAGTCACGAGCAGGTACAACGCGCCGGGGCCGGAAGGGGGGAAGGGGGGAAGGGGCATCTTGGAGCAGAGTTGTAGAGAAGACCACAACTCTGCCACCCGGAGAGTGCCTGTCAGCGGTGGTCAGACTGGGGACGTCTGGTACGGTCATTGTTTGTTGTGTTGAAGATAGAGCCGCAGGTGAAATAGCTCTTCCTCGCATAGAGGGTTGAAAAAAGGTGCACGGTGGCTGTGATTGAGATAGAATACAAACCTGTGTTCGGGAAAGACACGTTTAGAAATCAGAGGGGATCACATGATCTGGGCTTAGATCACGTGTCGAATATCCATTGCAGCGGAAGAAGCCGGTCCGAGTTTTTGGACAGGAAGCTTTACCCACAGCTGAGTAGAAGTCCTTCCATAATCCCTGCTATTTAGCCTCGTTGGTCAGCTCGTACTCTAGTGCCGTCCCAAGGATCTGGGGATGGAAACATAGATCAATGACTAAATCATGAAGAGTATCTTCTGCGAAGTTGCTCTTGGTTATTCTTAGCTTACGTGGGCCTAGGTGCCGTGCCCATGCTTGCCTAAAAACGTTGTACGGCTGACTCGTGATCTGCTGTTTCTTCCACAGCAACATCTCACGCTCGTACTCTGTCACTGGTAATTAGGCGATCGATTGCTCGACCAAAGTTGGACTGAAGTGGCTAATGGCCTCATGGCCAGAAGCATAATTCAATGGCCGACACGTTTTAATTTGCTGCGTTTAACAAGCCGACAATCTCGGCTCGCGGCGCGAAGTTACTCTCCCTTGATTCTGCCACTGCTGATGCCATCAGACGTCGCAAGTCTGCCTCGCCTTGGCTAACACGTTCTAGCCGTTGTGAAATAGCCAGTCAGCTTCAGGATTAGGCACCGCAAAATTCAGGTTCATGGCAGGGTTCATCGTCCCAAGATCCTGATGGGCGGCTTGACCAATGCCTTGGGTATTTGCACTATCCAGGCCTTCGTTGGCCATTGGCAGACGGGGGAAGTTGAATAGGTCGAATACATCCAGGTACTCGAGTTCATTGGGGGCTGGTGTATTTGCTCTGGTGGGATGGTAGGACTTGACGGCTGCCGCATGTGGTTGGCGGGATATTAAAAAGTCCAGGTCATAGGCACATCTGTTTCATGAGGTCAGTAACGCGCCCAATGATATCGGAGAAGAACTCACCGTCGCATGTCGGCAAGAATTTTGACCGTTGACGGTGTCATGATCTCCCCCGTCACCCCACTTGCTCGTTGCGATTGTCGATATTCCCCGAGAACTCTGCTTAAGATTTCACTGTACCTTCTGGAAACGAGCCAGTACTCGCCCATCTCGGACAGGGTCGTCACGAAGAAGTCAATGTCTGGATCCACCTCGTGATCCATTGTCGAGCCGTGTACCAGCATAACACGAGATGCGACCCAGATGGCAAAGCCAAATGGGGGCCCAAGTTTATCGAGGAGTCCGCTGAGCTTGACAAACCGACAGAGCTGGCGCAGATTCTCGACTGCGGAGAGGCATCGCTGCATCGCACTATAGGACGAGGAGAATATCGGCGAACTTTGACTGGGGTAAGCGGCCGATGAATTCAGACGAATGACGGTCAAAGAGTATGCCGCATGTAACATGATCCAGCCACAGTTGGTATTTTTAGCAGGTACGTTCGACTTGAGAAGCCGAGTGATGTTGGCAAAGTCGTCAGGCAAACTGAAATGCCAGGCATTCAGGTCGCTGTCCAGCGCACGGTATGAACCCTGCCACTGCTCTACATCGGTCAGTGAGCCAATGTCTATGGGCCGCTTCAAGAATTGGTGGATTTGACCAAGAATAGCCATGAGCTCGCAATGGTATGAGAAGTGTCCGTGCGTATCGACCATGCTTGTGGTGTATCGAGGGCGTTCGGGGGGTCGGAACCACCTTGTTTCAACAGGCTTGTTCGCTGCGAAGAGATCGTCTCGACAGGGAAATCGACGGTCCACCTCTTTCTCGTCGAGGGCGAACTCGAACGCTGTCGCGATTGTGGCATATCGGTCGAGGAGGTAGACCGCCCAGAAGAGCCTACGCCGTTCCTCATCTTCTATCCAGCTTTTTGGTTCTGGAAGTACGGATGCTCTCAAGGTGGCGATCGAAGGATACATGGGTGATGTTAGGGTCGAACTCGATTCGACAGCAAGGCCCAACTGCACCATACTTCTGCTGATCAAAGCCAACAGGTTCCACGCCGGAGGGCCATTAGTCGTTCCTGTCACATCCAAAGCGAGTATGACTAGCGCTTGGAGCGCTCTAACGTTCGAATTCTCCAGCCCGAATAACTGTACGCGCTGCTTGGACGTGTCATGATAGTGTTGTCGGCTTTCAGGTGTCAATCGAGGATCCTGGGAGAAACGCAAGGTCGTAGCAACTATCGCGTGCAGCAATACTCGGTCGGCTTCATCAAGCGATGATGGCCCAAATAATGTGTCGAGCGTGGTTTTCCTATCCAGCAAGGGCAGCCAGTTATTGACATGTTTGAAGTACAAGTCAACCAACGCATACAAGAGGTCGTATGGAGGTAGCAAAGCAGTGTGCTCGTTGAAGACTTGTGTGCCCTGATACCCACCTGTCGAATGAGGTGAAGTTATTGGATGTGATTGCACAGATGGCGTGTAGTGATTCTGCGGTTGGCTCATTGGTTGGTCAATGAGAGCTTGTTGACCAGAAGGATACTGCAACGATCCATGCCGCGAGCTTGAAGGCCGCAGTTTTGGATCAATGATTTGTTGCTGCTGTTGGAAGGGTGTCTCCCGACCGAAGGCCGCCCCTTGAGCATCATAAGAAGCTCGCGCTTGTGCATCGGGAGTGATTCCTTGCACGCTCGACCTAGCAACGGCAGGGTTGACGATGGCATTGGAGGTCAACGTACACGCATCGGCCAGATGGGCTGCTAGTTGGCGACCTTGTTCAGCAAGGAGGGTTTCCAGGCGATCGAGCCTGCCTTCGAGCTCTCTGCCGTAGCCAGCTCGAAGCCCCGGCTTCTTTCGTTCCTTGTATTCACATGGATGGTCGTTGCGCGTGCACCATCCACAGGCGGGCTGGTTACGATCTTGGAGCAATTAGCATTACATTCTAATCGTTGTATGCTAGCGGGCCACCTACCACATTTGACCTTTCTTTGCTTACAGGCCTCACAGCTATCAAGCTCAGGCATCAGCAGCTAGACACATTGTGTTTGGGGAGATTGCTAAACGAAACAGGTTGGGGCAGATGACTGAGATCAGGATGGAGCCGAGCACACATACGTGACATTCATAGGTCTCTTCCTTTTCTTGGAGACATCTCGGTCGTTCTCTTCTTCTTCCGAATCAGTGTCAGAGGCTGTGGCGGAACTGGCGCGTCGCAGCGATGGCATGAGACTGGCCAGGCCATTGCCGTTGTTGCCGTGACTGTCATAGAGTTCCAACTTTGACGAGTCCATGGCTATTGTTGGTGGTGCTTGTCCGGCGAGGGCTGCACCGAGGTGGAAGAAGAAAACACCGAGAGAAAAAGAAACGGGAGAACGAAACTGGGGAAACAGGGGCACACAGCGATTTGTCCCTCCAACTCCCTCCACAAACCAGGCTTAACCCAATTGTTGTTGAAGCCCCTCCACAGGCCATCAACGTCGTCCGTCGTTCATTCGTCACGACCCCGAAACTCACGGTCCCTCTCCTCCGTATGCATCCTTTCTTCGCTGCCGGCTTCAACTCTACCGACACCGAGAAAGTCTGGAGATGTTCCCGTATTGTCTTCAGACAAATATGGCCGATCCCGCTCCTCATTCTCCGTGCTCGCACACAGTGTGTTGCTCGACAGACGAAATCCCTGCTTGACTGCTTCCGCTGGTCCTGACCGACAACGTACTGTAGAGCAGTCCGTCCCGGCAGAGTGCGCAACATCAAGAGACAGGAAACCATACACAACATACATCTTGATCATGGCATCCGTCAAGTCTTTCCCTACCATAAAGACCGTCCGAACCTTCGTTATTGAGGGCGTCGGCTCCGGCGGCGACTACCACAATGTTGAGGGCGGTCACTGGCTGATTGACAACAAGATCTCAACTCCAATGAGCAAATGGGAACGGTATCGGAAATCACGTACCTCCTTCGGCATCAATGTTCTGGGTTCCTTCTGCGTTGAGATCGAGGCCACCGACGGCACCAAAGGCTTTGCCACAGGTTTCGGAGGGCCGCCAGCATGTTGGCTTGTTCAGCAACATTTCGAAAGATTCCTCCTCGGTCGCGATCCTAGAGACGTTAACGATCTGTACGAACTCATGTACAAGGGATCAATGTTTTATGGACGCAAAGGACTACCTGTGGCAGTCATCTCGGTCATCGATTTGGCCTTGTGGGATTTGTTGGGCAAGATCAGGAATGAACCGGTATACAAAATGATTGGTGGTGCCACAAGAGACAAGCTGCACTTTTACTGCACCGGGCCTGAGCCCTCAGCAGCTCAGCAGATGGGTTTCATAGCAGGAAAGGTCCCCTTACCATACAGCCCGGAGGAGCCCGACAGCCTGAAGAAGAATATCGCTTTCCTCAAGAAGCATCGCGAGGACGTGGGGCCCGACTTTCCGTTGAGAGTTGACTGCTGGATGTCCTTGAATGTTACATATACCATCGAGCTGGTATCTGAAGCCAAGAGACAGGATATCAAGATTGACTGGTGGGAAGAAGTCTTGTCACCGGATGATTTTGACGGATTTGCACTGTTGAAGCGCGCGCACCCAGACACAAAATTCACGACTGGTGTAAGTTTGACTTCCCATGAATTCCGTACCTCTGTTGACGTCTATCCAGGAACACGAATATTCTCGCTATGGCTTCCGTAAGCTTCTTGAAGGCCGCAATGTCGACATCATCCAGCCGGACGTCATGTGGCTTGGAGGTCTTACCGAGCTCATCAAAGTGTCGTCGATGGCAGCAGCATATGACATCCCCGTAATTCCTCACGCTTCAGGGCCATACTCATATCACTTTGTTGTCAGCCAGCACAACTCACCGTTTCAGGAATACCTTGCCAACAGTCCGGATGGAAAGAGTGTGCTTCCTGTCTTTGGTGACCTCTTTTTGAACGAGCCCATCCCGACCAAAGGATATCTAGACGTTAGCGTTTTGGACAAGCCTGGTTTTGGTTTGGAGTTGAACCCCAATGCGCGTCTAGTGGATGCGACAGGGATATTAGGCATGAAACCGCAAAAATCATTGACGCTGCCAGAGGAGAGGGAGCATGCAAAGGTCAATGGGGCTCTGAATGGCGACCAGTGAACGAGGATCGATGAGATTGTTGCGAGTTCCTGAGATATTACGCATACCCTTGTCTGTACGTATACCACTGGCAACTGCGGTGACTGTGCTCGCTGTGAACACTTCGTAACTGCCTAGGGAGTTACGAAAATCCTTCGGAGTCAATTGAAGCGGACATCAATTGTTGATGAATCTTTGTTGGTGATCAACCGCGCTTCGTCTTCCTGCCTGCCTTGCACATGTTGAATTCTGAACCTTCGTCCTGAGCCACATTCTTGCCCCATTCTAATACTGACCTTTATTGCTCCCAATGGTGCTCAGTAGAACAGACTACTTGTACACAACAACAGTTTTAACACCAGGATATGTGCTAAACCTCTATGCATCAGGAACAAGTGATGAATCAATTCTGCCGGTACCACTACGCCGCCGACCACGCCTGTTCCAACCTATTGGAAGCCTTTGTCTTCCGACATGACGGTGAAGTTTGAAATTATCGGTGCACCAACCTCTGATGGGTCTCGCGGAAGGATTTGCCATACCCGATCGCAACTTTACATACGCAAGCATAGGGAAGGAAAAGCAAAGAAGAAGGACACAATGAACGCCTACCCACCTTATCTCGTTACATCCTCTCCTCCCGGGCTGTTAGTCAAAGGTAGCACATGCAAACTCATCATGCAGCTTCATGAGTCGGCAGTACGCACAAAGAAGATACCAAAACACCATGAAACACACTCCGGAAATCTCGCAGACTCACTTGCCCGTAAGGTGAAAACCGAGCGCTATACTCCGGCAGAGATCTACCTGATCTTCCAGACCTGCACGTCGTTGGGGCTTGACGGCGCGTCTCCACTGGCGACGGAAGATTGGGAAAACGAGCCGATAGAGGGATGGTGGTATAAGGAAGACAGTTACTGTGAATCGTTGAGCAGACAGATCCCGGTATCTGAAGAGGTTGCTGGGTATGACTGCAATGATGGCTGGTGGCGGGATAAGCAGGATAAGAGGTATAGGGACTGGGAGAGATGGGGAGAGAGCTCGATTGGGCCAAAGCATCGGAGAGGAGGCGCTCGGACAGCGACGAGAAGAAGCCGAACAAGGGGAAAGACTGAAGGAGGTGTTTCTGGTGACAATCGCGGCGTCGACTATCGCAGTCCTTGTTGCTAGGCTGCTTGAATATACCAGCGAAGGTCAATCAGGACTTCTGCGACACTGTGAAAAGGATGCGAAGGAGCTGACGAGACAGCACTTGGGATCAGAGGTCGTCAGAGACGGACCAGTCAGCATGCAAAGGATGTTCCTGGGGTCCTTCAACCGAGCATCGCACATGGGTGAGATCGATCTCGACCTAAAGGCTCACCGCGTCTGAGTTAGGAAGGGGATGCGGTTGGAAGAGAGCCATTCGATCGGTAAGGAGAAGATGTGTCAGCTAATCATCACTCAAAATCCTTTCGCGACTTCGGTCCAGGGTGGAAACATAATTTGCTAGTGCAGATCGTGCAGTAATCTACCTCATCTGCTTGGAGGCTGCTGCAATACGATGATCGTGTCATCAGAGCCGGAGGCCGTGGTCATGGTGTGGAGGCAGACAGAGTGAATTTCACTCCTTCAAGAAGCTCGACCATTATGGCTCTGCGGCCCATGTCAAGCAGATTGATGGTTGTACAAGTAAGTCCGGTACAGGGGATAAGTGAGGTAAAAGAATGACAGTAGCGTTCGTTGTTAGTGACTCTACGATCTCCGGACTTTTGGCTTTGGGTCAGTTGGGCATTGGATCTCCGCATCATAGGCGACCAGATGACAAGATGCTCGGTAGACCCATCGAAAGGTCAACCAGAGTCCACCGGACTTTGAACCCAATCACCGTTGATCGCTTGCAATCTGGCCCAGTCACAAGGGATCAGATCATCTTTTTAGGGCACTTTAGGGCACACGAGTCTGCACTCTTCCGGCCTGTATCGGCATGTGCAGCAGTCTCGACTTTTGCCCCTCCGCATACAGCCGCCATCTGCCATTTTGTCGGACATCATACTCACGATGAAGCGACCATAAGTCTATTTCTCAGCCGTGCCGTCGACTTCTCACTCCTTTAATCCCGAGGGCCGCAAATATGTGGTAGATGAGGTACTAGACCATGCTGTAGGCCTCTACGAAAATGAACTCGCACGATCTCCGCATGCACGATGTCGCCCATGACGGCTCTCAAACGCCCGCAATTTCACTGCACAATCCTATCCATCCTTCGGTGATCGATCGACTCGATCCTGCTTTCGTCAAATTATACGATGCCTACATCGCGAATGGCCCTCCTATGTCCACAGACCTCAACATCGTCCGTCATAACTACTCGGCCCTATATTCCTATGCGACGGCTCCAGCGACGGGCGTAGGTGGCATCGGTGAGACTCAAGTGCCGGGTTGGGACAAATATCCGGGAGACATCAACGTGAGAGTCTATGTACCTCCCGGAGAAGAGCCAGGCCAGCGCAAAGTATGGCCGGTACACTTCAATTTTCACGGTGGAGGTACGATGCTGCGTCGTGATTGTTCTACTCGTACTGACATGCGCAGGCTGGGCTGTGGGTGATCTCGAGACCGACGCACACATCTGCCATCACATATGCGCCTCCGTTCCCTGCTGCGTAATAGACGTCGAATACCGCTTGATTCCAGAGTACCCTTTCCCGATCGGAATCATGGACGGTCTGTCAGCTGTGGCGCATATCCTGACGAACCATAAGACTTTCTGCATCGATCCGAATAACATAACTTTTGGAGGAGAATCATCTGGCGCAACGATCGCCCTCATCCTGAACCACCTTTACAGGGACGCCGGCTTCAGTGACAGGTTGAAAGGTATTATTGTCGGAACACCCACCATCAGCGATGTGCGCAAATATGCGACACCAGAAATGAGTCCCTGGCCTAGTATGCGAGAGGCTGAATTTGCGCCACTCCTCAACTGGGAGAAGTTGAAGTGGTTTGACACCTTTAAGTGGATCTCGCTGTCCGGCCTGCATCCTGGCACAAAGCCGAAAGAACAGAAGAGAGATATCTCCTGGTTTGCTGATGCAATGAATGCTCCAGATTTCACAAAGCTGGCGCCTTTGACCTACCTCGCAACTGCTGAGCTCGACCCGCTGAGGGATGAAGCAGAAGCTTATGCCAAAAAGGTCGAGGAAGCCGGTAATAAGATCGTCACGAGAAGATTCAAAGGCGTTCCACATCCATTCATGCATATGGATGGTGTCCTTCCTCAAGGACGAGAATATGTCCAGGATGTCATTTCACATATCCGGCAATGCTTGTACCCGCCGCAGCAGCCGCCAACCACTAACGCGCCTGAGACTTGAACTTTTAGTTGGTTTCTGTGAAAGGAAATTGAATCATTCGAAGACTAAGCATTTCATACCGGCCATTGTGGCCTTGAAAGTGCCAAACAACGCGCGACCCCGGTCCCGTCCAGTTCATGGAACAAGCACGCACTCTTATCGTCTTTGGCTGTATCACTTGGAGAAGTCGTCGTTGACCGAGCATCCCCTCAAGAAGACTTGAGGCAGAAGTTCACCTGGGAGCAGAGCTGTGCCAAGCTGCTGCAAGGCAAACAGCACTCGGAAGCCACTCTGTGGTAGTCGTCAAGTCCAGATCTGATCTCCTTGCGAGGCGAGTGTGCCATTGCAAGGTGGTTTTCAAAGTGCAGAGGTCCCTCGGAATGCGTAAAATGCACAGATTACCGTCACTGTCTTTGCGGTGAAGTTCATCGGTCCGGATCACGGTCTCTGAGTCTACACCTTGCCCCTTGTAAGATGACGCGGATTTGGATGATTGGGAAAGTACGTGCGAAGGGTTTTACGCCTCGCGCGACAAGAGGAGCTTCATGTTGTTCGGGAATGTTATGCCCGAACAGCCGCCGGGTCTGATATTGTCAAACGTGGCCATGATATGACAATGCTTGAATCATTTAGCATTCGGACATGATGTTGGAAATATGTTCGCACAATGTTGTTCACTAACACATTGAGGGTGGAGTTATCGATGGAAATGGGTGCCATTTTCACGGTTTTTACCGGGCGTGCTTCTCGCAAGAAGGGGATCTGGTAGTCGCCACGTTCTATCTGTTTCTGTACCGGAGCCACGTCCTTGAACAAGGTACAAATATTGATCTCGACAGTTCCTTGCCTGCTTATTGTGGTCTTCTGTCAAACAGCCATCAAACTCACATCCAGATGAGCCCTCCTGCGGGCTTGCTGGATAGACGTGCCGGGAGGTCAACGAGCCTCGCGAGATTGATTCCTCCCCCGCACGAGGCTGCTTTGGTGCGGAGAACGCGTTGGTGGCACGCGTCGCGCGTTCTCTTTGATTGTCTGCGTATTCTTTAAACCCGTTAGACTCGAAGAACGATCGTTCGACGACAGAAAGAAGAGCACACAGATATAATGCCTGAAAGACCACCATTTCCTGGCCGCCCTGCTCAGCCCCCCGGTCCTACATATCTACAATATTCTCCAGATGGTCAAAGATTAGTTGTCGCTGGTGTGGGGAACTTCGCCCGCTCCTTCAGAACCGGGGACAATGGCGAGCCAGACTTGCTCCCAGAGACACGCGAAGAGACTCTCGCTGTAGCCTCGGGGGTATGTACTCTGCGGACAACGATGGGCAACATGTGACTGACAACACTAGAACGACTATGTAATTCTAGGCTGCGAAGACGGGACAGTATGCGAGTATGCTGTACCATCTGGAGATCTAAAGCAGATTCTCGTAAGGACAACATTACCAATTCGAGACATCGCACTGTCTCCGGACGAGAACTGGATTGCTGTCTCTAGCGAGTAAGTCGGACCAAATCGTCAATGGCCCATGTCTAAATTTGCCAGCGAACTCGAAATCAAGATTGTCAACCGACACGACATTGAACAGATCACAATCCTACGGGATCACCCGAAGCCAATCAAGCATCTTACGTACGACCCTACGGGAAAATATCTCGCTGCCTCCTGTACGAATGGCCTCCTCTATATCTATGCCATGACTGGCTCCGAGCCCACCTTATTCAGAACCATCGATGGCATAATCAAAAGACTTGAAACCGCCGAGGCGGCTACCTCAAGATGTGTGTGGCACCCAGACGGCAGAGCGTTTGCCTGTGCGACGCCCACAAGAGAGATTCAAGTCATATCGGTAGAAGATGGAGCACATCAACGAATATTCTCAGGAGCGCACAATGCGGACATCACATCTCTGGCTTGGTCGCCCAATGGTGCCCTATTGGCCACTGCGAGCGCAGATGATCAATTGGTGATATGGGAGACCAAAACGCAAGACATATTGAAACAATTCCAGTACGAAAAGATCATCAATATCGCCTGGCAATGCCAAGGGGAGAACATCTTCAACTGGACAACGTCCCAAGGAGAGCTATTCATCATTCCTAATTTCCTCAAGGACGAAGCACACATTAAATTGTTGAAAGGTCCCCAAGTAAGAGCACCCTTCTTCCACGACCCACTGGAGGACAAGGCTGCAGCTGTCAATGGCCGGAAACCACTCGTCAACGGCCAGGGGAAACGAGCCGGCACCCCTGACAGCTTAGACCAGCTGCTCGGTCCTGAAGACGAGTATGACTGGATTGAGGACGACGACGGTGCTGGATACATCAACGAGAATGGCAAGAGACCAAATGGTCATCTCGGTCCGGTGAACGGCCATCCTGTCAAACGCAACAAGCAGGAGCTCTGGCAGCCACAGGTCCATGAGCCATTTCAACCCGGTGCAACCCCATGGCGAGGGAATCGAAAGTATCTGTGTCTGAATCTGATTGGATTCGTATGGACGGTTGACCAAGACACGCACAACACTGTCACTGTCGAATTCTATGATCGGGAGGACTACCGAGACTTCCACTTCACGGATTCTTTCCTATACGACAAAGCTTGTCTCAACAAGAACGGTACACTCTTCTCATGTCCCGCCAAAGATGATCAACCAGCAGTGATGTTCTATCGACCGCACGAGACTTGGACAGCACGCCCTGACTCTCGTATTAGCTTGCCGCAAGGTGAAGAACCAATCTGCATCGCCCTCAGTGACCGGTATATCGTGGCAGTTACGAACAAGAATTACGTTCGAGTATGGACATTATTCGGTACGCCAGTACGAATGTGGCGGATGAAGAGCTGCCCAGCGGTTACTTGCGCTGCTTGGGACGACTATGTCATGACTGTCGGAAATGGTTCTGTCGGAGCTGACGGCTGCACACAGCTGATGTACAGCATAGACGATGTCCGACGAGACGAGAACTGCCAGAACGAAGACGTACTCGCCTTAGGCACTCTGCCGCCTGATTCCGAAGAAGAGGAGGTCAGTTTGAAGACGATCTTCTGGAGTGATGCTGGTGACCCTTGCATCTACGACAGTAACGGCGTACTGTTGACGCTTATGCATTGGCGGACGCCAGGCCAGGCGAAATGGGTGCCGCTCCTTGACACGAGGTTACTCGACAGGTTGAAGGATGGCAAGAAAGAAGAGACGTACTGGCCTGTCGCTGTTGCAGCGGAGAGGTTTCACTGCATCATTCTCAAGGGTGGTGATAAGAGTCCGTACTTCCCGCGGCCACTACTGACAGAGTTCGACTTTCATATTCCTGTTGCACGACCCGTGGAGAAGGGGGATGAAGAGGACGAAGAGACAAATGCGGCTGCCGCGGTCAGACTGGAAGAGGCATTCGTGCGGTCTTCGGTGTTGCTTGGACTCGTGGATGATTTGGTCCAGGGTCTGGGCGACAGGGCTGGTCATTCACAGAAGACCGAAGTCATGAAACGTGAACTTGACGTTGACAAGATCCTGCTCCAATTGCTTGCGGTTGAGTGTCGCGAGGGTGACGACCGCGGAATGAAGGCTCTGGAAATTGTGGGCTTGCTGAAAGACAGAAGCGGGAAGATGTTGGAGGCTGCCGCTAAAGTTGCGGGTAGATGGAATAGGACAGTGCTCGAGGAAAAGATCAGAGACTATGCGGAACGGAGGCTTATGGGTCTGGAGGAGGAGTGAGAGCTTCGGACGAGCACTCCGATGTGATCATGGATACGAATAGAATTGGTTGGCGTTTACAATGAGCGGGCGGTGTTAGGGTTTCACGGTCTGCATGCACGGCGTCATGAAATTTCGAGATCGAATTGAAGTCGTGAGCTTCTTGAGCGCTCATTTCGCACATCCCAACGATGAACCATTTCACATGTACCATGTCTATGTAACGCAGTCTCCCATTGCAACGCCTCGCGATGCCGTTCATGATTCGTTAACGTCAACACGATGTATTTACTTCGCAGCCACCATATACCCGCCCAGCAACGCAAATACAACGCCAGCGACTATATGATGCGTGCTCGATCCAGGTGTTCCCTTGCGTTGACAAGTAATTGTATCCCCAATCATCGATACTTGATTGCAAAGCAATAAAACGCCCGTCGCATGTGTATTCCGCATCAGTGTGAATACAAGCAGTGACAAGCCGAGAGCGATATTGCGCACTCCAACAACTGCTATGAATGGATTCTCCGACTGACTCTCAGATGTCGATGCCGGTGTTGCTGGTCGTTCGGTATCCTTCTCAGACATGGACTCTGAGCCATTTTGATTCATCCATGCAGGAGATTTCGTCGAGGGAAGACCGAAAGAGGCAGCGAAGTCGTTGGGCTTGAGGATGCCGCGAGCACCAGCTGCTACAGCCATCAGCCCGATAAGGAAGGCTGCCACTTGGGCGATAGTAGAGAGGATGTATTGGACTTGCATTGTAGAGGATTGGATCCGGAAATGGTAATGGAAGAGAGGAGGTGAAGGGCTAAGGATAAAGATATCTAGGCAAAAGCTTACCTCTCGCAAGCAACATACCTCTATGGTATATATGTTATGTACGGCACATGCTTTTGCTGATCTGCTTATGCACCGGAAATGTTGTTGATGATGACCCCGTCATATCGTCATACATACTGTAGCATACCCCTGAAGGTTCACAATTGAATGGGGCTTCTGCAAAGTCCGTGGTTTATCGCTGACTGAGTTCAGGATCGTCTCCAGGTACAAAGTACTGGGAATGTGGATATTCTTCTCGGCCCGCCGCGGTTGCATTGTGAGGAACGTTGCTGGAGATATTTTCGGTTTGATGAATGTCACAATGTTAGAGATGATCTGCGCTGCGGAGGGAGGCCGGACAGAGGCTGTGAAACAACATGGACTTTTGAGGGTAGGTCTGACATGTTGCTCTAATGAGGTTGGAAGGGTCGATAGTGGTGATGGCCCACAATCGAGAAGTCTGACAAAATCACTTACATTCTTGCTGTGGACGGAGCATCAAGCGCCGACAGGCCGACGTGATGCTAATGTTAACTGCACAATTTGGCGGTGTTCATCTTCTACATTCTAGCATATAAGATGTACTGTGAAACCACTCCAGGCTGCACTGTTCCGCACTGTCCATTAGGTGGACAAGCTTCACCACGCTGGCTCTTAACCTCTAACCAGTCGACTTAGCCTCAAGTCCTGTGGGCGGCGCCGGTGCCGGCCCGGTCGAAAGAGACGCAACAGGGGTCAAAGCATGTGAGGCAACCCCGTGATCCTATCGATAACAACTCTCCGGTGTAGGCAATGCTTCCTGTGCAAATGGGTTATTGCGCCAGTCTCTACTGCTACAATTTCCGTGCGTGGTATGGCAGCTTGCGCCTCATACCGATACAAAGCAGGATTTCGTGAAAACACCAGTCGCAAAATGGACCCAGAAGCCATTCAGGACAGCAGCACTCCGTTGAATATCGAGCTCGACGTCCTTGCCCAACAACCACGGCTCAACAGATTATATACCCAAGTCACCTTTTGCTTCGAACTTCCCAGTGACTCACCCTTGCTCGAGTTAGAGATCATCAACACCCTGGATAGAGGCGTTGAACTGCTTATAGCGAATTTCCCGTGGTTATCAGGAACCGTTGTCAACGATGATGGTACCTTCAAGATCCGCGATTCTCAAGAGCCCCTTTCTCTTATTGTCAAAGACTTGCAAGATGACCCAGACTTTCCCACATGGGACATCATCAGCAGAGCCAACTTCCCATTCCGCATGCTAGATGAGGACGACATTGCACCTTGCAGAACCCTCACAGATCCTGATTCTACCGCTCTAGGGCTGCCAGTCTTCCTGATCCAAGCCAACCTCATTAAGGGAGGTCTACTGCTCACTCTCAACGGTCAACACGGGTCCATGGATATGGCTGGTCAATCCCAAATTATGTATCTCTTCGCAAAAGCCTGCCGCAACGAACCTTTCACACTCCCCGAGATGACTACTGGTAATCTAGATCGCAAGACCGTCACCGATCTCCTCGAGGACGACATGGGAAACGAGTCAACCGATGATGTTCCAGAGTCAGCATCAAAAGGCCAATCCAAGCATGTAGAACAGCCAGAACACCTGGTTTGGGCGTACTTCACCTTCTCCGCCGACTCGCTAGCCGCACGCAAGGGTCTTGCCATGAAAGCCGTACAAGAAAACAATTTCGTCTCGGCAGACGACGTCCTCAGCGCAGTCACATGGCAATGCATCTGCAAAGTACGCCTGGCACGCTTGGGCAGTGAGGAAAGCCTTGCCTCGACGCTCACCCGAAATGTCGACATGCGGCGCTACCTGTCCCTCCCTCCGACATACCCAGGGTTCGTCACACAGTCGACAAGCCACACGTCGCCTATCGACCTTTTGGCCCAGGAGCCCCTAGGCACTGTGGCACTACGCCTTCGCGCGGCACTTGACGGCACGGCCTTGACAAGGAAGACAAGGCTGCAAGCGTCGAGGATCAGGCGTGGTGAGGACACAACGGTCGCCACCTCGAGCGTGCCCGAGCTCGATGTGCGGCTTAGTTCTTGGGCCAAGGAGGACTGCTGTGGTCTAGATTTTGGATTCGGCAAGCCAGATGCCGTCAGGAGACCACGATTCACCGAGGGTGCGAGGGAGGGTTTGGTGTATTTCCTGCCAAAGGCGCCGGACGGTGCAATCGCCGTTGGGATATGCTTGAGGACCGAGGATATGGAGAAACTCAGGAGGGATGAGGAGTTTGTCCGATTTGGCACGTACATTGGATGAATGAATTCCAGACTGTGGTCACTACAGAATACGGAATTCCTCACGGCACTTCCTAATTCAGGCAATTCTGCATTCTGCACTGACGGTATTCTAGCTGGTGAATCGGAAATTTTAACAGAATTACTATCCAGACTACCGGCAGTGCAGAATGCAGAATCCTCAAAATGTAGAATTGCCAAATGCAGGACTTGTCACAGACAGAATTGCCACCTAGACTACCCGCAGTGCAGAATGCAGAATCGATCACAGTGCAGAATCACCATCTAGGCTACCGTCAGTGCAGAATGCAGAATTGCCTGATTAGGAAGTGAGTCGTCAAACCCTTGTATTGACTGATGCCTGATGCCGTGCTCCTGGGCTCTGATATATCCAACGCTCCCTTTCCATCCAAGTTTTCTGACATCTAAGACTTTTTCTGTGCAATCTTAGGCGCCTTCAACAGTGTAAATAGCGCCGTCGTGACTCCCAGCATACAACAACCGCCCGAGATGTAGACAGTTTCGCGTCCAACCCACCAAAAGAGACTGCAAAACACAATAGGTCCCAACGCTCTTCCAAATTGTCCCCAACTTCTCAGTGACCCAAGGACTTCCCCTCTATTGCTCTCTTTGGCTTCGAAGCTGCCGAGACTGTTCAAACCCGTCACAACTGTGGCCGAAGTGACTGCAAGTAAAGCGCCAGCGCAGTACAAGCCTGTCGAATCCTGAACCGTCGACAGCAAAAAGAATGCTATAGTACAAGAAACCATACCCACCTTCACCACGAGCAGAGGTGGCAGACGCCGAACAATGGTACCTTGGAGTAATGAGGCGATTAAGCCGACGAAACCGAGGAGTCTCCCATTGAGTTTCGAAGGCGAAGGATGATCTGGATAGAGTACAGATGTAATCAAAAATGGCAGTGAGAACTCCATGCCTGAGAAAGGGAGCAGGAACAGGAAGTGTATGGCATTCAAGATCGCAGGTCTGTTGGTATGCCTCAGGTCTTTGGCGCCATTTGAAGATTTCGCATCTTGTGTCGACGATGGCTTCGCAGGACGTGTCTCCGGAAGGGCGTAGTACAAGTACAAAGTTTCAACCACGATCAATAATAGCGAGAACCCAGCTGCCGTTGCGAAAGGGTTGGCGATGACCGTGGTGACGCTCGCCAGAGCCGCTCCCAATGCCGGTCCAAAAGTGAATGCGACACTGAAGCAAGCCCCGACAAGCGCCATGGTCGACCCCCTTTGCTCGTCCGTACTGATATCGGTCGCAATGGCTGTAGCAAGCTGGACGTTGCCCTCGCTCAGACCGCCGACGATCCTGCTCAGCAAGAACGTCCGAAAGTCCACAGCGACACACCAGAGCGCCACGCTTGCGATGTTCCCGCACATGCTCCATAACAGCGCCGTCCTTCTGCCATATTTGTCCGAAGCGCGACCGATTATGGGGCTGGCAATAGCCTGGAGGAATGAGAATAAGGAGCCAAGTGCACCGCCTAATAGAACGATATCATATTTCTCGTTGATCGGGATTGCGAAAGATTGCTTATATGCGTTCAGGTAGTGGAGTATGCGATTAAGCGCCGACGATGGGTGAGTCTCAAGACTCCGGTAGAACGTGAGTAGAGAGGGAAAAAGTGGCAGAATGAATGTGAAGGAGATCTAGCTTGGTTAGTGAGTTTCTCGGTCTCTTCAATGGTATTCACTGACCAAGTCAAGTAGGAGAGATATGAAGAGGACTCGTAAGATCTTCTTTCGTTGTTGAACAGGGACAGGCTCCATGGTGCGCGGCTGTGTAGTGTGTAAGGACATGGTATGCAAGAACGCTGACTTTTGTGCTTTTGGTAAAGCGAAGCAAACGGATAGAATAAACAGCTGAATAGCGACCAGCGCGTCTGTTGTCAAGATTAAAAATAGATAATGCAGATGTAGCAAACGGGCAGCAATGTAGGAAAGCGGTTGTGTCCATCTGACTGCACGTCGAAGAATGTCTCCCCTTTTCGGCCACTCGGCGCAGATGCGACAAACGGCCCACATTCGCATTCGGCCCCCTTTTTCTGTACAGCCTCATTTCTACGACGGAATGATACGGAGCTTTTGCAAGCATAATATACTTTGTTACGCATCTGACTTGATCTCGATAGCAGTGCATAGCATCCTCAGCACATTTCATCCACATGCTTCGTGGAAGGACGACAGCTCGCTGGCAAGTCCTAGTATATCAGCTGTCCGTAGTCTGCAACGGTAGCTGCTTATGGATGAAAGGTAGTAGCTGTCCCGTCATGCCTGTATGACCACCATTTTCCAGATAGCTTGTGACTCTGCTCAGCATGAACGCTGCCGCTTCATGCTGTTGTCTGGCTGATAAACTTGGTTCTTTTTTGCCACATCCTGACACACCGCTCCTGGCCAGGCACTCTCATGCCACACCTGAGGCATGATTTGGAAAATTCACCAAAAGGGATGGCCATATGAACGTGACTTGAACCGACATCATGACAAGCAACAATCCGTGCCACCCAAGTCTGAACAGTCTGACAGGTGTCGCAGTTCGAATTTTAGGCCCTATGCTTCATGCGTATCGTCATCAAGTATCCCAGCCAGATCATACCGTCAGCAATCACGGGGTTGAGGCGAAATAACCCCTGATTGAGAGCAGTTCGTCAATCGTACAATATATCAAATCCATATATAGCTTTGGCGACCGGCATCGCAAGGGTTGGACCTCTTGGGGAAGCTGTCCTAAAACCGGAGGACTCTCACTGAATGAAGGATCCGTCGCCAAGGAGCAGGAACCTGCTTTTCAGTATTGATGCTTGTGGTACCGTGTGTCGGTAATCGTACAGTACCTACGGAGGCAGTTTCTCCAGGTCGGCTGCATGAGCTCATTCGTCGTCATTCATCATATATCATCGATGTCCAATACGGCAGGCTCTCAACCTCCGCTACCGGCCGCAATAGTTGTTTTCGTCCTCCAGTCTTCAAAGCTAGCAGACATCCTCTCAGCTTTGCGTCCATCCTCCTTTCGCTTCTGTTTGTCCTCCCAATCACCTTCCTCCTGAGCAATCATAGCATGGAACTTTCCACCCTGACCCCTACCAAAGTAGACGGCGCCCTCCTCGCGCTTGGCTACACGCTCTGTGACAAGAACATACTTGACGCTGCTTCCCGGAACTTCAAACATGGCATCGCCAAGAATGGTCTCCATCTCAGTCCGCAGAGCGCGTGCTCCTGTTCCCATGGTGAGTGCATTCGAGGCAACAGCATGCAAAGCTGGTGTGGTGAATCGCAACTCGATACCAGAGAGCGAGAACAAAGTGACATATTGCGCTACAAGGCTGTTGCGAGGTTCCGTCAGGATGCGCAGTAGTAGTGGATGTGTGAGAGCAGCCAAAGCGGTAGCGGTAGGTATACGGCCGATGAGCTCAGGGATGAAGCCATACGACTGTAAGTCGGCTGGTGTGACGAGATCTAGCGGATTGAAGTAGTTCGGTTCGACTGGATTCCCATCTGGTGACGCCTGCTCAGGTGCTGGACTTGGGGTGAAAAATGGTAAATGCTTTCTGTATAGCTCCTCCTCCTGGGACCCAGGCAGTATCGGCACAGGAGCATGGTTCGTTGATTTCTGGTCACGAGCATATGAGTGCAGGTTGGAGCTCGAACGGACGCTGGCTCCAAACCCAATACTTCCTTTGGTCAAGCGATCCATGATATGCTTCTGGAGTCCGACGAAAGCCCCACTGAATATGAAAAGAATGTTATCAGTTCTGACATTATAGACATCCCCTTTGGCAGGAGTTGCGGCAGGGCCTGACGAGCCCGCAGAGTAACCAGCACCTAGTGGACTGTTAGTCGGATAGGATTGGGATTGTCCACCAGCTCGTGGTGCATTTCGTTCGGGCTTGGCCTGTATCTGAATGGTTGTACCTTCGATGATCTTCAACAATGCCTGCTGTACGCCTTCACCAGAGACGTCTTTACCGTGACTGACTTTTGCCGTTGCAATCTTGTCGACTTCGTCCAGACATATTATACCTTTCTCGGCTCGTTCAACATCATAATTTGACGCAGCCAGCAACCTGTGCACACAGACTTCGGCATCCTCACCAATGTAGCCGGCCTGGGTGAAGGGTGTGCAATCGGACATCGAGAAAGGCACTGACAACACACGTGCTAGTGTCTTGGCCATCAGTGTCTTCCCTACACCACTGGGGCCCAAAAGCAATATGTTTGACTTCTCCAGGGTCAATGGACTTGTGTCCACTAAGGGTGTACCACTCGTTCGGGGATCGAATGCTGGTGGCTGACCTCCGCCCATCCGAATCGTCGATTGTTGACCAGGGAATTCGTCCTCGACAGGGTGGCGGTCCCTTCTCTCTCGTCGGGCCATCAGCTCTTCCTCTTCCTCTTCTCTTCTTTGCAGCTCTTGTATTCTCTGGTAGTGATTGAACACTGCAACGCTAAGGACCTTCTTGGCTCTTTCCTGGCCGACCACAAATTGGTCCAGATGCTGCTTGAGCATTTTCGGTGTGAGTCGTGGCGTGCCATAGATAGAGGCACCTCCAAGCGGACCGCTTGTCGGCTGTCCAGGTTCATAGGAGCCGGTGAACGGCTGATTGGCAAAGTCGGAGCGATGGAACTGAGAAGAGGACAGCTGACGATTGCTGCTCGATATCGATCGTTTACTTAGTGCGATGTAGGAGGACCGCAATAGATGCGGTGCGGAGTTCGTCGAGGTAGCCATGGTCCCCTCGAAGGCCGAGCAGAAGAAGGTCGGCGACGCACCGAGAGCCTGCATTGCTGCGGCGGAATTACAGAAGTGTTCCCGGGAATGAGGCTCTCACTGAGTCACACGGAGCAGCGACGATAAGATGAGATGGTGTTGAGGCATCGGCGTGATGAGTCGGAGCGATGAGTCGGCGCGATGCTTCGGCGATCTTGATCCGCTGAGTCAGTGCCTATTGGCCCGCAGACCCATGCCCCGTTTTACGTGGAGGATGGGAAGTTTATGGGTGCTTGGGGGAGCCGCCCAGCTCGCCTCATGCCACCTAGAAAGCTTTCCCCACAGCACGAATGATATCATACCACCTTTGCGCTTTGGCAGGGCTTCGTAGGCGAGGACGCAGAAATAGTCGCAGGTAAGCACCTCAACACTTTCTAGCCAGGGTACCTTCACCCCTCCACATGACTTTCTAGAAAACGGCCACATATTTTTGAAGTTTTGTACAGTCTGTGTAACTGATCCTTGAAGCAGTCCGATTTTACTGGTTTTGCCTACGCTCTCCTGAGGGTGCAAGCTTCCAACACTCTGCCCAGTATGGCGTTGCATGAAGCTTCCCAAAATTCAGTACTGGCACAACCCTCTTCTAGAGATGTTCCTCCTGATGGCACAGGTTCGAGCGACTCTCCCTTAGCAGTGATTCTGACATGTCTCTGACTCCTTACTAGGCGTGATCCAGCTCGACCCGTGGCTCGAGCCATATCGAGATGCCCTAAAACACCGCTTTGCCAAAGCCCAGAAATGGATCAACACGATCAACGAAACAGAAGGAGGCCTGGAGAAGTTCAGTCGAGGGTATGAGACTTTCGGATTCACATTCAGTGCAGACGGGGATATACTATACAGGTAAGAGGTTCCACGAGGTCGTCAAGGCACAGTGGACTGATATCAGCTAAGAGAATGGGCCCCGAACGCTGAACAAGCCTTCCTCATTGGAGAGTTCAACAACTGGAACAGGGATTCTCACCCTATGCAGAAGAACAACTATGGGGTATGGGAGCTGTATCTTCCAGCCCAGAATGGCGTTCCTGTCATCCAACACAACACCAAAATAAAGGTTTCCTTCATCATTCCTGGTGGAGAGAGGATCGAGAGAATACCAGCCTGGATTACAAGAGTCACACAAGATTTGTCCGTCTCGCCTGTTTATGAAGCAGTGCTATGGAATCCACCCAAGTCTGAGGTTTACCACTTCAAGAATCCTCGACCGCCTTATCCAAAGAGCGTCCGTATCTACGAAGCACACGTCGGTATCTCGTCTCCTGAGCTGAGAGTCGCAACCTACAAGGAGTTTACGAAGAACATGCTCCCGAGAATCAAGTACTTAGGATACAATGTCATCCAACTGATGGCGGTCATGGAGCATGCCTACTATGCCAGTTTCGGATATCAGGTCAATTCATTCTTCGCAGCAAGTTCGAGATTCGGTACCCCTGAGGACTTGAAAGAGCTTATTGACACTGCACATGGTTTGGGAATCACCGTTCTTTTGGATGTTGTACACTCTCATGCAAGCAAAAATGTCCTCGACGGCCTGAACATGCTTGATGGCAGTGACCACCTATATTTCCATGAAGGTGCAAAAGGTCGACATGAGCTGTGGGACTCTCGGCTGTTCAACTACGGCCACCACGAAGTGCTGCGTTTTCTGCTTTCAAATCTTCGCTTCTGGATGGAAGCCTACCAATTCGACGGATTCCGGTTTGACGGTGTCACCTCAATGCTGTACTCCCATCACGGCATTGGTACGGGCTTCTCAGGTGGCTACCACGAATACTTCGGTCCCAACGTGGATGAGGACGGCGTTGTCTACCTGATGTTGGCAAACGAGATGCTCCACAGCATTCACCCCCAAGTCATCACTATTGCAGAAGACGTGTCAGGCATGCCTGCACTGTGCCTTCCGCTGTCACTAGGTGGCGTGGGCTTCGATTACAGACTTGCCATGGCTGTACCGGACATGTACATCAAGCTGCTGAAGGAGAAGTCGGACGACGAGTGGGATCTCGGCAACATAGCTTTCACCTTAACGAACCGACGACACGGCGAGAAAACCATTGCTTACTGCGAATCTCACGATCAAGCCCTGGTTGGTGACAAGTCGCTCATGATGTGGCTCGCCGACAAGGAGATGTATACACACATGTCGGTTATGACGGACCTCACTCCAGTCATTGAACGTGCGATGTCCCTACACAAGATGATTCGGCTGATCACCCACGGTCTTGGAGGTGAGGGTTATCTCAACTTTGAGGGCAACGAGTTCGGTCACCCTGAGTGGCTTGATTTCCCTCGCGCGGGCAACGATAATTCATTCTGGTACGCCCGCCGCCAACTTAATCTCACCGAGGACCATCTGCTACGGTACAAGTTCCTGAACGAATTCGACAAATCGATGCAGTGGAATGAGGAGAAGTACGGCTGGCTGCACTCCCCTCAGGCGTATATCTCCCTCAAGAACGAGACTGACAAGGTGCTTGTCTTCGAGCGAGCGGGCTTACTGTGGATCTTCAACTTCAACGCCCACAAGTCATTCACGGACTACCGCGTCGGCGTGGAACAAGCAGGTGTGTATAGAATCATCATCGACACGGATGACCAGCAGTACGGTGGCCTGGGTCGGAACGCTCCGGAGACCAGATTCTTCACGACCGACATGCCCTGGAATGGCCGCAAGAACTTTACGCAGGTGTACCTTCCCACGAGGAGCGCTTTGGTGAGTCTCGTTACATCCTAAACATGAATATATCCCGTACTTACTGTGTTGCTTGCAGGTCCTTGCTCTTGAAGACACCTTATGAGTTGCAAATGGCTAGGTTTCGGCCCGTGCCATGAGGTTTTATCTATGGATCGAAGGATGAGGTGCCACACTGTGCTTGACAGATTAACACAGATTAGTGATCTGAAAAGCAATGACTTTTCCCGCCAAAAAACGTGTTTGTGATCGTGGAGGGACACACACACCGTGTGCAATCTTTCTCCCATGGGAAATAATTATATTGATAGTGGAGTAATCCTGTCATGATACTATGGACACAGCTTCAGCCTTCAGCTCCATGTAGTAAGCCCATTCATCTCCAAGTTGGAATGTACAGTGAGACGTGGTGATCCTCATTTTCGTGAATTTGATGGTATTCATTGACTTCGTTTGGGGGAGTGGAGCGTTGCCAAACTGAGATAAATGTGCAAGTCATCAATCAGCAGCCGGTGATGTTACACGTTAGGTGGCGCGTGGTGATAATACAAGGGTTGGGGCCGCAGATTCGAATACAGCCTCATCTACTCATCAGCGGCTTCTGGCGAATCGTCTGTTGTCGTTCCATTCTTGCCTGCAAACTCTCATGGCTAACCCCGGTACCAGTTCCTGCTCTTTCTGTATTGTTCGACTCCATTTGGCTTTGCCCAGCAGCCAATCTGTCAAAGTAACCATCTTGCTTGTTTTGTCGAACCCGCTGTTTTCGTCCGCATGTTCGATGGTGTGGCTCGCGATACGTCCCTCAGAATCAAATGTGAAAATGAAGATACCAGTGAAGTCGTCCCCTTTATTGAGACTGATGATTGGCTTGTCCCCTCCAAGAGCTTTTGAAAGGCCCCTGTTGATACCGCCCTGAGACATTTCGTTTGATTGTGCCGCCGAGGAAGCAGCCGTCGTGTTGTTGCCGTTGCCATTCTGTTTAGGCTCTGTTTTCCAACGTACGACGAGCTTCTCCGCGCTCATATCTATGGTATCATTCTCCTCTGGGATTGGTATACCAGCAAGTCCTGTTCGGACGATTTTCTCCGAGACAATGTTCAGTTTGACATTGCCAACAATCGGTACACAGCCCCACGCAACCGGAGCTGTAAAAAGAGCTGCACGGTACGCAATCCGTCCTTTGACTGCTGGTAGATGAGGATGCGTCGAAGGAAATAGATGTAGCGATACTTCTGGAGCGAGAATCTCTTGTGGCAGTGGAGTCGTGAGGATGTCTGGTAGTAGCGGAGATAGCGTTCGTAGTGCTGGAACCTGTCAGCGCTCAGTGTACAGTACATGACGGGGAGGGAGTAACGTACTCTTTCCCAGCTTTAGCAGCCGTTGATCCGGAGGCTTGTGATCTTCATTGTTCCCAGGCGTAGAGGGGCCTAGCAACTCGTCGGCGGGTCCAAGCCGTGGAGAAGCCGCCGTGAACCATAAATCTGATATAGGTTCAGGGCGTACCTGTGCCAGATACCTCCTGGGCAGTACCTGAGGTAAGGAAGTGCTACCTGTTGAAGTAGATCTGTGACGGCGAGCGACTTGCACACCGGATGAAGGTCGGCAAACCCATCTAGAAGTTGGCGACGAGCAGGGCGCGGCTATGGACAGCTTGCGCATGGAGGTCATCTGAGCGGAAGTGGCATAGCTAGTTTAGGGGGATCACTGGCCTCGTTTATGAGTGAAGTGAAGTCTGATCATTTCGTTTGCTGAAGAAAAGAGTCGGGATTCATTTATTGCGTACAAACAAAGTTGTGAGGTAACAGGCCACCGACCGCAGGCCTATGACGTCGGGCCAATGGGGAGCAATTGCCGCAGCATTGATGTTCCGCCGTTCTTCTATTCGTTCTTCATCAGACTCACTGTTTGGTCGCTCGGCAAGGACAATCGAGGGCCTAGCACCTGTACTACGTGCAAACAACGATATCGGTATCCGGATTTGCAAGGTCCAGCTCACACTGACTCCTTCGTTGTAGACTTCACATCAGCTACATCACTAGGCATCAAACCCTTAGGGATTCAAACAAGGTTCTTGAGCCTAGGACGAGTCGGTCTCCGCTTCAATATCTCAACCGGTGCCGAGACCCGATTTGCGGGGAATCATCATCCTCTTCTGCAATTAAAATGTCTTCATTTCCTTTTTCATTCAAGAAATAGCAGGGTGAAGTACAGTTCTCCCAGTACAGATGTTGATGGGAAATGGTCAAGGAGCAACACCAGGGTGATGCGCCTGCCGTTCACCGTGTGGCAACAGCGATTGTCTGGGACGGACCTGACGATGTGGACAATCCTCGCAACTTCTCACTACAACGGCGAGTCTCATCGACGATAGCGGTTACCTTTCTCGCGTTTGTCAGTACCTTGGCTGCTTCAATCTACAGTCCTGCCCATGAAGACGTCTCCAACCAGTTTCGTGTCTCAGACGAGGTCGCCATTCTACCACTGTCCTTGTACAACTTTGGACTGGCATTCGGGCCATTAGCTGGGAGCCCATTAAGCGAGACCTTTGGGCGCAAGGTGGTTTTCTTGACTACTACGCCACTTTTCGCCCTCTTCATCCTCGGTGCAGGACTCTCTCGAAGCGCAGCATCCTTGATAATCTGCAGATTCTTTGCCGGCGTCTTCGCTTCGCCAGCTATCAGCAATGCCTCTGCAACAATTATCGACTATACCGCTGGGCGATACCGGGCTGTGTCACTCGCATTCTACTATTCCATACCGTTCTTTGGGGCAGTGTTCGGGTACGTATTCTTCCGCTCATTACCAGCTAGGCTAATGTTAGCAGTCCTCTACTTGGAGGGTTCATAGTCGAACGCAAAAGTTGGCGCTGGACACAATGGGTTACTCTGTTCTTCATCGTTACTTTCTACATTCCCATCCTGTTCACGAAAGAGACCTACAAGAAGACAATATTGCAACGGCGCGCCAAAAGGCTCAACGTGCAAGGTCCACAAGAGCACAAGCGATCCGTGGTTGCCTCTGCTAAGCATTTTCTGACAGTCCTTGTGGTTCGACCGGTACACATGATCTTGACTGAACCAATTGTCACCCTGGTATGCTTGTACAACGGCTTCCTCTTCGGACTCATGTACACCTTTGTGGTCGCATCACCATGGATCTTTCAGCATTACTATGGTTTTGACCTCACTGGCCAGTCATTATCCTTCCTTGGTCTAATGGCTGGTACTGCTTTTGCGCCTGGTCCTCTCATCTTGATCGATACTTACATCTATCAACCCCGACTCAAGCAATATCAAACCGAGCACCCGGAAGCCGATGGACGTTCTCCGCCTGAGTACCGCTTGTATCCAAGCATGATTTCCTCCTTCATGTTGCCCGCGTGCCTGTTCATCTTCGCATGGGCAACGCGACCGAACATACACTGGATAGTGCCGATCCTATTTCAAGGTCTTGCGATCATGACTACTGTGATGACCTACTCCTCTGCAAATCTGTTCATGGTCGATGCGTATGGGCCACTTTATGGTGCATCAGCAGCTGGAGCAGCCATGCTATCCAGATATGGACTATCGGCAGCATTTCCTCTCTTTGCACTTCAGCTTTACAAAACTCTCGGTGTAGGCTGGGCTACGACGTTCCTGGCATTCTGCACACTGGCTATGGCGCCCATCCCCTGGCTCTTCTGGCGATATGGGCCTTTACTGCGGGCAAGGACAAAATACGAGACTGCAGCATGAAGAGACCATTTCATGTTGGGTTTGTTCAAGCTCCGCACCACATAGCAGCCTGCGGCTAGGGACATCCACAGAACCAGGCCACCTTTGTTCGCAGTCCTGATTTGGAAGGCTGAATTTTTGTCCGGGCAGGTTGTAGCATTAGGGATTGTGAACGTTGGTATTGAGATGCGGCGATCCTTATGGTGTCGATATGGACAAAGGGGCTCTGATATTTCAGAAAGAAGAGCTTGAGAGAAGACTTTTTGGGTCCGAATGATATATTTTCATATTATTGTAACATCAAAGGTCCATTGACTTCAAAGATGGATCCAGCTTCTCGTATCAACCTCAAGATTTGGATCGGCATCGGTGAAACTTTGTCCCGGATGTCCTTTACACCCCTGGATCCTCAGCCTTGCCGTCCCACCCACTAAGTAGAACAGGTAGGGCAGAAGTTGTCTCTGCGCTGCGATGCTGGCGTTGTACTTTGTTCTGCTGTACGTCTCCACACGGCTTGTTCTTCTACCAACACAGGACGGTCTTTCGGCTTGCTGCGTGCACGATATCAGAGCACCAGAAGTCAAGACCCTGTATTGGACAAATCCCCACTGTTGCTGTCCTTGACAGGCTCATGGCTTGAGATTGCTCCGCTAGTCTTAGAGCTTGCACATCTCCTGTCTGGATAGATGGCTAGATGACGAAGTGGTAGCATGGAAATGCGTTGGAGGCACTCGTCGATGTGCTACGAGATTCTAATGGTGGAGTCTGAGTTGGAGAAGTAATTCGAAACGTGAAGCAAAGTCTTTGTCTAAGTGCATGACCGTGTTCGTTGATGTGGGAGAGCAGCTCGTGGGATCGAAGGCCTTGGTGGTGAAGGGGAGGCCAAATGTCAGGAGACAAAGGTAGTTTTAGGAAGCCATGGCATTGCGTGAGTCCCTGTACACTTCAGTATTCAGCCAACTGCGTTTGGTGCCAGTTTAGATAAAGGACGCGGCCGCGCCCTGGTGGTGTTGTGTCCGCGATTTCTGCAGACGCAGGATGATACAGGGGGATAGTAAGCTTGACGTGCTTGTGGAGATTGGGCCGGTGTTTGGACATAAAGTAGAGCTTTTTGTCCACTGCAGAGACTATAACCAGATGCATGGGCAGCAAAAAACCCCTGGGGCTGTTGTCAGAGAGAAGTAACCTCTTGATTGTGACATTGACTGGCTTTGGGCGCGGCTGGTAGGAAGGACAAGTTGAGGAACGCCGAGCAATTTTCAGTGCTGGCGACATCATTGTCCACGAAGAAGCATCTTCCACTCACTCATCCTTCCCATCCATTCTTTTCTTCGACTCACCGTACTGCAAGATCTTGTAGGTTTCATTGAAGCCTTTGTGGTCCGCATGGCATCATATCCTCAACTTTGTTGTTCTGCACAAAGACTCTCTCAGTCAAACACTGACACCTCGTCACCCTCCAAGAGGTTCTTTCATCAAGATTCAATCCCTGAAGGTAAGTGCCAACCACGATCCTGGACATGAAGAGACAGGACAAAAGCTGACAAGAGCAGACTCAACAGCAAACACGGTCGCGATTAGAAGACATAGTACAAATCTGGCCAGCAACCTTCAGAAACCACGTCCTCCGTCCTTCTGTCATCACACGTTCATGAGATCTGGGAGACCACCTTGACACTCTTGAGGACGAGACGGACCTAGCAACACAACTCACATCAAGAGATACCTTAGACCACCTCGTCAAGTGGCACTCAGTCAACATGTCGAAGATTTCTGAGAGAGAACACATCATCTTCTTGATCAGTTGTACCAAGCACTCTCGGGATGGAAGAGTAAGCCAGCGTCGACCCCAAAGCGGTGTCTTTCTTCTCCGTTCCAGGTTGACAATAGTAGATTGACTTTACCGAGGTCGCAAGAGAGACTGGCGTTGCAAGCAAAGGCGCAGCGTGAGAAGCCTGGACGTTGATTTTATTACTGGCAAATGCTGATCCAATTCACAGGGCAAAGAGGTATGAGCGACTCTGCAAGTCATATGCTCCCGGTGGCGACGACGCTATCACCAAGACACCACCGCCTCGAAGACAGTCCGCCAGCCCTGGGCCGGCGAGGCCGGCGAGGAAGAAAGTTCGGAGAGAGAATGGTCTATCAGCAAAACCTGGCAGGAGCACAGCTTCAGCGACTAGGGGTCAGCCCGCCTCGGTCACGAATGCAAGAGAAACTGGCCCTGCTCTTACCAGCTCCCATTACCCCGTTCTCGATGCCTTCTCGAATGCTCCTGATCCGATGATTGGTCGCTTTCCTCTACCACCACCTCCGCCAGCTTTCCCCTTTTCTACTCCTCGCTTTGGACCACCGATGCCAATGCCTGTGCATGGCTATCCACGTTTTGAGCCTGGCGCCCGCCCGATTCAGCCTCAAGTTGATCCAGCATTGTTCTTCAGGGTACCAGCCCCCCCACAGGAGGTGGTACCGATGTCGCGATCGGAAGCGACTGCCAGCAACGGGAATATAAATGGCAATGGTGCCAGCATTGGCGTCGTTGTTGTCGACTGAGCATGTGCGATTGACTAGGAGTCGTCGACCAGAACCAACGACCTTTCAAGATACTCTGCAACGTGGGCGTTTGGACAGTTGGCTGCTCTGTGGTGGACCGCCGAGGACATCGAAATACCGAACGAACAGCAAATACACGCACTCAAGCGAGTTGAGCGTGTCCAGCGTGCAGTGCTGTGTGGTGAGGTGGAATGTATGGAAGGCCAGGGCTCGGAAACGCGCGACGCTGTCGGGCGATGTGTTGAAGCAATTGGCCTCATACAAATACCGCCTTCAGAATTCTGCCTCTGCATCATTTCCCTCCACGTACCATAACCCTTTCCAAACCCTCCATCTTCCATCTCTTACTCGTCTTTCATCGATCATATTGGCCCTGTAGCCCTTCTCAAGGCCTCTGACGGGCCCTGCAAAGGACGTCGGAGCATTATCGTCGACTCATATCTTGCCTGGTAGGTGTCATTCCCAACCGGTTTTTCAGCATTCACCACACCTCTCCACAACAAACAAGGACTCGTATCATCGCTGTTCACTTCACTGTCCCTGCAATAGCCTGTTGTCACCCTAGTCACTCTCCTACGGAAGCCCCCGGGATTGTCCCTTTGCCCAAACCATGGAAAAGCCTTCTCTTCATTGTTGATCTGAATCATAGAACTGACATCACTCCTCTACAAGTACCTTCACCGCCTTCCTTCTTCACCCTTGTCTACCGCCCACCGAACGCGTGTACAACAGCTGTTGTGGTCAAGACAAAGGCTTGGGGTCTCTCTGTTAAGGAAAAGAGAATCAGTGACTTACAGTCGGACCTTTTTGCCGAAGATGGCTCGTCGCAGTCGTCCTTCCAAGCGAGTCCTTGTTCGTTGGTCTGGTAAGTTGGCAGTTTCTCCCATCAGACTATATCTAACTGTTCGATAGATGATCTTGACAAGGGTGTTTTGCTTGCTGTCCAGTATGCTTGCGCCGAAGCTGGTATTAAGATTCCATGTGAGATGATCGATAATATCCTGTACCTGGTCAGTCCACTAATCTTTATCATGCATAGGGGCGAGAGTTGCTCAGGTCATGGGCCCACGGTTCACCGAAGGTGCCATCACCCAGCATCTTGCTAAGCTTCGCAACCTGATGGCAACAACCGGCATCCCTGTCCCCCCACCATTGAAGCGAGGTATGCTTACGAAGACGCCTTCTAAGGTGTACAATAACGCAAGCAATCAGCGCAATTACAGTCCGATCACGCCTCTATACCCTGGTACACCTGAAATCTCTGATGATCACCGCTCAGTCTATGATAAGAAGACCCCAGGTACACAGGAGGAAGAAAACACAGTCTCTCCAGGAACTGGTTCGCCGAAGCCTAGAGCAAAGGCTAGGGCTCGTGCGAAACCTCGTCGGACCATGACCGACGACGAAGAAGAGCAATTTCCTGAGGATTTGTACGACTCTGAGGAGGGCACTCCCAAGAAGCGTCGTCGCACCGCCAAGAGGAAGTCGACCACTGCCGTCGATCTCAACCCACCCTTGACCCCGCCAGCTCAAGCGATCAAGGTGGAACCAACTGAGGATGGCGACAACATGATGCAGGACTTTACCGGCCCGGCCAGTCGAACTCGGGGTATCAAGCGGAACTATGCCATCACAGAAAACATGCCAACTGATGATGAGGGAGAAGAGGACGGTGCCCAGGATGCAGCTGCTGATGATGTTGATGATTTCGAAGCTGCCGATGATCCAGCGACACAGGAGGAGCTTTCAGCGACCTTTGACGCAGCAGGTATCGCAGACGCCACCGCTGCACAGTACAGCGATGCCAGCGGTGTCCACGGCGGCGGTGCTAGCAACGTAAGTCAAGTTCTGACATACAATGAATTGTTTTGACTAACCATGGATGAACAGTTCCAGATGTCTTCCAAATGGCCGAACAATGTCGATATGTTCGGTAACCAATTGAACCAATACGCAGCCATGGACAATGGTATGCATAACAACAACATTCTGCATGGCCAATATGGATATCCAGGCAACAACATGATGGCTAGCAGTGACACCTATGCCAATACCCAGTTCGGTTACGGCATAGCACCGGCTTATGCCAACACCGTTCACCCAGCAAGCTTGTATTCGCCCGTTGGACCGAGCCGCAACAACTCGGTCGCGACAGGCATGTACTCTTCTGCGGGTACTTCTGATATGAGTCGGAATAACTCTGTGACCACTGGTATGACAGCTTCGTCGTTCACAACCATGTCGGACCACCCTTTCGGCAACGGAATGGATTACCTCGCAGCAGAGCCTGAAAGCCAGCCAGGAGGAATAAAGAACGAATTTGACACGAGTATCACTATGCCACCCGGAGGCATTAAGGATGCATTCGGAATGAACACTGATATGCCTTCCGACGATATTATCTGGGGTGACGAATTTGTCAACGACATCGAGCATAATGCTTGAGTACGTGGCAAGCCCATGACTGGCTCCAACATCTTGCAATATCGGGATGACAGACGGCGATTTCTCATGAGGTTGAAGCATGCGTGGTGTAGTCCGGGCAGAGTTTCATACGTGAAGGAATGAATTGTCACAGAAAAGTGCTTTTCGAGCAACTGAGCAGGGCTGGAGCAAAATGGAGGAGGTCAAGCTGACTGACTGGCTGGCAAGAGTGATGCTGCAGAGCTCACAGCGTGTACATGTATTTTAAGGAAAGGACGTGGTCCGCATCAACGCACCACACAGATCCAAGTCACAGATGTTGCTTTTCAACATTTGCCTTTATGATCCTCGATTCGATCGCCCGTGGTTGACGTCTAGGATGGCTTTCGCTCTCGCAAGTGAGGTTGGTCGGAGATGTTTGGAAACGAGGTTGGAGAGCTTCCAACAACGACCGACGCTAACCAGAATGGGAACAATCGGTTCTCCGCGATTCGAGAAATTTTTGTGGTTTCTCTCAGTCATTGAGAAACTCTTCCTGCGGTTGCCTCGAACTCACCCAACTTCTTCTCCCACCGAGTACCAATCTTTTACCTCGTCCGCTTTCTACCTTGCTTTGTGTCGGACTCTTATACCAGTGCCCATCATGCAACGTGCTCTCTCCTCCGCCGTGCGATCCTCGCTGTCCTCCGCTTCCTCTCCATACTCCAGATCGACGGGCAAGAGTTTACAACAGCTTCGATTCGCTCACAAGGAGCTGCGATTCGGTGTTGAGGGACGTGCTCAGCTACTGAAGGGTGTTGAGACACTCTCAAAAGCTGTCGCTACAACACTCGGTCCCAAGGGTCGCAATGTGTTGATTGAATCGAGCTACGGCTCACCCAAGATAACGAAAGGCATGTATTCTGCGTCGACGGTGACAAAATCAGGAAACCTTGCTAATTGGATCATCAGATGGTGTGACGGTCGCCAGAGCTGTAACACTGCAAGACAAGTTCGAGAACCTAGGTGCTCGCTTGATTCAAGACGTCGCCTCAAAGACCAACGAAGTGGCTGGTGACGGCACCACTACGGCTACCGTCCTCGCCAGCGCCATCTTCTCCGAGACTGTCAAGAATGTGGCCGCCGGTTGCAACCCCATGGATCTGAGAAGAGGTACACAAGCAGCTGTTGATGCCGTCGTCGACTACCTGCAAAAGAACAAGAAGGATATTACCACCAGTGCCGAGATTGCCCAGGTTGCTACCATCTCCGCCAATGGCGATACTCACGTCGGCAACCTCATCTCAAATGCCATGGAAAAGGTCGGTAAAGAGGGTGTTATCACAGTCAAAGAGGGCAAGACAATTGAGGATGAGCTTGAGGTCACCGAGGGTATGCGCTTCGACCGTGGCTTTAGCTCTCCCTACTTCATCACCGATACCAAGTCGCAAAAGATTGAGTTCGAGAAGCCTTTGATCCTCCTGTCCGAGAAGAAAATCTCTGCTGTCCAAGACATTATCCCTGCCCTGGAAGCCTCTACGCAACAGCGCCGACCCCTCCTTATCATCTCCGAAGACCTAGAAGGCGAGGCGTTGGCTGTCTGCATTCTGAACAAGCTCCGTGGTCAACTTCAAGTTGCCGCTGTCAAGGCACCAGGCTTCGGTGATAACCGCAAGAGCATCTTGGGTGATATCGGTATCTTGACCAATGCCACTGTTTTCACAGATGAGCTAGACATCAAGCTGGAAAAGGCTACACCTGACATGCTTGGATCTACTGGCAGCGTTACCATCACCAAGGAGGATACAATCATCTTGAATGGTGAAGGCAGTAAAGACGCCCTTGCACAACGATGCGAGCAAATCCGTGGCGTCATGGCAGACCCATCCACCTCTGAATACGAGAAGGAGAAATTGCAAGAACGTCTCGCTAAGCTCTCGGGTGGTGTCGCCGTCATCAAGGTCGGTGGTGCGTCCGAGGTTGAAGTAGGCGAGAAGAAGGACCGTGTCGTCGACGCGTTGAATGCCACTCGTGCCGCTGTTGAGGAGGGTATCTTGCCCGGCGGTGGCACTGCCTTGGTCAAGGCCGCTGCGAACGCGCTGAAAGATGTCAAGACTATCAACTTCGACCAGCAACTTGGTGTTAGCATCATCAAGAATGCTATCACCCGACCAGCCCGAAAGATCGTTGAGAACGCCGGTCTCGAAGGCAGTGTCGTGGTTGGCAAAGTCATGGACGACTTTGGCAGCGACTTCAACAAGGGATTCAACTCTGCCACTGGTGAATATGTTGACATGGTCGCCAAGGGTATTGTCGACCCACTGAAGGTTGTCCGCACAGCTCTTGTTGATGCCTCCGGTGTCGCGTCGCTTCTCGGTACCACGGAAGTTGCTATTGTCGAGGCACCAGAGGAGAAGCCTGCTGCACCACCCGGAATGGGTGGCATGGGCGGTATGGGCGGTATGGGAGGTTTCTAAATGCAGCGTTGAGCTGTGTAAGGCATCCTCCTTCCTCTTAAGTGTCTTGTACTTTACAATTTTCCTGCGTTTTAGCGACTTTTCCGATGGCATAGCTGTGGCAGGCGGTCTACTCGGCAGCAAAGGGGGATCATATTTCCAACACCTTCCGGCGTATGCTATCCCGCTTAGATTTGTGCGGGGATAGGGAAAATACTCGTTATTGTGTATATTGACATTGCTACATTACTCCACTCAACATTCATGGTTTGTTGTTTCTATTGTGAAATATGTCTCTTCTCAAACTGAGATGAGGCATCAAAAGGCGGCAGGTGGATGGATGGTCAGAGGTCCAGATGTGTTGAAGTCGGAGAGCGACAAGCTGACAAAGTCGGATGGCATGGGAAAGGGAAGATGCTGCTGGGTGTACATGTATGATACAAAAAGTCCACTCGAAGTGAATGACATGTTTCGCGTTGTAATTAAAGGAATATAAACCCAATTTCCATCATTCTCAACTCTCCTCTATTTTTTGCTATATCGCACAATCCCCTAGGTACCTCCGACACGAAGCCTACACGAGATAGAACTACCATAGGTACTATAACGAGAATATTCGAAATGGCGACCACAACTTCATGTTTCCCCAGGAATTGTCTATGTTCAGAGCTAAGAAAAGATATGTGCTACACAGCATAGTCCGCGTAGTGCTTTTTGGACGACTTTCGAAATACATGTTAATCAGCTCGCTCTGGCTTGGAGTCTGGTCCTCCTCGAACCCGTTCTCCAAATCCCTATACAACGAGTGTTCAGACATGATTTGAAAAGGCTATCTCGGTTTCAAAAAAAGGTCCCCGTAACCCATCCTGCAGCCAATTATGCGCCCAGACATGCAAGGGAGATCATGTTTGATTCTTGTATGACATACTTGGTAGATTGATGTGCGAGCACTTCCCAAGTTGTACCTTTTTCCAATCTCTTGTTGTCGTATCTCTTGCTCTCTTTATTCGTGGGCCTCAACATTTCCGATGGCAACCAAGTTCAGGCCGGGCCAGTGCTTTGAGCCCCAGATGAACCAATATGCCAAGGAAGCGATCACAACGAATGCATAAATTGGCAAAGCGTAGTTCATGTTTGTGCCGTTGACCGGGATCGATGTCGGGAATGCAAGCCAGATAGTGAGGTATATAGTCCAGAGCAAGGCGATAATGTTGATGGGAACAGCAAAGCCCTTCCACATGCGCCATCCTCCATATTGAACGATAGCACCTGGCTTGTCACTCAGACGTCCGGTCAGTCGTGCATGCAAGATGCAGCTGATTGCAACGATGTAAGAGGTGTACAGGCCGAGCGAAGAGAGAGCTGTGAATGCGCTGAAAGCTGTGGCGGCAGTAGAACCAACGTTCAAGAGGGAGAGCAGCATGACGATAAAGATAGGTAGCCACAAAGCGTTAGTTGGCACATGGTGTTTGGGATCAATCTAGAGGCTCATCAGCTTTGAACTTCAACGACAGACGGGAAGATACGTACAACGGCGAGCCACTTTGGTAGAGCACCATCACGAGCCCAAGCCCAGGTGATACGAGAGACCGAAGCAACACTGGCTGCGACCACACAATAGGTGACGATAATCAAGCCTGAAACCAGAGCATTGGTGGCAGGATATGATCCAGTGGCGCCATAGCAAATGTCGACGATGGGGTAGGTTGCAGTCAGGGCGCTGGGATCGCCCAGGCAATAGAGTATGACGAGGATGAAGGAAAACGCCATGACACCATTGATGACGATGGTCAAAATCATTGAACGTGGGACGGCATTCTTTGCTTTTCTGACTTCTTCGGACATCTGCGATCATTGAAGGTTCGTGTCAGCATATGTTTGAAGTGTGGAGGCGAGTAACGGCAGGACAGAGCAGGAAAGGCGGGTGATGCCCAGTCTGCTCTGCCAAATCATGACTTACGTGAACGACTCCGTCAAATCCTGTACACACGTTAGTGAGTCGTATACCTTAAGTCGCCAGATCGACTTACCAATGAAACCCCAGGCCGGGGCCAGCATTCCGAGGTTGAAGGCCACAAATTTACTATCCCATCCCGATTGTGTTGAATCATCGAACCACACGAATTGGGAGTCGTGTCGAGGAGCGAGAGTGACGAGGACGACCACGAAAATGATGAATAGTACGACGTGCATGATACCAGCCGTAAGTTCCAACCATGGGATGACCCAGAAGCTGTACATGTTCATAAGACCAACACTGATGAGAAGAGCCCACATCAAGAGGGTGACATGCCATCGCTCAGGATTGTAACCAGGGATGTTGTAGTGAATCAAGGCTTGCAGCAGGGCGGCTTCACCAGATGTACTTCCAGCAAGAGCCGATACCCAGGCGAACCAAGTGACCCAACCTATATGGCTGTTAGTCGCGTGATATGACACAGATATTCAGCCAGATGCATACCTTGCATCCATGTGATGAATTTTCGTGTGCTGTCTGGAGCCATGATATGCGTCCAGTGATATTGGGCACCCGCAATGGGTAAGATTGAGCCCAATTCGGCCATGGAATATGCTTGAGCCAAAGATCCCAAGATGACAGCAATCGCACCCCATATCAGAGCTCGAGGGCCGCCGTTCCAGAATGTTGCAGAAATATTGCTGTAGTGTCTCGTCAACAAGAGAATCGTCGGAAATGAGACCAGACGTACATGGCCATGACTTCCCATGATTCCATAAAAGTCAGGGAAAAGGCGAGAAGCTGGGCAAAACTGAACAGTCGCTTTCCTCGAGTCAATATTTCGTCTCAGATAGCTGTGGAAGGAATGCATACCCTCAATTGGGGACCTTGGGTCGTCGGCACCGGATACGCTCTGGCGACATGTTTTTCTTGATAGTCGGCGGTTTTGGGCTCCTCTGAGATGCGCTCGGCAGAGGATATCGAGTCCTTGCCCTCCTGCAGCTCCATGTCGTTTGGACCGTTCATGTTGGCCATTGTATCGGATGTGTTTACGAAGTACAGTCAAAAGGAGGAAGGTAGGGTAGAGAAAGAGGCTGGATTTAATAAGAGCAAAACTCGGGAGAACGATCGATCGCAGAGGATGGTACTCGTTGCGACAGCCTACAGGTTGAACCAATTTAGACCAGACTCGACGTGGGCTAGTTCTCAATGGCTGCCATGTGGCAATGAAAATGAGAGCAATTCGAGAACGTGGATATGGGGCCGGTGGACAGGGAAATAGTAATGTTACGGAAGCGGTGCAACAGAAGCATGGAAGGACACGTCAACTCACAATCGTAGCGAAGTCCATGCACACGGAGGAAGTGCTGAACTGAGTCCTAGGGATGATACTTTCTGAGTCTGAACATGCAAGGGTACCTGTTCCACTATTCAGTGTCGCTGTGAATATCCTGTCCATTTGCCGTTCGGCACTCATGCTGCTGGCTGGACTAGCGATGAAGCTATAGCAAGATTTGTACCCCGTATTGGTGGGGACTGGGAAGACATGGACGATCTGGGTTCTTATCAGTGGACGGTTGAGGATGCACCATGTGGGTACCTGAACTGCATCGACGGCGTCGGCCGCTATGGAACATCGAGTTGCTCGGTTGCAGGTGACGAGGACACCTGCCAAGACGCAAAAGTGCTGGAGAATTTCTCTTATCCTGACTAGACCCGGCAAAGCCTCGAAAATGGGGAAGGGGCATGCTTCGACGTCGGGGCCCACCAATGGTCCAGTCTTCTCGATACTCCATGCGGCAATAGTCAGGTCCGGGCCCTAACATGGACGAGTATGCAGAGAGTCTCTCGACTCGGCTGGAAAGAGATAACCTCTTGCTTGTCAATGACAATCTTAACCCGGTCTGATACAGTCAAGGCCTCAGATGGTCAAGCCCGACTAGGAGTAAAACAATGACCTACAGTGCCTGAAGTCACGTCCAAAAACGACGATCAATGGGGTTCGAAAGTGAACAGCCGTGGTCCAGGTCCTGGAGAATAACATGGATCTGTTCAACGGCCAATTAGACGACAAGCACAGGACAATGCCGACAAAGACGGTGAGACCAAGATGGGATTAACGCCTGCTTGGCCATTCGTGGATCGATCGGTTAAAGCCATAGCATGGTGGAAGACTGTTCAATTGAGGATGAGGGTGGGATGCGGCGCAGATCGTGCCTCAGGAGACAGCCGCGTCTGTTTGGAATGACCTGCGGCCAAGGGGCCAAATGACTGGCGTGGTGTCGACCCGAACCTATCAGGAGAGAAAAGCAGATAACGCTATCGCAGAGGCTGCCAGGATTCTGTCCAGTACTGTACAAGTAGAAGTAGTGGTCGCACGTTGCAAGGGTGCCACTCAAGCCCCCGGCATGATGTGCCCGGCGGTCGAACCTCCGGAACGGAGTATCGTGACTTGACTTCGTTGATACTGATGCTTCTTGATGTTCTTTTTGGGTTTTTGATTCCTAATTGTTGCACTCATGAACGGATCGTGCCGTGGACTGACGGGAGGGTCCTGGGTGCAGACGACGGGAGATCAGTCGGGGAGGACGGGGAGATTGAAACTCTGATGAAGCCGTGGATGGTGCTAGAGAAAGGGCCGGATACTTTTGTTGCCCATGGTCAGTAGGCTGGAGACCAAGGAGGTCATAAGACGAAACGAGATTGGTTGGTGATAAGTGACGGCGCAGGTGGAGGTTTGAGAATCAAATGATTTTGTGCAGCAGTTGAATTAAGCGAAAGAGAAAAGAGAAAGAGGGGCCGGAGCCAAGGATCTTTGGTGGCCCGTCATTCTCCTCCCTAATCTATACTAGGTTTACTAGGGATATGCATTTCCGCTTCCCCTGCGTCTCCCCTTCCATCATCCCCGACGACGGCGCCTTGCTATGGTCCCCATTTGGGCGATCTACCGTCCTAGCGTTGTACCACCGAATGTGATAATGCACACGACCATGATGTTTGACCATGTGCCTGCACATCCTTTGGCAAGGTGAGGAGCATTGGGGCGTCGCTCCGAGGGAGAGGACTCTCCACGAATTCGTGGGTGTGAGTCCGGCTTCCTACACTGGCTCTACTGGACGTCGCACAGGGAATGTTGGCATTGACATGAGCAACGCATCAGATGACGAGCCAGCCCTCTTGCTTACTGACGAGACAGTCATGCTCGAACAAATACGAGTATAGATTCTCATGTGCACAAGCCTACCCCAGGGTGACGAGTCAACTCCAGGTCTGGATCGCTGAGCGTCCGCTGTTTCGGTCCAGCGTAGGCGCGACCTGGGTACCTAATCACCCCGAAATGATTTGCCCAGTCTTGACTAGGTATCTAGGATAAAGGACGTCTATACCCGTTTCTATAAGTGCAAAAATGTTCCATACAATCAACGGCTTTTCCCGGCAGCCTCCATGCTTGTCTTACCACGCTACATGTCGGAATTTGAACGTCCGCCCTATCCTGGCGAACTGCAACACTTGGTATGTTCTCGTTTGTTCTCCCTGAAACACATCAACTGCTAATCTTCCACTTATCAGGGCTTCCTGTATGAGGACTAGTTTGATAAACTGTCATTGTCGCTTCTCAACTTCTCACGCGATTTACTCAGTCTCAGTGACTTTTAGCAGTAATTACCGCTAGCATAGGATGCTTGCGTCCTTTTGAACAAGTGGGACCGCCGTTGACCATGATGGGCGTTATCTCCAGACGATTTCATGCGTGACCCCCTGTCAAGCACTCGCGTATAGCCTCGAATGCGACTGTGATTGGTATCACTTGCAAGGCTCCGTGTGCCTCACATGCTCGAGGGTCGACAATTGTGGCAGAAGATCTTCTTGCCCAGCCAAGGTCCCAGCGGACGCACCGTTCCTGCATTGGTCCCTGGTCTTTCTGCTTGTCGAACCTCCGCCTGCATCAACAGCGGGATGCTAAGGAACATGTTATACAAGGCGAACACTATCCGACCACTATACAAGAAGGACTTCTAGCACATCTCGATTCGCTTTCCACGGGTTCTGGCCTAAATCACAGCAAATATACTGTACCAGCAGCAAAGATGTCTGACACGGCCTCCTCTGACAGTCACCTCAGCGCTCCCTTGCAAGCCCTCTCGTCCAACAACAAAGGACCATGGGTGGTTGTCTGTGCCTTCATCTTCATCCTCCTGAGTCTTATGACGATCTTCATAAAGCTCTTTACAAGATTCAAGGCCACGAATCGTTTGACTCCGAACGACATCTTCATCATCTTGGCAGGTGTAAGTCTCATGCGATGCTTGACGATAGAGAGTGTTGCTGACGGTCCATCAACAGTTTCTGGCTCTCATGGAAACAATCACCATAACAATAGCTGTGCGCTATGGTCTGGGCCGAAAGGGCAAGACTGTGTCCGAATCACACTTCGTGTCCTTTGAAAAGGTTTGTCACTCACGCAGTCGGATGCCCGGGCCCCTTTCTGATGGTTCTGCAGGCAATGTATACCGCAAACATCTTGCTGATCGCGGTTTTGGCTGCGGCGAAAGCTTCAGTCACCCATCTCATCATTGCCATCAACCCTTCAAGGAAGCTTGTGATGTCCTGCTACTGCGTTCTCGGCCTCGTGGCTGCATGGATGATAGCCAGTATCTTTGCACTGGCGTTTCAATGCAATCTGCCGCATCCGTGGGACTTCCATGGCACCAAATGTGTCGATCTATTTGCATTGAATGTCGGCATCCAAACGGTGAACATCCTTACCGATTGTCTTTTAGTCGTCATACCTTTCATTATGATGCAAAGCGTGCAAGTATCCATGAGCAGGCGTTTCGTGGTCAGTGGGCTCTTTGCAGCACGATTGGTGTATGTCAAAGTACCTTCCAGCTCAAGCCAGATGTGGGTGCTAACAATTTTCCGACAGAGTTCCCGCCTTCACGGTTCCTATGCTCGTGTTTATGAAGCGGGAGTACGTGACCGACACCACAGACCCAACGTGGCAAGCTCTTGTGCCTCAGGTCTTTGCGCAAATCATGATGAACGCGTCCATCCTCGCCGCATGTATTCCTTCACTCAAACCCTTCCTCGCAGACATCAAGCCCGGTCTCATTGTGGTCAACATACCCGAACACGAACTCAGCGCCTCGTTCGTGCGGGTGTCCAAGAGCAGGAGCATTGATAACGGTCGGCCTCTGAAGTCTGGAGCAGTTTCTCGGCTCGCCAGCAGACTTGGACTGGGCAGCGTGGCTGGCAAAACATCCAACAATACAAGCAGCGGTGGTTCAGGTGTCTGGGGCGAGAAGCAGAGACAAGCCGCCGCGAACATGGAACGGGGCTATAATCGACCTCACGCCACAAAAGCCCGCAGCAAGGTGGAGAACGACCGCAGTGAGAGTGTCAAAGGCCTCACTGACGACGTCATTCTCCATACCATCGACTACAAAGTCGAGTATGAAGACCATACTCATGAGATGGATGTCACCACAGACAATTCCAGCGGGAGCCCACGCAGAGAACGAATGTAAGAGAGCAGGCTGAATGGAGTCATGACATTCAATACAGGAGTTTGACGGACGTGGAAACGATTGAAAAGAGTTGTTGCTGGCGCAGGGCCATGCCGGATACTGTATACAGGCAGGTGGTCAACAGTCGACGATTGTCTGCCTCTGAAAGGACGGCAGAGTCCTCATCATGTGTGGGAATCTGAACGACATTTTATCTTGTACAATATTGAAACCAAGTGTTGGATAGCAAGCGGGCGCAGGTTTGGAAACCCCCTAGAAACCCTAAGGCTTGTAACAGGGCGATTGGGATCAGGACATGTTACCATGACCCTGACCTTCCGTTCTCTTCGCTGCCGCTCTCTGCGCAATATATAACTTAAGCCGGATGTGTCTCCGGTGTGTTACTTTGGGGTGCTTCTTTTGTGAAATCATTTCACGTAAGTGGGCGATCCTGTTGTGGATATACGTTCGGTATGGAAGCATAAAGCCATGAACCGGCACATACCCAGGTAATGTCGACCAGGGCGAGCCTCGCGCATCTCTGATTAGGTTCTTGTAAGTGTCGAGCCTGTTTCCAGAAAAAGTGGCACCATCTGAGATGGAGTACATCGACGACATAAGGTGAATGTCCAGCAGGTTCGCGACAGTGGTTGCCTTTGACTCCAAGCTAGAAGGGGTGTATGGTAGAGCTGATGCCCTTGAACTTGGCAACGATAATGCTATCTCGGTGTGTGTGTGAAGGACTCTCAGATAAAAACAAAAGAATGGATATCTATGTGAACCTGGGGAGCAACACCGGTAAGACGGTGCCACTTTTCCTGGAAACAGGCTTGTTGTCGAAACTAACACGAACAAGAATACAGAACCATCATGGAAACCGCTTTTTATCTCTCGATTGGGATTCAAATGTACAGATGTGTCGCTTGGAGGCTAGTAAGCCGCCGATGCGACATCCAACGTAGCTATCTTTTTGCCCAGCAACACCATTCCTCAGTGTTGATCTAGCTACGTTGATCGACTCATTCCTCTTCCTTGTGACTATCCGTCTATGACTTCTCGAGTTCAGCCAAAATCTTCTCACCCTTCGCACGAGCACTCTCGAAGTCGCCGACCATGTAGAAAGCACCTTCTGGCAGGTCGTCACCTTCACCGCTCATGATCTTCTGGAAAGAGGAGATGGTGTCCTTAAGGTCCACGAGCTTGCCCTCGATACCAGTGAAAACCTGGGCGACAGTGAAAGGCTGGCTCAAGAATCTCTGGAGTTTACGGGCACGTTCGACGGTCAATTTGTCGGCTTCGGACAATTCATCCATACCCAAAATGGCGATGATATCCTGCAGCGACTTGTATTCTTGCAACATCTGTTGGACACGGGAAGCGGTATCGTAGTGTTCTTGACCAACAACACGAGGATCCAACATACGAGACTTGGAATCCAGAGGATCGACGGCAGGGTAGATACCCAACTCAGAGATACCACGAGACAACACAGTGGTGGCGTCCAAGTGAGCGAAGGTGGTGGCAGGAGCAGGATCAGTCAAATCGTCAGCGGGCACGTAGACGGCCTGCACTGATGTGATAGATCCCTTTTGTGTAGTTGTGATACGTTCCTGCATGAGACCCATGTCGACGGCCAGAGTAGGTTGGTAACCGACGGCAGAAGGAATACGACCAAGCAAGGCAGACACCTCAGAACCGGCTTGAGTGAAACGGAAAATGTTGTCGATGAAGAGCAACACTAGGATTCGTCAGTCAAAAATTCATCGAGGTGTCGACGTAATGAACATACCATCCTGTCCTTCTTCGTCGCGGAAGTACTCAGCCACTGTACTTTAAGCGCAGAGAAGTAAGCATAGGTTCTTGTAAAGGTCAAAAAGTAAAAGTAAAAGCAGAAGCAAAGGTAAAGGTCAAAACAAAGTCCAAAAGTCCAGGTAGTCCGGAAAGAGCAGAGTCCAGTATGCGTCCTAGGAGGTGGCGGCAGGAAGACCAGTGCTCTTTGCGAGCTTCAAGATGGCAAGCCTGTTCCCGTAAAAGTGGCACTGTCTGACAGGGTGGACATCGATGATATAAGTTCGAGGTCCGACAGATCAGCGACGGTGGGTGCCTTGACTGCGAGCAAGTTGAATTGTATGTCAGAGGTGGCGTCCTTTCCCCTGACAGATGCTGCACTTATCCCGTTTTGTGTGATAGGCTCCCAGGCAGCAATAAAGAATCGTGTCTATCTGAAACTGAGAACCAACCGGGGACAGATGGTGCCAGTTTTTCTGGAAACAGGCTTGATGGGAAGGTAGAATACACTCAACAAGGGAAGGGACAACTTACAGTCCAGTCAAAGCGACACGAGCACGAGCTCCAGGAGGTTCGTTCATTTGACCGAATACCAGAGCGACCTTGGACTCGCCATCGAGCTGAATGACGGAAGTCTCCTGCATTTCGTGGTACAAATCGTTACCCTCACGGGTTCGTTCGCCGACACCAGTGAAGACAGAGAAACCACCGTGTGCCTTGGCGATGTTGTTCTGGTCCCGTTAGTGATTTTGCCATGAACCGAGCATGTATAAACACTCACAATCAGTTCCTGAATAAACACAGTCTTGCCGACACCGGCACCACCGAAGAGACCGATCTTTCCACCACGAGCGTAAGGAGCCAGGAGATCCACAACTTTGATACCAGTAACAAGCACTTCAGCGGATGTGGACTGTTCGACGAACTCGGGAGGGTCGGCGTGGATAGGAGAGCGTTTGGTGGCCTTGATGGGACCTCTCTCGTCGATGGGATCACCGGTGACGTTCATGATACGGCCCAAAGTGCCGGGACCGACAGGAATACTGATGGGTGCGCCAGTATCGGTGGCTTTGTGTCCTCGGACAAGACCCTCGGTACCTGTATAACCTCATCAGAATCGTAACAATGATAAAATGCTTGCACAATTCCGTACCATCCATAGCAATGCATCGCACGACGTTTTCACCCAAATGTTGCTGATACTGTTAGTGTATCCCTCGAAAGAGCTTGTTCTTCGAAATCGTACCGAAACCTCCAAAGTCAATTTGTTTCCATTGTTATCGGTCTCAAGGGCGTTGAGAATAGCAGGCAGTCTCTCGCCATCGAATTTGACTAGACAGAATACCATTAGCTCAGGATCGATTATTTGCCGCTCCAAGAGCTCCATGCCGAGCGTTGTGGGAGCTCCAATGCGCAGGTGAGAGAGTTTTCCATACCGTCAACGACGGCACCGATGACCTGATGGATCTTGCCATCACCAGCGGCATCCGTCGAGGCGAATCTCTGTGCGATGGCAGGGAGGGTTTGTTTTCGTAGAGGCTCGAATGCGCGTCGGGTAAGGGAAGGCCGAGCAAAGGCAGACCTGCCCAAGCTACGGGCGATGCCGCTGTTCGATCAGGTCAGCAACGGTCCGATGAAGCCCAAAGAGCTCAAGTAGCTCATGGAGACGATGGCACTCACCTCTTGAGCATGTTTGCAGATGACGAAAAGGTGATTGAACGGGTAGAGGGGAGAGCTTGGGTGATTAGGGGAGCAGAAAAGAACTTGCGATGTTCAATTCATCAACGAAGCTCTCATAAATGGCTATTCCTAATGCGGACTAGTGCCACAAACCTACGAAAAGTCCCCCGGGAAGCCTGTTACGAGATAAAGTGGCATCGTCTGACGGAGAGTACACCCGATGATATAATTCCATCGGCGAGCAGGTTCGCGGTGACGGGTACCCTAACTTCAAGCGAGTAGTACTATGGATACATGTGATGCCTCCCTCCTCTCAGAGACTGACGCTATATTGTCGTGTGCGAGGGGTCCCGAGACGACACGAAGGGAATGTATCTATTTGATCACGAAGAGCAACAGCAGTCAGACCGTGCCACTTTTTCTGGAAACATGCTCGCATTCTACTGCTTGCCTACCAAAGAGCAGAAATACCACTGGAAACTTCGCCGCATGAAACCGGGCGCATGTAGAAGCAGGAGGAGGATTTTAACATTGGGTTCGGCCACTATCTCCTGGACTCTATGTACAAATCGGCGAACCCGAGCGCGCCTGAAATCGAAGCCGGACTGAGATATTGATTTTGTATTCACAGAAAATGACGGAGAACTTCCATTCTCACGATACTAGTGACAGTACAGAGACAGCTGCTCTCCGTTCTTGGGTGCAAAGGTGATCCCTCTTCGTCCCATTCTACTCTTCTGGGTCGAGCTTGATGCCTTGCGCCTTCGCCGACTTGCTCTGAACGTGGCCCTTGCCGCTATAACCTTCACTGCTGATACCATAGATAGGATTGCTCTTCTCGGACTGCGTGCTGTGTGTTAGTACGTGACTGATACAGATGTGACATACGATGCAGCCAGCTGCTGGGCCTGGATCGATACACAGGAGTGCTTACCTTGAGATATTCGTTGGTAGCTTCTTGCCATTCCTTGGTCATCGTTCGTGGTGGTGGTCTCGCGAAGGCGTGAATAGTAAGGAACAAGGCTACTGAAATTGCAACACCAACCCCTGTGTAAAGCCAAACCTTTGTCCACTCGCCGGGAGGGTCCGCTGCGCGAGGTCCATGAGGGCCAAATGCAATCCACCATGCTATACAATCATTAGCCACAGTTCCAACTCATATGTGCGTTTCGAAGATTGACATGCAAGTTCAACTGCAGGCTGTCGCGTCGCAATCTTGAGGAATTTTGGGTTTATCCGTACCGGCTTTCTTTTCTTGCAGCGTCATCTCATGCCAGTCAACCTTCATTCGGTCTCTCAGTTGCATCCAAAGTTCGGCTTGCTCTTGTGGAGGCATCCCCTCCCATCGTTTTTCAATTCCAGCGAGTGTCGGGTTGGAGATGGCATGAGCGGACCGAACTTGAGACTGGCTCGTCATAGGAGGCTGGTGACTGGCGGCGAAAGTGGGAGCCATAGAGCGCGCCGATGTTTGGAAACTCCGCATCGAGGAGGCAGCCATTCGCGTGCATATCTTCGAGCTGCCCATAGAGGTACGAGCAACACGGGGTAGGGAGTGGAGAGGCATCTTGCAGTATTGTGTGTATAAAGCCGGCTTAGTACATATGTCGGAGGAGGATCGGAAAGTACAACGAAGCCTGGAGCTTCGGCACTACTGTCGCAGTGTGTCGAGGTGTGATTGAGCTCAAGATGAGTGAAAACCGTTGTATGAAGTTGTCGACAAGTTCAATGACAGAAGCTCGAGGTCTTGGCTTGGCATCGGGAAATCTTTTGGCGACAGGCGTCACACCACTTTCCGCCCGCCAGGTTTGCTGATATCAATGCGTCTCTGGTCTACGCCTGCTACAGAACTCTTTACAGCTTGCAATGGCTTACCATGACTCTGGCATTCATGTGACAACGAGGCTACGAGATGAATCTGGATTCTACATTCACAGATGACTTAGCCATTGGGTTCGATACGGTATGGACCGTATATGGACCGTATCGGACCCTCCACCGGATGATCCCCGAATGCTGTAAACACCGACCCCCTTCGAAGAGAATCTGACGCCCACAGTTCGAAATAGAATGGGGATGCGATTGCAGCAAGCTGATTTGAGAGAGACTTTCGTTCATCCCTCAATTCCTTGAATTGCGGTGACGTAGTAATGGCTGCGTTTCTTCCAGAGAAAGCCGCTACGACGACGGGTCAAATGCTCTACAATGCGGGAGAATTTCGAGGCAGAGGCTGAACGTGCTGTGTTTTGCTTTAGACCATCTATTTCGGCTCCTTACGTATTTTGAACGCTGCCGTTCCCTGGCACGAGATGTCGGCGTTCTCCAAAGGCGCATAGTCATTCCATGCACACCATGCTCAGCTCATCGGAGACGCCTCTTCCTTCTCAAGTTGTTCTGACTCATGCCGCATCTGGGACGGAACAGCGGGCTGCGTCAATGCGATCTTGTCCAAATGGCTCGGTGTCCTGTTCAGATCGTGCCTTTGCCTTTGCTGGCTTCCTTGAGCAGGTCAGCCCATTCCAACTCGCCCGGGTCGTTTGCTTGCCAGTTCATGGCAATTCCGTTGAGGGCGTTCTTCAAGGTCTCGCGTGAGCTTGCATATACCATGCGAGACTGTACAAGTCAGCTGGAATCGGTGAAACGGCGACTGATAGCATACCTTCACACCGGTGGCGTCCTGGTTGATGTAGGTGATGAAAGCGATCTTGGATCTGCAGTGTAGAGTTTCAGTACGGCAGCCACATTCTCCGAAATGAAACAGACCTTTTGCCTTCACCGCCCTCAAGCTCGAATTCGACATCGTAGATGGCGTATGAAGGTCTATCCTTGCCAGACTTTTCCTTCTTCGAAATGAGCTTCTCTCTAAAGGTGTCGTAATCTGCCTCTTTGCCAATCTCATCTACCACGATTTCCTTCTGGTCGTCGGAGATCTTGTAAATGATGTATTTCGGGCCGCCGCGACCGAGCTTCAGTTCATTGAAGACCGACACACATTCGGGGTTTACGGAAAGTCTGCGAATTCCGAAGGCGTTAGAAAGGGCGGGAGGTACGAGGACGTGATCGTCTGATCACAGGATGGCTGCGACACATACCCGGAGACAGGCTATACAACTGTTAGACCATGTAAACATCCACAAACGAAACCGAGTACTTACCATGGCTGCGAAATGAGGGTTTGCGGAACTGTGGGAGTGTGTCTGGTGCTATGTGAACAGTCAGTTCTGAAGCGATGAACGGATGTTTCGCAGAGCATGCAGGATGAGGGCAGAGTGGTGTCCGGCTTGAAGTAGATGTCGCCTGAGTGGACAGGCACCACAATTTTGCAGTTCAATCTGGATGGAGATACGTACATATGCTGTAGAGGTGGCGCAAGTCTTGATATCAACAGTAAAGGAATGAGAATGGTTGGCGATAGGCGGAGGAATAATGGGAATGGACGAGATGGTGGGAGAATTGATTGCGCAGTGAAGGGAAGCGGTGGGGTCCAAAGCAAACATGTCAAGATGTCAGCCACAGCCTAACGAGGCCATTACTGCAGTGGCCTAAGTACGGCGAAATGATACGGTGCACCACTTGCTTTTGCCGCTGGCTGCTTTAGACCCCTTGAGAATCGTAAGCGCCAATGCTACAACACGTCAACCCTTCTTTTTGAAGTTTTGATATCTAGTCCTATCTCACATCTTGCGAACGGCTGCCTGACCTGAATGATTGTAGCCTTCACAATATCGTCAGATCCACCAGGGTCTGTGAGATGTCGACTTCCAGAATTTACAGCAATATGTGCTGCCTAGTACAGTCGATCCTGGACTCGCCATTAGCTATTCGGAGCCCAAAGCCATGTTACATGTTGCGCCAGGTCGCCACTGTGCGGAAGCACTCTTCAGAGGCGCCCTCTTCGAATGGAAGATCCATTCTGCATCTAAAAGTGCTTGTCCAAGTGTCAGTCAAGTCAAATCGTTTCGAGCCGTACGTACAAAGCGCAACATGTAAAGCTCTTGATGGGAAGCCACAAGGACCTCGAGGATCCATTCTTTGCGGAGATGCCTGAGGCTCAAGGACTGTCATGGTCTTTTTCCTGGCCGACATAGTGTGATATGTATCACCCCGGTTCCCTATTGACCTAAGGGACATAACCAAGCAATCAGACTCAGCAACAACGCCAATCGGACAAGCATGAACAACGGAACCTGATCAGTTGCTGTGAACCTCGGGGAAGGATTGCCGAGTTATCGACCTCACTATTCGACTTGCATTGGTTCATGACTTTCCTTAGATCCATGTGATTAATCCTTCTTTGTATTCTTGACCAACGCCGACCATCCCCCTGTCCAACGACACTCTTTTGTTGTCGCAACCGCCTACAAAGGCAACCATGGGGAGTGTTTGGACTGACGACTTAGAGAAGCTCCTTCTCCTCAATCTCATCCCGGCTGAGGACAATATTTCTCGGGCAAGATTCGATGAGGCAGCTGTGCGGTTGGGACATGGACTGAATTGGAATGCTTGTCGGTAAGTGCTGTCTTCTTCTGGTTCATTCTCCTTCGCTTTTGCGACAGATACAAACTCAGGTTGATTTTCCCAACATCTCTTCATGCATCAATATCCTCGTCCGTTGTCTTTCTCAAACCTCTCTTTGATCGTACGCCTCTTGCCTCTTTACGTGAACTGCAACTGCCTGTCAAAATGCCTTGGACTCAGCAAGAAGACCTCACTCTGCTCTTGCTCGTTTTGGATTTGAATGTCAACATCAGCCGCGCCGTGTTCGACACTGCGGCTGAAAAGATGGGCTGTCGAACCGACCAATGCCGGTAAGTCGATGAGATTTTCTGCGACACCCAATGTTTTGATCGCCTTTCTCAACCTCTGTCGTCGACGAGTCTCTCCTTCTACTTTTCAAAATCTCTTCCTACCATTGTTGAAAGATCACAACCTCTGAGACGAACACTGTTCTGCTATTTCCCTATCTACACGATGGCCCCGCCTAAGAACAGCCCCTGGAGTGCCCCGCCTAAGAACAGCCCCTGGAGCGATGCCGCTGAGCACAAGCTCATGCTATGCGCGCTGAATTTTATCGTTAAACCGGACTGGAAGGCCGTTGCCACTGCTATGGGTGATGAGTTCACCTCAGCGGCTTGTTCGTGTGTACTCCCTCCTGTTCCGGTCGCACGTGTCCTTCCTCCGGTACTATTTTCACATGCATTCTGGGTTTCTGTTTCACTCAGCAGTCGAATTTTCTCCCTCCCAAATTTCACTTCGCTTTTACTTGCTACACCATCATACTAGCTCTCTCATCTTCAACATTCCACATCCACAACCAGTATCTCCCTACACATTTCCTTACTTCACAAAGCTACATCATCATGGTCTTCAAGTGGGATAGCGAGTCCGAGCGCAGTTTGCTCTTGCTTACTATCACCAAAATGCAAGGTCCGAAAGCAACTATTTGGCCTGCCGTTGCTGAGGAGCTCGGCCATGGCCTGAACGCGAGTGCTTGCAGGTATCGCATCGACTTTTTGCTTTCGTCTTCTCCGTTTACATGATTTTCGCTTGTCTTCTTGCTTTATCTGACACTAACATCTCTGCCTTATAGCCAGAAGTTCTACAAACTCAAGAAGGAGTCCGAGAAGCTTCTCGGTAATGATGGACCAGCTGCTAGTGCGACTACCACTCCGAAGTCGGCCAAGGCCAAAGGCGAGAACGCTACTCCTGGAAAAGCCACGAGCGGCAAGCGCAAGAAAGCCACCGCAGATCAGGATGCTGACGAGACTCCAACCAAGAAGAAGTCTAAGGCAGCTCCCACCGGAGATGTGAAACAGGAGCCTGAAGAGGAAGGTAACGGCGATACTGTCAAAGTCGAGGCAGACCTTGAGGTAGAAGACTGAATCGCACATTCGATGCCTAGGTACATTCTTCCCTCTGTCCGATATCACGCTGCGGATACTGACGTAGAACTCATCACAGACTACCTCACCTTCCACATCAACCCTTCAACCACACGTCCCTTCATGACTACAGCAGTGGTTACGTGGCATAGGAGAGAATGTTCTTGAGATGGAAATAGGCGCTGGGGTCCATGGAAAAGGTTGATTCGTGCTTGGCGTACATTGGGGCTTTTGTCAATCAACATAGCACTGCATGAGATAGCAGTCGCAGGAATCCAGTTGGAACATTGATAGGAGCAGTTCGGCATTCGAACGAGATAGCATCGGACACCGCAACGACGAGAACAAAATAACCATCAGAAAGGATGCTTTCGCTTGTCTCCGTGTCACAGCCTCTCATTTGCACGTTTCGAAGGAAGGCCACTCCCGCTGGTCAAAGGAAAGCTCCTGCGTGCCTGTTGAGCCCGATTATGAGATCCTAAGCCCTCCCAGTCTCGTCAAATAAAGCACAACTTTGATAAACCGCCTAGGAAGATCGGTATCGGATTTTTGTAATGACAATACGCCAAGAGGTGGACATTGCAGCCTCGTCATCCACCACCCTCCATTTCCTGTTTCTCTCCTTCATGCATGCACTAAAGACTGATAGTTGCAGGGTGCACGGAAATGCTACGCTATTGCGTGGCGACGTTCAGGCCTTCCGAAGATGCAAGCACTTTCCACACATCCGTCAACTGCGTTTCGATCAGAACGCGACATGTGGGAGCTACTGGTTCCCGCCCTAAGCCAGCATCGCCAGGCTCAATACTCTCCCAATCTCTTCTTTCGAACTCCAATGCAATATTACGTGCTCCAGTGTCAGGATTCCTTTGCACTCCGAAACTGGTTAGGTTCTCCATAACATCCTTAACCTTTGATATTTCTTTTGAAGATGTTGTCGAAAGCCTGTCTCAATAACCCATCCTGAAAGATTCATCCCCAAAGTACAACGGTCGATTATGGCCATAAGTTGGAGGCTCCGGGCTACAGTCTTCCAACTGCTAGCCGCCGTCTACGCAGAATTTGGAGAAGAAGCAGTATGCACATCATCCCTCGTCTCTCAGAAACCATGCTGAGGATCATCAGTTCAAAGGTCGATATGTGTCCATAGCAAGATATTTTGGACCTGATGCGACATACGACTCTATCAAATCTTTCTTTGCCAAAGAAGTATCAAGGGCGGCAGAACAGCTCAAAGCCAAAAATCGCGATCATCAAGGCTCTGGTCGGAGGGCTCCAGCAAGACCAAGCCCATCCGCAAGACTATCAAGACCACCACATCTTTACTTCGATGACGAAGATCTCAGCATCTTGACTCAGCGAGAGGCCGAGGCTCATTTTGGCCATTCACTACGCGCTCCTGCCAAGCGCCCGCGTGTGATAAAAGTATCCCCAGTTCCCCAGGAGAGTGATGCTGTCGTCTACTGTGGCACAGCAGCCAGCCACCCGATTAATGAGCCGCTGACGAATGGCCATACTTCAGTTGGACCAGGGTGCAGCCAGAGCGACCTTGAAGAGCCTGTAGTTGCAGGCCCTTCGTCGAACCCAGAGTCTGCTTCGTATGCGACGGCCCAGAGCCACCACATTGTGGCCGAACCACGAAGCAAGAGTAACAAAAGGCCGTTCGCGGCAGTGGATGACACGGTGAACAACCATGCTGAGCAATCCCTGGCGCCTGCAACTCCATCACCGCCAAGGTTAGAATCTTTCGGATACGTTACCAACCAGGGCAATTATCGATGTGCTTTGTGTCTCAGTCAACTACCCAGCGAAGAAGACCTGGCCCGTCATGAAGCGCTGAGCAAGGAGCATATGCGCAACCTCAAAAATACTCTCAAAGTGTCCAAAGGGCGAGCAAAGCTTGGCCAAGTCGCAGCGGTATTGATCGGACGGCATCAGTCAACACCAGCTCCTGCAAATCCATTCGGCACAGGTAGCGTGCAGCCACGGCAGCAGCCTTTGAGCATAGTCGAAGCAAATTGTACACAGGCACCTCAGCCGGTCTCAAATGGGACCCCTGTTGATGCTACCATCCAAGAGCAAACGGCCCAGACGGTGCCGCAACAGAATCACATTGACCTTCCCATGGACACGATTGAAGTCCGCGGACGTTCGCTGAGCATTCTTTCGTCAGGAATAACCCGAGACCAGCGAGAAACCGCACCTGCTCTCCGAGACAAGGGCAAAGGACGTGCACTTTCAATCATGTCCACAGAACCAGCCCCGCAGTCGCATACTATCACCCAGTCTCCAGACCGTCCATCGCAGCCAGTAAGCATTAGTACGCGGCCGACATCTGCAAGAACCGAAATTGGCTCACTCACGCCTTTACAACCCAAAGACACTGGCAGCACTAACTCAAAGCCCGGAGCTCCTATGTTCTCTCCTACAGATCTTGCAGACATCATGCGCAACACAGAGATGATGATCCAACTTATGACCTGCGTCCAGCGTGAAGCCGTCACTGTCGCAGGCGCAAATGGTATAAGCAGAACCATGAACAGCACAGGTTCGAGCAGCAGGAACTATACAGCTGCATTTGATGGCCAGGACTCGAAGACCACCTCAGATGCAGTGTCTTCCTTGGACCTAGGTGCCTCCCCAATTGTCAATGGGTACAGTTCAGCCAGCGGTGTCAATGGCAACGGCAATGATAGCTCCGAGCCTCACGACAAGCGAGGAAGAGTGAAAGACACAGGAGAGGGAGTCCTTTTCATTTGTCTTGATGATTGATGTATCTAGGTGATGTGTCGAAGTCGTGTTACTGTATCCAGGACAGTCAGAAGCCTTCCTGGCTACTTCGAGCCTTTCAGCTCTTATGGTCTAGCTATTGTACAACTTGCTCTGTGAGCCCAGCTCTTGATTTTCAGCACTCGAAAGACTCCGTTCTGCATTGAGTCCTCATCAATAACCGCAGCTCAATACTCTGAAAGCAGCCAGTGGGCCTGGAGAATTGTCTTGGTCCTCGATGCAATCAGACCTCCTCAGTCTTCATTCTCTTGCTGGGTGGCCAATCATCCTGTTCGTCCTTCACGTCAATACCGCTATCCGCACTACGCTTCCTCTGAGACTCTGGAGTAGGCATGCTCCCCTCGCGCATAGGAGAGTCTGCTGGAGATGGGAGACCGTTGGCAGCGACATCTTCAGCTTCGACTTTGACCTCTGACCCCTTCTTCGTAGCACGAGGCTTTTTTGGTTGGGACGTAGCAGTTGCTTTTGGTTTTGGAGTGCTGTCGCTTGTACCTTGGGTTGTGGTGATGATGTTGAGCTTGTGGCGCTTCTTGATCTCACCGAGATGTTTGACGATGGTGTTTGTCTTTGCACCTGTCTTGGCGGCGTAGGATGCAATGTTGATCTGTGAGAGAGACAGGATTAGTAACATGATATGTGATACGATGATAAACCCATGGCTGGCGGATACATCAAACAGGAGCGGATGAGGACAAAAGGAGGAGTAGAGGATGAATCAGCTTACCACGATTGGTGAGGGAGATTCACGGAAGATATCGAAGAGATAGAGAGCATCTTTGGCGATGTGCTTTGACTCTGCATCTGATGGTGGTGCCATATTGTCGACGTTAAGCAATGTAGAATCTGTTGATGAAGGATGGTGAGGTCGAAGCTGGATTGGATGGAGAAGAACAAGCCAGTGAGATGGGAAGTGTGGGAAAGAAAGTGAAAGTATCACACGAAGAACAAGTGTGCTGGAAGTGAGGCGAAATATGGATGGGATGCTAGAGTGCTTGCAGGCAAGAACGTGTCACTTTGCGCTCGGTTCGATTTCAATCACTGGCACCGGTCAGAAGCGGTCTCTCACCTAAAGATCCGGGACTGAAAGTTCGTTCTTGAAAACTGAGGAGGCTGGGACATCCTGCATACAATCCTTGCTTCCCCGAGTACATTTGGTGAGTCATTCTGCCTCAATCGTCAGTACCCAACTGGCTGCAATGAGGATGGCAAGCACGTTGACCTACTCAGAAGCGCAAAGGACATGACTTGATCACATTTCAGCGTGCTTCATTTGATCCTATGCACCATCTAGCCATCGAACTGCATGCCCAGTAAACAGCCTTCGACAATGTCCGGCATCCCCATAGCCTGACCGTACTATGATCTCATCTATCATGCATCACATTTGAATCAAGACCTCAGCACAGCTGTGGTTCTGACCATACCACTGTTGCACAGGAGGGGCTCCCAGGGAACCTCGAACACTTCAGCCCGAATGAGGGAGCACCACGACCCTCCGGCAAGAGGGCAACTGAAGTACGGCTGCTACTGCCCAGTCCCAGCCACTGATAGACAGTAAGCAGCGGCACCCAATCATGTTGAGAGGTGCATGATAGGTCCGCACTTCGAATGCAGGATCCTCCCTGGTAGCGGTATCAGCAACAAGTTCGATTGGTGTCGCAAAGGACGGTATGTCTCTGCCCCACCGTTTTCATATGCTAAAACGACGCTAATGCAGGAAACAACGCTAAGAATACACATAAAATGAACGACAAGTCTACGTATATCGTGCCAGGCAGCAATGCTTATATCAGGTTTGATAATTCAGGAGGTTGGGAACATACTCTCTCATACACCCTTATGAATTCAAATTTCGCAAGCTACAGCCGGATGCACTTACCGCCTCCCGGGCACTGCAGGATCAGCAGCAATCACAAGTCACAAAGCACTTTGATGACGCCTTCCCAAAAATCCCCGACCTTCCAGTCCCTCTTCCTTGCATTTCCGGCAAAGCAATCAATGGTCTTTGTGGAGTTTCCTTTCCCCTTCACATCGTTTTCCTTGCTCTTTTTCTAACCTTAGTATCCCGACCAAGCAATTTGCCTTATCCTACAAAACTGTTACTGCCACTGGGCTCATCCTTGAATGGCACATTCACAGGCATGAAAAATCCCATCGGCATGAAATGTTGATTATAACTGGCGAATGGGTCGATGCCGTGGATCGCCAGATCTTCGGCTTTCACCTCGCTCGAGCTGTCGCTGATCTCGGACAGCGGTACTCCATCCAGAGGATTTCTCTTCGGTTTTCGTGATCGCTTCGATGGAGGTGTCTTCTTTTCGTCTTCGTCATCGGAAGCTTTGCGTTTTGTCGGTGTGGACGGCGTCGAGCTTGGCTGACCTTCGAAGAGCTTTGCTGATTCATTGCGGAGTTTGTAGTACTTTTGGCTGCCAAAAAGGTCAATTTCCTGAGCCAAAAAGCCCGTTCGGGGTTTGCAGACCTCACGGCTGAAGGAGTCAGACCTTCGCCCAAAAGAGCCGCAACCTTTGTCCAGGTGTCGGCGGAAGGCCTGAGATTGGCGGAGGAAATGGCAAGCAGGAGCATACGACGTTCCCGCTCTGCGTTCCATTGATATGGCATGGTTGCAAGGTAGTAAGATAGTCCACCAGCAATGCAACAACAATGGCTCAGAAACTTTCTGGAAGGCGGCGGCTTGGGATCGGTGGTCGAGGGAGAATCAGGCAAGAAAATGGAGGAAGCAAGTGCAATTATATTCAAACACTGAGGAGAAACAACGAAGGATCGCACCGACACGCTTCCGCAGGAGAGTGTGGATCAACGGTCTCACGTATGAAGTGATTGCCAGGAGTAGCGCTTGGGAAGTATGCATGAGAATGACTTGGGACCTCAATAAATCCTGGTTGGGGCATGCGAAGTGGAGTAGATGGTAGAGATAGCCAGAACTTGAGCACGAAGTTCCATTGAATCGGGCGACTTTGGCTTTTCCCAGTACCCCAAGTCCGGAAGAGCCGGGGGTTTGTAAAGGAGGGGGCCCATAGGGCTCTCTGCCAGGCAGATACAACGATCCGTCGGCAAATGTGTAGTTTGAGGGACTCTGGCAGCATCTAGTGCTCGAAAAATGGCGTTCTCGAAGTGTTCTGGACAATGCAGGACGGAAAGTAAACCAATCATAGCTGGAAGACATGTTTCACTAGTATTCGTACTGCATTCGTAAAGTCTGGTAATTGACAGTATGACGCTCTACTGAATTCTGAGAGGACAGTTAGGTCTCTGTCGTGCGCTTGCCTGTCTGGGCTTTCTCTCACTCCTCCTCGACCTGCAGCCTGAGTCTAGGGAGTATAAAAGCTGCCTGGTACCTCCATTGCCTTGAATAGCAGGTATCTTCCCTCAATATTGCCTTGCGTTTTCATTCTGGTAATCAATCCAGCAACAGCATTTCTTCCTCAGACTATCCACTGTCAAAACTATCTCAGACAATGGCACAATTCCATGTCAAAGAGTCTGACATCTCTGTACTTCTCGCAGCAATTCAGAGCTCGCTCGGACCCATCCAGGTACGGTGCTGTCTGGAATGATGATGTATTCCTCATCTAATGGCATAGCAGGTTGATGCAGAAAAGGTCGCAAAGCAACTCGGCATGAGTCTCTCCAGCATTCCTCCCAAGTTCACTGCCATTCGAAAGCGGTACAACATCGACATCAAGGTCGTCAACTCAGGAGCTCTTCAGAGGAAACGACCAAGCAGTCCCAAGAAGAGGCAATCCGTTGGTGGGCGAGGAGTCATCAGCTGCGTCAATCCCCAAGCTCAAACGCAGCCGAGCAGCAGAACCGCCGTGGACGCGCCGACGTACCCAGACCCACAGGCTGGATTTCAACAGGCTCATCACGCCCATTACGATCAATAAAGTGGTAAATTGTTCGGCGAACAAAGAAAGGATGCAGACATATACGAGATGCTACAAGGCCTCAGGCATCTATGCTGATCAGATCCGCCACCCTCTTCATAGAATCAACCGGGTGAAAAACACCCGTCGGCAACCCACAATCTGATTCTGATCTTTTGGGTTTCGGGTGGTCCACAACTCGATCTGAATGCCCTCATGACCATCTATACCCACACCTGACCACTCAAAACACCCAGTCTTGGTCAGGAAATCATACACTCAGCCACTCCTCAACCAGCAGCAAGACGACCTTTTTGAACTTGAGGCAACCACAACCGTTTGGTCCCATCAGAACCACCGGTCTCATTTCATCCAGATCAAGCAGTCGAAAAAGATAGTTAGCATCCCACAATCTGATCTTTTCCCCCTTAAATATCTCGCTCCCATCCCATCCCATTTCCTTTCTCTTTTCTTTTCTCTTCAACACTTTCGCCCAAATAAACCGAACAGGTAAGTTTCTATTCTTACAAAAACTGAGGCGCCTCTTCCAGGACAAAGCTGGTCTGGTATGCCTCACGGCTACCAGGGCTTCTTGTCGGTGCGGTCTGGAGAGGCGGGTGGTCGGAGTGTCATGATGAGAGCGCGTACTTTGCTCGACTTTGTTCATACCATGGCCGGGTCCTCAGATGTTGATACCGTCGTTCTGCTGTTGTGACTGACATTGCTAGATCCTTGAACTTTTCATCATCGTCGAGCTATATGCTCGGCTCTGGAGAAGAGTAGTCAGTAGGATGTATCTACAATCTTCTCCGGTCGCCATCGAGCCCGGCTGGCACCTGCTCCACAAAGCCCAAGGTTGACAATGATACACAAGAGCAGCAGTGAGCATAAAGACACACAAGACAGACTTCAGAATCACGGACACCCAGCCGCAGCCCCAGCCGCGTCCTCATCCTCAGCCGCGCCCTAAAGAGGAAGAGGAAGAACCGGCGCTGTATCTAGTGAAAATCCACGATTTCTGTCAACAATTGTCCCTCACCTTTCACAGGTTCACAGGTTCACAGGTATCAAGGTCCAATTCCTTGTGTCCCGCGGCCCAGTGCGTAAAGCAGCGTGTGCTCGCATCTATCAACTGGTACTACTTCTAGGACGATGATTAAACATATGTGATCGATAGTTACATCGACTCCCTGTCTGCCGACACAGCAGCTTGGAGCGTGAATGACTAAAAAAATGTCTCTGAGTCCATTATTTTCAGTGTGGTTTATCTTTTTGTCAATCCTTCGTACAAGTGCAATGATGGGACCAAAAAATGTGATCGATATACGAGATATCCCCCTACTGCCAGCCATCAGTGAGGGATATAGATTGGCTCCAAATTAATAGTCCTGGGAGTCTTTCATTATTTTTTGGTTTGTGATCGATGGCTGGACCTCATTGTCCCTGTAGTTTGTGATCGATTGTCCCTCATGTTTCTTGCAATTGATGAGCGAAAGCATATGACTTAAAACCTGACTGTCTTTGTGATCGAATTGCATCAAGAATTCCCGGACTTCTCGATTTAACGACCAGACCAGGCCGTCTATTGCCTTTGATAGCCGCTCATTGATACTCGTTCTAGTGTGATATTAAGACTTGTCGTCAGATTCACCGCACTCCTTGGCGACCACACACCATTCGAGGTTCATGGTTCAATTCCAGCTGCTTAGATTGATGTTGGGTTTCTTGTCTGATATACGACCTTGTCCATACTGTTTCACAACCTCCTCACAGAGATATCTCAGCCTGCGTCGACCTCGCCTAGCCCAATTCTTCCGTTCTTACAACTTGTACCTCATCTTCTTGTTCTCAAGATCCGTCATATCACTGAAAGCATCAAGCAGATCCCTTGTCTCGTCCTGACTGACTTGCCCCTCCTGCATCTGATCACGCTTCTTGTTCGCAGCAGTGTACATAACGTACAACACTGAAAACAGAACAATATTGATACAAAAAGCAGCCAATGACACCGCAATACCCGTGGTATAATGCGGCGCCTGGCTAGCAATGAAGGTCTGAGGCGACACGATATTGGCCACGCAATAGGCTGTGAAGAACAGCGACCCAGCAACGGTCTTCTTGGTGTATCCGGCCACATTCGAAGCCAGAAGCGAGTACATGACGCCGGCGGATGCCGCAACGCATCCAATGAAAAACACCGCAAAGAGATGTAGACCTTTGGTGTGGCTGTTGAGAGGTGAGGCGTGCAAAATGGCGCAGGAGACAACGCCAGGTAAGTAGCAGAGGACGATGGCGAAGCTACGTTTGCCCTCCCCGTACTTGGACGAGAGGAAGGTCGAGACAGCCAAGACAGTGACTGCAAAGATAGCGGCGGTGGGAATGCTGAGCAGGACAGCTTGGTAGGTCGAGTACCCGAAACCTTTGATGATGAGACCGGTGAAATTGGTTTGGAGGCTGTTGGTCATGTTGTGGATGAAGACTCCGGCGACCAACATCCAGACTTTGGGGTCGAGGAGAGCTTCTTTGACTTGGGGCCATTTGTGGTGGGTGTTTTTGACGCCAGTCTTGTTGGACTTCAGACGTTCAACGGCAATCAGACGTTCACGCTCACTCAGCCATCTCGCCGACACAGGCGAGTCGGGCAGCAGCCACCACATGCCGCAGCCAAAGATCACGGTGAAGATGCCGAAGAAGATGAACATCCACTGGTACGGGAAAAGTCCTCGGACATTCATGTGTGCCACCCCATAAAAGATGAAACCGGCTGGAATGGAGATGACACCGTTGGCACAGTACCATATGGCGATCCGAGCCGGTTGTTCCTCCCGTTTCCACCACGAAGAGGTGATGAGAATGAAGCCCGGGTTGAGGCAACTTTCGAAGACACCTAGGAAGAATCGGGCAGCCATGAATGGACCGAACCGGGTGCAGGACCCCATGCAGGTCAAGACGATGCCCCAAAGGATGAAGTTGACGGTGATGTATTTGCCAGTCGGGAACCGTTGCATCAGTACGTTCGTTGGGTACTGCGCCACAAGATAACCGATGTAGAAAATCGAAATGAGAAGGGAGAACTCCTGGCCCTTGAGATGGGCCTCTTTGACGAGACCGTAAGTTGCGGCTTGAGAGATGGTCTACCACCCCGAGATCAGCACCATATCACAAAACTTCCGGACACTGCATGGCAAGACTTACCAATTTGTCGACGAATTGAATGCCGTTGACAAACAACATCAATACGGCCAGCCGAAAGTCGATCTTGCGAAGAAGTCGCTTCTCTTCGGCAGGAGTATAGGGTTCATAATGGGTATGAAGGACCTTAAGCGCAAGATCACCATCTTGGATATCCTCGGGTCGAATCTTGGGCTCGTCCTGCATTATGTCTTGCTCATAATGGTGAGGAGTGGATGATGCAATTTTCTCATCGGTGGTGATGGTGGCCATCTTGAATTGGAGAGAGCGTGAGTGTACTTACGCCTACCTACGAAATGCTTTGGATCAGGTCGAACGCAGACCATACGTCGAGTATATATACCCATGCTGCTGGCTCCTTTCTCCGCCGAGGAAGATGAAAGTCCTGGGGTCTCCGCAGAAGGAGATGTGCAAGAAGTGAGAAAACGACGGGAACGGGACAGGACGCCAACGGAATCTAGCGTGCGAGCCTGTCTCCAGAAAAAGTGGCATGTCTGACAAGGTGGACACCGACGATATGGGTTCAAGCTCCAGCAGGTTCGGGACAAGGAGTGTCTTGACGACAAACCGGGCACTCTATCATAGGGTGGAGCGGATGTCCTTACCCTTGCCAGAGGTCAAGGCTATCTCGGTGTGTGCGAATGACTCCCTGACGACAATGAAGGATGGTATCTATTTGAGACTGAAGAGCACCACCAGTCAGACAATGCCACTTTTTCTGGAATCCGGCTTGCGTGGCACGGAAGCACTTTTAGCTTTGCGGAGAAGCGGCGAGACACCCAGACTTCCCCACTAATGACGAGAACAGCAGTCACAGACTCACAGCAGGTTGTCTTCTCTTTTGTGTGGCAAGACAAGAAAGGCCTCGGTCCAATAGAACTGTAATGGTCCCTTCTGGAGCGGAAAAGATCTTATCCCTTGTGTCCTCAGTTGCATTTTAGTGCACAATGACTCCGGTCTGCATGAAGGCTTGCCTTCCGTTCACGGATTCAGGGGATGAGGTTGAGCGCATTTCCCCCCCATCCCCCACATGGTGCATTCATTGCACTTTGCCTTCGAATATGTCCATGGTCTGTTAAGCCCATTGACCATCACTGAAATCAGTACTCACGACGTTTGCGCACGATGAAAGTCACCCAATATTTTCCCTCATTGCAGAGTGATATAACTGGCGAGTACGATGAGGACAACGGTCTCGCCTACTTTCGGGGCATACCATATGCGACGGTCAAGAAGCGATGGACTCACAGCAATCTTCTTCAGTCTCTAGAGAGTCCCTATGATGCGACTCAGTTTGGTCCCCGATGCGTGCAGCAACAGGGAGAAGTTCTTGTTAGTGGAGGCACGAACGACCCAACACCGGGAGATGATGAGTTCAATTGTCTCAACTTGAACATCGCCATCCCAAGAGAATGTCTTCAGCAATTCGAGAATGGCCACACCAAGACGAAGATCCCTGTAATGTTCTGGATCCATGGGTAGGTCTCTCAGAAAAGTGACCCTGGTTTGAGTTGTTGCTGACACGATTTCCAGGGGTGGCTTCAAATATGGTGCAAATTCGGTGGCTAGATATCGTCCTCACAGACTGTGTGCGATTGCGCGGCAATCCGGTAACCCGATCATCCTTGTGCAGGTTGGCTATCGCCTCGGGGCGCTTGGCTTCGCGGCTTCAGAAGACCTCGCTGCAGAGCAAACACAGCAAGGCGAGGGTGCTGATGGCCTACCGCTCGGTAATCACGGGTTCGTCGACCAGCGGAATGCTCTGAGATGGGTACAAAACCATATCCAAGACTTTGGAGGCGACCCGGACAACGTGACAGCGTTCGGAATCAGCGCTGGAAGTGCAAGTGTTCATTATCACATTTTGACCGGAGATCCAATGTTTGATCGCGCAATCTGCATGTCCGGATCAGCTCCCACGTTAGGTCCTAACCCTTTTGAGCAGTATCAGAAAGCCTGGCAGGACCTGTGCGTGAAGAAGGGCCTCGAAGCAGAAACAGCCGCCGCCCGATTGGAGAAGTTGCGTAACCTGAATCCCCTGGATGTACTTGCAAATTATTCAGCCGCAGCGATGGGCCCCATGGGCGACGGCGTCCTCTTACCGAAGACGTGGGCATTCGAACAGTCCAACCCGACAAGATGCCGGTCACTGATCATTGGGGACACCAATGTTGAGGGCTTGATTTTGGACGGCCTCGCCAAGAGATTAACGCCTTCTCATCTCCTTCGGCTCGCCCGATCTGTCATGTCAGAAGCTGAAGTCAATGAGTTCCAAAATGTTTTTGGTATTCCCGCCGACGATGAGCAGCCATGGGAGGTATACCGGGACGCCATGCGACGGTTTTTCTCCATCATGATGTTCCAGTTTCCCAATTTGCGCATAGCTGAGACTTTCAAAGCCGCAGGAGGCGGAGAAGCATATCTATATCATTTTGAGGAGCAGTCACCGTACCCTGGCCCTACCTTCGGGTTGTCATACCACGGTCAATGTGCGATGTACATGTATTGTGTCGAAAACGATGCACTCCCCATTGAGTCACAACGCCTGGCAGAGGACATGGCCAGAATGTGGACTGCCTATGCTCATGGAGTGAGCCCGTGGGAATCGTACACCCATAAAGAGCAGTTTATGCGGTTCGGACCTCAGGGGAAGTGTGCTCTGGTAGATATGCACAGCGACGACACCAGAGATTATGCGCATGTGGATTGGTTGAGGGAGCATTTCGAGCCGGTGAAGCAGCTCACCCAAATCTTACTTAGCTGACGAGATCAGACGGCTCCCTTTTAGTCGGGGGATGATGATTGATGTGTAGCACCCTGATTAAATCTGTGTCAAGAGAGGTGTCAGTGTTGAAGCCAGGTTGTCGGATAAATTCATGCTTGAGCCTAGGCAGTTCATCTGCCGGCCTCCCCACTCCAGAATGTCGTGGCTGGCGGTCATCTGCTCCGGATGTTCCCCATGAGCATCCCCGCAAGCTTAACCCGCGGCGGCTGAATCTTCTAGCCTTACTCGGTGGACAGCACTGGTTTCTCACCTCCTCGACATTTTCAACGTAGTCCTCTAACACATTCGCGATATTCAGCATGCATAGAAGACCATGTGGCCAGGTTATAACGTCTCCATCGACAAGCATGATGTCGATCGCAACAGCGCCCAGGTCGCCGAAACGTCGCAAAATTGAAGTGGCGTGCGAAATATGTCGATTGAGGAAGTCGCGCTGCGATGGTGTCCGGCCAAGTAATCATGTACTACGCCTTTGAACAAATTGAAGAGAATCTGATGTCTTCTTAGAGTGCGGTGCATGCCTGAAGAGAAGGAACGTTGGACCCTTCTGCGTCTATTCTGAGCAGCCACAACCGAACATTTTTACTCTAGATAGTCCACGGTCAGGAGCGCCTGCTTCCGTATCAAATTCTCAACGAGCACTGTCCTTGACTGGTCGTTCTCCTGGACCACAACAAGAAGGACCTCGTGGTGCTTCGACTAGGAAAGGCGTTGCTGACGATTTAGCCGCCAGCGACAATGACTGGATTCTCAAAGCCGGCCTTCTGGCCGCCTCGAGCTCATCCAACTTCTTCCATACCGTCTTTGGAGCACCACCTGTCGCAAACAAACCATCAACACCTTTTGATCTCAAAGAACCCGCCGCAGCAGAAGACCAATCAGATGATTCTGGATCCAGGATCCCTTCTGGTACAACCAAGAACCTCGTCCACTCTGCTGATTACGTCCTCCCAAGCCGCAAAGTCGCTGATCACCTGATTGATCTGTTCTTCCGGCACGCGTACATTCAGTGGTTAGATCGCCTCAAATTTATGCGCTGGTACGACCGCTTGTGGACTGAAGGAGGAACGGAAGTTGAAGATCCTGTGGAAGAACAGATTCGCTATGCCAACCTGAACATCATCTTCGCCCTTGTGTATCGAACGGAGCGCGAGAACATCGCCGACAACCAGGACCATCTGGCACAGACGCATTTCCTTCGAGCTAATCGGCTGCTTCAGCTGAGTCTGCTCGACCTCAATCGTCTCGACTTACTCTACACTCTGCTTTTGCTCTTGCAGTGGTTCCAGAGCGTTAACAACGTGCGCCGCTGCACATCGCTGGTTGCACTATGCGTGCTGATTGCTCGCAACCTAGGCCTACATATTTCTGGCAGGATCGAGGCCTTGCCAAATCAATATGAACGCGAAATGGCCCGGCGAGCGTGGCATGGCTGCATCTTGATGGACCGAATCATAGCCATGGTATCGGGCCAGCCAATGCAGATATCCCAAGACATGGCCAGACAAACGCCCTGGTTCGAGGCTGTTGATGACGTCTACCTGAGTCACAACGGCGCCAACGGGGTACAGCCTCCAGGGAGGCCTCCGATGCCATCATTCTTCCTTGCATTTTGCCAGCTTCACCTCATCCTGGGGGACGTCTTGGTCAACAGCGGTCGTCCCGAGGATAGGTCCCGAGTCGACGTCAACCACATCATCCAGATTGACGAGGATCTGGAAAGGTTTGCAGAAGCGTTACCTGCTCACCTTCGCATCGGCCAAGACCATAATCAACAGTATACTGGACCGATTGTGCATTTGCACGCCCGTTTTCTGCACGTTCGCATTATGCTCTACCGCGCGTTCTTCTTGCAGGCCGCCGACAAAATGAAGCGTTCCCCGTCCGCAAAATATGGCTTTGCCGATGCAGTGATTCACCAAGGCCTGCTCGCATGTGTCCACGCAGCACAAGACATTCTGGAGTTGATCGGCTGTCGTCTTCTCACGGATGATCTCGGTCCCCGGCTGGTGCCTCAGTGGTGGCACACAGTGACATATGTCTACACGGCGGCCACCATCATGATCGCAACTCACTTGTTTCCCAAAGTTGTCGAAGACATTGGCTCCGAAAATCTCGCCGCTTCGATCCAGCAAGGACTGAACATTTTGGATCATTATAGCGAGCACGATGCACACAAAGAGTCGGCTAGGCGGTGCAAGACCGCACTGGAAGTTCTGTGTGAACGACATATCAGGAACCGTCCTCCAATACCGACTTCAAATGGGACGATGATGGGACAGTCGGCGACCGAGGCCATCGATGCTGGTAGGATCACCGAGGACTTTGGCTGGGGAGACTTCTCGACTGATTCACTGGGCTTCTTTCGTGACGGAGGAATGGAGTCGCTGTTATTCAGCACGACCGCCTTCGGCGAAGATATGGAGGTGAATGAATGGCTTTAAATCAAACCTGTTTCCAGAAAGGTGGCACTGTCTGACCGCTGTTGCTCCTCAGCTTCAAGTGGGTACCGTCCTTCATTGTTATCCCAGAAGTGCTTCGCACCCACCGAGATAGCATTAGCCTTTTGGCAAAGGGGAATGGCATCAGCTCTACCATACAGTCCTACTGGCTTGGAGTCAAGGCGCCCACTGTCGCGAACCTGCTGGATCTTGAACTTATATCGTCGATGTACTCCATGTCAGACGGTGCCACTCCTTCTGAAAACAGTCTTGATACATAATAATCATTTTTTATGTAAGAGGTGTCGTCAATCAAGAAGAACCTCGATTGCTCGTCGTACATCATCGTAGTCAGTCTCCCTGCTCATTTCAGGCGTATCTTTGCTTGGATATATCTCAATCATGAAGGAGTATCGCTGTATACATCGAAGGCAGGTCAAAACTTCGACGTGGGTACATGCTCTGTATCCAAAGTCATCTCCGGCATTTGATTCCATTCTTCTGGCAGACCCGCAAAAGTTGGGCGCCCCTCGTACCTGACTTGGGAGTGATGCGGAGGTCTTCAGGCATGGACGGTTCCGTGCAGCTGTGTCGAGATCGAGTGGGGGTGGCGTGGCCCAGATCGCAGCCGCATTCGGTGAACATAAGGTATCTTGGAGTGGGTCAATGACCACTGTCGTTTAGCTCAAAACCGTGCATGGCTTCACTTGTCCAACTCAAAATGGCAGGAACCTTTCATGGGGTTGGTATCCGACTCAGACGAGCCCAGAAGATCATCACGACATTGGCCCAGCTGCTTCAGTACATGGTTTGAGTCCTCGGTGCCGTTACCTGTATGATCCTCAAACATTTTGTGCACCTTTTCTGCCTTTTCCTTTAACTTCTTGTAGGCGTCTGATGCGTATAAGAATGTCACACGAAGATCTTCGACGGCTTCCTTGACATCCTTGGCGGGAGAATCCTTCTTCTCTCGATATTCCGCATAGTTCAGCACCGCTCTGACGTATCTCAAGGTGTTCCAGTAGACCTTGGTCTCTTTGGGATATCTAGTCTCCTCCACCGGTAGCTCCCACTCAGCTTGTTCGGGGCCGCTGGTGATATTCAGCCACTTCTCCATATGCGGCCAGCGGTCCTTCCCTAGACCTGGCATGTGCACTTGGAAATCACCATGCTTGCCTTCATAGGCGTGGTGAAACTCGTAGGTGTTGAACCAAATGCGGGGTTCATATATGACTGACTCCCGGAACTCGGTGTCGTTGAAGGTCTTGTAGAGCGCTGTTTGCTCAAGATAGCCAAGACCAAAATGTGGCAGGTGTTGGGGAATGGAGATGGCTTTAATGATCATTTGTATAGACCAGTGGTGGACACGCAGGAAGAAGACGCCTGCATTCAATCCGTTCATGTCTTTAGTGGCCAGGACATGCACATTCGAAAAGTCCTTGGGTGGAAGGAAGATGTCCAGTGACAGAGCCGGGTTGACAACGATCGAATCGGCATCGACCCACATCAACCACTTTGTTCGCTCTTGTTCCGGCTTTTGCAGTTCCGCGACCAGCAGGTGCAGTAGGTATGCGAGCTTGTTCCATACTCCGTTGTGGAGGGGATAGACATTGGAGCGCAGAATGTAAGATGGGTAGCCGTGTCGAGCTGCGTGCCGTTCGTGCGTCTCGATGGCCTTGACATAGTACTCGTTTGGCTTGCCGTATAACATGGAAACGATGCCGACATCAGCGCTTGTCGGTTGGGCCGTGGGGCTACTGGACGCAACCTACTGCGGGTTAGCAGGAAACTGTCTGAGGTTGGGATCCTTACGCATTTCGAGTCTTCTGAAGTTGTCGCGGAGGCAGATGCTGCTGCGGAAGCGTGCTCGACCGCTTTCGAGTCTCCTTTGCCAGACTCGCTCTTCGGCGAAGTTACAGCGGGGGCATATTCGCCATTCTCTTGAAGCACCGGCTGCGAAAACTGATAAACATCATCGATAGAGATGGTTGCAAACTGCCGCAGGAAGACAAAGATCAGGATTATCGAGACGGCAATCAGCACCACCCGGAAGCTGAGAGGGTGCATTTTGAGGACGACTGACGCTACGAACGGTACAGTAGGACTCGCACGCGGCGAAGTAACGTTCGAAGTAGGTTATTTGGAAGCGGGGATCGATGGGAATACAAGAAGGTACATAACAGTTCAGAACAACGTCTGCAAAGACAAGAGCAACCGGGGAGACATCTCAAGGAACGAGGAACAGGGGTGCATGGTGAGATTTGCTAGGGCACTTCATGATTCCCCAGGTAATCACCAAAATCAGCAAAACACAAGAAAAGGGAGAAGTTGAAGCTTTTTTTGAAGGGCATGTCGCATTTTTGACGTCCCTTCACTCACCGTTGTGTATATCTGACGCGTTGTGTCCGGGCCTGGACCCATATAACATATGTCCTTGTCGACCGCTTTTGAACTTGACCACCTTCCATCATGATAAGAACCAAAAGCTGTTGCCACATGAGAGAGAAAGAAGAAAAGTGTTGCCGGCCAAGGTGGTTCTCCGATGACTTCGGACAACGGGTGATTCGTGTATTTTCTATTTATGGATTCGTATTGTTTTTTTGCAGCTGCAACGCGACGGAGGTGCGAACTATGTTCCTGTCAGACAGAACCGAGAAGCCAAGACATGTCATTCTGTCGGGCAAAATGAGCCAAACATTTCGATATTGACTTGTCATTTTATGCTGCGTCAAGCAAAACGCCTCAAAGTGACATAAAGGGTCACTCATCCACGCCCATGGCCACAGATAAGCACGTTGTCTCGGGTCTGACAGGCAATGTCTGGGTTGCATCAGTGGAGCACTGGCTGAGCAGTTGTTTCGGAGTTTAGCCAGTCCTGGTCATTGACGTGATGGCGAGCAATAAATGCGGTAGAATTGATTCGATCACAGAAAATCTTCCCCTGCAGTAGAGTGCAGAAAGTGATCTCAAAGGCTTTTTTGATGAGGAAACACGCACTTTCTCCAAAATATACTAAACGGTCGTTCGTTGCAAGTATGAATCCGGGCCGCACGTGTAGTATGAGGGTAGACGTTAATGTGGCTTGCCAGGCCTTCAAAGTGGTTACAATTGGGGGTCTACAATCGATCTCATGCGGCAGTCAAGCCACAAATCAGAATCGAACGGTACCGGTCAATAAACCGGAAGTAGAGGTCCTGGAAATCTCCCGCATGGAGGCATTCGCCAATCTCGCATCCGGAAGAGATCTCGTGTTTCGCCACGACCACTTCAACCAAATCTGTTAGTACAGCAACAACACGAGCGGTCGTTGTAGCCATGTCATGACACGTTGAACTGGAGCGACATTCAAACAATGAATTGCCCACCGGATCTTTCGCCGCCCTTTCGAGGACTCTATCATGCAGTACATCAGATTGGCCGTACGCATGCTCAAATGTTGCCAACAATGCTTCTAGAGTGTAGGCGAATGTGAATCACCAGCGTAGCCCTTGGGGGCTTTGCGTCATGTCTTGCGGACGGCATGGTCGAGGTCTTATAGATTCGCACCACGTCGTCTTTTCCAGACCCTGTATATCCAAATACCAATACCGGCCGTTGCAGCAAGCCGATATATCAGGAAGACAGCAATTGCCACATTGATCCGCTCATAGTAACCATGAAGCAACTTCCCAACAGCATGCTGCGGATCTTTACCGACCCCAAGACCGCCAATACCAACGCTATCCTTTTTAAATGTGGCGTGCTCCCCTTCGGCACGAGGTTCTGACGTGGACACGGCAGTAGCTTGAGTTGTGGCATCCATGGCTGTTTGGCTCGGCCATGATCCCGAGGAGAATGTTTCCGCAGAGTTCTTTCTGAACGATCGGGTCAAAATCCAGACAAGTAGACGAAGGTCTGGAACGGTGAAGGTAGGGTATTTCCACAACTTGACAGCATTGTATGGTGGAAGCTGGTCCAGAAGATCGGCCAAGACGCCCAGTGTCAAGCCCCAAAGGATGATCGGTTGTTGATAGCCTAGCGACTTTGAAGACGACGGCACGCCAAACGGAGCCTGTGCCCAGCCAGATACAGTGGACAGCTGATCGCCGCCCTCGTCGGGGATGAATCCAGGGATGGAGCTGGCGTAGACAGACTCAGTGGGAAGCAATCGTATAGCGCTGAACATCATCTTGCCCATGGTATAGCGAATCATTTTATGAACTGCAGGACCGACGTGTCTGGCCATCCTGCTCGAAATAGCCACCGACTCTCGCGTCCGCAGGGTTGGGGAGAGAAGAGCGCGGAGAGATACCCAATGCACCGAAGCGACCTCGGTCGGTTGTGGCTGGATAGCAGGGACTGTCTTACCCGTCAAGACGAAGATATATGGACAAAGAACCATCAATACCTCCATGCCCCATGAAGTCGAAACTAACCTTTCTGGCAGGTTTCCTGCATGCAAGCATGGTGCGGTATCAAGGTCAAGTCCAACCTCTTCCCGCGTCTCACGTATAGCAGCAGCCAGATCGTCTGCATCTTCCGGATCTTTCTTCCCTCCAGGCAGTGCTGTATGTCCCGACCATCTATCGCCTGCCCTGCCTGCTCGTTTTATAAACAAAAGTTCTGGATCCCCTTCTTGCACCCATTCCTGCGAGAAGAATTCCTTCAGCGATGATGGAGGTGAAGTAGGTTGGTCTACGGCAATGACAGAGCCATTGGAGGGCGGAACAGGTGTGAAAGGAGGTCGGACTCGGATTATCACCGCAACGCTTGCTCGCTTTTTGGTGCCTTGCGGAGTGGGAACGTGAGGATATGGGTGTTCACTAAGGTGTGTCAAGACTCGGTCCAGAGCGTGGATGATTGACTTCGAATCTTCAGGCATGGTTTATACGCAACACAATTCTGGGCAAACATGGGCGCAATTGTTGGTTATGTCGAATGAGTCGGTGATAACGAGACGCGCCCAGAATAGATAAGGACCTTAGATAACCGAGGCCGATAAGGCTGGAGGATTACTAAGGTACGAAAGGCCCGTGATGCCCAATAGAATACCTTATTAAATGCTTAAGTTGGCACCTAACTGATAACGGAATAGGGAGTACGGTGAAGAGCCATTAAGGCCGGAGGAAATGTTGTTGCGTCAATCCCACCAAGGCACGAGGGGGGTTTACTCGATTGCCATTGGTGGCTGGTCGCTCTTTGTACTTTGCAGTTGAGGGGAGACTGCACAAGCTCGACGATGTCGTCAAAGCTTGCAGCAATTATTTTCCTTCTTATGCACTACTAGAATATCCTCCAGATTCCGTACGGGTTACAGGTTCACGTCCAGCTGCTCCGAAGTTCGACCTCCCATCCTGTCACCATGCGGTTCGGAAAGACTCTCTCCGATTCCGTGTACCCACCATGGAAGGACAAGTACCTCGAATATGATAAGATCAAGAAGCTGTTGCGGGAGGACGAAACCTCTCCTCAAGGTCGAGGTGGTGAAGCCAACTGGACTGAGCAGGATGAGGAAACCTTCGTCCATGAGCTTACCGTGACCCAATTGGAGAAGGTCAACCAGCATCAAGTAGATACTTTCAGTTCCATTCGCGACCGAGCAGCAGCTTGCGAATCCGAATTGCCGGACCCCGAGAAAGAGGACACTGGCAAGTCCGAAGACGAGTGGAAAGATGTCGCAAGAGACATGCTCAAAGAGCTGGACGGTATCTCCAAAGACTTGAATGAACTTAGGAAATTCAGTCGAGTCAATTACACTGGATTCTTAAAGGCTGCAAAGAAACATGACCGCAAGCGAGGCCTCAAATACCATGTCCGACCAATCTTGCAGGTCCGCCTGGCCCAAACACCTTTCAACTCAGAGGACTACGCTCCACTGTTGTACCGTCTCTCTGCAATGTATACCTGGGCACGCCAGAAGCTAGGAGAAGAGTCAGCCAACAAGGAAACAGATACAGACATCAAGCCAAAAGACACCTACACCGCACACAAGTACTGGGTGCATGCAGATAATCTGCTCGAAGTCAAGACTTACCTCCTGCGCCGACTACCGGTACTCGTCTACAATCCTCAGGACGTTAAAGTGGTCGACAGCTCACAAAAAGATCCTTCCCTCACCTCCATCTATTTCGACAATCATAGCTTTGACCTGTATCAAAGCAAGGTAGAAAAGACAGAGGCTGGGTTGTCTGTGAGGTTGAGGTGGACAGGCCATCTCACCGACAAACCTGAGATTGTCCTAGAAAAGAAGTTTGTGGGGGAAAACGAAGAAAGCAATGACATCCGGATTCAAATCAAGGAAAAATACATCAACTCGTTCTTGAAGGGCGAATACAAGATGGAGAAGCAAATCCAGAAGCTCGAAGACAGACTCGGACCTGATCATGACGAAGTGAAGAATCTCAAAGCGAATGTTGACGAAATTCAGTCATTCATCAAGGACAAGCAGCTTGAGCCGGTCTTGCGCGCAAGCTATACCAGAACGGCGTTTCAGATTCCTGGCGATGACAGGATCAGGGTCTCGCTCGACACTGATCTTACCTTTATTCGGGAAGACGCCTTGGACCCAGATCGCCCATGTCGAGATCCTGATGATTGGCACCGATCCGACATTGACAAGAACGAGATGGATTACCCCTACTCTGCGATTAAGAAAGGAGAGATTAGTCGGTTTCCCCATGCCATTCTCGAAATCAAGGTCAAAGACACCAAGTATACTAGGAATAACGCTTGGCTTCACGATCTGATGAACTCACATCTTGTCAAAGAGGAGAAGAGATTCTCCAAGTTTGTGCACGGCGTTGCGGAGCTTTTTGAGGACTATGTCAACAGCTTTCCATTCTGGTTGAGTGATCTCGAGACGGATATCAGAAGAGATCCCGTTACTGCTTACCAAGAAGAACAGGAGCGCGAGCAGAAGAAGGCCGAAGATGAGATGGCCGTCGGAAGCTTCTTGGCTGGCTCCAAATTGTCCTCGCCCAGACACAAAGTAGGTTCACCAGGAAAGTATTCAGAACGGAGACTTTCCGGCCAGATCTCGCAGTCCGTCCAGTCGCGATCCAGATTGAGAGATTCTCAGCTCCAGTCCACCGCCGAAGAGCCCGATTCCGATGATGACGGTGTCCAGGGCACCGAGCAGGTTGACGTCCGAGACTCATCGCAGGGTGGGATTCGGTCGTTCTTGCCAGCCTTCTCGAACTCACGCTATGCTCGTCGTCATCGTCAACGAAATGCTTGGGACAATGCCCCTCTTCCACCGGGTGTCAAAGAGCCCAGCTTCTGGATCAAAGATCAGGGTGATCTGAAGGTTGAAGCCAAGGTGTGGCTCGCCAACCAGCGCACATTTATCAAGTGGCAACACGTTGCTATCTTGTTGGCCACGCTTTCCCTGAGTCTGTACAACGCCGCTGGAGTTAACAACAACATTGCGCGCATCATTTCGGTGGTCTACACCGTCTTTGCCATTTTCGCCGCAGTCTGGGGTTGGGGTATTTACATGTGGCGAAGCAAGCTGATCACAGAACGAAGTGGCAAGGACTTCGACGCTGTTATCGGACCGTTTGTGGTCTCCATTGGCTTGGCTGTTGCCCTAGTCTTGAACTTTGCATTCAAGTATCGAGCTGCTGTTGCGGACAACCGTGAGGACAACAGTACCGCGTTGTTCATGGGCCAGGGCCAGATGAACAACGGCTTGTGGGTGCAGGAGCTCTGAAGAGCTGGAGTATCATGTGATGAGTCTTTATGCCAGACTATTGTCGACGAGCAGAGATGTTTTGAAGTCTGCTACCGCATTGAGCAGAAGTATTGACTTGATGGGCTGTAATGCCTTCCGTCTACAATGTAGAAATTACTGTCAACAGGACATAAAATTGATAGTGTCAATCCAGACCAGTGTACTCTATCGACACTGTCGGTTGGTCAGGCCCAGCTACTTTTGTTGGTGAATCACTCCTGTACAACCTCGATATTCGTCGTAATATTCCCCTTCGTGGCCCTCGAATAAGGACAGACCTCCTCCGCCTTCGCGACGACCTTGTCCAGACTCTCCTTTGACAAACCCTTCACCCTCACCTTCATGTCCACTCTAATACCCATATCAAGCTTCTTCATGTCCCCCACTAGATGTACCGTCGTTTCGACGATCGAATCCTCTTTCTTCTCCGGCATTTTAATCTTCATGGACATGGCAGAGGCGTTCATTGCCGATTGGAAACACGCGCCGTATCCTGCGGCGAAGAGCTCTTCTGGATTGGTTTTGCCGGCGTCACCTTCACCGCCGAGTGCTTTGGCCATTGTTAGGTCTGTTCCAGGTCAGTCAATGTTCCTAGATTATGGCTGAACCGAGCAGATTTCTCTCCATGCGACAATTCATTAGAAGGGGAAGAAACGTACCGACTTTCAAGTCATCGCCATCAACGTGTCTGTTGAGGGGAATTCGTTAGCATCGTATACACCCGTAGGTACACAGGCAGCCCAGCAGGTATCATCAGACTGGGTGCGAACGCAAGGCCATACATGGGCAGTGCCTTCGCCTTCTCGCCCTACCCATCAATCATACCATGATCCAGATCCATGGTACATGAGCCTTAGGAGTACTCCCACACTCACTGGACTGAACACACAACATGTAGAAGGGCAAAAGAAAAACTCACCCAGTCCTCGCCCCCACAACCTTCGCATGAGCAGAGTACAAAACCGGCGCCGTATCCGTGTTCACGAACCGTCTGCCAGCACACGCCACCCCAACCGTCCGTCCAGTTGATATCCGAGTCGCCTGACGCGCAAGGGGCGTAAATGCTCTTAATGATGCCATTTTCTTTTTTTGTCAACAACTGTCCTGTTTGAATGCTAGTTACAGTATTCGATTGTGGTGTTCACAGTATTTTGGGTATTGCTGGTCCTCGAATACGGCACCAAAGTAACAGACTCTTACCACGAACTATTGACACGAAAGATATGACCGCATCTTGGATGCATAGACTGGAGTGTAGACTGTGACGCCTTGTAGTCATCCCAAAAGCCAATAAGCCCACATAAGCTGTTTGCATAGTCGACTCGTATTCATACGGTGAGTGGTGACCTCACGATATGCCTGCACGGGGCTCACAGATCTGAGATCTTCCGGAGCACGAAATATGGAGTTCGGTAAAGTGATCGAAACCTTAAAATTACCCCTGATAAGTAATCAATCACCTACCACCCACAGCACCTGGTGCACTCCTTTACAAGTAGTACAATGAACATGTCTCAAGACTCCATACTAGGTACCAGGACGTCCAACTTTGGATCACATCAAGGACGATTGTACCACGATATCGCAAAGGACATCAATGTTATCGACCATGGATGTCCCACATCCCTCTTTGTTAACAGAGTTTGTGAAAACGCCGGCCATGTCCGTGGGTCGTTGGCACGAGGGTTTGTCCTTGTCGACGCGAAATGGGAGTGACCTGTTATCAGGTAATATGCTCAAGATCTTGCTATCTGAAGGCCATATCCGTGTTGCCATCGGGGCTTCTTCTAAACAGGATTCCAGGTTGTTCTTTCCTACTTGCCCAACCTTCGTCTGACTGGTGCTTGCTCCCATAGACAGTTCCCGGCCACGGTAAAAAGGAAAAAGAATGGGCTCTAGAGCAGACATCAACGTTGAGGACGTCGTAGCACGGAAGCGCGCTCATCGTCAGGCTTGCATTCCCCAGGAATGGCTTCTTTCCGAGGCAACGGTCAAACTGTATGCAGCCCACCCCATTCAGATCTTCAAAAGCCCGCTCGTGGAACAAGTTCTCACACCACGCGACCTTGAAATCACCAACACCAATGAGGACGCGACAGATCGGGTGGAACACATACACTCCGGGCGTATTTCCTGCTTGGAAACCGTCCTAGCATTCTGCAAACGGGCCGCGATCGGACACCAATTGACAAACTGTCTCAGCGAGATCATGTTTGATTCAGCGCTCAGTCGCGCTCGAGAGCTGGATCAGATACCCGTGGCACAGCGCAAGGCGTTACACGGTCTGCCTGTCACCGTCAAAGATTCTTTCTTCATCAAAGGATATGACTCTTCCATCGGCATTGCCGCTCTCTGCGACCGCCCCGCGCAAACCAACAGCATGATAGTGCAAGTTCTGGAAGATTTGGGCGCCGTCATCATCGCCAAAATGACGGTCCCTCAAACCATGCTCACTGCTGACACTGATTCGGTGGTCTTTGGACGCACGACGAACGCGCACAACGGAAGCATGGGTGCTGCAGGATCAACCGGAGGCGAAGGTGCCCTCATAGCCATGGGCGGCTCGGCTTTGGGATTCGGCACCGATGGCGCCGGCTCAGTCCGGATGCCTGCCTTTGTCAATGGTATTGTGGGTATACGGCCCAGCGGATATCACTTCACTGTGGATGGTCAGCCCTTCGGGGAGTGTGCGGCACCACGCAACTCGGCCCAACGACTGTAGCTGGACCGCTCACGCGGTCTGTCCGTGATGCTCAGCTCGTCTTTCGACTCTTTTGGCAGGCCCGATTGTGGGAGCGTGACCCTATGCTGCTACCATCTCCTTGGCTCAATCTGTCCCTCCCCCCACGTATGCGTATCGGAGTCTGGACCGATCATGACCACGTCCACCCCTTGCCGCCAGTCGCGAGAGCCTTCCGACTTGCGCAACAAAGACTCGCGGCCGCCGCCCCTGATGTCGAGCTGCTGCCTTTCGCGGGGTTCTCGATCGCCACTGTATGGAAACTGCAGAAGGAGTTTTGTGAGCTATTAGATCTTCGGTATTTGAAAGGACTCGTGGACATCGAAGGCGCCATAGAGATAGTGCGCCGGACCGGCATTCTATACCTACCCGAGTCGAGCACCAAGTCCCAGCTGGACGTGCTGGAACAACTGCACGACCTCAATTCCCAGATCATGGCATTGGTTCGAGGCATGGGCCAGGCATGGAATGCGCATGGCCAGCCTCTTGATGCGGTCCTCTGGATCCCGGCACCGCACCCGGCCGTGCCGTTTGACGAGTACACCGATCTCACATTTACCGCACTATTCAATGTCATCGACTGGCCCGCGATCGTCCTCCCGACAGGCGACTACGCGGATTCCAAGCTGGACGCGTCGACCAACGGCCCAGTGGCGGAACAGGACTTGTTTGGCGACGAAGACCGGCGCGTGCAGTCACTGTACTTTGGCCATGAAGAAAGTTTTGATGGCTTGCCTCTGAGCGTGCAATTGATTGGAAGACGCGGTCAAGATGAGAAGCTCCTGGCTATCGCATCAAAAATGCATGATATTATCAAGGCACGATAGAAAGCCGAACGCATTTGAATGGCGCAGGTAGGGTTTCTGCCGTGCTTCGTCAAGGCGCAGCGTTCTTCTCCCAATGGTGCGGGCAAGACAGTTTCTCTTCGAAGTGTTGAACAGTTCCGCTGGGTCTTCCCTATGCTCCGCTACCCCGTCATCGATGGACAACAGAGCAGTACCAACTCGTCCCTATAGAATCACGTCAACATGAAATAGAAAAAAGGCGAGCGCTGCATGCTATATCCTGATCTTGCGATAAGTGGCGGAAATGTCACTTTAGGCAGATACTGAAATTGGCGAAGGCACCACCTTCGATCCGTTTCGCAACATCGCCATCTCTGATTATAGTAGTCTCCCTGAATGATCCAGATGGGATTAAAGCTTTTAACATGAAGGCTATAATCTACAAGACTGTGACGAGCATTCTGCCCGGTGCAATGTCAAAGAGTCAGCTTCTCCTGCACCATTATTGTCTTGCTTCTGTGACCACCCCTTCATAATCCCTTGATTTAATGTAGTCCAAAGTCCTGAAGAAGTGGCGTTTAGGATTCTCCAACGCCTGAGGGTTGCCCTCTGTGTTTGTGGTCGTCAAATTGGAATGGATGAGTTCAATTAGTCCATTGAGATATTTGGTCGTAACCTGTACGAAAGTCAGCCGCTGGCACTCGACAACCGAGAACAAAAAGCTTACCGTCTCGTTCTGTTGATCAAAATAGTAGACGTATCTGTTCAGGATTTCGACAAACAACTCGACGGACACCGCAGTGTCCATGCAAGCGTCTGCCACACGCAATGCTCTTTGCAAACACTCCAGCACGCGTTTGCCATCTCGGTAAAGCTGTGACAGACGTTAGCCCGGACTCAAGCTAACCAATGTAACACGTAGACTTACATTCTTGAGATCTTCGTCCCTACCAGGAAGCTCGACGGTCCACCACAGATGGCTTGCCAGATATACAGCACGACACTGATCTGGTTTCTTCAAAAGCTTGCTACCATGTAAGGCAGCCTTGGTTATGAGAGTGTCATAATTCTCTTTTCCAAAGCCTCGAGTCGCTTGTAGAGCCCCAGCGATAATGCAGACAGCCTGGAACTGAGCTCTTGAATCGCTAATGCTGTCCTCATACACCGTAAATGCTTGTGCAAAAAACTCGTACGCAAACTCCTCGAACCCACACTGGTCGGCAATCTGGCCGCAAGAAACAAAAAGGCGTAGGCACAACTCTGCAGCTGCTGGATTGACGCGGGTATAAAGTTGAGACAATGTCTGGTGCATGAATCGATATAGTGTGGATGATTGATTCTGCCAATTGTCTTCAAAATGTTCCCGAGATTTCAGTTTCCGAGCGAGTTTCATGGATGCAGTAATGATGGCTGGGGTGGTGTACTTTATCCGCTCATTGCCAGGCTCGTAAGCTTTCTTCATTTGTTGTAGAAGTTTGAGCTGTGTTTCGTTGTCGGAACCTTGGATCAAATGGACTATTCTTGCAAGCCAGCCTTGCTCTTCGACAGTTTCATCGGATTCGCCTCCTCGTTGACGATTCAAGCCAGGGTAGCCTCCAGGTTGTTGGATTCCTTCCTTGATGATCACTTTAAGGAGAGACATGACGCCGTCCAAATGCTGGGTGGTGGTGATCAGGATGCGGTTTCGTAGGATATTCTTTGCCACTTCGCCAGCGACGGCACGCCGTGTGGCATAGGACTGTGACTGATATAGTGGCAGATAATTGGGTAAGGACAGAGCGGTGAAAAGGGAGAAATATGTCCGTATTGGAGAAAGGAGGAGATTGAGCATGTTGGATTGTGTCGCCGCGGAGTGAAGGTCGGCAGAGTCCATATATTCCGCTGCCTTTTCACGCGCATAGGCCATAATCTGGTCCACATATTCCAGTCTGTCCGGGTAAATGTTGAGGGCCAGATTGGCAAGGGAAGTCAAGAGAGCCATAGTATCCTGAATCGGAAGCCCTCTCGTCTTTACGAGGCTCACCACCTGGTCATAGAAGATCTCAAACAGCTTGACATCAGCAACACCAGCACTCTTCTTCTCGCCGTTTGTCGCTGGTGTAGCAGGTGTAACGGGCTCCGAGTCAACAGGTTCTGCTTCCTCAGGAGCTTTGGAATCTGCGCCGTTCGTTTTGGGCGTCTCAGCTTCAGCTGCTGCTGTTGGAGCCGGCTTCGAGTCCTGGTTCAAATCGACATTTTCCAGCATGCGGACCACAGCCTCTTCTTCCGCTTTGCGTTTGTCTTCTGTGGACACACCTTCGGACTCTCTCTGTGCATATGTTGATAAGCGATCCATCAAGCCAATGACGATCTTCTTCATGTCAACGTGCGGGTTCAGTCTAGCAATGGCGGAAAGCATCTCGTCGAGCGTGTGAAGATGATATTCATCAGGAAAGACTTTGGTGATCACTGTCGGAGTGTTAGTTGGATCCTGTTTGGGAGAGCACTTTCCTCCTCACCTTCAAGAAGATACTCTTGAGCTAGAACGTCTCTGCATTGCACGACCTGTTCAAGTAGAGGACCAATAATGGTGGACTTGTATGTCTCCAGGTCAACCAGCTGGCTCAGCCGCACCAGATTGCTTCCAACCAAGAGTTCCAGTTCTCTGCGCTCTTGTGTCCGTTGTTCCCGTTCTCTAGAGTGACCTTGATGCTGCCATCTTACCCACAGCTTGTTCATTTCCACAAAGTTTGTCAGAATAAAGTTGATCGAATCTTGAATATTTCCTTGCGGGCCGTCTTCTTTACCCATAGGCAGGTGATCTCGTGCTTGTCCCATAAGGTAATATCGCAGAAACAGGCCGCGGATAGGGTGTTGCACACCCCGACTCATCTCCATCATGTCCTTCATGATCTCCTTGACCGGCGCGTCATCGACACCCATATAGACCGTCCCCACCGTCACCATGAGATACAGTCTTGGTATTATGTTGCCTGCATATTGAACAAGTTCGTATAGGTCGGCGAGGTGGTTCACGGGATGTGATTCGCGAAGATATTCGGAGAGGTGTCTCAGTGCGTCAAAAACCGCCATGTACAGCTCGTAGTATTGCTTCGGTCCTAGAGTTGGCGTCCGCAGCTCAGATACTAACGTGGACCTACATAGTCACATTAGTAAGTCAGGCACGCAGAAAAGGTCGAAGTACAACATACCCGCATTTCAGAGCATCCATAAGCTTCCCAGGGGTTTCCAGACATTTGCGCATCTGTTGTGACTGCTGGCGCACGACTCCTAATGCCTCCTCGAGCAGTCGGCCCTGGTCCTCGACCACATTGACTGGGCTTGCCGCCATTCCGGCGGTGATCTTGGTCTATGGCCAGCAGGAGGAAAGGTAAGTGTGTGGCGATGTATTAGGATTGCTAGGCTGCCGTGAACTGTAGTATTGGATTGACTTGAGAGATCCGGAGTTACATGCATATAGGTATGTCTGTCTATTGATCACTCTAGTTGCGGAGCGCGGCTGGCGAGGCGCAGCTGCCAATTGGGAGTGCCGCATCTCTTGGCGACTTTGGCGGCATTCAAGTTGGAGAGATCGATCATCAATACCTAAGAGACGTAGCCTGGAGCTGTTCATACGCCATAACTACAGTACAACGGTTTCGCAATGTTCGACTCAAATAAAGTGTTTGTTTCAATGTTGTCTTCTCATGATTGTTTTGCCTTCTATCTAGAAGAACAGATATATATCTACAAAGGGCTCAATTCAAGCCTTTTCCGAAATTTCCGCCAGCGCCATGCTAAATGTCAAAATGTCGTGCAACTCGTGTTCTAATTTGGAGGCCTGTTGTCCAATCTTTTATTTATACACCTTTCACCCATAACCGCTTTCTAGCAAAGAGAAATAGAAGAGAACAAAGAGTTCAAGTTGAGAATTGTGAAGTCGATCAGGTGCCTGTTGGGGTGCCGAAGAAACCGAGTGTTCCAGTTGGGGTCAAAGTGCTGAAGGATGCCACTGCGGGTGATAAGGAGTTGGCAAGCTGTGAGGCAGCGATGGTCGTACTAGCAGGTGCGAAAACGCTTGTGCTCGACAATAAGGTAGGGTAAGCGCTGTATATGCTCTCGGAAGTAGATGATAAACTCCATGTGCTTTCGGCGGTGGAGGACGGAACCCATGTGCTTTCCGTGGTGGAGGATGAAAGCCATGTGCTTTCCGTGGTGGAGGATGGAGCCCATGTGCTTTCCGTGGTGGAGGATGGAGCCCATGTGCTTTCCGTGGTAGAGGATGGGACCCACGTGCTCTCAGCAGTCGACACTGGAGAAGATGTCCATATGCTAGCAGTGGTGGATGGGGAAGAAGGCACCCATGTGCTTTCAGTGGTCGAAGAAGTAGAAGGAATCCATGTGCTCTGAGGACTCTGCACAACAGATGAAGTCCATGAGCTTTCAGTAGTTGTCGAGGTAGACCAGCTGCTCGCTGAAGTCGAGGTAGGACTCCAGACACTTTCCGAACTGGAGGACGGAACCCATCCATAGGCAACAGTACTCGAAGACACAGTGTGGTAATAGTAGGTATGCCACATGCCATCATCATACGGCGTGCTTGATGGTTGCGATTGTGTCACTGTCACAGTCGTCGCCAAAGGTGTCTCCGTGGTCGTGTAGGAGTCTGTGTAGGGAATTGTAGAGGGGGTCGATGTCTCTGTGGTCGTAACGGCCTCCGTATATGATACTGTTGAAGTGCTCTGTATCTGGGAGAGAGCTGAAGCCGACGTCGTGGCGGACGTCAGAGTAGATGTTGCAGCCGATGTCGTAGCAGATGTCGTAGCGGACGTTGCAGGAGCAGACGTTGCATCAACAGATACCGCCGAGGTTGACTGCGCACTCTCCTGTGTGTATATCTCGGACGTAATTACTTCCGTCATGGTCGATGCTCCAGTGCTCTCTGTTATCGTGGTGGGTGCTGCAGACGTAACAGTCACTACTATCGTGGAAGGGGTCTCCGACTCGGTAACCACGATGGTTGATAACTGTGTCGTTTCCAAGGTCTGTGTCTGCGTTACTGCATCTGTAATTGTTGTCGGTACTGCGTCAGTGACTGTTGTTGCTGCAGCGCCATTTCCAGCTGAACTGCCACCGTCGACAGCGACCACTGAGTACGAAGCAGGGGTTCTTCGTCCGATTGAATTTGGTATGAGAGGCAGGGCATTGGCTAGGAGCACTAGAGACGACAAAGAAAGAGATGCAAGGATCGGGCGCGAAGCCATCTTCGACAGTGTCTGTAATCGTGTGTATTTGCTGTATAAGTCTTCTCTTGAATGATTATGGATGTCTGTTTTGCATGTAAGTTGTTCTTATGTTTTGAGGTGAGTTGTGTAAACAATGGAAAGAAGGAAACGCAAAGGAAAGGAACCTCAACATCTACCTATGCATGTCGAAGTGGAAATGGAAAGGCTGGCCTTCCATAACGGCCTGGATGCGCGCAATGCGAGCATAATTGCATGTGCGGCGATATATTCTGGTGGTTTGCAGGTGTTCACGGACGGAACGAAGGAGGTTGGATGCGCAGTTTGGAGGTTGACAGGTGCGCTTGGATACCGGAAACAGCCGTGAGCCCCCACTAATTGGCTAAATGTATGTGGCTGGTGGCGCCACATGAGAGGCTGGGCATCTGTGGCTTGCGAATCAAACGGCACCGACGTTGGAAAACACGCAATCCAACTACTAATCGCAGCCACGTTTTCGCTTAGATCTCGCCTTTCGCGGCTCGAGTTGAAACAATATGCATACGGAGTTACACTGGCAGCAGAAGTACATATCATCTGCTTGCGTCATCATTTACCTGACCAGAGGCTTGGGCTTGGGCTTTCGAATAATAGCCTTGTCACCATCGCGCATCCAGCCCACATCTTCTTCCTTGACGAGATCGTCCCAGCTGACTTCACCGCCGCTGGCGCTTTGTAAGATATATTTGATGTCGCAAGTGAGATACGATCTTCCAATGGCCTTGAGTGCCAGTCTTCGCTGTGTCTCAATGTGCCAGTAGAGAAGAGCGCGGACATAGCCATCGACCTTTTGCCGCACGTGCCAGAATGTGATCCAATCTCCCATGACGATGGACCTCAGTATGCTGTCAACCACTCTGCTCTTGATTCCAAACTTCACACGGCTGTTATATCTCAAGGCGTATGCTTGGCATAAGTCGTTTTGGCGAATTGCTGTGTCCAGAATGAGATAGGTAGTCATCTCCAGCAGCTCGGATCTCGGTAGAGGATGTGCCGGTGTATGCAAAACGAAGAGTAGGTGCAAAAGTGAAGGGTGGTAACCTGGCGGATGGAGGGCCAGTATTGCTGTTCTTATATTGAAAACATGAACTCGTTGCGAAAAGATGGGCGAAGGTGCAGATGTTGAGCTAGCTAATAATCCCTCTCGGAGCTTGCGAAGTGCGAGCAGAATCGTGGAAACTTCAGCAGCGGTCGAAGGTGTCGGCTCATTGATTGGCTGAACAGCTGGGTTCGCACCGGGTTGACCTACTGCTGCAGACCTTGATTCTTGGGCAGGAGAGGCTCTGCTCCGGGGATTTTGATTCTCAGTAGCTTGTGACGAAGTTGGCTGCTTTTCTTCGATTGATAGAGAGGCGAAGGCGGCGTCCAAGTCTTTCGAATGTCGTGTACAAAATTGCATATACCGAGCAACTATCTTGTTGTAGAAACTCTCTTGTGTTTTCGGGTCGAGAAGACTGCTAAAAGTCAGCCACCGTCGTGGGAAGATGAAGTGTGAGCTACACACCGGTTGTCGCCTTTCGAGACGAAGCCCATGCTTTCCAATGGGTCTTGCTTTACCGGACGCAGTCTGTCCCATGGTCCTGATGTTTTCCGGCTCAGCGGAGGTGGAAGTTGAGCCATTGTCCTCGGTAGAAAGGACGATCGGTCACCTTTGTCGTAGCGAGAAATCAGCGAGCATGTGGTACGCCATGATCAGCTCGGCAAGCACACAGCACAAAAGCGACCTGTTGACCGGAAAGTAGGGACGCGATGGACTGATTCAAGGAGGCAGGAGCGATGTAGGGAGTCGAGACCACCAAATAGGAAACGGGAGCGGGCCGATCCAGAGTGGACCTCGGAGTTTATTCTGCTTGCTCCCAACACTTTTTCTTCTTCTACCATTCACAGGACCTACAATTGTGCTTGCGACTCTCTTGTCTTAAGAGGACAACACCGACATGTCCAAACCGATTGAACGAGATCCTGTGGCCTGCCAGCAGCCACTCGCCGCCGGTGTGGCCGATAAAACCACTGAGTTGTGGCACACCTTGGTACACTGGAATGATTTACCCCATTGGCAGCAAGATAATCATCATATCCATGGCAGCTACAGGCAAGCATCTTATAGCTACGCCAGATCGTTCAAAAGCATTCTGCACTGGCACAATGAGAGCGTGAACATCTGGACTCATCTGATTCCCGCCACTTTGAGTTTGCCTTGTGGTGCTGTGCTCTACAAAGTCCTCAAGCCACGCTATGAGTTAGCATCTGCTGCCGATGTTCTTGCAATGGGCTGTTTCTTTGTCGGCGCGGCTGTTTGTTTGTCAATGAGCGCCACATTCCATGCTGTATCCAATCACTCGCCATCAGTGGCCAGGATGTGGAATCAGTTCGACTATGCTGGAATCTCAGTGCTTATCGCTGGCTCGTTCATTCCCAGTGTCTACTATGGATTTTGGTGCAATCCACAGAGACAATGGACATACTGGACTATGGTAAGCAGGCCACGTCCTCGGCAAGTGCCACTGCTTACTCTGCAACCAGATCTGCTCTTTGGGCATCGCTTGCACGACGGTATCCGTGCTTCCGCGATTCCGCACTCCTGGCTGGCGACCTTACAGAGCCCTCATGTTCGTTGGTATGGGAATCTCTGCTGTCTTTCCCGTCCTCGATGGTCTGATGACATTTGGATTGAGTGCCATGGAGAAGCAGATCGGCCTATCATGGTTGGTGTTGCAAGGAGCATTGTATATCCTCGGTGCCGGCTTGTATGCCGTAAGTTGTTGTTTCTGACGGCATTGCACTTTGCTAATTTGTCCAGGCTCGACTCCCGGAAGCTTGGTATCCAGGGAAGTTCGACACCCTGGGTAGTTCTCATCAAATCTTCCACGTTCTGATTGTATTGGCAGCCATGTCACATTTGAGGGGACTGCTGAAAGCCTTCGATTATAGACATGGCTTCATGGGCTCTTTGTGTTTATGAATAATCTGGTCATCATAACTTGAAGTCGGCATTCGAGAAAGAGCGGGAATGGCCAGTATCCCTCTTCTGTTCGGCGACATGCGACACCATAGACATCTTCAAGTCTCGGGACTTATCAGAGCTCAAATCGTAGATAGTAGCCAAGTTGACTGTCAAGGCTTGAAAAGAGTATCCCTCATTTACCAATTCTTGCAAGATCTCTCTGGATCTCCGCACCTCACCCTTGTAAAGGTGGGCCACAGCAAGATTTTGTCTTACCAGGGCTCTCACGGCAGGATCAACTCCGGCTTCGCCACCGAGAAGTGCTTTGGCGGCTTCATCATAATCGCCTTCGCCGATTGCAATGAGTGATTTGATGGCAGACTTTTCCTGCGCTTGCAGTTCTGATGATTCGGCCAGCGCATGTGCATGTGCAACGTCACCCATCTTGAGAAGTAGTAAAACCATCCGAGTTGTCCATATTGCTTGATTGACGTGGCCGATCTGTTTCATGCTCTCCAGTGTGCGCGAAGCACAATCAAAATCGCCCATCTCAATCAATCCATTGACGACGCGAATGGATACTTCGTGGAGCCTTTCCGACCAAGCTTTACGTTCGTCCGAAGAAGTGCTTGATGCGGATAAATGTCTTCTACATTCAAAAGCAACATCATAAAGTGAGGTCACACCACGACGGGGATCGGAGAAGCCAATACTTTGCAATCGTAAGGCTTGCAACCGCAGCGCAAACGGCATGATATGGTGGGGCACAGCGTGGGATTCTTCAGCATCTTCTCCACCAGGCTTTTCGGTAGGCGGATCGTCATAATAGAAAGAAGAGCTAAGATCTTCAAGGGCTTTTGCTTCTTGTGCGGCAAGCAGCACATTTCCTGACAGCTCCAGGCAAGAATAGCGAATGGCGAGAAGCCGAAACACTGTCTTGGAATCTGTCGATCGCAACGTTCCAGACGTCAAGATGGACCCAGCGAACTGTGCTGCTCTGAGAAACTCGCATCGTGAAAGTAGCGTGTCGAGTTGCTCGAGAGATTGTGCGATCGTGTCACTTGTTGGTGGAGGTAGAAAGGGCCTCCTGAACGGGCCAGGGATCTCGAGCTGGGAAAGTGGATGATAAATAGATGCATCGAGAAGGAAAGAAAGGTCTCTTTCCTCGGTCGTTGGCTCTTCAATGGGGTCTGAAGGCTGTGCTGTTGCCTCCTGACTCTGGGAGACTGTTTCGAGTAGATCTTCCTGTGGCATTAGGGTGGGTTGGGATCCTGCAGGCAATGTGGGAGATGGTGTGCTTGCTGCTGGGATAGACAAAGGGTCCGCAAGTGCATCCAGCGGTCCTTTAGTGGTACGGCGTGGCAGCGGCGCTCGTGTCGAGGGCTTTCGACTATGTTGCGCAGAGGCCATGCTCAAGACGGCGGTCAAGCCTGTTGGATCATATAGAGTGCCTCATCCGGCTGTGATTGATTTTCTGAGCACTCGCATCAAGGATATTATCTCGAAAAGTGACAATCACAAGGAAGCGAGCGAGGCGTACGAGTATTATCTCCCGTCTTTGCGGAGAACATGCGGGTGGACGGCTAAACCTCGGGACGTTGATGATCTGTCGCGCATTGAACAATCTGGCGCGTTTACTCGCGCAACTCTGGCCAGGTTGGAACTTTTTGTCCTATGTGCACTTCGAACCCTTCAGATCATCCACCAACTAATAGGCCTGAGTAGCAGCCATGGCTTTCAAAGACAAGTACTCGGTCATTCTACCTACCTACAATGAGCGGCAAAATCTGCCCGTGCTGGTGCAGATGCTCTCCGAAGTGTTTACCAAAGAGTATGTGCAGCGCAGCGAAGGCCCCCTTTCTCGAACAATCTTCTAACAATTGTTTTTGAATACACACAGAAAGTTGAGCTGGGAAGTCATAATTGTGGATGATGCCTCACCAGACGGTACTCTCGACCGAGCGAAAGAGCTACAGAAGTCGTTCGGATCAGACCACATCGTCCTGAAACCACGAGCAGGCAAACTCGGTCTGGGCACTGCCTACGTCCACGGCCTGCAGTTTGTGACGGGCAACTTCGTCATAATCATGGACGCCGACTTCTCACATCACCCAAAGTTCATCCCCGAGTTCATCAAGATTCAGAAGCAGACGGGCGCGGACATTGTCACTGGCACAAGATATAGGTCAAAACCTGGTCTCATTGGTGGTGTGTACGGTTGGGATGCGAAGAGGAAGTTGACGAGCCAGGGTGCCAACATTCTTGCGGATTTCATGCTGAACCCGGGCGTCAGCGACCTCACTGGTTCGTACAGACTATACAAGAAGGAGGCACTTGTCAGTGTTATCTCGAAGACACAGTCAAAAGGGTATACCTTCCAGATGGAGATGATGGTCCGCGCGAAGGCCATGGGCCTGCACGTCGAGGAATGCCCTATTACATTTGTGGACAGAGTGTACGGTGAAAGCAAGCTGGGCGGAGAAGAGATTGTGGAATACCTCAAAGGGTTACTATGGCTTTGGTGGACTGTCTAGGTGGTGAGGTTCTGTGATGGGCTCAAGCAGCGGATTCGGCGTTTATGGGGTGGCAGGAGTTGAGATGTCTACAAACAGTCCTCTGAATGCATACCTGGGTATCTTTGCTGACTACCAGTACTATTCATCTTCAGCAAAAGCTCGCTACCAGTGTAGAAATCGACAATGCCCCCAATTTCGAAGACCAAGCTGGAGTACTGGTGCCAGCTTTTTGTTGAGTGCTGTCGCGTTTCATACCTCTTTTGGGGTTCGCTAGTTCGCTTCGCTAAAGGATGAGAATGACAACCTGAAAACAACAATCATCGTACGAGTGTATATGTCTGACTGATACCAGCCAGAAATGGTACGCGAGCATCTGAGCTGCTGGAACAGCTGTCATTGCTTCGTAAGCTGGTCTAAAAGCAGACAAACAATTATCCTGGGATAGTTCGTGGCATGATCGCATCACCAACGTCGTGATTTTCGGCGTGACGCACATCCTGTACAGTATACACTGTACCTTTGAAGAGATGCAGGGATCTCGGATTAGTCTTAGGTTGTCATTGTAGGGCTGCATCCGAGCTGCTCCCAATGCACGCATTCCATCCTTTACTTATCATCCCGCGCAATGCTATGTAAAGTACTGCGCTGAGTGCTGAACATGTTCCACAGGCGGCCTGGAAGAACATTATAACTCACTGTATATGGCCGCTCAGGAGAGATCAGGCCAAGAATATCTGCTGCGCCTTGTCAAAGTCCGCGATCCTTTTCTGGTCTTTTAATGGGTGGCCAAGCCGGACCTGGAACGGATATATAGCAGCTTTCTCCAACTTCTCCTGGAGTTTCAGAAGTGTAACCTTTGTGGTGCATCGATCGGGCGATTCGGCCTCACTCGTCATCGTACAGCGTCAGCAAGAGAGATCTATCTACCCGAGTAAGAAAGTCAGAACAAGAGCTGAAGAGTGCAGCTGAACCTCGTCTCCACTGATCCACGTGGGAAAGTCGATTGCATTCTCGCCATTGAGTCATTGAGAGGCCTGACTTGACTAAATAGCTCCTTTTTGGCTTTCAAAGCACGGCCTAACAATAAGTCAGTCCTTTTGCAAACAGCGTCACCGTTGACCATCAGTACGACTGCCGTGTTATTTTCTGAGGGACTTGGTCAGGCATTGCCGACTTCGACTCATCTCCGAGAATCTGATCTAATTTCTGTCAGCCTTCTACCTCGCTCAGATGTGCAATCCACATTCCGCGACATGGTTAATGGAGCCTTCGTGTTGGCAGATAGGACTTCAACCTACACACCACCTGCGAGGCCGGTGACAGGACAGGCACAGCGGGAGAGAGACGTGATTGATGTTTCCAACGAGCTTGCCGCACGCGAGACGAGAGATAGGTCGCCGACACGACTGAAAAGGAGCCATAATAAGGTGCGAAGCGGGTGCTTAACTTGCAGGTGCGACTCCATTGAGCCCAGGACTCCGGCCTAGTTTGATGCAGGTGCTAACCATTGTCTCAACAGGCGTCGAAGAGTCAAGTGTATGTTGGTGTCCTACCCATGTTTGAGCCATCAACACAACCGATCCCACTGAGCCCCGATACCTCCAGAACCTCAACCGTTGGAGTGACCATCACTGCCGTCAATCAAGCCCAGTGCTTATGTTGCCTCGTCCTCAAATATCGGCGCATTACTGACTTCGTTCTATGTTATGATTTGTAGGTGATGAAACCCAACCGCACTGCCAGCGCTGTGCCAAAGCCGGGCGGTTTTGCGAAGGATATGCTCAACCCAAAACATGGCTTTTCGAACCTGCAAGCAACACTCCTCCCAACTCCGAGGTCGTGTCCTGCTTGAACACGACAAACGCTATACACTTCTTCGAAGACTCCGAGCTCAACAGACCCACCCAATACTTCCTCGCACTCACTGCTCCTGCTGTGGCTGGATTTTTCGCTGAGATGATGGAGTCATTGAACGACGACAAAGGCATGGTATCATACTCTACAGCACAGGCATGGACGTTTTGGAATAAATTGGTCGTACAAGCCAGTGAGACCAACGCCTCCATTCGTCACAGCCTAGCAGCCATCAGCAGTCTACACGAATGGCTCGAACTTACCAAGCGCAACCCCTGGCAAAATCACTCCTTTACACTACATTATACTAATGCCATCACCGAGATCAATAAGAACCAAGGCACAATACCTCTCGAGATCCTCCTCATAGCCTGCGTTCTCTTCGCACATTGCGACTTTCTCATGGGCGCTGCGGGCGCCGGGATGAAGCATCTCAGGTCGGGCTACATGATCATGTCTGAAAGTCGCCAGAAACAAGTACAGCTTCCGGTCGAAGTGAGAGAACTGATAGAGCCAATGATAGCAGGTTTCATGGCCAAGTCAGCAAAATACAGACTGACAGATAGTGCAGCAACAAAGAGTGAGGCAGCGGAAGCAACCAGCCCTTCTTTGCCGGAGATGCCAAAGATATTTCAGAATCTCAGCCAAGCCAACAAACACCTCCTAGAGGCAGTGTACTGGGTGTTGTCACTGGAGCTCCGCCAGTCGCAGCAGCTAGCTACCATGGCTCCCAGTGTGCGAAAGTATGTCACGGATTGGGCTACTGCTTTTGACCGCTGGAAATCAACCTACGAGCTTGATGATCCCCTCATGAAAGACTGGCAGCTACTACTTCTGGCACATCATCGAATGGCTTTTCTGATTCTGAAAACGCTCCCTCCTGAGAACGACCAGGGCTACACTCGTGCAGCCGCAGATTTTCGGATCATGTTCGCCCAGTTACGGACATTTTTGCGCGCCGGGTACACAAACCTCGACCCGAAACAGAGCGATCATCTCGTTCTCAAAACGCATCTGGGTTTCATTGCGCCATTGTTCTTCATCGCCACGAACTGCCGGGTGCATGAGATTCGGCAAGGCGCGCTCGAAGCGCTGGAAGACCTGAACGTCGTCGAAGGACATTGGAATAGCTGCGTAGCGTACGCCATCGCAAAGACAGCTGGCGAGATCGATGAGAAAATCAACGAAACCAATCCGTCTAAGACGATCCGCATCAAGCTCGACAGAGTGGATCGTTTGAAGGACGGCACCATGACAATGACATTCTACAAGGTGTATGGACATATCTCGTCTGACGAAGCTGAGTCGAAAATCATTACCGAACCGGCGTGCCATCACGAGGTGAACATGCAATGGGTATGTATCTGCACAGTCGATGTCGCTGTCTTGCTGACCAAGTCGTTTAGCCTGTGGTGCGTGTCGTCCAACTGCGTGGCTTTCAAGCCTCGGTCAAGCCACGGAAGCTGCATTGCAATTGTCGGCCGACGAAACCTACAAGATAAATCACTAAGGAAGTGGTTTATAGAGCCTCCTCTGTACTTTCTAAAGGCTATGCCTTTTTGAAGCCCCCTCGGGATCCTTATGAGGTTGAATCGTTTGTTACATAAGTCGAGCACGGCAGTGTACACATTTTATTGGACACCTATTCGGTTCTCTTTTTGCCATCTATATGAGCGTTGCCGTTTGCGCGGCCATTGGCATGTCCCAAACGTGAAATGCCGTTACTATCTTCACGCCTCTCTCGTATCTCATGCACCTTCATATCCAGTCCGACCCAAAACCTTCGGTCACGCCATGTTACTGTCGCTCCGCCCCAGATGGCCCACGTCCAGACAGGAAGGGCAAGTGCTTCCCGCCCGAGCCACGCGTAGAGCCAAGTCTTGAACGACCGCCTGGCTTGTATCACTGATTGATTCAACGGAGTCGCAAATTCGGGGACGTTCGCTTCATCATTCGCAGCCTCGATTGTACGCCCAGAGTGCAGGAGCAAATAGACCGTCCAGTCGACGGCGGCCCAGACGGCGATGCTCACGAGCCACCAGAGACAGAACCATGTCCAAGTCTCGCCGAATATCGTGCGCGTTGCTTGACATGTAGTCACGCCAAAGGCACCGTACGCAGAGCACAAGAAGCTCTCTGTGCCAGGCTCGACCAACGTGGCAGTCGGGACGGTGAATTTCCGCACGCGCAACCACCGCACCCGTCTTGCGATGTAATTGGCGACAGTCATGCCAGAGACAGGCTGGATTGCTAGGTCGCCTAGGACGAGGCCGTGGTTGCGCATACGTTTTGGCCAGCCCGGCAGGGAAGGCACCTTGGATTTCCAGAGCAGGTCGCCTATCAGGTGGTCTTCGCAGATGTTGCGCGAGAAGTAGTCGATGCCGGTGCTTGCCTCCCCGGGAGGGTGTTCAGCCTGCTTTTGGGACTCGAGCCGGGCGCGCTCCGATGTGAGATGGTCGAGGTGCGAGCGCCGGAACATGTTGGATTTGCCGACGATGCAAGGCGCTACGGCGACCATGTTGATTGCGACGTACATTTTTGCGTGTGCGGAGCTGAGGAATAGTTCTTCTAGACGGCCGCCGTAGCGGTTGATGTTCCTTGTCCAGGCTGTTGAGCGGACCAGGGATGACTGGCCGAGGTCTGTTGAGGAGGTCTCGTCGTAGGCGGAGCTGTCTGTTCGCTTGCGACCAATCGAGTAGTTGTCCACGTCGACCGAGATCGGGAGGTGGTGGACGAGTTTGTAGGGTGTCGCGGGCTTGTTGGTGGTCGTGAATCCGCAGACCCGGTCCACCGTACGGGCACAGATTCCTGGACCGACCCAGACATTGCAGTCAATGATCCAAATTAAGTCGCCTTTTGCTTCGCGGTATGCGCGGCTCATGTTCCTGATCTTCGGGTTGGGGCCGAGGTGGGCACGGTAGCTCTCCTGGTCTGCGGCTTCATTGTCCTCTTCTTCGATGTAGATTCTCGCGTCATGATCTGGGTGGTCTTTGACAACGGCCTCGATGGTCTTGTATGCAGTGTCGGACCGTGACGACACGCAGAAGTACACTGTTATCTTGTCCCGGGGGTAGTCCTGCTGGAATGTTGAGGCGAGACATTCGTAAAGGTAGGGCTCGATGCCCTTGCATGGACGGATGATGGTGACATGTGGTATGTCTGGTTTTGGTTTCGAAAGAACGGCGGCACGATCAGGCGCGCGGCGATAGTGTATGAAGCTGTGGTGGGTTAGTAACGATGTAGAGGATCTGAATGGGATGGAGAGCAAGTACAGGTAAACGTATCCGATTGTGCAGACGCAGGCTATGAAGATATACCAGGCGATGCAGATCCTGGCAATGATCTCGGTGTACATGAGTACAGCATGACGGAGACAAGGAAGGACTAGAGGATAAAGCACAGGCAAAGGAGCGTGAGAACCCAATGTTACTGTTGTAGAGACGACTGCGACGACGTTTGCCAGAAAATGAAAGGTGGGATGTTTTGCAAGGCTTGCATTTTACGGGCACAGCCTCGCGCAGGTGGATTTTTACATGTGGTTTTGCGATCGCGCCAGTTTTATGGAGTATCTCTACCATAGACCAAACCTGCCTTTCCAATTGGACTTTATCCCTAGATGTCGCCATACAATCAATCCCTTAGCCATGCGCGTCGTTTCTCTTCTTTCTTCTCTCTTCGCTTCTCTTTAAACGCTTTCAACTCAGCCTTGCTCAACTTTTTGTTTGCTCGTTCCGCTCGTAAACTTCTGCCGTCATGAGTGTTCGCCGCTGCATCCACATCAAAGAAAGCATTCATTTGCCGTCGACTCTTCTGCTCGTCACTGAACTTGTCTGGATTCAGATCTGCAGCCTGCCATTTGCCCGTAAATCGGTTGAAATGTCCGGTCGCAGCGTATGCTTCTGCAGGGTCTGTTCCTGGGGCACCACCAACGACATTTGTCTCTTCTTGAGTCTTGTAGACTTTTGCATAGTCGGCATTTGGATCATAGTCACCGTGAATCGCCGGATCATATCCGCCAACCTTTCTTGCTGGTGGAGGGCTGGTAGGAGGTCCTAACCTGTCGTGGTTCGCCACTCCAGGCGGGCCTGCTTGCTTTGCATCTGGTACTCTTGGGTTTTCCCACTGCGAGAGTTGTGTAAACCGGTTGTAGAAGTAGAATGCTTGAGCTCCCTCATCCCATACCGGGTCCCAACCATCATCCACAGGTATGAAGGGAGGGGCCTCCTCAGGTAACGGCGGAGGCTCTTCATTTTGTGGTAGTGGAGGTGCGGCTGTTTCTTTGTTGTCTGTCACGGATTTGGTTGAAGTGGATGGGGAGGCGGCACGGTCACTGATTTCGCCATCTTCGGTATGGGGAGAGTCGTCACCGTCGCGTTGCTGCGAGGTCGAACTCGGTGCGTCATCGGGACTGGTCATAGACATCACGATTAGCAAAGATGGAAGGAAAGCAAATGGCCTGGTGGTCAGCTACAGCATAATGATATAATCACACGACAAAAGGTGTACTCAGTCAAGACGGAAGTGCACTGTTTGCGACAGAGCCTGCGTGGCACAAAAGATCATGAAGCGTGTATGTTCGCGCGGCCCTTACAGGTGAGCAACAGATTCAACGATGGCGGACTGAAGGTTGCATAGAGTGTTGACAGGATCTGTTGAAAGAATGATTTCACAGTCCTTAGATGGTCCTTTGATGGAAAAGCGCAGCGGTTCTCGATTTTCCACCGACGAAAATGATTGGCCGAATTAAATACCCAAATCTGGTTTAGTTGGAATCCTCACTCTGGCACTCTGAGCGCGTCAAAACCAACATTCTTTTTTATCAGATCAACCACCCTCGACCACATCTTAACTATGATTCTGTCTTCCATTTCATAGACGAGCCAACCATGCCGTCATGGTTTCGGCTTCGTTGCAGGCACGCCTTTCCGCTGCCCTTCCACAAGGAGTAGATGTTGTCGCGTATCATCTCTCCACTCTCCCTACCTCGACAAGCGCGCTGTTCGCACCGCTGCCAGGACAAAGTGAAGAGGCGACTTATTGTGAATCTCATTTCCTGGCGATCTCTTCACCTGACCATGATAATGTCAAAGAAGTCCTCGTCTTTGCTATTGAGATCTTGATCTTCACAACCCAAAATCTCACGACAGTATTTGTCTCAAAGGCCGACTCTTCTGGGTTCTCGTCACGGTTGAATGCACCAAAGCAATCTCCTTCGGTAGTCGCGGCCGTGACATCCAACTTTATCGACTATCTACTCGAACCGAGACTGGGTACCTTCCGAGTAATCCTGTCACTCTTTGCACGCTCACAGAATCAATACCTCTTTCCCGGAAGCATCGAAAATGCGGGAAAACATGTTCTTGACGATCGACAGCTGATCAAGTGGTGGTGTCGAGTGGCTGACAAGGTCTTGCGGCTCCATGGCGACCATACTGCTCCACCCTTCAGATCTACTGCACATCTTGTAGTTCCTGGATGCGATAAAGCAGAGACAAGAGCTTTCTTTCCACCGTCAAGTCGTCAAGACTTGTCCTCGGACCCGAAATGGATCAACTCTTTTCCCGTCGAGCTGCTGGTTGCAGACACGTCGAAACCTCCGAGACACTTGGTTCCTCGCTTCCCGGATGACCCAAAATCTCGATTCCTAGATGACCTTGATGGAGAGTTCATGGACGAGAATGGGCATTGGAGAAGCGTCAAGAGTCTTGATCAATTCTGGGAGATGATGTCCTATCGGCAGGAGTGTTCAGCAGGTAGGCTTGTTGGCTTCTTGTGGCTTGTATTTTCGCAAGGTCAGACAAATCACGCGTCTCTGGCGGATCTTGATCAAGTAAGCCACGCAGGAAATGCCCTAGCAGCTCTTGCACAAGGGAGTCTGCCTACTCCCGGTAACTCTCAAGTAGGCGAGAATGGCGACGTACAACCTCAGCCACAACCATTGTCCGAACTGAAGATAATTGGTGAGCCCACCTCGCCTCCTTTATCATCGCCAATTCAAAGGGTTCATGAAGAGCTACCGAATGGCTTGGCTGATGAAAGCACTGCTCGAGCATCGTCGGTGGGGGTGGGTGGGGCGGCGTACAAAGAGCCGCCCCATGAGCTCAGCCAGCAGTATAAGGAAACTCAAGGCGAAATTGTCCTTGACGTGGCCAAGTACCAGACATTGATGGACTACCTCCTCCAGACTGATTTTGCCGGCGAAGAACTAGCAGCTGCGAATACTAAGAGCTGGATTCAGAAGGCTTTGGAACTGTCGAGCGTTCCCACATTCGGCATGCCTATACATGGAGACCATGTTGCGGCCCAATCGGCTGAAGTTGAGAAGTCGTCTCTACCTCAGGTCAATGTGCTGACCGGCATCCGGAAGAAGAGGAAAGCTGAGACAATGGACAACAGTACAGCAGCACTGGACACCATGCCACAACCTTCTGTTCCAGCCGTCAACACTCTTTCCACTGGACTGCTCCGCAAAAAGCCGAAAGGCTGAATATTTACACTTCAAAGACCTAAATCGCTGGATTTAGGAGCACTGTTTACAGCCACCAGGGCCATCATCGTTGGATTGCAGGATACCTTTTCCAAGGTTTGACAGAATCTTGGAGACTTTTTTTTGGATCTGGACATGGCGGCAGTTTGCATGAATCTGAAGCCGTTTACTATGCCTAGCAATATGAATGGTCGATGCACGTCATCTGACTGACCATTGAGAAGCCAGACGCTGCTCGACAGACATCCATGTTCCGCTTCTCCAATTGGCTGCCATACTGGCCTATACTGCGGCCGGCGCCAAGCTCTTTAACGATTGTGTCTCGACACGCGCCGGGCATAGTATGGGCATATTGCAGTTTTCTAATTTTGGTCTAACATCCATCCTCCGGCCAGAACATGACCATCTATCTCCAAAGAATATGCCTGGTCGACCTTGGAAAAGGCCGGATGCAATTGTCAAAATTGGATATGCTCTTGTTTCTACCCACCCGCACAACTGTTTGCCGGTCTCCACTCGTTTCAAGATATGCTTGCTATTGCGCAGACTGGCTCGGCTGACCACAACAGAGTTTGAGGTTGACGACTTCCTCCATGGCTATAGCAATTTCTCATGTACCACTTCCTATGCTCTCTGCTTTTTCTTATCTTCTCACCAGGTCTGGTACCATTTCATTGCATCTCATCTCTTTCTGACTTCTCTTTCCCGTTTGCTCAGTGAGGCTTTGACTGAAATCCACTGGTGCTGAGCATCTGTTTGATTCCTCACCCTAAGATGGCATCTCTAGCTGGGCTGCTGCTGCTGCTGGCGTCTGCTGTTGTGGCAAACAACTGCACCATCCAACCTGTCTATGTCGACTTTCACAATAGGGCTGTTGACGGTGGAATAACCTTTCAGTATGGGCTCTTCACGGGCATTGGAAGCCCAATATCGCAGAATCTCTCTCAGTGGCCATCACTATCAAATAACGAGACGTCGGTGGGAAGTCTGGACTACTGCAGCACAAGTCCTTTCCAGACCTGTGTGAACCAGAGTCATGGTTTCTATTCACCCGCCTTGTCGCAAACGTAAGACTGGCGTACAATTTCGCTATGATGGCTTACTGATTGCAACAGATACTCGTCAGCATCGACATACAAAGGCCTTGATAGCCTAGGCTCCATACCTGCTACTGTCCTGGAGACGGCCTACGATACCTACAATCTCTTCACACACTACTTCGACCCTTCGCCACCCAATCTTACCACAATCTCACAATTTCCCCTCACAGTGCTGTCCAACTACTCCGCAAATGCCTCACCATGGTTTGGTCCAGCAGGCCTTCTCGGGCTCGGTCCTTCAAGCGTTCTACTTCAACGCCTGTACGATATGGACCTAATTTCCTCCAGATCGTTCGGATTGTATATGGGCACCGCATACCAACAAGCCAACGGAGTCATCAACGGCTCATTGACATTGGGAGGCTATGACTCGGGTCGCTTCGGCGGCGACGTGTACAACTACACGATCAGCAGTGCAAACTCCGACGGCGCTCACAGCCCGTTTAAAGTTACCATTGCACAAATGACCTTGACCACAGCGGACGGTAATACGACCGAACTTTCCAACCAGTTTGACGCATATATAACCACATCTCAGTATGCGCTAAACCTCCCGTCTGCTGTAACCCAACAGTTCGCAGACGTTACCGGCGCAACACCGTCAATTGATGGACTCGATGTTCTTCAACTCCCGTCCGGCTTCGATGCTACCTTGACCATCACCCTCGCAGGCGGATTCAATGTCACGTACGACGCCCAATGGCTCCGCAATGTCTCCAATAACTCGCCCATATCAGCAGCTCCTATCTCCAGTAACGCGACTTCAAGCCAGACGAACCTCCTCGGCACCGCGTTCTTATCATCAGTCTACTTCATGGCAAATTACGACTCGCACCCACCCAACTTCCAGCTCGCATCTGCACTCGCAGATGCACAGTACGTCCAAACCCAGACGCTCTGCCCAGACACGGTCCCCACACCAGCGTCGACAACGAACATCCCGTCGTTTACCCGTGCCGGGCTCACCGGCGCCATCATTGGAGGTGTAGTAGGAGGCATGGGCCTGACCTTTCTGTCCTGGTACTGTCTCCGCAGATGTTACCAGCGTCGTGAGCGCAGACGTCTAGAAGCCCAAGCAAGAAATCAAGACCTCGATGGGACGATCTCGGTTCGTCCGAAGAGTGATGGCAGCAATCGCGACAGCAGCGAAATGACCACCTTCGCCTTCGACTTTAATTCGTCTACGCACCAGGCATATCAGAACTATCTGCGCAGCAAATCCCACGGTCACGATGGGCAGCGCCCATTACGAAGCCCGCCTTTACAACTCCAACAGCAACGGCAGCAACAATATCGCTCGTCTTCGGCAGATAGTCTGACAGGCTCGGCAACCCGCGCGCAAGAGTATCTCCGCTCCGTCGACGACGCGTACATGAATGCCCCTCCTATCACGCCTGCGACCGGTGTGCCTCTGCTCCAGTCTCAACAGGAGCCCGCTCGCTCGAGCATACACACTCGTACACCGATCGCTTCGTCCTTCATGCAAGCGCAGCCACAAGAGCAGCCTCAATCACAGTCATACTTGTTTCCCTCGAATACAGACGCTCCGTCGACGCGGACGAGCCACGAGTCCGCTCGCCGACAGGAATATGGGTTGAATGTCCAGACTGAGTTTGCGCCGCCTCCCAAAATGGCCGCGCAGACGAAGAAGTCGTCATCCAAGTCTGACAAACTGGCACCTAAGGCCTTGAGGAATGGCGGGAAGAAGGAGAGTATGCTGAGAAAGGTCTTTCCACCGCCAGGGTCGTGATGCTGCCGGACACCACTAGCATAGAGGTTGAAAGCATTTTCGGAACAGGGCATCCTGCCGGTATCTGCGCTTGCTCTTCTTGGGATATGATTGGGGCATACACGAATTTTGGTGGGACATTTTGCATATTGCATAGTATTGAGCAAAAGAAATCCTGAAAACTGCTCGTGAACGGTCGAGCTGACCATATTCCTTCAACGTAGACTCAGCCTGGATGAGCTGGTGAGCCAGCCTTCAAGGGAGACTGGCACCTCCAGAAAAACGAGCACATCCGCCTTATAACCTAGCTACCAAAAGACCTGGTCAGGGCTCCCTGAACTGGAATCTAATGGGTCTAAGTTTTCGGACCTGTCGGTTTTTTGGATGTAAAGAGCTAGTGCTTCGTAACTTCGAGGTTTTAAAGAAGCCCAAGTACTATCACCTGAGTACGACGGGCTCCATTCGTCAAGCCGTGCCGCATCTCTGCGATCAATTCGTTGAGCTTTAGCTCGCCGGTGCCGAATCTGGACGTTCGTGCGACTTCAACAGCTTCATTATACCTTCATGACCTCCTTTTTCGGCCAGGTCGTAAGCAGAAAAGCCGGTCCTGTCCCTGATATCTGTCCTTATACCAGGGCGCTCCAGAAGCTGACTGACGATATTCTCATGCCCATATTCGGCTGCGAGATGCAATGCTGTACGGGAGTGCTCATCTTCGATGTTGACCTCCACGTCTTTCCGGCCTAGCAGCAGCCTTACGACAATTATGTTGCCTCTGAAGGCAGCTGATTGTAACGGGCTTGTCTCAGCTGAAGGTAAGTCGAAGTCGTAATCGTGGCTCTTGCAGTTCACGTTGATGTCACGGTGCTGTAGGAGCACATGTACCATAGGGTCATTGCCACATGTTATAGCTTTACCCAATGGCGTGATGAACTCCGGATTGTCGGTTTTGGCGTTGACATCGATGCGGTCATCGGCAACTAACAGCTCGACCACTTCTTCATGCCCTCCGCCAATGGCTACATAAAGAGCCGCATTGAGGTTTGCGTTTGGTGGCACTGCCGCCAATAGTAGCTCCACAAGCCGTGTGAGTCCTTCACTTGCAGCAATTATGAGCGGGGTCCGGCCCATCCAGTCTTGAGACATCATATCGGCGCCTTGATCAAGCAACTTGACAGCAAGATCTTCGGATGAACAAGAACATGCCACGCGGAGAATCGGTGCAAAGAATTTCTGCTTCAAATTGCAATGATTGAGCGTGATCTCAAGCAACAATGTGCGAACGTCGCTTGTTCCAAACTCTCCCAAGTATTTGTAGCCGGGATCCAGCTCCCATTGGCGTAGGATCTCCCAGACAATAGGTCCATGATCATTCTTCACTGCCCATTCCCAGCACTCACCCACGAAGCGCCATGGCAACGACACGGTCTGCACCTCTCCAGCAACGAGGCCTAACCACAATGGGTATGTAAGTTGTGTCTCATGCCAGAACCCCTTGGAGCGGGACAGCCAGAATTCCTGGGCGTAGGGTAGAAATATGTGCTCCGAAAATTCCGAGAAGTCCTGCTGACTTTTGGTTCCTGGATTCTGATCTGCTACGCTTTCCAGATTGGAAAAGAAATCGTACTGCACAGCTTTCCGATCCATGAGCAGCTTGAGCGCTATTTTTTTCGTGGTAGTTCGAGATATGACTTGACGGATTATGGCTGATGGCACCGCTGACGACCCAACGTTTGGTCGTGGCGAAGTTACTGGAGTAGTAGTCTCGGTTTTGGTGAGTTGCATACTGATGGTCTCAAAATTGAGATAGGTTACGCATATTTCGCCCAACCTCAGCTCAGCTTCAGATGCGTTCACATGGTATGCGCCAGTATCTGTCCTTGCACCGTCACTGTGCAAGTACTGTTTCACACTATGATGAGCAAAGTGAACAGTTGAGTGTTCTTCCTCGACCATTAGCATGCTGCCGCAGGAGTACACGGCTTTCTCTATGTCATTGACGAACTTCTGGGCATCCCAGCCCTTAAGACCAGGGACAACGCTGACGGCGTCGCGAAGCTCTTGCAATGTCAGTGGGCGCTGTGAAGCGGCGACAGTCGCGAAAATCTTTCTGCATAGATCTTGAATTGCAGCACCTCTCAGGTTGACCTTGTGCAGAACTCGTCGGAATGTTTCGGGCATGTCTCGTGGGAGGTCATGAAGTGCCTCCAGAATAGCCTCGTCAGTTACTTCGGCGCATATTGAGTTGATCTGGAAAGTAACCCATAAGAACCTGCTGCGGATTAGTAGGGAGTATACTTTCATGCTGGCGCAGAAGATCTTAGTCTGGGTTCAAGTAGCTGGTATTGACGGATGAGATCACGCCCAACCACGGAGGACTCTTCTTGCTGAGGCAAAGAGGCCTTCGAAAAGTTTTACAACCGAGTGAAGGCGGGACACCTCGCAGAGTCCTCTCATCTAAGCCAATACCAGTCTCTAGTACGCGCAGACCTGTGTCCTCAAATATGAACTTACATTCCTTGACTCCCCCTGCTCAATGCATTACGGATGATTAGGATAACCTGTGGGTCACCTAGAGAAAGTTCCCCCGACTCCAGGCGTTGACGCAGTTCGTTTTCGATATAGCGTAGCATCTCAGTTTCAGCCTCAGAGCATGAAACGTGGTGCTGAGGCTGGAGAACCCCAGAAGTCTAGCGATGTAATTCTGGTCGGCTTGCGCAGAAGACTTGCAAGGTGGTTTTGATTGTCAGAACGCTCCGAAGAAACTGCATCAGGGTCGCAATCTCTTCTTGACTGCATTCATCCAGACCATCGAGAATGATGAAGCACCGCTGTCGATGCACAGGTAGTAATTTCTGCAAGTACTGGAGCATCTGCTCTGTCTCTAGTGTGCTGTCGCCGGTTATGTGCATACTCTCAAAGGCCTTCGGCTCCAGTGAGCTGAGTAGCTGCTTGGTTAGACTGCCAATGATTGTCCTCGCCTTCAGGGACTCCAAGTCGTCATATCGGCAGAAGAAGTAAGCAACACCAGCATCAGGAGCCTGTAAGACGACGTTTTCCACTACGTTAGCCGTAAGAACCGTCTTTCCTGCACCCAGGATACCAGTACACCATAGCAGGCTCGATGACGGAGCGTGGATCCATGTCTGATACTGCTGATTGGTATATATCCAGCTGCTCGTCCCAAACTTACGTGCGCTTTTCCAGGCTGTCTGATGATTGTATAAGGAGCATGCATCGAGAAATTGTACCTTCCTTCTGCGTTTTTGAAAGGCTTTGACTTCTTCCATCTCTCTGGCCAGCTTGTCTGAAAACTTGCCCATATAAGTGCGAAAGGTGGAGTTGTCTCTCATCTCGAGCTGGTGTTCTTTCGTTGCGGCTACCGAGACCTCGTCCCGTATTGTGGTCGCAAGTCTGTCCAGTTCGGCACGAAGATTCCCAAATTCTGTTTCAAATGGCTTGATGATGGAGAGAGAGAATTGCGCAATGGAATGCTTTCGCTCAAAGACAACGGCTTTCTTGCACAAACCCACAACTACAATCATGTATTCGCACAGTGCCTTCTGCAGACCAGCTGAGCTCGAGTAGAGAACGCCAAGTTCTTCGTATCTCGGTGAAGTTCGCCCAATATCCATGAGCAACGCTGATAATTTATCAAAGTACGACGCCCAGCCAGAAGCTATCTGCAATGTTAGTTTGACGGCTGCCCACACTCCACTCGCTATCGGAGACCCGGAACTTTTTATGATGATGTCAACAATGGATGAGAATTGCTGCACGCACTGAAGGACATTGGTGAGACGTGGGCCCACGCAACGGCGATTGCTTCGGCGGCTATTCTCCTTGTCAATCTCGGCCGTGAGTCTCATCACATCCGACGTTGTGGGCGGCTGTTGTGCTCTGTATGTCCTCATCGTGGCTTTCTGGTTGTCGTCGAGGAGGGCTTCGTATTCAGAGAGAGCCAGGCCTAGCCTGATTTCAGGCCGGAAGGTCGCGGCCTGACGCACAGCGAGCGCCATGATGGCAGCACTCCTGGTCCTCGAGAGATGTCCGTAGGCTTGAATGAAGATTGGCTTATAGTGGACGAGCAGACGGCGGCCGCTGCCGCAGCCTTCTATTGCAGGCGCTCTGACTGGATCTGATTGACTTAGGCAGGACCATGGTATGCGATTAGTTGTTGAGCCTCTCGCCGTAATATGCCCGATAGAAAGGCGGAACAGGAAGCTGGGAAACTGGTAAGGCTAGGATGCATCCACTGAAATATGAAGGTCGCAAGTCACGTAACCTCTGAACGTGAGGCTGAAGGGGCTGGAACCATCCATGGAAACCCCAGCTGCAGGGTTCTTGCGTTAGCGCAGGTTCACCGTCACATGCTCGACTTTCCTGCTTCTTCAACCAATAACCGCTGCGGACCATTTGGCTCGATCGACTCGCTTACGCATATTGGGTGAACCGAGGCGAAGCTCGGAGTGGTACCTTACCAGTGGCTATGTTGAGGCTGACAACAAGTAGGCCCAGTATTGATAGAAGATGTCGATATCACCAAGATCGAATACGAACGACCATGAAGATAGTTTATTCGAAATCAATGGAAGATTTTGTTGACACATTTGACATGCAAGAGACTTCGTCCGCGTGAATTCTTGATACTGCAACGCTCGCCCTGAAAAGGCAAAAGTGCCCAGGTTGAAGTAAACAGGAGTAGGAGAAGCGTGAGGCTTGCAGGATAGGTCCCGACAAACAGATTGCCTTTCGAAAAGATGTAGGGAAAGGATTTGGTGGTGTGGCAGTTAGTTGATATCATCATCGGCGAATAGGGTCACTTCCACTTTCGCTAATTAAGGATAATCGTGAGCGACAGGGGCCGTCACTGCCGCACCCCATTCACCGGTCGAAGGCGCAGAGAACGTTCAGCCATTCGTTGTTTGGCGAAAGCCAACACCGCACTTTACACTAGTCATCGCTGTTTTCTTTTGTCCTTTGACAGGTCTTTCCAGCAGCGCCCCATTCATGTCGAGGAGCACTCTTACAGCGCACGGAGAATCACGCCTAACCAAAACCTATGACAGGCCCTGGGTGACAGCCACCCGAACACAAGAACAGCCAGGCCGTGCAACCCCATACAGCGAACATACCGCGTGTGGCCAAAGATTGCTTCCAACCTAATGAGGCGAGAGAACAATGGCTCAGAGATCTGGGTGTCTGGACTTTTGGATCGAAGGGATAATGTCGACATCATCGAAAGCCGGTGTGTCGAGAAAGCGTGGGCAACACTGTCGTGCATACCAGGACACTTGGAATTTGCCGATGCATTCTTCATGGTTAAGATCAGGCCTCCAGGTATCAGCCCTAGATACTGGGGTACCCCACGAACTTCGTACAACGCTTCCGCTAAAGCTAGACAGATGGCTTTCGCCCCGTCCGCTTCTCTACCGTTGGTTGTCAGGACGTATGAATGGCCAAAGGGGAGAAATATACCTTGTCGATTTGAGACACGGCCTACTTCTGCAGCCTTATAAAATCCTGTGTCGCTTTCTTCCCTGGCTCAGACATGTTCGTGCAACAGCTCCGTATTAAGATAGCGCCACAAACCCAACTGCCATTGCTCGAGATTGCTCGGCTCTCTTCATACTACCCCATATACCAACATGAAGGTCTTCCTCATCACCGTCGTCCTCACATTCATCACCACTGCCCCAAGGTTTGCAACAAGCAGGCAATGCTATTGGCCTGACGGCACTGAAGCCATAAACCATGTGCCGTGCCAATCCAATGACGCCGAGAGTCCTTGCTGCGTAACGGGAGACTACTGTGTGAACAACGGCTTCTGCTGGAGTAACAGTGTTTCTTATTACTCACGCCAAAGCTGCACCGATTCCAGCTGGGGCTCATCGTGTGTACAAGAATGCTTAGCCAGCTCTACAGGTTCGTCCGTTCCTCTATTGCCGATCAATATCCCCTCGCTGACGCCTTTGACCCGCTAGGTAACTCAACCTACACCAATGCGATTCCCTGCGATAGCAGATACGGTGAATGGTGCTGCCAATATGATGGCAATTGCTGCGGCGACAACGCCATGCTCGGCAACCCCCCAGGGAATGTCGTCGCTGTCGCCCTCTCCGCCTCTGATGGTGGTACAGGTACTCAAGCTACGAGCACGACCCAAGTCACAGTCACGGCCACAGCCAGCTCATCCCCATCCTCATGCCCGAAGTCAGACAAAATCTGTACTACCACTACTGTGGGCGCCGCCGTTGGTGCATCATTAGGTGCGGGACTGCTGGGTGCGTTGGCACTGTTCGGCATGGAGCGACGACGAAGAATCCGCGCCGAGAAACATTCAACGGCAGTACATACAAGCCCGACAAACAACGTGGCAGAACCTGCCAGTTTCTCGCAGCCAGAGAAGCAGGGTCGCTATCAACAAATTCCGCACGAACTAGGGCCACACAACCAGATATACGAGGCAGACAGTCCAATGGCGGTAAGTAACAAGTAGTATATCCGCAATGTGCCTTGTTGAGCGCCTTCACACCCAACTTGAAAAGGATCAGCTGGACCAAGAGTGCTTGGGTAGTCGAGAGAGGCTCGAATTGTGTCATTTAAGTGTGGCATGAGACGGCCAGTAGGAGTGATCGTGCCTACTACGCTTCCAGCTTACTACGTCGTACATAATGCAACCTTACGGGTGAATCGTCGATTCGAATCGATAAACACCATGAAAGATGCACAGAGCGAGGCATGCTGGCTACACCAAGGCTTCAGGGCCTCGGGCCTGAGAAATGGCTGGAACTGCGTACAGTATTGCAGCCTTACTGGGTGCACAAGGACGAATTCAGCACCAACACTACCATACAACATAAGTCTCAGAAAAGATCACTATGACAGACGTAGAATCGCGTGTTCTCATACTCGAACGTTGCTTCATTCATCTTTAGCCGCTATACATAACTCAAGACACGCAACTGTTTTCAATATTTATACATGAAGAGGGAAAACTCAAATGAATATCAACATCGTGAGAAAAATGCCGAGGTAACAGCATCCAATACCACGCATGGCGTCGCATCGTCAACTGCACCTCGATTTACGTGTCGCTTGCTTGCATGCTTCCTTGCTGGGGCTTGCCTCTAAAAGCGTACCTGACGCGCCCCTCCTTTTCCGCCAACAAAGCCTCTCCGCTTAAAACACATCAGCACATCCCCAGTACTGCTCGACGCCAAACTCGCCAGCCTCCTTCCACGGCTCATCCTCGTAGCTCAAGAACGAGACCACCGCGCCGACGGTGTTCTGAATGCCCCTGAGCGCGGTCTTCTGGTTGTCCGGGCTGGGGCAGGCAACGCCGTTACACTCTCCAGCATGAGGCCAGCCAGACTCCAAGACATAAACAGGCTTGTTCGAGCAGACGGTGTTGAGAATGTCGATCTCAGACTGGATGAACGAGCCAGCCTTGTCGGCAGTCACATCGGCGTTGAAGAATGCGTAGAGGTTGGCGCCGATAACGTCAACGACGGCGCAGAACTCGGACGCAGCGGAGGTCTCTTGCCAGACGGACAGAGGCTCGGTCAATGTCACGAGACCGGTGTATCCGCCGGCCTTGAATGCAGTGGCACTACTTGACACGAAGGCCGCGAGTTCGGAAGCAGAGCAGTAGCCGTTGAAGACGGCCTCGTTACCGACGACGATCAACTCGACGATATCGAACTGACCCCAGGCAACAATGTCGCTGACTTGTCCTTGTGCGCCGGAGATGCCGGTGGAAGAGATCCAGACACCGAGAATGAGCTTGAGTCCGTTGGTGCGAGCAGCGGTGCCGATGTTCTCGAGGGAGCTGCAGTCAGTGCTATAGATACGGACGGACGAGAATCCTTTCTGGGCAATGACAGCGAGATCCGAGGCAACGGTGCTGGCGTCCTTGCAGCCACCAGACGAGGTGTATGGTGAGTAAGTCAGAGCCCAGGAGTTACCGTTGGCAGAAATGCCAGAACCGCCACTGGACTTGCCGGTAGACTTGGCGCCGGAACTGGTGGTCGTCGCAGATGCAGTGCTGGATGAGGCTGATCCCCAGGCCCAGCCACCACCGACACTGGTAGTGGTGGTTGCAGCGGTTGTCGACGTGCTGGTTGAGGTGCTGGATGAGGCAGATCCCCAGGCCCAGCCGCCATCAGCCTTGGTAGTGGTGGTTGCAGCTGCGGGCGAAGTGCTAGTTGAGGTGCTCGATGAGGCGGAACCCCAAGCCCAGCCGCCAGCGGCGCTGGTGGTGGTGGTTGCAGCTGCTGGCGATATGCTAGATGAGGTGCTGGATGAGGCGGATCCCCAGGCCCAGCCGCCACCGACGCTGGTAGTGGTGGTGCTGCTGCTGCTGCTTGTGGTGCTCGACTTGCCGGCCGAAGCTGAGCTCGTAGTCCAGGCCCAGGCTGGGGTAGACGATGTGGCGCTGGAGGTGGTAGCTACGGCAACAGGTTTGGTGGTCGAGCTGGTAGTGTCTGCGACAGCGGGAGTTGGGTACCCTGGAACTTGTTAGTGGCTGGCACAATTCGGTGGTCATTATATGCAAGGACTTACAGGTTGGTGCACCATACGATGTAAGGATTTCAACGAGGCACATGGCAGAAGCAGAAGTAGAACCAGAACCAAGAGGCACAACGGTCTCACTGATAACACTGATCGCAGCAACTGGAGTAGAGCTGCCAACACTGCTTGCAGCGACAGGGATGGAGGAGGTCGTGCCCTTGGTCCAGCTGGCCCATGTGCTAGAAGCAGCGCTTGATCCAGCGTTTGATACAGTCGAGGTCGACAAAGCCGAGATGTATTTGGTCTTTGTCAAGGTTGACTCCAGCGAGAGTGTGACAGTGGTTTCACCCTCGGACCAATCGCTCCATGTTTCGGCGGCGGCGGTAGTGGTGCTAGTCGCAGGGTCTGTGGTTGACCATTCTTCCCAAACCTCGATCGAGGTGCTGCTGGAGCTTGCAGCCTTGCTCGTAGTAGTGGAACCGGCTGGATGGTGCTGGGTTGATGTGGTTGTAGTCCAATCAACCCATGGATCAGCCGGAGTAGTAGTAGTCGAAGTGGTTGTAGTCCAGTCGACCCATGGATCAGCCGGGGTAGTGGTCGTGGTAGTGGTCGTCGTGGTCCAATCACCCCAGACTTCCTCGGTGCTCGAGCTGACCGAGGTGGTATCACCCTTGGGGTGCTTCATGCTCGTAGTAGTGCTGGCCTTGGTCGTCGTGGTGCTGCTCGAGGTGGTTCCCCACGCGCCGCCCCAGCCGCTAGTCGTGGTAGTGGTCGCCGCTGCTACAGGCGTGGTAGTGGTGCTGCTTGAGGAGCTTCCCCATGCGCCCCAGCCGCTGGTCGTGGTAGTGGTCGCAGCAGCTACAGGCTTGGTTGTGGTCGTGGTAGTCGAAGCAGATTCAGTCGCGTTCCACTCACTCCAGGTGTCGTCGCGAGCAACATTTTCGTGAAGTTGCGCATGCTGATGGTGGATATGGCTTGTGGCGGAAACAGATCCGACAACAGCTGCACCAGCAGCGACGATTGCAACAGTTCTCATGATGATAAGTCCTTCTTCTTCAATGCGATACTATTGATTATGAGATTTCCCTGCTCGATATATTTCGGATTTTGTCGATATGCTCTGTTTGTCCAAAACGAATGCCCGCGAAAAGAGTGGCGCGGTAGTGGGAGAATGGAAGGTGAAAGTTGGAAGGCAAAGCTCTCAAAGAGTCGAATTTACCATGCGTCCAGCCTTGCGGAAGGTGAAGAAGAGGTTCGAACGACATGTAGAGGTGCATATAACTTAACTTTGGGCACGGATACAACTCAGACCTGGGGATCCGCTTTGCGTGAGAGTGCATGACCCGCCATGAGAAACCATCCCCACAACAGGGCGCTAAAAGAAATACGAAGACTCTGAACACCAAGAACTGCCTCAACTCACCGTTGCACTTTAACTTCGGCTGTTCAAATTCTGGAAAGGTGGGATCTCAACGCCAACTCGAATCGGCATAGTGCGGTAAATCGTTGTTTGTCAATATACTAAGGGGTTCGTTAGTATAGCATCGGTTGGATGATGCAAGGTCTGGTTGGGAAGTGCTGATCAAAACAACCGAAAGATGGTCTGGATCATTGCCCAATGCCATTCATGGGCCTTGGATCGTCCTCATCAGCTTGTCAATATCCCCAAAAACAGTAACCTCATCATGACAGTGAACGTAACTGGCCATGCACACGATCACCGACATCAGCTTCCTGACTGGTGGATCTGATAGGGGAAGGCATTATTTCGGTGCTGTACCCTGTAGGTTCACCGTTCACTTGGAAGTCTTGGACAGGGGGCAACTTGGGGGGGCGCGAGATTGAGGTGTGTGAAACAACCTATTTACAAGCCACTGAGAAAGAGGAGTTTGTCTAACAAGCCACGCAAAATGGAGGGCACGGGGGTATCTGCCCAATGAGGCAACCCTGAGGGGTAGCTGTGGGATCAGTGAAAAGCAAGCAAATGAGAAAAGAGAGAGACAAGAAAGTTGGACTCGCCAACGTAAGTGGTTGCAAAACTGGAAGAAGGAGGATGAAGCGGAATCCAAAGTGGAAAAGGGGCCAACTCCCGGAGATTTAACCAGCCCATACCAAACCACTTGTGGTAAAGTGGAAAAGCTTGAATTGACACCATTAAGATTGCCTTTGTTTTCGAGTCTCCATCTCCTCCTCTTCATAGTCTCCTTTTTGACAAAAACCTCTCTAGTTGCATGTAACCATGACAATCATCGGGTCTACATATCGTACGGATTACAGTAGCCTCGTCGGATATGGGGACTATCACCCTATTCATTCTCAGTATCGCACACAACGAGATTGACGTCGTTCTTGCAGATCACCTCTACCACTGTCCCATTGGACTGTCCTCCGCCTATATCCCCTTGGCTCACTTTGGTACATGTCATAGTACAATGCTGCCGACCCGCTGCTTTGCAATTTCCCTGGTTGCTTACCAGGTACTCACCCTCTCAGTGTGTCTGCGAACTTGACATCCCGCGGCTAATCGCGGTAGACTTGGCGGTCACGACTTGAGAGACGATTAAGTAATCCTATCCTCTCATATAGCCTTGTCGCTCGAATTAGTCTCACGTAAATACTGAAGCTGGGCTGGGTCGCAGTTGTCACGTTGTCGTCACCTGCCAACAACAAAGACTACCCGGGAAATCACTCAATGTTTACGACCAGGGATGCGCACTGCATGGAGAATGTCAGATTCTTGAGCATCGAAGATCTCAGACCTCATCCATCTCCGGGAGGGTCCAGCCCTATGCACGGCAAATATACGTACAATTATGAGTAGACAGCCTTGACGCTGTCACGGTAATCAAAGTTTTCATATTCATACACCCGACGTCATTCATCCTTGTAGAAAGCTTTGTTCGCTCTCGTATCGATAATTATGGCATATGTCAAAATGTCACCTTACGATAGGCGACATCTCATGGTAGAGGCCGTTTGCATCCTGTTCCAGCCTGTCCAGGATATATCCATAGTTTGCGTCGTTTTCGGGTCCGCTCACGGCAGAAGCCTGTCGCTGTCGCTTGATGCAGCCGAAACGCCGGCACTTCAAGTCCGAATCATGGTTTGATGGTTCTTGACCTCGCTCAATGTCGTAGCTATCTCAAGTCCTTGGCAGCGATGACTGTTCCGCAAAATAGTCGCTCCCAAGTCTCAACCCCGACCAGAACCAACCGTGATATAACATAAGACCTCCCTCTTCACTTTAGGATCGTCTCCTGCGTCGTTCTGAACCATACGATCACTCATCAACCATAGAAAACCCTTCCCTGACACCCTTCTCCCAGGTAGCCTTCCTGCGCTCGACATCCTCCGCTCTTTGATCTTTCATCCAGGCTGTATTACGCACGAACTTCTCTCGGTACTTCTCACTCTCCTCGATCTTGCCAGCTTCGTACGATTTCCCACTTGATGACTCCACCGGGTGTTGACGTTCAAAGCCATATTCCTTGCGCAGCACTAGCTTGTAAGTTTCTGGGCTGATGAACGCCGTCTGCTCGTCTATATGGCCAAGATCGCCATACACCTCTTGGTAAGCAGCTTCAATGTTGGCATTCTGGGGTGCAATGTTGCGCTGCAAGTAAGCCTTTCGCAATTTGGACAGGTCCACCCCTTCGGTAGCATCAGTCATCGTATAGGACGCAAGATAGTACTGCCAACGAGCTTCGTCCGACAGCGCATCACTATCAAAGGTCGCATCTTCTGCTGGGAAAAGACGAATGGTACATCGTCGCTCGTCGGGCGTCTGCGATAAGTCAGTCCATGCTTCTGCAGCAAAGGGGATAAAGTCACTCACATAGCTAATACGGTAGACCTCGCCGTCCTTGGACAACCGCTCAACCTGCTTGCGGTACTGGATCTCCTGTTTCCTGGTAGTCTCTCCACGCTCCCTATCTCGCATAAAGAGGTTCGTGATCTCCACGCTTTTGTCCTTCATATCACCTCCGAGAATGGTCATAACAAACCGTAAGACTGCTGCAACGAGTTTGTCGATGGTGTAAAGTTGCCACCCAGTCTTATTGTAATAACGGCGTAATGTCTCCTCCAGATGATTTAGATCCCCGTGACCCATGAGAATCTCTTCACACATCTGTAGTATCTGACTGTAGTAAGTTTGCTTTCCATCGGTACCGGCGAAGAAGTCGTCAGGACCCTTATCGATCATTCGAAGGTCGATTGCCGGTTTCATCCTCGCTCCAACGCCTTTGTATCTTGCAATAGCCTCCTGCACATTCGCTTCGTTGAGCTTGATGGCAAGCAGTCTAGTGTACATTGTTTCAAACAGCCGAAAGAAGCAGTAGATGTTGGCATTTGCGTAAAGATTGAAGGTCGTGTGTGAATATGGTTCATCCATTGCAAGGTGTCGTGCAGAAGAGTCGTGGTTGGAGACATTGATCCAAGGGCGTTGTGGCGTATCGTCGATTTCTGAGACTGCGGCATCTTCGTCCAGCTCCATCTCGCTCCCAGCTCCCGGCATCGGTGTCGATTCTTTGCTTGCAGAAGCCACGCTGTCTTCCTTGCCGTGTCTCCGTTCAAGTGCCAGCCTTCTAAGCCAGTCCGACTTGCGTTGGGTTTTGCTTTTTGTGGGTGGATGAGCATCACTCTCATGGCCGTCGAGACCATCATCTGGGTCTTGGTTCTTCAAAGCCTCCGTACCAACTTGTTCGTGGAAGGTCTCGCTATCCAGACTAAAGAAGCGGATGACAAAGTCGGTGAACCATGCCCGAATCTTATCTCTTTCGCTTCCATTATATTGGCCACGATCAGACTCCAGGCAAACAAGTATCAGGCGTGTCGCATCTGCAACTACATCCAAATCGTTGAAAGCATATTCGAGTTGATGCTTTTTCGAAGTGATGCCATTTTCCCGATTCTTTTTCGCTTCTTCGTACTTGGCCTGAATCTCGCTCGTCAGTGTCTTCGGCTGGAAAATCTTTTTGTCGTGGTTCTTGACATTTAGCCCTTGGTGATCAAGACTCTTCCAAAATTGTCTGTGTATTTGATCACGCCACACCTTTTCCCATTCGCGCTGAACCTGCTTCCATTCTTCCAATTTCTGCTTGAGTCTTGAGAGAACAATGGGAAGCACTGCCACAGGACGCGCATACATCTCTTCTAGGACGCGAGCTCCAGTTTCTCGACCATAGACTTTCATGATGATGCGTTTGGGAATGGCTTCGCTGGCACCACCCAAGCCGGGTTGTAACGTGAAACCCGCCCTATCTCCGTCGCTCATCACAAATATTTGTTGAACAATCGGTTCCATGAGTTGTATAGTTCGCTGACACGATTCAATGTGGAAATCGTAGTCATGTCGTTCTTCTTCGATGCGGTGTAGAGCCTCCTCGTATTGGTTCTTGCGATGGGCAACAAAGCCGGAATCTTCTGAGGCCCAGGTGGGGTGAGAAGCCCAAACATCGTTTAGAACTTCGTAGCACATGCCATCGCGCCCTTTACAAGGTTTGTCTTGATCCCGTTTGGGTAGATGACGATAGCTTGGACCAAGAGCACGACAATGTGAGAGATTGACACGGCCGGGATCGGGTCGGACGCGTGCCTCAACCACCTCCTCTTGATCTTCAATATCGAGCCATTCTTTGAAGTACTTCATCAGGTCTGGGCTGCCCCCAATAAAGGAACCGACCCTGTCAACCAGGGTGTACTTATCAATCAGATCTTGACTGAAAAGGTTCAGCAGTTTCATGAATTCGGCGTAGCTGGCACGATTGCCGATCTGTTTCTTAGCCCTGTCAAAGAAGCCAAGCTCTTCTTGGGTGGTCGAGATATTTGGGAATGGTGGCAAGGGTTCAGGTAATTGAGGTACAAGCGTCGGAGAGGTGATCACCGCATCTGTGGGAGGTTGACGCTGCGATGCAAGTTTGGGGCGCTGCAAAGGTGGTCAGTAACATGAACATTGTAGAGTGGTGAGTTCCATGCACGCCACCAGGCAGAGATGGGTGGACTCGAAATAGGGAATAACATACCTTGTTAGCATTTCCAACTTGGACCTGCCCAGCTCGAGGCCCTTGTGAAAGAGTGGTATCTGCAGCCGACTGTGTAGAAGCTTGATTTACAAGAGTAGCACCAGGTCCCCCTCTGCGCTTTTTGTTGTCTTTGCTGGTGCTTGGAGGGTCGAATTGGCCCATGGGTGGCATCTTTGAAGTGGGCCTTGGTGTCTGAGCCTGAGGTAGCGAGCCAGAAGTGTAGCCAGTTTCACCACGGACATTGCTCGTTTGCTCTTCTTGGGCCATCGCTTTGGCAGCTTGTGCTTTACCCTGCGCTGCAGATTCTGGAAGGAACTGTTTGAAATCGTCAAGCAGATCCGGTGCCGAGATGAATAGCTGGGTGACTTGAGCATAAACGTCCTGGATTGGCTTGGATTCTCGCTGGTAGGTCTGCAAGATCTCAAGGAACTGCTTGTAGATCTCGGGCTGTTGCGCGAAGCGGTTCTGGTACCTAAGTTAGCGCATCCAGAGAGCAGGGAGGCCTTATTACCTTGATTTTATTCACGTAGCTGATAGCATGATTGAACTCGACAGGTCCACCACGCTTCAATTCACCCAAGGACGAGTTGCCGGCAAATGAACCACCTTGCTGCGTATAAGAACCGTTCTGACCTGAACCGGGAGAGACGGCCAGAGCTGGCCTCGTCGCGCCATTGGTGACGGCAGTGACTGCATTTTGCAGTGTTGAGACGCCACGTTGATCCTGTTGGCCAAGAGCACTCAAGACTTCTTCCATAGGTCTCTCAGGCTGCGCCGGCTTGTATCCAGCCAGCTCCGCAGGTCTGGAATCAGGGGATGCACCCAGCGGTTGTCCCCAGCCATGACGGCTTTCAAAGGGGTCCTGTCGGCCTCCTGGTGGAGCAGCGACCTGGCTCATTCCTGCAGGTTCAAATTGTGTGCGGCCTCGGTTCTGGAGGGATTGTGTCATGGTACCACTTGGGGTTGTCACCCTGATAGCATCTGGATTGTCGTCTGTACCGCATTCAATACGGTATCCCGGCGGAAGAAAGGTGTTGAATCCTTGGATCAAGGCAGGATGGCCATTGAAAAGATTCGAAACTCGTTCAATGACGCCTGGTGTATCTATCGCCTGGCTTTTAAAATCTTTCATGATGTCCAAAAATCGGTTGTATACATCAGGCTGGTCGCTGAAGCGCACCTTGACCTGGTCAAGATAGCTAAGGGCATCGTTGAGTATAGGCTGTTGGCCGTGCGCAAGCTGAGCAGGAGCCGGCATTGGAGATGGGCCCGGCATAAAGGCCTGTCCTTGTTGTGGTGGGGGCCCACCAACTTGCTGATGCATGAATTGAGAAGGACGCTGGGCTTCGGGTTGCGATGGGCCACCAAAGAGGGAGTTTGCTGATGGAGGAGGGGGCCCAGTATGTGGTACTGAGCCAGCACCGCCGTTCGCAAGCAGGCCATTTGGCCCATGGATCGAGTTTTGAACCTTCGAAGCCACTGGTTGATGAATGGGAATCGATGCATGACTCTGGACCGGGCGTTGCTGCTGGTGGTCTTGATGCATACGCTCCATTTGTTCTCGTTCACGCGCTTCACGTTCTCGTTCTCGCATCATCATTTCGTCCCGTTGTCTCTGAAGTTCTCGATCTCTCATATCTCTTTCTCTCAGTTCGTGTTCCCTCATCTCCCGTTCACGTAGCTCTCTCATCTCTCGTTCACGTCCGAGATACGGAGGCGAGTGCTGAGGTAAAGGGTGCCCCAAAGGTCCCATGGGGTGACCTTGGGGCTGAGGTGGAGGCGGCTGAGTGTTGTACTGATGTTGTTGCTGATGATTAGGAGGGCCTTGTGTCAGATCTGCGATGGAAAGACTGTGGCTGCCAGAAGGCTGAGAGTGGTGTTGATGAAATGAGGCAGGAGGAGGAGGCAAGACATGTGCCTGAGGTTGTGGAGGACCAGTTGGTCTGCAACACATTGAGAGTCAGCACAATTTTCAATGTTTATGTTGGAGAGAAGGGAAAAGATGTGTGGGCTGTCTGAAAGGGAAGAGTACTTACCCATAGTTTGGAAAAGGTCTACCTTGCGGCTGTGGTTCGCCTTGAGGTGGTCCTCCCGGGCCGCGCCAGTGGTCGCCGGGATTTTGATTCATCTCGACGGTACTGATGAAGACGAATACTGGTAGGTTTCGTCGAAGTCTGGTCGAAGAATGGTGGTTGCTCGGATCACGCGCCTGAAGGTCTCATAGTCGCATTTGGTGTTGAAGTCGCGAACCTTGCAGCAGAAAAGGTAGATGAGTAACAAATGTACTGGAACGAAAAAAAGCCGAGTCAAGTAGATTACCAGCAGTAGATCTAAGCCGCGACCGAACGGGCCCTTCTACCCTCGCTGTAACTTGGGTTGATGAGAAACGATTAATGCCAGCGAATTCACCTTTGGGAAAACCTCCAGCTAGGGGTTCACGACAAGCAAACGGCATGACGAGCCTTAGTCGGCCAAGTTGCCTCGCTCGACAAGTGGCTTCTCCACCAACTCTAAAAGCTGTGCTTTAGAAGGGATCAGCTAATTGTCTAACGCTATGCAGCTAGTCTGATATTCGACCTCGGGATTGATTCAAAAGTTCCTCTGGTACTCTTGCGTATATCCATGAACCTGAGGATCTGGGAATCTGGCTGAGTCAACTCAAAAGAACTTGCTGGCCAAGCTCATCAATCCTGAGCCACCGCCACCGCCGCCCTGACTCTTCATGAACATCTGGAGCGCCATTTTGGCTGCTGAGTTGACAGCCGACTGCTTGTCTGTACCTCCCATGACATTGCCTTGACTGCTCTGCTGGTCGAACAATTTGGACGCTTCCTGCATTGCCATAGATACCATCTGGTTTTGTCCGCCTGAACCGCTGCTTGCACCACCGCCACCTTGGAACATCTTTAATGCTTGCATCTGTACATAGGTCAGTATACTCTCAAATCAAAGCATCGTCAGATGGGAAAGGAATGAATACCGCTGCTCCTGCGCCCAGGGTATTGGCGTCATGCTGTTGACCCCCACCACCTTGCTGATAGAGCTGCTGATGGCTTTGTTGAAGTCGGGACTCGTCCAGATCCTCTGATTGAATGTTGCTTTGGTTGTTGCCAAGGAACGACATGGCCTGGCCGAACATACCGGCTTCTTGAGGGTTGCCGTGTCGCTGGGCATGTTGCATGACCTCGTCCTGGTTGAAGCCAGAAGAACCGCCTCCATAACCACCACTTTGTTGTCCGTATCCACCATCACCACCTTGACCACCTCCATAACCACCACCATAACCACCGCTTTGTTGGCCATAACCACCACCTTGGCCACCACCTCCATAACCGCCACTCTGACCTCCATAACCACCTTGACCACCTTCATAGCCACCACCTCCGCCGTAACCACCACCTTGACCTCCGCCATAGCCACCTTCCTCTTCACGACGGTGATGTCGAGGTGGTTCGTCACCATAGCCTTGTTGACCCCCAAAGCCACCTTGACCTCCGCCGAATCCACCTTCCTCTTCGCGTCGACCATGGTGGTGGCGTCCTTCACCGCCAAAGCCACCTTCCTGGCCACCGCCAAAGCCACCGCCTCCGCCGTAGCCGCCGCCCTGTTGGCCTTGATCGTAATTGTCACCACCACGTCCACCACCTCCGTATTCGTCTCCTCCGTAAGACATGATGAGTTGTTGTAATTGGGTTTGCAAGAATTCTGGGTAATTTAGTTGTCGAGCGTGGTAATGATCAAGATGAAAATATCTTTGGGGAGCAAACGAAACAGAAGCAATTAAGTCACGATTTTGAAAGTCACGATTTTGATTGCCGTCACCTTGTTTAAGAGCAAAGTGAAGCTGGCATGGCATCAGTCCCTTACTCAATCGACGTCATCAGGGTGCCTTGGCATGCGTGGGCACCTGAAAGTGACTTTACTGCCACTGCCGTGCCTGAAAAGACTAGCCACGTTACGTTAACACTGGTCGACAAACGAGCTCGGATCTTGCCCGTGCCTCCACAAATTCTGACGAGATTCAGCCTTTCAGGTGCCACTGCGAAGCCCAACTCCTCCTGCCGTCCGACGAATCATATCAGCATGGCCGACAGTAATACTCCTTCTACCACTACCAACAACTCAACCCGTCACAATGTGCAAAGTGCGGTAATACAGACAACCTCAAGCGTTGTGCAAAGTGTCAGACCACCCAGTATTGTTCTCGTGATTGCCAAAAGGGGGACTGGAAGGAGCACAAAAAGACATGCAGTGGAAATGCCGCTAGCAGGAATACCACGGCCTCATCTGGTACCGCTGAGAACACCACGAGCAACGGCACGCAATCTGCTCCCAAAGGTCTGACTGCAACCATCGAGAAACCATTCACGGCTCTCCAAGAGAAGAAATGGCTCTACGACCGTCCAGAGAAAGATGTGTACAAACTGCTCATTGATGCCTGCCGCTTACGCCTCGATGATGACTACAAGTTCAGTGGTGATGCGGACAGCATCTACGGCGGGGCTTCCAATGGGTACGGCTATTTCAGAGGATTTCTGCGAAAGGCCGAGAACAAGACCGGTCTCTTGCCACCTTGGTGGACAAAAGAAAAGGCAGCTGAGTGTCTAAGACTGGGACAACAGGATGGCTGGAGTGATCTTAATTGCGCGATCGAAAAGAGCGACGTGATGGAACATTACGGAGATGGAGACATGCCCATGCAACTGAGATTGTTCGTGGAATCGATACTTGGAAGCGGTCCTGGTGGTCAGAGCGGAGCTACCATGCTGCACTTCAAGGCTATGGCTGAGACTGGTTCGATACATACCAGCACAATTGATATGAGCAGGATTATGGGGTAAGACAATGCTGGTTCGTGTCCATTGGAATTCTGGTGGAGGATTGTATTCGAGGAAACGGCGTAAATGGTCTTACCAAAGTGCTTCATGTTTCAGGAAAGCGTCCGTTGGCTCACTTGCTGGGAGAATTTGTCTTTCGCACTAGACTGGCCAGCTTCAAGCGGAACGGGACTATACGACATGCCGGTTGAAATAACATGTATCGCCTTAATATCGGCTTCAAAGGGGAACACGCTGTATCTGTGAGCCTACAACCAAGTTGCGCGGGTAGAGGCGTGTACGGAGCGGCATCACCTTCCCAGCCGATAAAGCTTTGAGAAACGCTGATTGACATGTTGAATCGGAATCCAACCTCACTGAGCCGACTCATCAAACGAGACATAGTACAGGATCAAAATGCTTTGTAAAATGTTCTGTTTATCAAATAGGGAGGTATTTCAGCCTCGGCCATGGCGTCTCCGACTACGGCGGCATTCGAATGACGTCGCCCTGGAATTTTAATCAGAGTAACCACTGATTATTGCATTTCAAACCTCACACTGTATTGTCTCTCGAACACACTACATGACCGTCGACTTCATTCTCCATCCTTCTGACGACCTTGCACAGCATCTGCTATAGACAGTATAACTCCATGATGCCACCCACAGCACCCACACGACAAGCTCTCCGTCATCTTCGCCGCATCTGCTCCTCCCCTCAAGTCGCCACGAGAACGAATCCTCAATACTCTACATCTCACTCAGTACAACCTATATGCGCCGTGACACCGCGGATACGATTCTGCCAGCAAAGGTCAATCGCTACATCCTGTACCAGACTACAAGAAGCCCAGCCCTCTTCATCCACGCGTTCGGACGCTGCCGACCCAAGGACTCCTTCAATCCCCGATATAACAAACTTCTACACACTCTTCCCTAAAACTCTATCCGATGGCCCTCCTCCCTCTGGATCTTTTCAAATACCATTAGGACCGTTGAAGCGCGAGTATCTCCAACTCCAGTCGCAACATCACCCGGACAAATACACGTCGCAGCCGACAGCGCATCAGAAGGCACTTGCGCTGTCCTCGCTGTTAAACACCGCATACAAGACCCTTTCGGACCCTCTACTTCGTGCGCGGTATCTTCTCCAACACAACTATGACGTGGACATCACCTCGGAGGACAATAGTACGCACCGCGACTTGACGGACCATGAAACCTTGATGGAAGTCATGGAGGCACAAGAAGCTATTGAAGAGGCCCAGACGCAGGAGAAAATAGATGCTTTGAAAGAGGAGAACCGCGGGAGGATAGAACAGACGATTCAGCTGCTAGGCGAAGCCTTCGAGAGAGGCGATGTTGATGCTGCAAAAACCGAGTGTATTCGACTGAACTACTGGAACAGCTTACAGCAAGGCTTGCACGAATGGGAAACTGGGAAAGAAGTACGATTGATCCATTGAGGAGTCGATGTTCTATAAAGCATACCACACAAGATACCCATCTGCTATATCTTGACTTGAAGGAGAGGATGTTCGACAAGTTGCGAGCCAATGCCCGTTTCATCAACAGATCATAATCAATATCGATTCCGTGAATAGTGATGCGCCAGTGTCTGTACAGGTGTGATGTTGTCGATAATCAGACCTTTGAGCTTCCGAACCTCAAGCTGGATCCTCTTGGAAGCAGATCTGGCATGCTCTTCCCGACCGAACCTCTGCGAGGGTGCTTGTCTTCGGCGGTCATGTCTGACGACATCTTCCACCTGGGTGGCTCGATCGATGTGCTCTTTACCGCTCTCTTGCGACCTATCGTATCCTCCTGCTTCTGATTTTTGGAACGCTCTTCCATACGTTCAGCTTCGAACTTCATTGCCTGGGCCAGGAAATCATTCCACTTGTCCTTCTGACTTTGTGGCCAAGTCAAATTGACAGAAAACACTTCCCGGTCCGGATCCTCCAGCATCGGACTTCGACCCTGCTTGTTATGTGCCAGAACGAGGCGGTCCAGACCACAGAAGTTCTCGGTGTATCCCCAAGGCTTGATTGTCCTACCCTTCCGATTGAAGAAGTTTACACCGAACTCTGTCCAAGTATGTTCATAACTCGTTGAAGGCATGAACAAGATGTCTGACACAATGTTACACAACCAATCCGGAATGTGAAGGACATCCTCCAACAAGATTGTATGGCTCTCCTTGCTACCAGCTGCACGACGTATCTTTTTCTCGACGGTGCCGATGCCTCGTACTGAGACTTGACTCTGATCTGCCACTGTAAGTGCGTATGATTTGAAGGCGAAGTATGTTTTGAATGCAGCTCGATCGGTGGCAACATGAACGTTTGAGGCAGTTGAAAAGATCCAATCGTAGCATTGTTTCTTCTTCGGTTTCTTAATCTGAGCACCATGGACTGTGCCACGTCGATCTGAATAGTAAGAGCTTGGCTGGATAATCGGAGGTGGCAGATCTCCACGCGGATCGAAGTTAAAGGGCATGCTGCGAGAGGCTACCGAAAGAGATGAATCAGAACACTCAAAGATTCATACAAGACGTAACAACAAGGACAATACTATTGGTGACTCGACTGAGGGCCCGAGTGAAAACCGAGGTACCCGTACGCAGAACAGTGATTGTGAAACGAGCGGAAGTGCGAAGCCAAAAAACCAAAATCGCCTTGCAGAAGGTCAGAAAAGAGAAGTCGGAGATGCGGAGGAAGACTTGAGTCGTTGCACCAGCGGTAAATGGGAAGCGTTGAGACTTTCGGATGAGGAAGGCACTGTCAGCGTCTCATACTGGGAAGGTGTATACCAGCAAGGACTACGTCTCTGAGCTTTGGGACACAATCTGACATCGTGATGATAACAGACACCTAAGTTGCTCTTAGGTGCTCATTGTAGGAGACTCAAAGGAGCTGATTCACTTCACATGACATCGCTTTACGATTCTATGGCCGACATACTTCTCGCAACGTACTTATCTGCGCCGATCCGCCCATAATCTGGCACGAAGCAACAAGCCACTTCTGACTGTCCGACCTTAGCAGCATCAAGCGTCCCTTGCTTGACTCGATGCATTCCTCTTAGCAGAGTACCGTCCTCAGGGAGGAGAGGCGCCAGCTCGATGAGAAACGGCGCAGCTATGTTCTGGACAAGAGAGCCAGAAAAAAAACGCTTGCCTGAGGCGCTGCTACTGTTCAATTTTCTCCATGGCATGGCTCAGAATCCCACAAACCACGCCATAGTGGTTTTTCTGCGTAACCGGCGCTTGCATTACTGGCCAGTCATGGCAGCGTACGGAGGAGCAACCAAGTATCAGGTATAGCAAAAGCCATTCATCATACGGGTTCAAAGACAAGGTGCGTGCTTTGGCGTGGTGCCGAATCTTCAAAGCAATTTACTGGTGAACCAAAAAATGGGTTTTGCACGCGGGTTTTTTCTACGGTACGTCCGTTCGAACAAACACTATAGTCGGCCATATCCATCCACTTCCAGACACCTTCCGTCCAAAGATGGTCATCGCGTATACAACGCTACAGTAACGTGTTCGGTATGTATTCCAGAGTTTGTACCGACCGTGCCATGGAACCAAGGTTAGGTCCTCAACTGGGTCCTCAACCCCTTCTTTGGCACCGAGGACCTAGGACTCCCAGCAGGTAAGTGCACGAAAGTGGTGTCGAGAGGTATCGGCTTCGTCGTGAGGACCTCCAAAATCAAAGGTATAAGTATTTCGTGGGTGTCCTTCAGTCGAGTAAACTCTTCATATCACTCTTGCATACCTGGAGTTCTCCATTCGCATAACACTTCAACCATACCTTACCTCTCTGACACCCACCTGTCCCATCCCCTCTTACTCCTTTGTTACATCTACCCCTCCCTCCGTCCAACACCTCACTCAACATGTCTTCTTCCTTCTCCAGCACCAGCAGCACCAGCACCCGCTCCGAGGACATCGGAGTCCTCTATGAAGACCCGGAAGCGGGACCCTCCAGCCCCATCGACAACCCTGCTGGCCCGAGCCGAAGGGATTCACTCTCTTCCCTCTTCAATTTCTCCTGGGAGAGACCCGGAGACAACGAAGGTGTCGACTTCCATGTCGACGACAGCATCGTCCAGCGCACCAGACTCGAAATGTCTGCTCAGGAACCCACCCTTCGCATCGACAGGGAGGGTCTCCCTCTCGGCCGCCGTGGCACTCCTCCTTATTTGCCCATCTCCGACTTAGCAGTTGCCTTCAACCGGGACCGCATCGCCCAGGCGAACTGGGGGAACAACGACGAATGGATCATGGGGGTAGCCCGAAACTTCAGGTTCGAGTCTAGGTCGCCCTCCCCACCTCTATCCTTCACAACGTCGTCCGATCTTTCTACGGCGACCACCCTGGCAACGTCGTCCAATCTCTCCACGGCGACCACCCTGGTCAACTCAACCCCAATGCGGCCTATCTCCCCTCCCGTCCCAACAACAGAGGGCCGACGTCGATTCCAGAGGATCCCAGTATGGGAAGGCGACAACGACGAGCGTGTTCCCTTGGTCCCCCTCATAGGCAGCATAGAGGATCTCGTGCAGTGGCCGGAATATTCCCCAGCGTCCAGTCCGCCTCAATCCCCAGTGATGGGACCGCTTGCAGATCCAGTCAACATGCATGAATGGGAGGAAATCAGGGACTGGCTGGAATTAGAGCCGACAACCAGCCCGCTTGGCTCGCCAGTCTGGGATCCGTTTAGCTGGCTCGCTCCGGGTCCATTTGCCATGGACATTGGTGGGCCTCTCACGGAAGCACACCTAGAAGAATACCTACAAGCACCAATAAGTAGCCCAGAACTGGCACCAGCACCATGGCCCATGGTTTCACGCGCTCGAGCCCCATCACCAGAACCAGCGCCGCGAGCCTCTGGTCCAAGATCGATCCCAATTGTCGCTGAGCCAAAAAGATCTACTGGGCCCATCGACCAAACGCTAAGTCCTCAACTGCTGTCAAGACACACGGTCATGTACGGCAGAATCATGGATCGAATTCGATAGTGCTGAGCAAATACCTATGGATAGTGGTCGACGATGGCATCCACTACAACCTGTACAGCTTTTTGGCTTTTTGGACACGTGGAAGGATTCATGCCAAATAAGGATACGGCCAGAGTGTTCTGGTCCAACACAGGAAAGCATTGAAACGTTTAAGCTGGAGTTTTGTGGTTTGGATACATTCTGGAAGATACCCCTGCTGCGATTTAGGCCCACCCTTGAATTTTGGAGGCAGGCCATGTACAACGTTTGTATCTTGGATTTGGTTCAACGGATCTGAAGATGCGACGGAAAGACATCCGTTCTGATTGTGTAGCATAGTATATGTATTTTGCTAAATTTGCGAAGGGCTGCGACCGATTGCATAGCCCATCTTGTTTCAGCAGATCTGGAGCGTGAATACAATATCTCTGTTGAAAACAAATTTTGCACTATATTCTTTCGAGCCAGGTACGTCTTTTTCGCAACACTTTAAGATCTCTTCTTTTTCCAAGATCAACAAACCTCAAGGCCCATAGTCTTGCCGTGGCAAATCATGAAAAAAGGCTGAGCTTTTCTGCCCTTCTTGACAAACCCGAAAATGACGCCTCGCTGTGTGTACGATGCCTTCACAAGAGCAAACCAAACATGAAATCCGTAGAACTCCATGCTATGTACACGCAGGCAACCTGCACACCCAGCGATGAAAGCCAAGAGGAAATGAAAAATGTGCCCGAAACAGATTTTCTCTGCGATAATGTTACATTTGCATCTGAACATCCTCTCTCTCCCGCTCTGGCTCACTAGGCGCGAGCGTTTCACTACGCATCCGCGCTCTATCGACCTCCATTTTGTCACCAGCCATGATGGCTTGGCCACCCTGTTGTTGTTGCTGCTGTTGACCCTCCGGTCTCTTTCCAAGTCGTTCACACCATCCTTCGGCACTGACAAGTGTATCGTTGACAACACGACTGACCTGTGTCATCATGTCCAGACCTTCTTGCGCGAGCACCATGACCCGTCTTCCGCTTTTGGTTGCTTCGGAGTTACCTTCGGCATTGTGTGCCGACGCGTCATAGTTGATGTTGGCCATATTGAAACGTTGAGGCAAGCTGGTCAAGTGGCGGTGAACGAGATCACGAGCGTTCTGAGGGAGCGCGCCTCCAGCATAGTTCGAGACTATGCCGACGACATGTTTGAGGGTTTGGAGCACATCGGCCTTGAGAGCGGCAATGCGAGCTAGTAAGGCAGCTTGTCGCTGTTCTTCTCGGCTTTGAGTCATGCTGGCGACGGACATGGGCGAAGCCTGTTCGCCTGGGGTGACACCTTCATCCCATCTTTCTAGTAGATTTCTGAGGTTTTGAATGGCTTCGCTAAGATGGCCATTAGCCCACCGCAGCCAGCTCAGACAGTACCTGAGACTCCGGATGGATTCATCGCTCATAGCGATGCCGAGGCCACTCGTGGAAATCACGAGTTGCTGGCGCCAGTTTGGCGGCGGTTGGCGTTCTCGAGTTTGCAGTGCGACTTGTGTCTCAGAGTAGGGAGGCGAACGGTCACCAGGGTTGTAGGCCGGGAGAGTCTCCGTGTATGCCTCGGAGCTCGATCGGCGAACACCATTTGAAACTGTATCGCTATAGCCTTTCTCGACATCTGGAGTCCGTGCCGGACTAGTAGCAGATATACCGTCGCGTTTTGGTTGTAGGACCCATCTCAGACCACCCTCGACGCCGGATATCCTAGCGACTGTGCCCGCGATAGGTAGACCGACATATCTCTCAGTCCACTCTGCGCCTGGGATGTATGATTGAGTGGTTTTGTAGGCCGAGAGGGAGCCGTTTATTAGACTTCCGGCGAGGGGATATTGACTGGTGATGAGTCTCAAGAGAGGTTCGGGTTGATTAGAGTCATAGGTCGTCTGAGTTTGAAAGAGAGTAGGTGGAGGTTGTGACTGTCTGGGAGAATGATATTCTGATGTCACATGTTAGTCACGGTTACTTGGGATTCGTGCGGCACGAACGTACTTTGGTGTAGGCCACTGAGTGTCTCCGCAGCCTCCATATCTTCTGCAGACATTCCTGAAAGCACACTGGCAGCTCTTGTTGAACGCTCATCGGACCTCCTCATGTCTGTGTCAATTGAGGCTCGTTTTTGGGTTTCAGTAGAGGAGCGATATGCGGACAAAGGAGGAGAGAAAGGCGGAGGTACAGCGTAAGGGGGATTTGGCGACTGCGAGTCCATTGTGAGCTGAGCTGGGTTGTAGAGTCAGGGTATATGTTTGGTCTCGACCGGAGTGAATGTGCGGTGGCCAGTCAATTGTGGTGGAGGGAGTGAATATAAGACGTGACCGCACAAGCCTCTACATGTCGCAGAAATGTCGCAAAATGGTGAATGGAAGGACCGTCAATGCATTGGGGTGACCATCGACACAGGCGCTGGTGAAGAACAATGAATGGGAAGAATCGCACAATGCTGTCGTCAGAGTTGAGAGGTCCGAGAAGCAGAGGCAGAATCAGCCCAGCCGCACTGGTGGTGATGATGATCTGCCAAAAGAGGAGGAGAGAAATAGCGACAGGAACCGAGCAAGAGCGAGAGAATGGAATTGATCACATGCTTCAATTAAACTGACGACACTGAAGATTCCGATTGGTTGATGCACTGATTTGGATATTGCGACTTCGGCGCTGAGCAAATGAGAGAGACCAAAAGCGCCTAAAATCACCTTTAAGGGCACTAAAAGGCCCCTTACAGGTATTAGAGAATTGCCCATGTCATCATTCGTCCCGGCCGTTAGGAACCATGTGGCTGCGCCTAACCGACTATAGCAGCACTTTGCGGTCTCTTATCTTACGAGCATGTGCTTTTCCTTTTATTATCATTCTGTGATCTTGAAGAATGACTTATTAAAGAGAGGATATATGGGTAAATCTTGATATTGAGATGTGCTTTCCGGTAGATTCAATGTCAAACTTGCAACCATCAGCTATGCGCTCACGACCCTCGCTGACAACATCCTCGACTGATCATCAGCCATGCCGCCTCACAGCGATATTCGGTCATGCAGTAAGGGTGTATCGCTGATCTCTAGAAATCAACTGCATCTGCAGGCTGGTAAGGTAGTGCGCCATTCCTATCTCTTACATTTCGGGGAATGGCTCGTGTTTCCTGGTGCATATGCTGCCCATGGAAAGTGCATCCATCATGGCCCTTGCCGACCTCTAGACATACAAGTCGACTACCCTCAGCCGTCACTCAACATCTTCAGCTTCTTCTGCAGATGATAATGCGTTCTATATAACCTCGAGATGCGATGGAGCGTAAGAGCAGCTAGGCACGCTAGGGTACCGTACGAAGTTGGAAACGAGCGAGAACCGATTTGTCGCACTATATAGGCGGGACGGAAGAACATTTGAGCGGGTGCACGCGGCGTCTGCGGAGTTTGAATGTCTCTACCATACTGTAATAGTAACATCCTTGAATCTCGCGTTTCGAGGTCCATAGACCAACACTCTCCCATCAGCAATGTCCCCCCGATAGCATCCACAGAGTACAGGCGCCACAAGTATCTCTGGTCTGCAGTCGCAATGCGGACAGTATGGACCTCCAGCAATACCTTGGTCAGAACCCACCAGCGGACCAACCAACTCGTTCCATCTTTCCAAAGGGCCCAGCGTTCAATCTCGAAGACTTCTCGAATCGCGACTTCATAGCCAAAGACTTCATCGAATCGCTGACCGAGAGTGCCCAATCCTCCAATCGTCGATCAAATGGTGCCAATGCACCTTTCGATCCCAAGCCACTTATCCGTACGTTCGAGCAGGCCTCACGTCGACTTGATGAGCTTTCAGGCGAATTGGAACATCGCGAGAATGAGCTATCGGCTGCGGTGAGAAGGGCTGAAGCACAGCATGCGAGTAATACAGAAACACTGGGGAGAAAACTGAACCAGACAATCGAAAGCTTTCAGAAGCTGGACACGTCGCTGAAGTCGGACCGTGGTGAGAGATGGGGTGGTAATGTCGCCGTCGAAACGGGTCGCCGACTAGAAGAGCTGGACCGGCAAAGAACGAAGGCCTTGGACGCACACTTCCTGATAGAGTGCTGGGACGAAGTTAGCAATCGAGGAGAAGTAACACTATTGGAGAATCTCAGGCGCTCAGGCACCGGGGAAGGGAAGATCAGGTCAGCGAATACAGCCCGTCAGTTGTTACGAATCAGCCAGAGACTCGATCCAAACAGTCATGCGCAGGCCAATGGTGTCTCTCAAGCAAATGGTGAAACACCAAACGGCACAACAGGAGGCCGGAACTTCAACACAAGAGAAGTCATTGAGAAGTTCATTGAGACTTTGGAGAACGACATGCTCAAGCTCTTCGACGACTTCTACAGACGCCAAAACTTTGAAGAAATGAAGAATTGTGCTATTGTCCTACAAGATTTCAATGGCGGCGCGTCTGTCCAGGCAGCCTTTGTGAACCAGCACCAGTTCTTCATCGATCGAAGTAACCTGGTGACTGATGAGGTCGGCGGCGATCAAGAAACGTGGATGCGCTTATCTGACCCGGACGCCGAACTCCCCGGAGTAGAGCCTGGCCTACAGTCCTTGATCGACGAGGTCAAGGTTGTCGTTCAAGAAGAGTCTGCCATCATCAAGCGAGCATTCCCTTACCCGGAGCAAGTCCTTGGCAAATTCGTCCAACGTGTATTCCAACAGTCGATACAGCAAAGACTGGAAGTCGTGTTGGAGAAGGCCGAGTCTGAGTCCACCCTAGCATATTTGAGATCGTTGCAAGCAGCTAGAAGCTATATCAGCATCTTGGTGGATGACCTCAAAGCACATGGCTTAACAGAACATCCAGAATCTGTTACATCCCAAACCAGTCAACTACTGGATCAGCAACTCGACGAACTGTTCACCCCGTACTTCGGCGGCTCGGCCTACATTGACAAGGAGAAGCACAATTTGCAGGAGCTCTACAAGTCACTTCTATTCAAGTTCGAGCTTTTCCATTCTCGACGACAAAAAGAACCCAAAACATACCTCGCCTCACTACGAAACCGTGGTCAAGAACTACTAGCATCAGCCAGGGAAGCTACGGATGCCTATGTGAAGAGCCTGGACCTGGAGAAGATGTCACCCACACAAAAGAGAATCCTCCTATCTGTTGCCGGCCTCAACAACACCGACAAGGCACAACCAGACGTCGAACTCTCCGAAGCAGATGGACGACTAAACGTCGTATTCGCCAAAAGAATGCTCAAATGGCTCGCTGAAGGAGTCAGGCGAGGCCTCGAGCTCGGTGGCGGGTCAGAAACGCCAAAGGACGTAGCCGCACTTCTGAACCTGATACTCAAAAACCTACTAGAGCTCTACGTCGAAGTCGCGCTCGATGCGGCCGCAGATGCAGCTTCTTCCGCCGAATACGCCAAAAGAGATCCGGACTTATCCTATCTGGCAAGTCTGAGGACAGCCGTACATATCACACACCTGGTCCAAAGCTGCATCAACACGCTCCTCATTCCGCTGGCGAGCACGAGCTTGACTACGCGCCGAGAAATGGAGAAGAACACTCGTACCGCCGTCGCGCGGATTGAAGACCAGATCAACACCATCGAACAGCAGACCATAGACGGCGTGCTCAACTGGACATCGAGACTTCTTTCGAATCAAAATCGAACCGACTTCCGACCCCGGGCCGAGACCGAAAACATATCCCTCGAACAAGCGCAGACACCGACGTGCGACAGTGTTTGCAGATTTCTTGGTGTATTCCACGACACTGCATCGCAATCTTTCGACGGTGCTAATTTGAGTGTCCTCCTGACTGAAGTCGCCGTGGGCTTCCGCGCACAACTCTTGCAGCATTTCACGAAGTACCAAGTTAACCGGATCGGCGGGGTTATGCTCGCCCGAGACATGAGTCGCTACGTGCAGATGTTGCGCTCTTGGGGTCTAGACGAAACTTTCAAGGCGAGTCTTGAGGTGTTGACCGAGTTGGCCAGTATTTTTGTCTTGCTTCCTGATGCTCTCAAGGAGAGATTACGAGGACAAGTGCTCGGCAATTTGGGCAAGGAGAACCTCAGGCCATATCTGCTCAAGCGCGATGACTATATGGAAGTCGGAATGCAGAGTCTCCTTCATTCATTGTGAACAGACAGTGTCTGTTTGTCTGAAGAGTATGTATGTACAATTCGCCATCTGACTGGCTCGAGAATGGAGAGTGGCGAGTGAGATATATATGTACAGCAGTCTTGGGGTGTGTTGCAAGCTGCATTGATACCCTGAACCTGCAATCGTCTGCTGCGTACCTGTTATACATTGCGTTTGTTCGTGCGTTCGACTCCTCCGGCAGCCACAGGACTGTTTTTAGTTCGGTCATCCATCGTCGGCTTCTGGGTGTACATCCGTATTCACTCCCATATGCGCCCGACCTGACCTGACCTTGCCGTGCAACCGCTGGACGCCACGAAAAGCCAGCCTTCATCTATACGACCTGCTGGATGTAATGTTCATGTCCTCCCAGCTCTCCAGTCCACCGGGCCATACGGAGGTACGTCGTACACGCCCGCGTTGTTTCTTCCAGAGTCCCAACCTCGCACAGTGTCGATGTTAAATCTTGAACCCATACCCAGCCATACAATCCTTATACTTTCCCACCAAACTCTTACAATCCTCCTGCGGATCGTCCGCTCTCGAGAAAAGCATACATTCATCGCGCTGGGACTTCTCGTCCTTGCACACACAGCAAGGCTTGACTTTCTCGCCGCCCGCGGCAGGTTTGACGTTCGAAGCCAGATTGTTGGGTGTGGATGGTTGTGTCACTACTCACACATGTCAGCCATACTGTACATAGATCCCGTCCTTTCAAGAATCCTTTCGTCAAAGGCAGGGGCGATCCGTACCTGCAGCGGGTTGCGCCGGCGTGGGCGAGGAACTGAACCAGCCCATTTTTCTTGTATTCGGTGTGATTTATGGTCGCAGAGATAACAGGGTCGTCTCAGGCGATTCAGGTAGTCAGGCTCCGTGGAGTTTACAAGTAGATTGAAGGTGAAATAGCAAGCTCGTGACTTCGAAGACTTGATGAGAAATACAAAATACTGGATGCGCAATGATGGAATCAATTGGAGATGATCACGACTGCGGCTGGGCTCCACTCTGGATTTGGAGAGACTTGACTTTTCAGCCTGATCCAATACAAGGCTGCCTCTCACAGATAAGATAGTACGGAGTACGCCAGGTAGAAAGTACGGAACAATGGAAGATGATTATCATCAGACTCAAGGTTGCCATTAATCAATACATAAGCTGGCAAATTGATGCTAAGAGTGCTCAAGACGCTTGCCTCCCAAGTGAAAGCCACGACTGGGAGATAAACACTTTTCCACTCCACGTTCGTTGGCCGCCAGCAGAGGTGTCACAGCGCTGAGAGCAAATCAGGGGCTGTTAACTCATCTCTTTCGCTTTCTGCCCTTGTCTTCGTCCTCGCCGTCGCCGCCTCTCGTATCTTCCTTCTTGGCTTTCTTCTCCATTTCATCCCAGTCTTCGCCTTCATCACTGAGATCCTCTTCTTCGCCTTCGTCGTCACTTGCGGAGGCGTCATCAAAGTCACTCTCTTCGTCACTTTCTGATTCACTTGCAGCAAGCTCAGAGTCACTCATCTCGAAGGCGCTTTCCTCTTCGGATTCTTCGTCGCCTTCCGAATCAGTGTCAGTGTTCAAGAAACTCCAACCACCATCCTTGAAAAATTGGTGAGGATCAGTGGTGACAGTCTTCATGATGGTACCCCAATTGAGGTTAAGTGGACCTTCAGTAAACGCAATGTCCACACTATCCAGCCATTCTCTGACGCGGTCTAGAGACTCAACTGGAATGGTATTGACGTGGGTTGGTGGTCGATTGTAATCTTTGTAGACGAATACAAGGTCAAAGTTTTTGAGACCGAACTAGACGGAATGTTAGCGTAGAATTGGTTGGGAGGCAGAAATCCATACCTGTATTCTCTCAAGATGAGCAATTTCAATCTCATCCAGGGTGATGACCGTGAATGGAGGTTCAGTCAGTTGAACCAACGCATCCGTGGTTGGTGCCATCAGAACATTGCTGCGGAAAGGTACACCATTGAAGCTGAGTTCTCTGAACGGTATGTCGACGGCAATATTGTACTCTCTTGCAGCATCAGAGATCTTCTCAGCAAAACCCTTGAACATGCGGTCAAGCTCTGCTCTTCGTCTTCTCTCTTCCTGTTCTTGCTCGAACTCTTCCTCGTCACCATATCGATGCTTTCGCTTGCGATTGCCTGTTTCATCGAAAGCCATATCGGTAGCTTCTCGGTAGAATTGAACATCTTTTGTCTTGCGCTTTCCGATGATGATTGGATTCTTTAGGTGAACGTGGATGAGCACGATCAGCTCACCAACACAAGGTTGGAAGAACAAGTGCTTGACATTGGAGAAGACAACATCAACATGATCGTTGCGAAGTGGCGATAGGTATCGCAAACCGTTCTGATGAATTTCAACTTCACCAGGAACACGTTTGCCGTCTTGAGCAGGTCGAAGGTAGACATCGGACAGTTTGATGGGTCGGCGATTACGGATTTCAACCAGCTTGTCCTGTTCAACGACATCTTCCATTTCCTTCTTCTCTTGTTCACGACGCGTAGCGGCTTTCCGGAGTTCGGTGATCTGCGCAGATACCTCGGACAAGCGGTCTTGATCCTTAGATCTGACCGTCAGAGATCTAATGAAGTGCGCTTGCGGATCTTCGAAGGGCTGATCATCTTTGCGGCCCACACCCTGACCCGGAGACAGGAAGTTGAACCGCAGATGAGTGTACTCACCTTCGTCAGACTTGCTAACGTTCTTGATGGCGTTGATATGGAAGGGGACTGGCCGGCCCATAATGGGAAGAATGACTGTCGAGGCTTTGAGGTCGACCCAAACAATCATGTCTTTGACACGTGGGGGTAGTTGACCGTCGCGTTTGTATGATTCGAACTTCTTGAACTTCTTCTCGTTCTCGCCATTCATGTCTCCGGTGGCCTCTGCATACTTTTCGAGACCTTCTCGTTGCTTCTTTTGGGCAAGCTCTCTCTGATGTTCGCGTCGCCGAGCTTCCTCTTCTTCTTTGGCATTGTCTCCACGATTTGCCCCTCGCAACCGGCTTGACTTGATGTTGGATGCAACGATAGTCGCGGCGCCTGACTTCTTAGTCTTCTCCTGTTTAGGCTTCGTCTCCTCTTCATCGTCCTTAAAGTAGAATTCGATGGAGTCGAGATCCGTAGCTGCTTCTTTGGTGAAGTTCACAGGGTCTCCGCGGGTCACTCTGACCGTGTCAGTCAGAAGAAGGCTATAGCTGACGCCCTTCTTGTCTTGTGGCTTATCATTGGTGAGGTCAGCAAGAGTCGTCGTGATGCTGACAGTCATGCCGTCCTTGAGTGTTTTGGTGTTCTTGCCATTCAGGACAAATTTGGCGTCCCGGATCTCGATGCCAATCGCGGCTCCAACATCTTTTCCGAAGTTCTTTTCCAATTCGGGCTTCCTGGATTTGACGACGCCTAAAGCCTTGTTGTAGACATCCTTCATAACGACGCCATCCTTGATCTCCTTCATGGCAGCTTCGTGCGCGGCCAGAAGAATCTTGTAATTCGCAGTTTGCGACTTGCTTGGGTCGATCAAGTACGTCCGCGCCACAATCGAGCAATACGTCTTGTATCTGAAACCCAATCCGGCTATTATGCAGCCAGAATGAAGATTGTCGTTATTGGGTTGCGCTGTCAGCTTGAAATCGTACTGTCCACCGCTTTGTACGATTGGTCCGTAAGCCCAATCTAATTGCTGGTTATCGAAGTCGCTGGGCAGTTTCGAGATGCTCTTGAAGAATTTCTGATCGTCAATCTTGCGGCCCATCTTCTCTGAGAGGGAACTGTGGGTGACTTTCTTCTCTTTATCCAGCACCTCAGACATCTCATCGACCCAATAGTCGGAGATCACAGCACTTGCTGCATGACCCGCCGTTCGCATGGCTCTTAGCTCGGTCTCGTCCTTGACGGCGAATGCGGTAGCAAAAGCACCGGAGACATCGACCTCTTCTACCTCTTTCGAGATATCACCATAGAGCTTGACCCATTCGTCGACAAAGGGACCGTGAGCCTCCGCCTTTGGGATGACACCGACTTTCTTGCCTGCATTCTTGATGATATCGACGCACTTCTCAAAGGCTTTTGTGCGGCTCTCAGGCTCTTTCGCAGCAATCGCAAGGATCTCGAGTGGAATCTTGCCATTTTTCAGATTTGCCAAATGTCGCGCTGTCTGGTGTCAGATCTGACCAGTTAGAATTGCTGTCCTTGTGCGACTTACCCTTCTTCTCAGTTGTGACAATGTACAAGACTGCGGTGGTGAAGACCATCAACGTGGCCGGGAATTCATAGCCCAGGAGCCAAAACTGCGTAGATGGTTAGCTTGTACGGATTCTCGTCGCGCAAAGCGTCCTCATGATAGAAATCTTACATGCAAGGCATTGTTTTTGGTATATATGGTGTCCTGATCGGCCTTGCCGGTCAGAACGACAATGCTGTCTGCGCCGCCAAATGACCCTTCGCCAGATCTCTTGTCTGCCTTCCAGGAATTATAAAGGGACGATAGACGCTCGAAGAAGGTATCAGGATTGATGACGATGTCACCCATGACTGCTGCCTACCTCCAAAGAGGCGAGTCGCAGAGATATAGGGTGGATCTCCGTCGAGGCAAGTAGTAGGTTGATAGTGAGCCGATCTGAGTGAAAAGAGACGAGCGACTGAGGACAAGATTAAAAGAGAAAGAGGATGTGACGGTGTCGAGATTGAGGGCCTCTTAAACTAATGTAATCAAGAGCAGAGGTGTCGCTAAAGGAAGGTTAGTCTGGAGGTTGCTTGATGGACTTTGCTTGCGAACATTTGAGGCACGGCAATCGCAGCCAGGAATGATTCAACGCGCCGAGTGCCAAGCAAAATCCCCGAGCGCGTCACCGCGACTTTTGGTTTACCAATTTATCAGTATCACAGTAGTAATGTTTCTACCTCATGGATTCGACCTTCCACACTGCATGTACTACTGCCACCCGAGTCAACATCAACAAGACAAGAATCATCGAAGGCGTCCTGTTCATTATAAGTGCTGCTGAGTGTAGTTCAGGCATGGCTCCCTCCACGGTAAAAAGTCCAGCTATAACATGAACCTCAATCAGACTCAATATGAAGTAGCACACTCCATCACGATCTAGAGCGCCTCTTGTGTTTCAAAGCATCAGGATCGTCTTTGGCTGTCTTTCACCTTCTGTGATAACCTGCTATCCCACACCCACATCTTTGTCCGCCATCCTCAAAGATCGGTGGGCATGTGCCATTGATCTGCAACCCTGAAGCCTTCCGGAAATGGATCTGTTGGATCTAGTACGACTTGCTTGAAGCTGGTGATCCATCCTCTGCCTTTGATCGTTGGGAGAATGGCATCATACTCGCCAACTTTGGTGGTGCCTCGAATGTGATTGATGAACTCTGTGCCTATAATGCTCTTATGTCGGAACGTCTCATCCACTTTAAGCTGACCTCTAGCATGGAGTACAGCCATCCTAGCACATGTGCCTGTTCCGCAAGGACATCGGTCAAATCTGCCAGGAGACACTACCACTGTGTTGGTCGCGGTCTTGACACCGTCGTCTGCAGTCTCAAATGGACCCATCCATACAAAGTTGGTCACTCCTCGAATCTCTGGGTTTTCTGGATGCACGGGCACATATTGTCTCTGCACGGCCCGCTTGATTCTTTCGCCAATTTCGACCAACTTGGCTGCGTCGCTGTTTGCGATTTTGAGGCCGCAGGAGCTCGCATCGACAAGAGCGTACATCATTCCGCCCCAGGCAATATCCACGGATATTGTCCCTAGCCCAGGCACGTCTATAGCTTTGTCGAGTGCAAAGACAAAAGCTGGAACGTTATCGAACGCAACAGATTTGCACTTTCCGGCCTCGCACTCGGCCGTTATGCCAACCAACCCAGCAGCGGTGTCCAGATTGAACTTTGTGATGGGCTCCTGCATTGTTATCATGCCCGTTTCCAGAAGCACGGTTGCTGTACATATCGTGTTCGACCCTGACATTGGTGCGTATTCGTCGCTTTCCATTATAATGAAGCCGGCGTCTGCTTGGGGGTCACAAGGTGACAGGACCAGATTGGTACACATGGAGGATCGGCCTCTGGGCTCTTGCAGCAACATGTTTCGCAGACTGTCCTTCTTGGTCCAGAAATACATCATCTTTTCATACATTGTTTTACAGCCGGGAGCGTCTAACACTCCGCCGACAATGACATCGCCGACTTCGCCCTCAGCATGGCAGCCCACGACCGACACTGTGCGGAGGGACCTCATTTCCACGGATGGACCTCTTGTCAATCGAACCGCGCCCAGTCACCGTTTTAGGCAGTTCAAGTTGGTCTGAAAGAGGTCTGCGAAATGTGAATACCATAGTACCTATATCACATATATGTCAGCGGTGATCTCCAGCCACGGGCCTGATAAGTGGATCTCCGCTCCTTTCTCATCTACATCTTCCAACCTTAACATGACGGGCAAGACCGGAAGGTAGCTGTCGTGTCTGGTGGTATCGAAAGCAGATTCGAAACTTGTCCCCTCATGTAAACGCCATGATGAGACCTATGTCCTTGTTTGTTCGTCTGTAGAGGGCCAGGATATCGGATTCGATGCGAAGGATCTCGATAATCAAGTCAAAGCCGGCCCATACTTGGACACAATGAGAACCACAGTGGAGAACCAGGGACCCGTGTCGATGCTGGCGGACTACGATCATCTTGCCAGCAAAGGTTTAGGATGTCACCCAGAGAAGTTCTGACCAAAGGTGCGGTATATGTTGTAAGTTCGTCCACGCCGACCACATTCGACCACATCGAAAACTCTCTGAAGTCCCAATATCATGACTCCAAAAAAAGCAAAAACTTTGCCTACAAGCTCTTTGATCTATGATCAAGAGAGGTTGTAGGTAAGTGAAACCAGCCGAACTGGTTTTTTGCGAATACTACGATTTTAATTGGGGAATTGAACAGGGGACCCGTTGAGTCTGGGGTATGGGGACTATGCTACAATCCACTCAGCCATTTACAAGAGTGCTTTTGCAACTCTATAGGCTTCATAGTGGATTGAAGGACTTTTTCGGTCTTCAAATATATGAATGAGGATTTAATGGCGGGTGCCCTCCCTCCCTCGCCAAGCGGCTGGCAAGGCTGGACATCCCAGCCTTGCCTGTATCCTCTTTGTTCTACCAGGCATCGCTCACTAGCCATGTATCACGAATTCGCCAGGCTGTACTGTCAACGTATAGCAAGGACAAAGCATAAGAGTAGTGGCAAACGATGCGTCTATGTGATTGAGTTGGGTTCGTTTCTCAACACCACAATTCGACCTTGCCTCGGTTGATGAAGCGCCCACAGGCCGCTCGCTTCAAGTCAACAGTATATCATATCCATCCTTCGTAATCCTAACCTCACCCCCAGAAAGCCCGTACTTCCTCCGAATCAACTCGAACATAACCAACCCAGCACTCGTACTGGGTATCTGTCGAACAGTAAACCACCAAAATCCTCTGAACAGCCAGTTCCGCATCCCACTCCCAGTGGCTTGCTTCCTCGCCTCCTTCCAAGTCGTCTGATAAGCATGGTAGTAAGCGCGGAGCATCCGTCCCTTACTCGCACCACCACTATGGTGAAGCTGCACCGCCTTCTTATCCAGATCCTCCAGCCGTTCGTAATGCAACGTCTGCAGAGTGGACAGAGGATACAACACAACCTGCTGTGCCACACTCGCCAACATCCCAGCAAACATCAAAAACGCTGGCTCCAGCGCATAATGCGGCCGAATAACAGCAGTAGGTTCAGTCTCTGTCGCGACGCTGCCCCTCCTCGCCGCAAGTTTCTCAACATCAACATCCCCCAGCGCGCCGTAGTACCACCTCACGAAATTGTAATACCCCTGCGCCTTGACGTATTCGAACGTCGAGAAGAATATTCCCGACCCGAAACTGTCTTTGAGGAAACTCAAGCCCCAACCAGCGAAGATCCCACGCAGTCCAATCTCATGTAATTTGCCCTTGCCGTACTGCCACATAGTTTTGTGTTGGTATGCATCTCCACGCTGTTCAAATCGAACCTGCAGCGCGTCCAACGGCGCGGCAAGCACGCTTTGTATGCTGCCTGCCGCGAAGCCCGCGGCGAACGTGTACGCAGGAGGGGCAGGAGGATATACCGTCTTCGTAGCGTGAGAGGCAGGTTCGTAAAGACGACCTAGAACCTGGAGATACGACGTATATAGTGCAGCTCCTACAAAGACATTCGCGGCAAGTGGTGGGAGAAGCTGTTCCGGAATAAAGCGCCAGCCATAATTTCGAATTGCATGTGCGAGCAGGCCGGGAGTCGTGCTTCTCCAGGAGAAGCGTCCGCTCTGTACGTCCGGGTTTATGGATCTGGCATATGCCTACAGTAGCAAAGAATGTTAGTCTGGCTGCTTTGCCTAACCTCGCCCGGCATGAGTTGTAGACGCACCAAGTAATCCACCCTCGTACGGAAGAATGCCTTGACAGGGGCCCGAAAATAAAATGCTACGGCTTGCGCAGCGAACGCACGAGCGCCGGCCGCAGAGGCACCAGTCGCAGCATTGCTCGTGGGATCTTTGTATGGAGCGGGAGAGCCGATAGGGATCACGGGCAAGATGCCATCGAATTCGGAAGGGTCATCGTCGAGGGACATTGCCTCGTGTCTCATCCATCATTGACACGGACGGGGCAGATACGCGGTGCACAAGATGCAGAGAACGAAGATACGTAGACTGTAAGTTTCTCGAAATCAGCAGTGCCAGTCTCCGCATCGGTGGGTTTACACATAAAATATCGGCAAGGCTGCGCAAGGCTGAGTCCACATGACGCACCAACGATGGGGCGAGTCTCAGCCATCTCGCCTGTAGTCGGTTCAGAAACATATGTAGTAGGGATAATAGTATGTGCATTTCTAGCACGCATCGAAAAGTAGATAACAAGCAAGCTCTTCGCTACTTGATGGTATCTCAAAGCCCTGATCGCCAAACATTCATTCGTGCTCCGCATTAGGTTTCCGCCCATCACAAATAACAGGCACATCGCGGAAATGGTATCATAAGTCAATCCTCGTCTTCCACTCGATCTTCTCTTTTTCCGCCCATTCCTCGAGGAACGCCACTCCGAATCTGGCAGCCTCAAATGCGGTCGTGTTCGCATCCATCGGCAAATAGAACTCTTTGGGTATCTTAGTCGGCACTATCTTGTCCTGAAGTCTCGCGCTGGCATCTCTCGCTCGCTTCGCCCAGGTATTTGGGTAATCGCGCCTCAGTAGGTCCCCGCACAGCCGGCGTGAACCCTCCAACCACGCAGTCTGCAGCTCCAAGGCATTGTGGACAAGCTCATCTTTGAATTCAATATAGCGTTTCTTGTATTTTGTACCGTCCTCGTTGGTTCTGGTGTTTCCGTCACTGCCAGGCGTGGGTGCCGAATTGCAATAGTCCTCGGGCAACGCATCACGTGCCAATTTTTCCAAGTCGAATCTGTGGATCGCCTGTCGACATACCGCCCCGAGCTGAACCACCAGGCCATGTAGGTGCGGATGCTTCCTCGATGCTCGGTAGACAAAAATGTGGTAGAGAATAGTCGACCTCCAACCAGGATCCGCACCTGGACGCATGTGAGATTGCGCGGCGATATTGATCATGAAGCAGAGCAAAGCTTCAATCAACAAGATAACCGCCTTGGCAGATTGCTCAGGCTTTGAGTCGTCCTCGGACGGTGGAAGCATAGAGCTGCCTTCATGCTTCAGCGTTCGACCTAACGCAAAAAACTTGCTGCCAATGTTGGTCCACAGCTGTCTTTCATCTTCTCGAGTACTCGATGCGGACGTTGGTTGCGGCGACGGTTTCGGTACAGCTACGGGGGTAGAAACTCGACCCTTGTCTCCAGGGGTTGGAACATCCACGCCTTCAGAGGACTCGACTCGCCTCATCGCTGTTGATTTCAGATCTTTCTTTGGGGTGGAAAAGGTAGACTTCATCGACGTCTGAGGTGTCTTCACGGACGGGACTGGTGTAGAAGGTCGTTTGTCCTTTTCGGCTATAACCATTGAGGACTTCATCTTTTTCGAGGAGGGTCCAGGACTATCCTCGGCCTTGCGTTTCTTTTCCGTCCTTACATCTTCATCAGCAATCAACCTCGGTTTGATATCAGGTGTCCTTAGAGAGTCCACTTCTTCTTTGACCAACTCTTTCTTCAGCTTGATGTCTCGCGAAATTGCGTCTTGTGTGACCAGTCCCTTCTTAGGGCGAGGTGCAAACTTCAGCAATCCTTCAACTCTTTTTCGATTCTTCTTGCCATATTTCAGGATGATGGTGTGTCGTTGTTGGGGTCCAGGACTCGCACGGGCGGCCGTCTGTAGAGGCGTGCCAACTTTGATGCCGTTCTTTGATAGAACTTTGCCTCCGATTACAAACTTGGAGCCATTCGGAGTACCCGGAGCGGAACTCCTGGCTGAATGCTGACTGTCCGACCGCACTCGGCTGCCAGTTGGAGCTAATTTGTTCTTGTCGAAGAGATTATCATTGTCAAGGTCGGCACCGGCAAGGATCGAGCGGACAGAATCTGTTCGCTGATGTGATCCGTTTGCAGGGCTTGAAACAGGATTCGGGGAACTCGACATCATTTTGGCGAGCGACGGCGGCAGAACTGGTGAGAGCAATTGGGGTAATCCATTCTCATGTTCAGGCGAAGGTAGGGTCGGCGACAATAACCTGGGCATTTCCATGATGGGTGGTTGAGTATTCTTTAGCGGTGACTTGGAGATAGACTTGCGATCCTCAAAAGGTGGGGACAACCGCCGTTTCTTCGTTGGACTAGGAGAGCCTGGCTGTCTACCTTTGGGACTGTCGTGAGGAGATCGAGTACCGTCGAGACGTGCCACTGGCACTTGAAGCTGGTGCTCCGAAACCCTGCCGTTCAACTTCCGCTGGGCGGTATCCTTGTCCTCCTGCGCCTGAGCGTCGTTAGGGTTGGTAGAGGACTTCTTTTCCGAAACGGCGGCAGGTTGTGCTTCCTTCGCGATCTGCGACGCCTGTAGCCTGGGCGTCGTGACAGGCGGACTCTTGCCTTTTGTCTTATAATCTTTCAGACTGATCTTTTTGCGGTTTCCCGTATCTGCGGGTGTGTTGCGACCACTTGCAGGTACGGTTCTTTGTGACAGCTCCTCTTCCTGAATACGATTGCCCTGCTCATCTGCCCACCCACCCTCCACTTTTAAGAGAGACTCGTGCTCACCAAGATGAGGAAGAAAACTCAGGTACTGCAATTGCTCTTCGTCCTCGTCGAAAGGTGTACCTTCATACCAAGTGTTTATGAATCGCGAACTGTGTCGATAGGGGACGTCCGAGGGGACGGAGAGGAGGTAGGGTTGTCTTGGAAGGATAGATTCCCACAAATGAGCCAGACGCTCATTTACTTGTGGAATAGTCTTTGTGGAATGCTCCTTGCTCTTGGATACTTTGAGTGTGTCTTGAGGTCTCTTGATCATACCTTGGGACATCTTGTCGCAAAGAGTGACTTGTCTATCTTTCCATCACTGGTCCTGATACCGGTCTGCCCGGCGACCAGCCTTCCGAAGGTAAGCTGGACACGTCGATTGCAGTACCAGTAAGATCACATCCTCGTAGTCAAATCGCGTCTTCTCTTAAGTGAAGTGAAGCGGAGTTGCTGGATGTCTGGGAATGCTCCGTTCAATGCCCGTGGCGGCTTCGTAGGAGTGGGAGGAAAATCGCAGTCAAAGCTGGCTATGCAGGAGCCGTGGCGTCTCGATTCAGCTCCGGCTTGCTTCTGCGACTGCGTGTCTGTGTAGAGATGCTTCAGTGAAGGTGATGGTCGCGGCGGCTGCTCGTTGTCACGGGACAGGTTTGGCCGCGGAAGGCTGAACAAGAGGGTCCGTTTGGGAGATCGCCGATGGTGTGGGCGCCGGGGCGGAGTCTGCTTAGATGGTTCCGTGGTGAGGAGCAGTGTAAGGGAACGAACGAGACCTCACGCGTTTACGGGCCGTGTCCGTAAGGAAGCTGCGATGTTAGTTTGGAGGGGAGATAACTCGGTGAATGGACCACGATAAATGATGGATGATATTGATGGCAGCAATTGCGCCAGTTCAGGGCAAGATCGGATCAATTGGTGTCTAAGTTTGGAAGAGGGTTCACTCAGAGAACCCAGAACGGCAGAGCCAGGTGTGTGGATTGTCGTCCACGGTTTGTTCCCCTCCAGTCTTAGTCATGATCCCAGCTCTAAGGCCCATCTAACAAATTGTGCGGTGTGTGGTGGCTGATTCCTTACGACGTTCACAGTCATAGAACATGATAATTGATCAAACATAAATCCCATGACCATTTTCTTCGTAGATATATAGCCCAACTCATGGGCATTGAATTTCCGCTTGTCCTGACACACTCAAGCAGCTGCCTGAAAGCAAGCCGAAGCGAGTGCAGGCGCTGTCTCTATGTCTATACTGTGTCAGTAATTGTGCTGTGGCAGTGATATCGTATAGAAGGATCTGTACTCTAATCTCCTTCATTCTGTCCGATTTTGCCGTATTGGCCTCGTGAGGCGTTGCTTTCTTGCCGCGACCTGGAAACCATGCGGCCAATCCAGCCTCCGAGGCCTTCGGCATTAGACTCACTCCTTCCTCTCCGAGGCTGGCCATTGGTGTCGAGGTCGATATGGGGAGGATCGATGTCAAGACCAGGGATTGCATCGTCGGCGGAGAACATGCCTGGCTGCTGGCCAGTCCCTCCTCTAATGTCAAGTGATGAGGGTGATCCCACTCCCATGAGTGAACCACGTTCTGCTTGAGTTGCTGGTGTTGGCATTGCGGTTGTAGCATCTCCAAATAGTGCATTCATGTCCTCAAGACGAACGTTGGCCGTCTCAGGATATACGAAGTATACTAAGACCAGTTAGCGTGCCCGAGGAAAACATTGTTACCATCCTTCGACTTACCGAGAACGAAACTGACAGCACAGAAGAAGGCGTGTACAAGATACAGCCGCCACTTGATCGCGCCCTGAAGGACAGGCGTAAGTTCTCCAACCACGAAGTTGAAAGCCCAGTTGCTGGCCGTGCTCAGACTGGCGCCCTTTGCTCGAATGCTCAAAGGCAGAATCTCTGGAGGGTAGAGCCACGGAATTGGGCCCCAGCTGGCGCCAAATGAAGCGTTGTAGATCATGACAAAGACGACCACCAGCACCGGAGTGTATCTCACATCGATGAAGATGAAGTAGGAGATCAACGACAACGATATAATCATGGCAACAGCTCCGGAAAGGAGAATTGGTCGCCTTCCCCACTTATCCACGAGATACCATGGTGGAATCGTCGACGCCAGATATGAGATAGCATTGATTCCAGTCATAAGAATGGCATCTCGTCCCACCCAACCAGCCGATTCGAAGACCAGAGGTGCGTAATAGGAGATGACGTTGATGCCGTTCAGCTGTGCGAACGCCTGAGCGGACATGGCAATGAAGACCCGCTTCCTGTAGCGCTTGAACATGTCTGTATAGGAGCGCTCTCCTTCTTGTCGCTGCATGAGGACGTTCATCTTGATCTCTCGATACTCTTGGCGGGCCTTTGGGTTGTGGATGTCGCCTTTACCGTAGAATTTAGCAATAACAATGATGCCCTCTTCGTCATGGTCGTTATCCAGTAACCATCTAGAATCATTGCATTAGTCTCATCAAGCACTGCCGAACCTCGAGAGTTCTTACCTGGGGGATTCGCATATGATCAGACTGCCAAAACCGAGGAGCGCTCCCATACCGCATTGCATCAGCAGTGGCATTCGCCAAGAGTAGTCGCTCTGGATGTAACTACAGAAGTAGTCCACCCAGACACTTGCTGCGTAACCTGTGATGTTTCCCGTAAATTCTATACACGCCAGCTTGCCTCTATTGTGAGGTGGACTGATTTCGGATTGATAGACTGGTACAATGGTGGAGAGGGCACCAACTCCTAAGCCGGCGATGAATCTCCCAATCATCATCATCGGCATTCCATTTGCGAAGGTCTGTAACATGCCGCCTACAAAGAAAATCATGGAGCCGTAAAGGATGGTTCGGCGACGTCCGATTATATCACCAATACGGCCAACGAGCAATGATGCGATAAGGGCACCGATTTCGAGAATAGCGACCATAGTACCGATCTCGGCGGGGCTAGGCTGGTTGAAGTAATCTCTGAAGAAAGGGCCGCTTTCCAAGGTCAGCAGATGGAGGTGGGCGAAAATCAGGGAGAACGCACGTAATGATGCCAGACATAACGCCTTGGTCATAGCCAAAGAGGAACACTCCCAAAGATACGAAAATACTCGTAAAGTATCTGGTAGCGCTCGTCAGTCAAATCGTCTTCTGTTGGAACATGTGAAGCCATACAATAGAGGCTTTCCAACAAGACCCTTGGACCGGGCGGACTCTGGGTCGTTAGGCGCCATGATGAGAGCCAGGAGTCGCTCAGCTTTTGGGATGTAGTGCGGTGGAGGATCTGGGATGAAGATAGACTCTTTATCTATGTGAAGTGGAGCAGATCCCTTCTCCAGGTGGTTTTGCTCTTTGAAACCGACTCTCTTCTTCCGCCCTCCACCGTGACCCGAGACTTTACGCCTTTGACCTTCTCTGGTCAAGGGGTCAAGCTCAATGCGGTAAGGGTCCTCGTCGTTGGTAAGCTGTTCTGCAAGATCTCCAGTGTCACTGAAGAGGGAGAAATCGTCGGATCCTGTGGCAGAGGAGTAGGACAGACGCCGGAAGGTTTCGTCTTTCTCCTTCTCTGCTGAGGACGGCAACGTGTCTGGATTATCTTGCAGCTCGGACTTGGAGCGAGACGAGTGCGATCGGTGGTGGAGGGAGGATTCGGGAGTGCGGCGAGGGGAGGGAATGTTGACGGCTGGAAAAGGGCAGTCGGACTTCGACTACCCTCAGTAACTGAAGGTTTTATGATAGAGTAAGACTTTCTGAGACCTCTGGTACAAGCAAAGTGGCTCGAGGTTGTCGTTGATTATGTGGGTCGGTTGGGTGCGCTGGGCGAGCTCGTGTGTGGAACAAGAGGATGTGAGTCGGTTGAGTCGGGGATCAACGAGGAGTAGAGGATCGGTCAATGGCAAGTGCATGAGGACGGCACTCGGTCACGAGAAAAGCGGAGTCTTCAACAGAGAGATGCGAGCTCGCAGTAGCAAAAGTCAATTCGACATTGAACACAATCGCGTCAAATGATATGGGTTGAGTGGTGTTCTGGATAAAGACGAAAGACGGAGAGTCTGGTCAGTTGAGAGGTGTTTTCGAACAGATGGTATCAATGTTAACCGGGAGGTGCGCGTGATGACGGGGTGTCGGGCTATTAGTTAGGCGCAGATTGGATCGAGGTGGTGTGCAACCATGACACAGTGCGCCCAGGGGTTCGTTGCAGAGGGGGTGCACCACAGATCTGGGGTAGGCAAACAGCCTTGAGCGCCTAATTCGAGTCAGCTACCCCCTAGCCGACACCGTTCCCGCCTGCTGGTCCAACTGGCAACGACCGGAAATACAGTCACATGCCAAGCCCGCCCGCTCCGAGAATTTTTCCTACTGCGAAGGACTTTCAGCCTTGGATCAGTCATATCGAGGACTTTTAGGATATGAACATGCGCTGATCGTCTGGTCGAAATGGAATGCCTTTCGGGTAACAATCGTCTACTACATCGGTGATCGACCGATTTTGTACCTGGGTGACTTGTGCTGGTCGCCGTTATCAGACGCTTCTGCTTTAGTCCTACCGTACTGGACTAAGCACTAAAACATCACTCTGGACGCTGGTCGTCTTATCCCGGGAAATCATCAGTAGTCACACCGAGGTCACCTCTGTCTAAGCGACAGAGACATTTGACGATGGCTTCCTCAACCTCTCAAGTTCGTATCATACCTGGGGCCTCAGCCTTCTCCGAATTTCGCCGCCAGGCTCTCGCCTCCTTAGTTGGCGCCAAGGATGTTCAGGGTCAATATATCCATTACGTTGAGCTCATATCGGCTCTCGACTCTGAAAATCAGGCTCTTTTGGAAAAGCTCTTGACTAACGGTCTGAGCGTGAAAGACTCAGAAGGAAAAGATGAGTCCTCGAAAACCCTTTACGTCTTGCCCAGACCTGGGAACATTTCTCCCTGGAGTACCAAAGCGACCAGCATCGCTCATGTATGCGGGCTTCGGAAAGTCATTTCCAGGATCGAGCGCGGTATCAAGGTTACTGTTTCACCAGAGAATGGCCAATCCCTTGACAGGGCTTCACTCGATTTTCTTCATGACCGGATGACAGAGACCATCTCCGAGGAACAGCCTGATCTAAGCTTATTGTTCTTGCACCAAGAGCCTGGCTCTTTAGGGGTCTACGACCTGTACGATGGTGAGAGATCACCCACGGAGATCCTTCAGAATCTAAATCGTGAGCTTGGTCTCGCGTTGGATGCTTCAGAGATCCAGTATCTTGCCGAAGCTTACTCCAAAGACGGACCGGTCCCTAGGCATCCGACAGATGTTGAGCTGTTCATGTTCGCTCAGGTCAACTCGGAGCATTGTCGACATAAGATCTTCAATGCGACGTGGATCATCGATGGACAAACAAAAATGAATACACTATTTGGAATGATCCGCAACACACACAAGGTGACGCCCGAAGGGACAATTAGCGCATACAGTGATAATGCTGCTGTCTTGAAGGGCGAAGTGGGCAGCCAATGGGCTCCAGATGATGTGAACGGGCAGTGGAAACCTACCAAAGAAAGAGTTGATTTCTTGATCAAGGTTGAAACACACAATCATCCTACAGCTGTTTCTCCTTTCCCCGGTGCCGCCACTGGTTCGGGGGGTGAGATTAGAGACGAGGGTGCTACTGGACGAGGCTCAAAGCCTAAAGCCGGTCTTGCAGGCTTTTGTGTCTCTGATTTATTAATCCCGGGTCATCGTCAACCATGGGAACTCGACTATGGCAAGCCTCACCACATCGCCAGTAGTCTGGACATTATGCTCGAAGCACCCATCGGCAGTGCAGCATTCAACAATGAGTTTGGTCGACCTTGTACGACAGGCTATTTCAGAACACTCTTGACGGAAATGAAGACCGACAAGGATTCCTCGGAAGTGAGGGGATACCATAAACCTATTATGATCGCGGGTGGTGTCGGCACAGTTCGACCTGAGCTTGCGCTCAAAGATCCTGACCTTGTGGAAGATGGTGCAAAGCTGATTGTCATGGGTGGACCAGCCATGCTTATTGGTCTGGGCGGTGGCGCTGCCTCGAGCATCACATCTGGCGAGGGCTCGGCGGATCTGGACTTTGCCAGTGTCCAACGTGGTAATCCCGAGATGCAGCGTCGGGTACAGGAGGTCATCAACGCATGCGCAGCACTTGGCTCGGACCGAAATCCTATTGCGTTCATCCATGATGTTGGTGCAGGCGGACTTTCCAATGCTTTGCCAGAATTGGCGAAAGATTCGGAGCTTGGTGCAAAGTTTGAGCTTCGTGAGGTCGCCTGTGCAGATAAGAGCATGAGTCCTCTACAAATATGGTGCTGTGAGGCCCAGGAACGGTACGTTCTCGCTGTGAAACAAAATGACATGAACAAGTTTGCCTCAATCGCCAAGCGAGAACGTTGTGAAATATCTGTGGTAGGCCACGCAAGCAATGAACAGGTGCTCAAGCTTACGGACCGTGACAATCCTGCCGATTCACACGGCCAGCAAGATCCAATCGACTTACCTATGGACGTCCTATTTGGCAAGCCGCCCAAGATGACACGAAACGTGACATCAAGGAAAGTTAACTTGCCGGCCTTCGATACCAGCCTGAGTATGTACGTACCACAAGCGTCGACACAAGGCCTGCTTGAAGAAGCTATCGATCGAGTCCTACAAATGCCAGCTGTCGGCTCGAAATCGTTCTTGATTACAATCGGCGACCGCACAGTAGGAGGCTTGACTGCCAGAGATCAGATGGTTGGGCCGTGGCAAGTTCCTGTGGCCGACGTGTCAGTGACAGCCACGTCTCTCACCCCTGGAATCAAGACCGGCGAAGCAATGGCTATGGGCGAGAAACCAACAATCGCCCTGATATCGCCAACCGCATCTGCGCGCATGGCAGTCGCGGAATCACTTATGAACCTGACAGCGGCAGACCTCCACGATCGACTCCATCAGGTGAAATTATCCGCGAACTGGATGTCTGCCGCAAACCACCCAGGCGAAGGTGCAGCCATATATGAAGCAGTCGAGACACTTGGTATGGAACTCTGTCCTAAGCTTGGTATCTCTATTCCTGTCGGCAAAGACTCCATGTCGATGAAAATGAAATGGCAAGACCAACAGAGCAAGGAGCCCAAAGAAGTCACGGCGCCCCTATCAGTCGTCATCTCCGCCTTCGCACCCGTCAATGACATCAAGAAGACCTGGACACCACAACTCCGCCGTTACAATGAAGTCGGCGATACGACCCTCTTCTTCGTCGACCTGGGCGTGGCCCACCGGGCGCTCGGAGGCTCCATCCTCGCGCAATCCTTCAAGCAGATTGGCGACGAAGCCCCCAACATCCGCGACGTCCGCCTATTCCAGGACTTTTTCGACGCAACCCAGAAAATGCACCAGCAGGATCTGGTCCTGGCTTACCACGATCGCTCGGACGGCGGCCTTTTCACCACGCTCGCAGAAATGTCCTTCGCTGGCCGTTGCGGCATCGACATCATGCTCACAAAGGAAGTCTGCCCATCGACTAACACGCCGGACGTTATTTCCGCACTATTCAACGAAGAACTCGGCGCCGTCTTCCAAGTCCGTAGCGCAGACGAGAACCGCTTCAAAGCCTGCTTCGCCACCTGTGGACCGCCGCCCGGCCTGATTCACAAAATTGGCGCCGTGTCCAAGACATCCCAGAACATGGTCATCTACCACGGAGGCAGATTCGTCTATCGCGCCACCCGAGCCGATCTCCAGCAGAAATGGTCAAACACGTCGTACTGGTTGCAGCGCATGCGTGATAATCCAGCCTGCGCGGACGCCGAGTACGCCAACATCGCGAAGGACGCCGATCCAGGCCTGTCCTACAACCTCACCTACACTCCCAAGGAGAATATCGCCACCTACAAGACGAGCCTGATAAACTACGTCAGGCCGACTGCACGCCCCCGTGTCGCCATCCTGCGCGACCAAGGCACCAACGGCCACGCGGAGATGGCATTCGCCTTCGATGCCGCGGGCTTCACGGCCATCGACGTACACATGTCCGACATCCTCGAAGGGCACGGCCACTTAGGAGCCATGCAGGACCTTTCAACATTCACCGGGCTCGCATTGGCCGGCGGCTTCAGTTTTGGTGACTGCTTGGGTGCTGGCCAGGGGTGGGCGAAATCTATCCTCTTCCACCCTGACACCCGACGGAAATTCCAAGCCTTCTTCGAGCGCAAAGACACATTCACCCTGGGTGTTTGCAACGGCTGCCAAGTTTTGAGTAAACTCAAGGAGTTGATCCCCGGTGCAGAGAAATGGCCAAGCTTCGAGCGCAACGAGTCCGAACAGTACGAAGGGCGTGTTGCCATGGTGCGCGTCACTGATCCGCCAGCTGACAGCGGCGTGCCTCAGTCCGTCTTCTTCCACGGCATGAGCGGCTCGAGTCTGCCTATCGCCGTGGCTCACGGAGAAGGACGTGCATGCTTCACCGAGACAAACAACAAGGCGCTTGACGCGAGTTTGGCAAACGATTTTGCAAATTCACACCTCGCACCTATCAGGTTCGTGGATAACAAGTCTCTGGCGCCGACCACTGCGTACCCGGCGAACCCAAATGGTAGTCCGGCAGGCATTGCAGGTGTGCGAAGCCAGGATGGTCGTGTGCTGGCGCTGATGCCGCATCCAGAGCGGACTATCTTGTCCGGTATTGGTAGTTATATTCCTGATGGGAAGACTGCAGAGTGGGGCGAGTTTGGACCTTGGGAGCGACTCTTCCAGAGTGCTAGAAGATGGGTCGGATGAGCGATGTCAATTTGCAAGGCTGTACCACATCTCTACGGTTGTTCCCATGAACGTGTACATCAGGGTCATCCGCAGCCCAGGTTTTTCGATGGCATATAGAGTCTCCTTTCACCCCTAGGGTGAGACTAGGAAAGCATAGTCACAATGGTAGAAATACTTCTAGATCAATTCAGAGGATGCATATCAAAGGACTATACACCTTTGCGCATATGTCATGTATTAATAATAAGTATGCACCTAATTACACAAATGCAAACAAACCTCGACTCTAAAACCACCACACCTGACTTAACCCTGAAGCCTAAGTCTTGCAGTAGCTTCACTTTTCTTTCAACGCCCGGTAATCGTACATGTCGCAACTAGCGAGTCCCGACTGTGATAGTCTCACCACACCTACCATGAGCCCCGTCCAAACGCCTTGGCCTTTTCATCTCGTAGTCCTTGCGCCTCTAATGCATCCCATATTTTAGACACAATCGGGGCAAGTGTATTTTGCCAGATCGGAAGAAACGCTGTCCAACTGTTGTCGGATGAAATCTTCATTGCTTTTATTCCGTGGAGCATCTTGTACCCTCGTTAACGGTGGGAACACATCGTCACTGAAACGATCATCCACATCAGCCACCTAGGCTTTTCGTGATCTTGTCGTTGGTCCGTTTGAGCGACCCGTGCTAACAGCACCGTTGGACTTCTCGTCATCAAATACAGGGGGAAGAGAATGTGGGTCTGGAAGGGGGAGGTCCTTCATGGCGATCAGAGCTTCCCGTCCAGTGTTCCTTCTAGGTCTTCCGGATACGGTTTGCTTTCTGTAGGTGGCGAAGTAGAAGGAGATGAAGAGAAGCAAGTAAGAGCTGAGAATACCCATGCCAGCAAAAGCCGCGAATTCTTCTCCTGAGCAAGTACCGACATTCGGTGCCCACGGGAAGTAGGTGCTGGCGAAGTAGGTGTAGGAAGCGAAGTACACGAAGCCCAAGTCGATGACGAATTGGATGATCTGAAGCATGGTGATGTATTTCTTCCACCAGATGCGAACGCCTCGAGCGGCTTGGAAGTAGTACCTGCTCCATGTTATTTGCAATCCTCCAACTTAGAATTTACCAAACTTACCAGTACATGACAACATGGACTGTCAGGTTCAACGTAATAACCACCCAGGAGACTGACGTGTGACCAAGGAGTTGAGTGTAGCAGAGCAGTGCGGTCGCGCCATGGTGGTAGGTGTGGAGAAAAGTAAGAGGCTTCTTCTTAAGGACAAGGAAGGCCGTGTCGATGAGTTCAAGGTACTTGGTAAGGTAGTTCAACTGGTCATATTAGCACGAGTCAGAGAGGTGCCAGGACTGCAATGCTCACGTAGTAGAGCATTTGCAACTCTTTGGTCCAGCCTCCATCGTAGCTGCAAATGGCATGAAAGACACCGTTTCGGACAAGTTCAGGCAAGAGTTGTCCAATGAAGAGCGCGAGCAGTCCACCACTAATCAGGGTCAAGTAGAGGTTGTGAATGATAAAGGGACCCTTGAGGACGAAAGGCTCGCGGTTTTTCATCAATTCTCTTCCACCAAATATTATAACGTAGTATGAGATCAACGCGATCGCCGTCTCTTTGTATGTTGACATGGGAGTTTGCCCGGGTGTGAAGTCAAAGTCGATCGGGTCGTAGCCAACGATGGCTGAGTAGCCCTTCGCGAAGATTGGCCATAGTGGAACACCGAAAGGTTGGTCCAGGGAAGGTAGGGAAATCGACTTGAGGACGTCCATGTTGGGCACGCGATCGCAAGAATAGGCGAGTTTTGATGCGCCGACGAACTGGTCGAGCGCGAAAAGGAGTGACAATAACAATTAATACAGAGAAAAGAGAAGGAAACAAGGAGACCCGTGTAAAAGGTTTTCCGGGAGGTCGGAAGGAGGGAATTGAAGTCTTTTAAAGAGGTGCAGTAATAAGTTTAGGATGCGGCGGGAAGAGAATATTTTGTAGAAGCGGTTGATTGATTTGAATGGAGGAACGAAATTCCCCCAACGGCCAAATCTCGAGGCCCGTTGCATCCAGGGGAAAATGCGTGCATGGCAGCCAATGATAGCCGCAATACCCGTTTACGTCAATTTCCCAATGGCGACTCTCGCGCGTGTTTCGTATAGAATACGATTGCCGTGAACCGAGCATTGTATCTGCGGAGATGATCATGGTGTCGCCTTCTTGTTCTTCAAGCACATACGTAGTAAGTTCAAAGGCCGATGTGTGGCTTGTTATTAGAGCAGCAATGAATAGAAAGCCATTCATTATGATGCTTGAGCCAACATCCAATATTGTACTGATTTGGTTAAGTAGAAAATAAATCTTAATGCTTAACAGGTCAACCAGCCATTGAGAGGCTGCTAACTCTGGTCTTTTCAACCAGTCAGACTCCGGCTTTTGGCAGCAAACAACTTTTCCGAGAATCACCTGATTTCAATCGGCTCGCTGTTCCCACCACGAAACACTACAACAACCTCGACACTTCTTACATTTCTCTACGCCCATCGAGCTCACTATTGTTGCTTTCACTAGCAAGCGCAATGGCTTCCCTTACGATCCTCCGTCTCACTGCCCGCCCTGCCACATCTGCGCTCTTCAGACCTTGCACACGATCGATCAGGAGAGCTCCGGCTATAGGTCAAGCAGTCTCAGCACGATCTCCTTTCAGCTCTACATCAATCCGAAAGTCCGGCGGTCACGAAGAAGAAACCTTTGAAGAATTCTCAGCTAGGTACGGCTCACATTAAGCTGCGGACATTGTGTTGGAAAGCTGTTCCGGCCGCGCAAATGGTCCACACGCAATATCAAAGAGCTCCGCTGATATAGGACATTTACAGATACGAGAAGGAATTTGACGCAGTACAAGATGTCTTTGAGCTGCAGGTATGACGATAACGAAAGACTGCGACGCGGGCATTGCAGGACTGACACGATCAACAGCGAAACTTGAACAACGCATTCGCTTACGATCTCGTCCCTTCACCCGGCGTCGTCGCAGCTGCCTTGAAAGCTGCCAGACGTGTCAACGACTACCCCACTGCCGTGAGAGTATTCGAAGGTCGGTCGCCCACTCTTGGAGAAGCATTGGCTTGTGAGAAGAGGCTCTAACAGTGATGGTATAGGCATCAAGGCCAAGGTCGAAAACCAGCAACAATACGAAGAATATCTCGAAGAGCTCAAACCCCTACGTGAGGAGCTCGGCGTTAGCCTAAAGGAGGACTTGTATCCTGGAGACACCGACAGCCCTTACTGGAACCCATAAATACCAATATTGCTGATCTAACACGGAGCTCAGGGACTTGGGATGGTGCAGTCATTCAGGAATTTGCTCAAAGAAAGAGGTATCAGAGCCCATCAATGTATTCACAACGAAGACAAAGAAAGCAAGGCCTTGCAGCATGTCTCATAGGGAATGCTTTTGGCTCTGCATACACATTCGAAACTACCTACGCCGTAGTCAAAAATGTACAGTCTCAACATGACCAATACTGTGTTACCTACCTTCGCATTGCAGGTCTTAGTACCAAACTAACCAAACACCTTATCTGCTAACTTCTGTTCATAATTGCCCTCATCAGACTCCTTCCCGCATTGCAGGCTGCGTGCGCCAATGACGAGAAAGCTTCCACTCACCAAAGCCCCTATGTCTGATGAGATATACAGAAGCAAAGATCAGTGCCACCAACGGTGCAGACACAGCCCAGAAATTTCCGGATAACCGATGTCCAGGAAGATAGTCTTCAGCCATACTGAACAAACTCGCCGCAAATGATAGCGGCAGAAAGACTGTGGCCAATATGCTAAGAAAGGTGAGGAATTCGCCCTCCTGGCCTCGTTGCTGAGCTTCCAATAGACTGAACGCGCCCATGACAACCGGCATAAGGGACTCCATTCTATCCTTGCAGTATTGCACACGCTCTCGGATAGCCAAAAAGTCCTCCGTGATTTTGTCCGAGCTACCGGCCCAATGGTTATGTTTACACCCAGACAGGCATATCGTAGCCGAAAGGGACGAGAGAGCCTCGAGATTGAACCGGCTGTGATCGAGATGCCACCAAGTCCGTCTACGCCATTCATTAACATGCTGCAATAGCACCCGGAGCTCGGCGACTGCAGTCGTGGCTGTATCACGGGAAAGCTGCTCCTGTTGCCTTAGCTGTTCGAAAGCCCGAAGCATGTTCTCCAGTTGCCGAATAGCGTCGGCATCGAATTCTAGAAACGCCAACCAGTAAGATGCGACGATTCTGTGCATCGGAGTAGCGACGGTCTTCGGATCCTGTAGGACCATCTTGACATCGTTTGGCCCTGCTGTGTGAGTCCAGAATGCCACTATATCGTCGAACAGGGACGTTTGAGGAAGTTCATGCGCGGCTTTGGCGGTCTGATCAGCCACCTCAGGCCGATCTCGCCACGATATAAAGCTCGTATAGCCCCCCAAATAGGCCGAGCTGATATACTCGTGTACCGCCTCCCCAGCTCCAGGATCGTTCTGGCTCCTATAAAGCACCTGTGATCGCATGGCTGAGTCAACTATGATCAGTGCTCCGGACCGTCAAGTCAGCATTCTTAACCCTGTCAAGTAGAAAGAGGAACAGGAGCATACCTTTCCAGTCAGTGGATGTGGATGAGGTCCCATCTAGCCAGAACGACACGTTTCTCAAGATTAAGTCATAACTGCCCGCGCGTTCAGTTCGAACGTGTAACATTCTTCTTCTGACATTTGAGCCGGTCGTTCTCCGAGAGCCGCCGACAACAGCCAGGCTAGACATCTTGCGCACCTCATAGTACCGCAAGCTATATGCCAGAGGCGAGGTACCAGTCCGAAAAGCCGAGAACAATTTATTAGGCAGCCGCTGGTCCATATGGGGTTCGTCGCCGTCGTCTCTGTCCCAGAACGGGAGATAGAGGTGCCTGACAAACACATCTGGGTCGATATTGAAATGGCCACCCAACGCCTCGACATATGCCGTGGATAGGTCTTCAAGGAGATACAGTCTGCCCTGGCACTGGCTGCTATCCTTTGCCCCTTTGCCTCCTGTGCTGCTGGCGGGCGTGTTCAAGTATTCTCCGAGTTGTTTAGGGCTACGGTTCTTCTGTTCGGCAACACCGCTCGATCGAAATTCAAGAACGGAAAGACGAGGCTGGCCTTGTTCTAGCAAGCTCGTGAACTCAAGGAGACGTTTGAAGGTTGGGTAGCGGTGTGCAGAGCGCTCAACTTGCCGGAGATAAGATCGTGTAGAATCAGGCGCAGTGGACGTCGCCATCACGAAGGGTCAGTCAAGCAACCATGAGGGAACATTGCCACGCCGTCAGCCTGGACGACACAGTTCTTCGGCTGCCTAGTATATCTCACCTTGTGTAGCTTGCATGGTTCCGGGTCACAACCCAGCAAGGCGGCCACTCAAGGACGGCGGTAAATCGGCCAATCAGGCGATCATTACTATGCAGCAATGGCTAAGTGTTGTAAAGCTTCGTAGGCAGCAAACGCCATACAATTGGAGAAGCAAGCTTCATGGCCCGACGCCATGCAATTGGTGCTTGAGGTTAGTCCTGGTGGTGGAAAGAAAAGGCTAGGAATGTCGTCGGTAGATCTACACGCCATATCCTCAAATGTATCAAAGTCAAATTGACTCACCTCTATCCCCTGTGTAAATCCTGCGGCGTACTGCGCCCGGTAGGGTAGGACAGTATGTCGACCTGTAAAGCTAGAAAGGAACTATGAAGGGTACCATAAGGGTCAGAGTGAGTATCACAAAGTCATCATGAAATTAATAGGTAGGTAGCTTAAAGTAAGGAAAGCTTTTCCGGATCGCTTTGCTTCATGAAGCATTGTCGGTCCGTTAAGGTCGTAATGGCTCTTGATAGAAGAGCAAGCGTACAATTCGCCAGTTGCCTCTTCTTCCACACCATGCCTGGTCAGTATACACCTCCGTCTTGAGTCTCGTTCTGCGCCATGACAAGCTCACGAATCGCCCACCTCCAGCCTCCATGGCCGTCAGGTCCCTCTTCCGCTTCCACTTCACCGTCACGTCTCAACCACTTCTCAACCTTCCGGCGCCATCTCTCCTCTTCATTCCGCTGGCGTCGGACAAACTCGGGGCCGACATCGAATTCTTCACTCAATCCCCACTCGTCACCACTACTATGTCCACCATCTGCTTCGCCGAAAGAATCTCTGTGGTGAGGACCGCCCATCATGCTTTGAAGAGTGCCGCTACGACTTCTGGTCTCGTCTTCTTCTTTGAGGTCTTCGAGACCAGCGAAAACGTCCTCTTCTTCCTCAATCTGAACACTGCCTGATCGCAGACCCGTGGTACTTCCATCGGCGTTCTCGGCGAGCTTGAGCCATCGCATCTGCGAAGGATCGAACACCATGCCGCCAACGACCTGGACTCCAGTGACATTAGATCCCACGTTCGAGATTAGCGCCAGGTTGGCTTTGGTGCCAGGACTTGCTTGGCCTGGACCGACAGGACTTGCGACCCTCGGGTGGAAGTCTGGAACATCGAAAGGAGCCAGTGCATTCTCATTCCCTTCCCACCTAAAGAGTAGAGGGTTGTAATGCATGCCCTTTTCGCTCTTGGGTCTGTTCAGATCGGCTCCCATGGGTTTGATGAGGTGAGGCTTTAGCTGAACCTTGTCGATCTTCTTCTTTCTCAGACTGCCTTGAAGGTTCTGTCGCACTGCTGCAGCAGACGACTTCCAGTTCGTCGAGATGGGTTGAAGGGGTTCACCACGCATGTTGTGGAAAGTACTAGAGATTTGCCGCTGCTCACGGGCATTTCGAGAAGCAGCAGTATCGCGAGCAAAGCGAGGAACGCTGGTGGTATTTAGAGCTGTTGTAGGAAAGTCACTCTTAGGAGGAGGCGAGAGTGGTGTTGACGGTACCGGGGTATCACTCCCTCGTCTGGTGCTCGCCAGTGAAGAGGTAGACGGGTTCAGGTGTGACAGACCAAGCTTGCTTCGCAGGCTTCGAGGAGCTCCTCGAGCTATGGGCGTCTTGGTGAATTTCGATTCAAGCGTCGCAGACGTGGGAAGATCATCGAAGATCTCTAATTCGGACCCATCACCGTATTGTCGACGCCTAGTCGGCTTTGTGATCGTCTTCTTAGCTTGTGCAGCCAATTCTGCGGGAGCAAAATAACTTCGCCCACGGCCAGGTGTCTCTGGTCTGCTTAGACCAGCAAGTCGAGACAAAGACCTTTGCGCGGCAGACATGCTTTCTCCTGACCCATCTGATCCTTGACCACGATAGTGACCGGGAGGCGCATTTTTGAGGTTGATGTGCTGAGACTGTCTAGCCGATGCACCCGCTGGCAGAAAGGGCACAGCTTCTCTCCTCATTTCTGCAACTCGTGATTGAGAACGGTCTGTAGGAGTCTTGGGTCGTGTTTGAATGTTCAAGCGAGTACCTATGTCCTGTCTCGAAGGAGGCCTGACATACGCCGGAGTCTTGGTGGGTGATTGCATGCCACGCATAACGGGCATGGATCGCTTAGCTCGCAAAAGCTGGGCGTTGGTCGTTGTAGGTGGTTGGTCATAGCGTAGGTCAGGTCGAGATTCGGCACCTCGAAGTAGTCGTCGACTAGGTGTAGATGGTGTAGAGGGCGTAGAAGGTGCAGGGATCGCTGAAACAGATGATTGAGTTGCCTGTCCAAGTCGAGAACTCGGACGTTGGTAAGACGAGATTGCGACACCAGTTTCCGAGACAGGTTCCAGATGAGATCGAACACGCTCGTGTCGCTCGTGAGCAGGTTGAAATCTAGGCAACCTTGATATCGTCGGGCCTGGGGTTTTGGTGGTTGTGAAGTTCAGGGTAGTAGTAGTTCTCTTCGACGGACTCGTAGGTCGTGTGTTTTTGTGTTTGACATTGCGATTGAGGGTCAATTTCGCAGGATCGAAAACTTCTCCGTCACCAATCTCAAGACCCAGAAAGAAGTCCTCTTTGCCTGACTTTCGTCTTGGCCCGGATCGTTCATCAGGTATGATGGCCGGCTCTGCAGCATGCTCCTCCTGTTTCTGCTTGAGCTTGTCTTCGAACTTGATGGGTCCCTCAGGAAGGACAAGGCCATCAAGTCCGTCATCCTCACTTTCAGCAGTAAAAGCACTTGACACGCTGGGGCTGAGAGCTGATGCAGAAGAGCTCCGAGCAGATCGGCCTCCTCTTTTTGTTCCAGCATGTCTCGTACCAAGGCTGCCTTCAGCCCATTCCAGGTCAAAATCGTCGCCCTGTTGCGGGGTCTGTGGTGCTTTTCGAGTGGACAATCTGAGTTTCCCGTCTGAAGGTAATTCCAAATCTTCCTCGATGCTTTTTTCCTCTGCCTTTATAGGTGTCGGTGGTTGCTGGAACAGTAGCGGTTTTTGTGGAGAGCGCTGCTTCGCAACTTTTATCGTAGGTACATCACCGAAATCCTCATCCTCTTCAGTGTCGCGGAAAGAGTCCAATGTTATGGGAGTCGGTGCGGTGCGGGACTTGGGAGATCGTATCGTCTGATCTGCCAAACTCGTCGTCTCTGGAGATTTGGGAGATGTCCTGAAAGCTGCACTGATTTGACGCAGATTCTCCGAAAGATCACGGTCGTCTTGTTTCGCCAATTTCAGAGGCAGGTCAGGACCTGGTAAATCGAGATCTTCAGACCAATCGTCCGCAATGGCTTTCTTGATCTCTTTGCCCTTCAGCCTCCGAATGGTTCCACCTTCGAGTGCTGAGCGTGGGATATTCGAGGGCAGTGGTATTCCCTTGCTTTTAGCAAGAGCCACTGCATCTTTGATCGAGGCTTGTTCATCCACTAACACGTCCCAATTTTCGTCCCCCTGATTTGATTCCGATCGCAACGACATTCGGGACGAAACGGAATCTCGATGGTTTGTTTGAGGATGAGAAACGATCGAGGTCGCAGTCGAGGCAGTGCGAAATTGTACATCTTCAAAGTTTTCGAAGTCATCGTCGTCCCAATTTTCGACGTCGGGACTCTCGTCGGGTGCTCGCGGTTTCAGCGTGAGTGGTTCCATGGTTCGGATAATTCGTTGGTAACATCAATGAAAGGAAGCGCTTAAGGTCGAAATAAATGACAGTAATGCGTTGATGGCAGCGAAAACATAGGAAACGAAGTTCGTTATAGTCGTCCTGGATCGTAAACGTCGTCAAAGAAAAGTTGGTCAGTAGCGTGATTGATCAACCACGTCTTGTTTACAGCTCCCCGTCGAGGGGATGACCACCGGTAGGGGGCAACAAATCGAACTTTGTCGACCGTATGAAGTTGATGGAAGTCGAGATATTGCAGCTTGTGGTCTTTTTCCAGGTCAGCATGCGGTCGTCGGGAGGTTGGCGTCGGATGATTCTGGCTTTCTGTGTGGAGTTCGCAGGTTGCAGCGCGGGTGCAGAGTTGGGCTTGTGCGTTGAAGGGAAGAGGAGGTTGGAGGTAAAGCAACGCTAAGCTTGAAGGGACGCTCCTTCCAGCACTTTCATTGGCTTCACCAAACGCGAAACGCGTAGATTTTAGGGAGCTAGTACCAATCGAAGATGGTGCGTGCATGGGGTCCAACGGCCGTCAGAAAGATAACTTAAGAAACATTCCTGTGCAAGATCGGCCCATGCGCATCGTGCTTCTTCAGCCTTGCGAGTTCTAGCCTGAAGAATAATGACGCACGGCTACTTGCGACAGAAATGGACACCTGGGTCATCCGACTGAGCAAGGCTGATAAGGAGAAAAGTCCAATCCTCGTCAAAGTCTCACGAAAAGAAGGTGGGCATGACCTTGATCTTGATCTACTCGCCACAGATGGCGACGCTGCGTATGCCGGGAAAGGTGAGAACTTTCTTTGCTATTTCCTTATCTTCGAGCTCATTGCGAGGTAGTGCGATCGCGGAATCTGAAGAAGTTGCGAGCCAAAAACTATGACGGTAACGACGATGACTGGATAGCGATCCTATCTTTCGTATTTGGTGTCAAGACATCGTCCAAAGTCCCTACAGCACACCGAGAGAATCTTGACGTACAATGCTCCGTATCTGGCAGAGATCCTAACGGCACCTTGTCCATAACCCTGAGGAACAAGGTCGAAGACATTACACAACAATTGGGAAGCGTTGATCTGCCTCAAACCGAAGAGACGGACGACATTGACCTATTTGGATGGGCCGTGCAGACAATCGACAAACGAGATGAGCTGGAAGTCGCGAATACAGACCTACAAGAAAAAGTCCAGGCAAAGAATGAGACGGTTACATCCCTGCAGAAGCAGATAGATGAGCTGGTGCAAGCGAAAGCTGAACACGAGCAACAGATGCTCGCAAAGTTTGCCGCTCTGCTGAACGAGAAGAAGCTGAAGATACGAAATCTTCAAAGAGTACTGTCCACAGCTCAGGCAGATCCCAAGAAGTTGAAAGAGCTTCAGGCAGTCATTGGAGATGAGGCGCCTTCGCGAAGTGCGCGTGGGTCGAAGAAACGAGCAGCGAAACGTGGACAAGACGACGAGACCGACGACAGTGAAGGCTTCGAAACTATGGATGTAGATCCTGTGGTCAACAATCCAGACGAACCGGTGTCGCCCGAATCTGGCCGTTCGACGCCGAGTCGAGAAGCCTCAGAAACTGAAGACGAAAACGAGAATCTGGACGTTCCGGCAATGTCACAAGATCGACCTCAAACCAGGGCTATGGACTTTGGAAAGAGGAGGAAATCACCCAGTCCCCTACCACCTCCTCGAGAGCTACCTTTCCAGAGAAAGGGTCAGGGCAAGGGCGGCAAGGCAGGTAAAGATCCGACGCCTGAGCCACTACCAGCGGCGGATGATGACGAGGAAACAGCCAGCGAGATTGATGAGTTATGAGCATACGAGTCACGTACAACCCAATGATTAGCTAGGTATGAGGTGCAATACAATGAAAATGGTTGTGGTTGTAATCATATCATTCCATCATTCTGTCTGTGCTGCTGCCATTGTGCTACAAGCACACAAGTGCTAGTAAGAGCAAGTCACTTGCAAGCAAGATCCATCATGTCAATTGTTCCACCAGTATGAGGCTGCTCTTGACTGATGTTTGCTTAATTCATGTCCTCTAGTAGTTGAAGTTTGGTTGATCACGCTGGTTGGGGTTGTACTGATCCATGCCATCGTAATGTTGATCATACATGTTCTCAGCCTGTTGTTTGCCCTTTCTCTTGGCTTGCTCAGCATCCCATGCATCCATGCCCTTGGTTTCAGCGAGCTTGTCGACTTCACCTCCGACGAAGCCAGCAAGGAGCTCCTTGGCGAACTGGTGGGAGACGGGCTTGCCTAGATTGATGTCAATATTGAACAGGAGGTCGATGTAGGCATGGTAGTAACTTACCCTCGCTGCGTTGGCGGTCCTCGAAGAGCTTCATGCCCTCGAAAGCAGCAGCACCGCCGATGAGTTCGTGGGAGAACTTGGCTTGGTTGTCATAGCCACCCTGGCCATAGACCTCCTGGTGAGATTGTTGAGCGTCGTCTACATCGATCAGTCAGCGCCTGCACCAAGTTGTCAAGGACAGCACAAAGGGGGTAAGCTTACCCCAGCCAAACATCTTGAATGAGTTAATCGAAGAATGAGTAGTTCTGCGTAAGAGGATAGAAGTATTCTGAGTAGTTGTGCTGCTCTTGAAGTTGATATTGAGTATGGGAGAAGTCAAGGAGGGAAGGGGTAGTCAGATCGAGGTTATATAGATATCTCGGAGACAATCGTTGTGAATTCTGACCGCCTCTGCACTGAATGGGTGAAACATGCCTGCATCATTGCCCCTCGATCTGTGGCTGCGTTTACTGCGTCACATCTGGCCATTGGACGCGTAGAAGCGGCTATGGTAGGCCCCCACTACTCGTGCTTGCTTGTCAAGGGGCAAGTGTCAAAACTCCCAGTACTGTTTCAACATAGCGTCATCATCCACGAAGTGTCAACAAATGTCCAACGAACGAGCACGAGTCAAGTCAGTCCATCTGTCAGGTACAGCAAACGTGGACTGTCTCACTACTGGACGGTAATTGCATGTTACCAAAACAGCTTCAGCTCGTGAATGGTGGCTGTGCTTCTCGCTTCACGGCGAGAGACCTGCAGAATGCGGGGTCCACCCTTGATATCAAGTTCAGCTCGATGCACGTTTTTCTTCCCTTGACATTACGGAAGTAGCCGTGGCAAACTTCACAGCATTGTTGGTGACAGCAAGTGAGGACGGGAGCAAGGAGTCGTTCCATCCTGCAAAACCCAGCGCAGTCGTTCAGGTATCAACATCTTCCTGGAGACATTGTAAGCTGACATTCTGCAGCACTGTTCGACTAAAAGGCTTCCTGTGCTGTCGGTACAAACAATAAGGGTCCTCGATCCAAGCATGCCATGCAGGGCTTGTTTCCAAAGCCAAGTTGTCCACTCAAGAAGCTTGTCCAAACCTCCACATCAACGTCACTTCTGGAGATTCCTTCACGATTCACTACCTTCAAATCCTTTGCTTCTCGGCACGGGTAACGTTACTCGGAAGATGTTCCTGAACTAAACCTGAACCCTAGGATCTCAGGCACTCGGCGTCTGCGATATCAAATTGAACTTTCGATCGGGTCAAATCTGTCAAGTTTAATTATCATTTCCAAGAGCCTTGCTGCCTTGTTTTTTCTCCTCTCTGGAAGCTTGAAGCATACTACTCGTATGCTCATGCCTGCGCCACAAAATGCCCTCTTCCATTCCTTCCACGAATGACTTTCCCACGCGGCTCAAACCTATCATCCACCTGCCACCAAACAACACACCAACCAATGCCATTCTCTTTCTACCCGGCCTGGGCGACACGGCCACCAACTTTCAATCCTTTCCGCGGGCCCTAAATCTGCCTGATGCATTGACTATAACACTAAACCCACCATTTCCCTTACCCTTCCCCTTGGGACCCGGCGATCACTGGTCTGAAGATCTCCACGTTGATCCAGCCACAGGCGAACTTGATCAAGATTCTCCTGTTGCACGGGCTGTACAAATCATCGCCCACGACGTCATCGTCGACGTCCTGATCAACAAATTCAAGTATAGAGCCGACCACATTCACTTATTTGGTTTTGGCCAGGGTGGCTCGGTCGCTGTCTCTGCACCTTTGCATTCGTCACTGTCGTCCATCTCTCTTGGCAGCGTCATTTCCATCGGAGGATATCTGCCACAGTCGACAGCAACCACCAGTTCCACGAAGAATAGAACACCAGTCTTGCTGCTATCAGGATCTCGATCTGTCTTGGCTTCGCCGGACTCCAGTCCATTGAAACGTGTCAAATCAGCCTACGAGTTTGTGACATACCACCAGTGGAAGAAAGCTGACGACTCGATGCCTAAGAATCGAGATGAGGTGCTCCCAATGATGCAATTTTGGGCGCGGAGACTCAAGAGTAGACGGGGTGTCCCCGACGACGCGGTCGAGATCAGTTGAGAGCTTTAGTGGCTACTGGATTATTGTCGTACAACGACGGGGGTATACGGCTCACTACTTGAGTCGATCAAGCTCTTCCTTTGCCCTCATGACGGCGTTTTCAGCCTCGCGTCGACTTTGAACCTCGACCTCATCTTCGACAATTATACTTGCGTCTTCGACCAGTTGTCTCATCCTCGTCACAATTCTCTGTATGACAGTCTTGCCTTCATCGTGCAGGCCTTCTTCCATAAACTTGGTTGCTCTCAGCCAGTCACCTTGCATTCGCCATAGTGCAAAAGCTGTGCCTAATGCCACTATTGTCCCGGCCTCATACAGACTGCCTGGGCCAAGAGACACATATGTAAGTCCAGACAGACCGGCTGAAAAGCCGGCAAATGACAATGTCTTGAGCACAATTTGCTGAGCTGTGCTGGTCAAGCTGGTGATGGCAAGCTGCATCTGCTGAGTTCGAGTTATCGATATCGAGGACGAAAGAGGTATAGGTTGGGGCACCGGTCCCATCTTGACCTCGGCTGTCCCTGTCGGGTTGGCCACCACTGGCTGGACTGCCGCTACTGTTCCAATATCCGCCTGGGCTTGCAACACCTGACCCGGCACTTGTTCGCTTATAACCGTGATGTCGGGAGACGAAGGAGTTGAGGGTGTTGGGACATCCATGGGGGCAATGCCTGCTTGGGAAAGCCGGCCAGAGAGCTCATAGACCGCTCGTTCCGTTCGTGGCAACCACGCATTGGTCACAAGGTCGGCGACAATCAAGCCAACATCATCCACCCGCCAGAATAGTTTATACCAAGCCAATTTTCGCCAGTTCCGCGAATCCCAAGCCGAAGCAAGACCAGACTGAAGCTCTTGGTGCGCATTACGCGAGAATTCTTCGATAGACGCTTCCAAATTCGATCGGGTCGACAAGCTAAGGCTCATCGCTGTGTTTGAGCTTGCTTCCAATGCTGCTTGGGCCTGGAGATTCCGCGTCGCATTCGTGAGGACTGACGATATCAGGAGTCTCACTGGCGTTGGTATTACACCTTCAGCACGAGCAGCAGACGCAAGGGTAAGCCAAGTCGACACTGATGGCAGTCCAGAGTCCACCCATTTGTGCTCGTACGTTCTTGCCTCGGTTACAGATCGACGAATTGCTGCAAGGCCTTCCTCTGCCTTCTTTGCGTCGACTAGCAATACTTGACCAGGTGCCTCCACTCTTATATCTTCCAAGTTTACCATCAACTTAACTGATGCTCGATCCTCCATGGCAGTGAAGTTTGTAGAAGCCAGCAGCTCCGTGGCCGAAATAAGTTCATCGAGTCCTTTTGTGACCAGTAACGTGCTATGCACAGGCTGGCTGATGGCCGTCTGTCTTCCAGTCGCAGCTGTTGGCGTGCCAATCGAAGGTGACAGAAACGCGTCAGATGTGACTGTTTGAGCACCCTGCAACAGCTCGCCGTTTCGCGGACCTAGTATGGTCGAAACAAGTATTTCAATGTTGTTTTTCTCGATGACGGCCGAAGGAATGTACAGCACCGGCACCGAGGTTCTTGGTTGTGGTAGATTTGGGTTGGGTGGCTGTCCATAGCGGATGATCACACCTTGACTGTAGTCTGCATTTGGGTCCAGTATCTGCTTCTCCCAGCGTTCCTCTTCGCCCAAGGCGTCGGCGAGTAGTAGTCGGACGAGCCTGCGTGCTGTCTCCTGGACATTCAGACCTAGCACGGCGACTCTGGTGGTGGGTGTTTCGGACTCAAGTCCTTGCAAGGCTAGCTGCAACCGGCTGAGATTGATTTGGGCAGATGCCTTCTTTCTCACATCTCCGAGAGTTTCATAAAGTGCTTTGTAGTGCGCAGGCACATTCTTCGTCGCATTGACGGCGGTGTGGGAGGTAACAGTCGAGCCATAGCGACGTTTGCTTGTGGTTGCGCTTCGGATGGTGGTTCGCAACGATCGTGACGTCCGCCAGGTCGTGCAGGATGGGCAGAAGAACAATTTGTCAATCAAGGATTCGAGCTGCTCACGAGGATGACCTCGCGCAGTCTTCTTCATGACTGGCTTTCGATCCAGGCTGTGGCTCTTGACCTACTCAGTATTCGTGTCGAGAGCATTGAGCTTTCTCCAAATGCGCAGATCCATGAAATTCCCAAAGCGGAATGACGATTGACTTTCCTCCAACCAACGCGACGCGCTTCCCTTTCTTCCACTTCTACAGTCTGTATACCATCTCACATTCAACAGGGAAAATCTGTGTTTGGTGGCAGACCTGTCCACCGTATCATGCTCCGACAAAGTGATCGACAAAAGGAGCTATCATGGCTTCGACGACCACCATGAATAGTTGGATTGAGCAGCTTGCTGTCTCGCTCCTTCCGCCAAGCACCAAATCTACAGATGCGCGCAAATACAAGGACTTATTTGCACGCAAAATCAAACACCACAATTATGGACGAACGAATCAGTTCGCTGTTGCTGAGAAGCTCACCGGCCTCGAGGAAAAACTCCAGGTTCTGAACCTGGATGATGTGGCTGAAGAGATCTATGTCCGACGAATCGAGTTGGAGAGGCATGATGAACGTTGGATCCCAGATGCTTTGGACCTGTTGCTGCATCTTTCTCACGACCTCGTGAAGTATGGACGTGTGGAAAAGCTCGAGAAGTTTCATGATCGCACAGCAGCGCCTCCTCCGCTAAAGTGGGCCGACATCGAGGTTGACGACCCCATCGACCATCAGGACAGTATATGGAGAGTACCAGAGTACAGTGACTTTAGCTCTGACGAGCACGACATTGTCGTCTCAAGTGTAACCACATCTCCAGCCAGCGCCAAACAGCACTACGCAGATAAAGCCGTACTCGACAGGATTCTTGACATAAATGCCACGGATAACAGCCCATCGTCAAGCCTGGACATACAGTTGGCACAGTTCTGGCGCCTCAAGGACGAAACTGTCCTCATAACAGAGACACAGGCGGTCCGTGAGGCATTGTTCATGCTGCTCGGCCTTCCAACGGGGATCTTCACAATCGATACTCACGAAATCCGACACAATCCTCGATGCCGCCTTGGTCATCTCGAGAACGATACCTCAAAGTCTGTTCTCGGACAAATTGCGTCGCTAGGCTCAAAGATTTTACCTGTCCGTCAATGGCTGCAGAGGCCACAAACTGTTAGCGTAACGCAGCTCATTCGAAGCTGCATGGAAGATATTTTAGCAGACTTCGAGCGCGGCATATCCTGTATGCAGCACGACATTTTGCAGAAGACATCACGAGACGGAGTGGTCAGCCTCATGCAGACTATACACTGGATCGAGAAAAACTGCATGCCATTGAACGTCGTGTCTGCTGTGATCCCGCAGTTGCCACAGGACAAACCTGTTGTAGCACTGAACACGCTGCACGAACATATCGACTCGGCATACAGTTGTGGCGACACTGTGGCTCTAGAGACGCTCTTGCCGATGTATCTGTCCGCGATCAGACTATATGCGAAGCCTATAGATCAATGGTTACGAGAAGGCAAGATTGGAACCGCCAACGCATTCTTCATTTCGGAAACGACGGGCCCACGAAATAAAACCACTCTATGGCACGACTGGTTCTCGCTGTCAGAAGACGACAAATTGGTTCCCTCATTTCTGAAGAGGTTCGCCAGGCAAATCTTCGCAACCGGCAAGACAGCCGCATTTTTGCACCACTTGCAACCTGCAACCCATGATGGAAGCATTGAGACCGAAGGTCTCGAAGCAGCAATCAAAGAAGTCACTGAACTGATGGCAACCTCGCCAATACCCCTATCAGCCACTTTAGAAGCATTATTAGATCAACATCTAGCGACTCTACTTGCCACCACCACATCATCCCTCAAAATTACCCTCAACACCAACTGCGGCTTGACTCAACTCCTCGACGCATTCGATTATTTGTATCTGGCCAAGGATGGCGCCATCCTCGACACCATCGAGAGCCGCACCTTCGACCAAATCGACCGCTGCGCCGAAATCTGGAACGACCGCTTCCTCGTCGCAGAATCCCTGGCCGAAGCATACCAGCACATTGCTTGCATCAAAGCAGCCTCTGTAAGCATCGAATCAAGCTACACATCGTCACGCCGCATGGAGGCGCGACGCCGCTCAGTCAGAATTCTTGGCTCGATGACACTCCATTACCATCTTCCCTGGGCGGTAGCGAACATCATTTCGCCTTCGTCCATCGCGTCATACCAGCGCATTGCCCTGACACTCGCGCAGATTCGGCGGGCGAAACACGTCCTCGAGCGCCGCGCGTACTGCTTCGTGGGGAATGTACCGTTAGGCGATCAGAGACACGATCAGAGACTGGCGCAGACAGCATACGCTGTGCTCGCAGGCTTCGTGAACGTTCTCTACGCGCACATGACGACGTGTACAATCGAGCCGATGACACGGGATATGCGTGTGCATCTTACCGCCAGTGCAACAGGTAGCGTGGACGATATGATCGCCACGCACGGCCGGTATATTCGCGACCTCGAGCTGGCGTGTCTTTGCAGTCAACGGGTAAAACCTCTCGGGGACGCTATAGTCAGTGTGCTGGATTTGTGTATCCGGTTCGCGGACCTTGTGAGCTTGAAGTCGTCGGCAGCATTGGGACGGAAGGGCTCAACAGAGGTGGACTTTGAGGCTAGCTCGTTCATATCGGCGAGGAGTCAGCGACGGCGGAGGAGACGACGCGGGCGTACTCACGACGATGAATCATCGTCTTCTGATGACGATGACGAAGATGAAGATGGCATGGGTGAGGGATACTCGACTTTTATCCTGGATAAAGATACGACGGTTGTGCAGGAGATTGTCAATGTTCAGGCAGAGTTCAATAGGCATGTCTCTTTTCTGATGGCTGGACTACGAGGCGTGGCTAGGAGTTCACGTGAGGCGGGCGAAGGGTTGGAATTGCTTGCAGACAGTCTTGATGGGCTCTTTCCAAGAAAGAGAGATCAGTTTTATTGAGACATAAGATGGGCTTGTGAGCCCGGATGCATGAGGTCTCTTCCAACTGCCGCTTTGGTGCCATCCCTAATTCTATGTTGGCATATGAAAACATCACGATGTTCTCTGCCACTTTGTGTCGTCCGACTGGTCTCCTGCGGTACCATCGTCTTGCCCATCCTCCCTTGGCCGCACGGTACCTGCTCCAGGTCCCAGACTTTCGCTCTCACCTTGACCGCCTTCTTCTTCCTCGTTATCGATCCAGTTTCCATTTTCATCGATAAATTCATGCATGTTCTCAGCTGTAATCCAACCACCGCTTCCAGGCATGGCGGGTGGTAGTGAGCCGTCGGAAGCACCTGGGAATGCCAACCCGGATTGAAACAACCGACTTGCACCACCATCCTCCTCATCGCCTGGGTCGATAGGATCGGGATGCAGATTTGAGCAATTCGAGAGGGCGGTGAACATGGCCTGGACGGGCGTCTGCTCTGGCTTGTCCTCCGCGGGATCGTTCTCGGTCGCAGTCTCCGGTGGTGCGGATGCGGTTGGGATGATGGTTACAGATATCGACTCGGGTTCTAGGTCTTCATCCTGCGGAGCATCTGTTGATGTGATAAGTTGCATGTACAGGCCTTGTTGCTCGCCTACGGAGGGTTGTGGAAGAGACTGGATTGCGTGCAGGGATATAGATGGGTAGGGAATTGCGATGCCTGCGGAGGCTGCATGTGAGAACAGGAAGAGTTTGCTAGTGTTGTTAGCTGATTATATGAAGCTGTGCAATGACAGGCAGACGTACTCTGAAGTCACCCATACATCAATGTCCTCGACAACTTTCTCTTTGCCATGCGCTTCGCTGTCGCCATTGGTTTCTGAGCCATTGGCGTGTGATTGAGACGTCGCTTTCTCTAGGAGAGGTGCGAAGGCGGCGGCTGAATCGATCTCGGACTCGAGAACGATTAATTTGCTGCGGTCGCTGTAGTAGTGCAGGACTGGAGGGCCTTCGTAGAATGAAGCGGGCGTTGCAGATTGGTGTTCGGCAAGCGAGGTGAATGAGGTGGTCTTCGGAGGTTCTCGTAGGACTTCCATGGTCGTATGTGAAATCCAACAGTCGTATATTGACACCGGTGGTATGAATCTTGATGTATCTTCAGCAGCCTGAGTTCAAGGTCGCAAATATCCCCAAAACGCAAAGAAGCTTTTTTTGACCTGCTTGGTGGAATTGACGTCGACGGCAACGGGAGGAGCGGGGATCGTCAGGTTCAGGCCGAATCAAAAGATCTGGCCGCTGGGGCTGCTGCAGGTCAGTTTCTCCAGAGCCCTGCCGCGCAATTCAATTCTTTCGGTTACGTTACGTTGGTTGCAAACACCTAGAAATCCATCCCTGTCATCGAACAAATTGTCTGCTCCTTTCCGTCCTCGACTGCGTACGGAATCTTGCTATACAAGTCCATGGCTTACGGCTAGCAACCTTCCATCAGCCCAATGGCAGTCAATCGACCCGTGAGGTTCCTCGGGGCGCTGTCAGTCATCCTCTTCTTCTCCCTCCTCTACATATACTTCCGCCCGACGCCGTCACTGTCGCTCCCAGGCTCGGTGTCGACCCCCACCGCCGGTAATGGCGCGAAGATCGATAGCATGGAGCGCGATCCGCTCCTAGATCCTGTCGGAGAACCTGATGAACCACTCTGGCGACATACCGACAACGACTACTCCCCCGATAGTCCCAACTCAGCGCGTATTAATGCCACCCTCTTGTCGCTTGTCCGAAATGAAGAGCTGCATGAGCTTCTCCCTACCATGAGGCAACTCGAAGCGACCTGGAACAACAAATTCAATTATCCATGGACATTCTTCAACGACGTGCCGTTCACGGAAGAGTTCAAGGAGAAAACACAGGCAGTGACAAAGGCCAAATGTTCATATCATCTCATCCCAAAGGAACACTGGGAAATGCCATCATGGGTCAGCCAGGAGTTGTATGATGAATCAGCACAGATCCTCAAAGAAAACGATGTGCAATATGCCGGCAGAATCTCCTATCACCAGATGTGCCGGTGGAACAGCGGCATGTTCTATCGACATCCAGCACTCGAACACACACGATACTACTGGCGGGTGGAACCAAAGGTCAAATTCTTCTGCGATGTAGACTACGATGTCTTCCGCTGGATGCAGGACCATAACAAAACCTATGGATTCAACATCAATCTGTTTGATTCTCCCGAGTCGATACCATCACTATGGCCCGAAACCATCAAATTCCTCGCCTCTCACCCAGAATATCTAAACAAGAATAACGCCATGGCGTGGCTGACCGACAACGAAAGGCGGCCGGAGCAGAATATCAAGGCACATGGATACAGTACTTGTCACTTCTGGTCGAATTTTGAGATCGCTGACCTATCCTTCTGGAGGGGTCAGGCGTATGAAGATTATTTTACCCATCTTGATAGGACAGGAGGGTTCTTCTATGAGAGATGGGGTGATGCCCCAGTTCACAGTATTGCTTTAGGTCTGTTTGAAGATTCGAGCAAGATCCATTGGTAAGTTCCATTCCCTTCTCGGTCCTGACCTACATCAACTTACAGCATTTCAGGTTCAAGGACATTGGGTACAACCATATCCCCTTCTACAATTGTCCAAACTCTCCCAAATGTCGCGGGTGTACGCCCGGACAGTTCTATGCCGGTGAATCTTGGTTGCAGCGAGAAGACTGTCGACCACTCTGGTTCAAGTATGTCGGAACTGGATGAAAAATTAGGATTATGCATTGGAGGCGCCGAATCTGGAAGAATGTGCCCTGGCCCTGGTTGGAGCGGGCGTTTATGGTGTCGGTAAAACATGTATGTATAAAATGGCTTGTGTAGGTTTGTCTACTTTCGTCCCCATAGGATGAACATGAAATGAGGTCTGTTTTCTCATTTTGCAGTTGTGATCACTGGCTTCTCATCACCACCACTTCCTCAGCCCGTCATAACGTGTGTCCTGTACCAAGACGAGCAGTCGATCATTCTTCTCACAGATGTATCTCTCATCCTTCCGCCTGCAGCCTTGTCACCACGCCCGCAGCTCGCATAGCACTTCCACCACACGTCCTTCTCTCGGCTCAAACCATATACCTAAACTGCTTATCTTCCCCGAACTCCGTCGGTCTTTCAAGATGCACAGTATCCCTATTGGCACCATACTTCTCATCACGCTTTTTATTCGCCCTGATCAACAACCCCATCTGCATGCACGCAGCGGCCACAGTGATCAAACACGCTCCACAGCTTATCCACATTCCTTTCCTATAATACGGCGCATCGCTCTTTGGAAAGATATTGGTGCCCAAAACCGGACCACATTGTCCGCCAGTAGCTAGAATAGCCAGCGCAACAGCACGCTTACTGTCCGTGGCATGCGTGTTGCCAACCCAAGTCAGCGTCATGGCGACACTCACGAAAATCATCACAGCGAGAAACAAGCCAAAGTACCGTGGTCCAACGCCCGTTGTGGTTCCGAGGATAATGTAACCGACTGCCGCGACGAGGGCAGGAAACGCGACGAAGGGACCGCGATAGCCCACACGGTCACTGATATATGCTGTGCCGCAAATCGCCAAAAAGCATAGCACATAAGGCGGTGCGGAGAGACCGTTACTTTGGATCGTAGTGAAGGCACCCATTTCGCTTATGATCGTTGGGACAAAGAGCGGAAGCGAGGCGAAACACACGTTGCATCCGAAGTACATTATTGGTGGGAGGTATGCTGCAAACGGCCGGAAGTCAGTATCAAGCACCCACCAAGGACAAAACGTGGCGACTCACATCTATAGTCCATCAATCCGCCGAGGACCTGTTTCCATTGCAAGCCTTTATTGCCAGTGCGGTCACCAGGCTGGCGCAGAGACAAATCAATAGCGATCTCCTTGTCGCGTGCGCTCAAGAACTTCGCCGCATGAGGACTGTCGGGCAGCCAGAACCACGCCACAATCGCGAGGACACATGTCGGGGCACCCTCGACGATGAACAAGATGCGCCACGGTCCGATCGAGCCTTTGGCCTGTGCGATGCCATACGCCAGAGCCGAACCATATGCATTTGCCGCGGCCGAACCAGACAGGAATATGCCCGTTCGTAGACCGAGTTTCTCGCGGGGGTAGAAGAAGGACAGGTACAGCGGCACGCCGGGACCGTAGGAGGCCTCGAAGATCGCGAGGATGACTCGGCAGACCATGACGCCGGCCCAGGATGTGCATGCTGCTTGTAGGGTGGAGACGACGCCCCAGCCGAAGACCACGAATGCCACCCATTTGTGTGGTGGGAAGGCTTTCCAGCCCATTTGCGTCCATTGGAAGAGAATATCTGGGGGTTGACGGAGGTGTCAGTAGATGTCCTCTCAAGCCAGAATAGGTACAGCGTTAGACTTACAAGAGATATAGAAAGCCGTTCCGAGCCAGTCATACCGGTTTCCAGTGATGTCAATGTCTTTCTCCATGCCCGATATGCGGGCATTTCCCAGATTGGAGCGGTCAAGCACAGACAGGCTGTACAGCACGAAGATCAGCGGCATGAGATGCCAGTCCAGCTTGCGTATCACGGCATCTTCTTCTTTCTTGGTGTATCGGGGAGCTAATGCCGGGTCGTATGGCTTGTTGATATCATTGTGATCATGGGGGGCGTTCGGGACATTTTCTGCTGTCAAGACGGTGGGCTTCTCGTCCGATGAGTTGCTAGCAGCGGAGTGTATCGCGTCCGGTGCAGCTATTCCGGACGTATCCTTCTCGACGTGTTTGATATCCATTGCCCACCGGTCAAAATCAAGGAGAGGAATGTTTGGGGAACGGGGAAAGGGTGCAAAAGCTAAACAGCGGAAGAAGAGGGAGGATAGGTAAGAGAGAACACCGGTTATGGAAGGAGACCAGGCCTTTTATTCAAGGCTAAGTACATGATCGTGCCTCCCATGGAAGATCTCCAGCTTTCAGCACGTTCCCCGCAGCCAGAGATAGCCAGAGGCGTTCGCTGATGCGACCTGAAATGCCGAAAGTGGGTAGGAGGAATTGGAAACCAATGGTTGATCTTGGTAGACACATGGCAGGTCTTACTGCTGTACGTAGCAAGGTGTCTGTGACGTGCTGAATGCATTGCCGACCGGTGATTGACCGGTGATCCTCGCTAACATGAGCGGCCAACGTCCAGGCTGAACAGTAGACAAGTTAGACCAGGGGATGAATGGATTTTCTTGGCTCTTAAGGCGATCCCCATGTCGTCTGTCCGGGTATTGGTCGAGGTGGTTGGAGATGCGTGCATGGAGCAATATCAAACAAGGTTATCAAACCCGGAGAAACAGTAATTGTGGGTGAGATCCCCACGGAGTATTTCCGTCTCGTCTCCAAACCTTGACGCCTCGACGCCACCAATTCTGGCCATCATGCTTGTTGAGATGAAGCTATCCTCACAGATTTTGTAGGGTACCCTGATGGTCTACCTCAGTTGTCCCTCGACGCAAATATTTTCTTCGTCTAAGACTTCGATAAGGGACAATGATGATGATCGAGGAGGGACACTGACCCTGATCGAGGAGGCACACTGATGTTGAGCGAGAAGGGACACTGACGTTGATCGAGGAGGCACACTGACCTTGATCGAGGAGGCATACTGACGTTGATCGAGGAGGCATACTGACGTTGATCGAGGAGGAAAGTTGGTGGTGGCGCCTCAGGAAGGAGTCCTAGCTTTGCTAGAGCCGTCAAAGGATTGCAGGCAGCGAGAGCAGAGTCAAGTATGTGCTGTGACAAGGCTGTGAGGAACAACGAGGATGATCATCACTAACATGATCTGTGAACCCAGTCTTAGCTGAGTATTTGGTGAATCTGACTACAGCAGCTACCTAGCCATGATGTTCACCTCAGCCAACGTTAATCCAATGTTTTCGCCTTTGTCTCAGTGCTTGACCACCGGCTAGGTTACATAGGTTAAAGCCTGGCGACATTCATTGCCACGATCTGTATCCCCATGATGATCATGCCCATTCAAATGAGTTTGCGCCACGACATTCCAGGCCCAGCAACACGCTCAATCTTGTCCTCATCATCTTTCACCTGTTCTGTCTTTGGAAGATCGGCACTTGAAGACGCACTCTCATCAGCATCAGTGCCCAAATTGAACCATTTCTCCTCCCAACTCTCCAGACTTCCTGTTTCCTCATTGAAATCTCGCTTGAATGGCCCATACATGCGCCGACCAGTCTCAGGTCCCCTGGAGTAATCGTAGCTTGCCTTGGGACTTGCGATTTTGTTCTTGCGCCATGGACTACCCACCAGTGTACCGACCTCGCTCTTTTTGCCAGAAAGTGGTGTAGAAGGTGTTTCAAAGCTGAACTTTCCCTTGGCTCGCATAGACTCTTGTTCATATTGTCGTAGGCGACGTGTGTATGTGTCTCCTCCTGTGAAGCCGCGGTTGGTTTGTGTGATTCCTTCAGCTGTACGTAAAGCACGCATGCGACGATTTCTGTCTCTTGTTTCTGCCCAGCGTGACAAGGCTGCGTGGTATGGACAAAGACTGATGAATTTTTGGAATGAAGAGGCGTGAAAGCGGCGCCAGAGGAGGAACAGGCAGATTAGAAGGATTGTGCTGCCAATGGACACCGGGATTGCAATCATCAAGATGTGTGGTGGGATTCGAGCATGGTTTCCGGTCAATGCTGACGCTGTGGAATTGGATGACGATGATGGAGATGCTGTTGGGCTCACGGTGGTATCTGGCGTCGCTGACTGTGTTAGAGAGATCGACACAGCAGACGTTGTCGAGCAGCTAGATGTAATTGAAGGCACCGCAGAAGGGGAAGACGTTATGACTGGCGACGGGAGAGATGTTGTTGATGTCGAATGCACCTCAATCGTCAGTGGTATTCTGGTGGTTATCAATGTCGAATCCACCTCGATTGTCAGTGGAACTGTCGATGTTGTCTCAGAGTTACCACCGGATCTTGTGTTTGTCTGGTCGGAGGTGGTGCTTTTATATGAGACGGAAGTTATCCACACGAGAGTTGACCCTGGTGGCATAGAAGGTGCCGTAGCATATCCTATGATGGAGATCGACGGGAATGTGGTTCCATCTGGATTGTAGAATTCGGACGTCGTCATCGTCGTTAAGGTGGATGGGAGGGAGGAGGTTTTTGCTGCAGTCGCTAAAAGCGACTGCGGTGTTGCCGAAAGGCCGTCAAACGAACAATTCGTTGACGCCATGACTGGTTTTTTGTAAGTGACCTAGATCGACAAACGGGGTTATATAGAGTGAAAAACCACATTGCTTCACGCGCGCTTGGCGAAAAGCTGAAATCGTGTTGCAGCTGGGTCGCCGACTCCCATGCCAACGATGGTGCCAGTCTTTGAAGACAGCGCAACGACCCAAAGAAACGACTGGAATCTGCAAAGGTCAGTGGTGGGCGACAGCGATAGACGGGCTCCATTGTCAACAGTAGCGACCGGGCCTGCAGCGTTGGCGTTGGTTTATGAAAACAACGCGGCGACCCAAAGAAACGCGTGGGAACTGTGGATGTAAGCAGTGGGCGACAGCAACGAATTCGCTCCATTGTCAACAGCGGCGACCGTGCCTGCAGCGTTGTTGTGCACCGGCTGGGAGCGGTGTTCGCCTCCGCCTGAAAGACAAGAACACAAATATAACCCAACCCCAATGGAGGTAAAATCCCAGAAAGAAATGCAAAGATGCGCCAATAGAGTTCATTGACAGGTTCAACCGTTCTGTATCCACACGCTCAGCTGAAGTCACCACATTCCATTCATTAACCCACGCCGAAGCAGGTCTGCCGCAAATCCAACAAAAAGCATTCTCACCCTGGTCAAGGCATGGCTCTTGAAAGCAGAAGTCTAGGCATGTATGGACTCCATTGGAACGCCTCAACGCCTTTCAAATCATATGAGGGTAAAGGCTGTTGTGAAAGAACCCCGTTCAATACCTGCTCTGCTGTGGCCAGACTCTCCCTACCTCGACCACTGCAACACTGAGTGGCAAGTGGCCAGCCATGATTGAACTAGCAGCATCCGCCAGCAGAGCCCGACTGCACACCTTGACCTTGACCGACTTGAACGGTGGGCTTGTTGTTGACGGTCGTTGTTCCCATGCGCTCTTTGATCTGCCGAGCCATGGTCAAGAAAGCCTGCTCAACGTTTGACGCATTCTTGGCCGAAGTCTCGAGGAACGGGATTCCCAAGCTATCAGCAAATTCCTGTAGCCAAGTCAGCCTCCGCCACTGAGGCTATGAACGTGGATCACAAACCTTAGCCATCGTGTAGTCAACAACCTTCTTGTCTGCCATATCGCTCTTGTTACCGACAAGCAATTTGTTGACTCCTTCAGTAGCGTAGCGATCAATCTCTTGCAACCATTGCTTGACATTGTTGAATGAATCCATGTCTGTCACATCGTAGACCACGCAGATGCCGTGAGCGCCGCGGTAGTAGGAGGAAGTGATGGTTCGAAATCGTTCCTGGCCAGCGGTATCCCACTATCGAACTGTCAGATGGTGCTTTGTGAAATTAGATAGACAGACACCTACGATCTGTAGTTTGACGGTTTTGCCATCGAGTTCAATTGTTCGGATTTTCTGGTCGGCGGTCAGCTTTTCTTCTTCCATCCTGCAGCCTTTCCCAAACAACGCGGCTGATTCTGTTATCAACGTACGAAGTCGACTCCGATGGTTGAGATGTAGGACTCGGTGTATGTGTCATCAGCGAATCGCAGCAGGAGGCAAGACTTTCCAACGCCTGAGTCTCCAATAAGCAGGAGCTTGAACAGGTAATCGTATCTGAATTCCGAGTCAGTACCCGCAGTCTGAGCGAATTCTCTCCCTCCATGGCCGGAAGGAGGCAGGTTATCGTGGGTGAAGACTCTATACTGTGGTCAGTACATTACACTGCGCGTCGCGGGACGCTTGTCGGTCGATGGCGGCCGGCCAGCGAAACTTACCACTCTGGATTCATTGTGACGTGTTGCGGCGAGGATAGTTCGGAGTCGATGTGAAGAGACAGCAAGGTGAGAGAAATACAATCGTGCGAATCTGACTGATCGGAATCGTTGTTGAGAGAAAAGGGGAATGGTTGTGAAGTCAAGATAGAAGGCAAGTTCGAGTGAATTAAACAGGAGCAATCCTCTGGGCTGGCGTTTGCGAGACGTGGAATCATGGGGGCAATGGGAAGATGATTTGACGGTAAGCCCGAGGTCACGTGCCAGCCTCAGCCTAATCTCCCTGCCTGCCTGTGGGTTACTGTGTATGTGAGCGTGACTATGTCACCACCAAGACTGAACTGTTCCGTACGCGTAGATCATGGTCGAAGGAGGCTGCGATGGACTGAACAGGTGATCTTATGATGACACTTGGTCAAGTGCAGCATCCATGGACCATCGTACCTATGCCGTATCGTGTATTATCGATTACGCCTGTTGTACCACTGACTCTCAAGCATAACCATGTGCCTTCAACCACTCGAGCAATTGCGCTGCATCCCGCTCCTTATATGCGGCATTTGCTGTGATGGTATCCGAGGCAATCACCAAGCTGCGACTATATCTCCCAGTCTCCTTGTCTTTGAAGAAGTTGGCGATATCGTCCCTGATGGCTGTGTCTGAAAATTTTGGCAATCCCATCTTGAGCCATCTGTCGATGACGATGCCCGAAACACCAAGCCTCTTGTCGACGCGATCCCAACACTTCTTGGTAAACTCCCATGCCACTGGGCGTGTCTCGTTGTTCGAAGACACAGCAACGATACCTCCGTGCGCATCTTGAGGTGGGACTTCTTCAGAGGTCACAAATTCAAGCAGGTCCCATGCATGATCTGGATTCTTGGAACGGCCCAGGGCTTGAATGCAAATTTCTTTGCCATCAACGGCGGTTAGTTTCCTAAACTCTTCCTTGATGACGTTGTACTCCTCCTGGCCACCATTCGAGACAGCAAGATTGAAGACAACGCTGCGTAAATTCTGATGTATAGCCTTCTCGTCTCCTGACTTCCATGCGGAGAATTTCTTTTTACCTTCTGCGATGATGCCTTCGTGTCCAGCACCTGCTGCATAACCAAGGAGGAGTTTTCGGGATTGTCCTGTCAGCCATTCTTCGCCTTCAGGAAATTCCCAGCCTATAGCCTCCGCTGCGGGAGAGAACAGCTTCAAGGAGAATTTTTTCAAACCTGTCGAGATCTCTTTGTTTGTAGAGAAGACCGATCGCACTTTCGATAGCGAGCTTGCAATCTGTGACCATACCAAGTAGCTCTTCTCGTTTTGGAAGCCTTCCAGTAAGGAGAGCAGAGCTGCCGTTGTACTGTTTCCAGCGATAGCCAATGCTGTTGCGTCTCCCATCAAGCCAATCTTATCTTCTTCCGACAAACGGTCCTGAGCTTCACCAAGCTTCACCAATCGTTGAGGAGGATAGTTTGTGCGGTAGAAGCCGCTTTGGTCTGCATTGATCTTGTAAAAGTCGTCATCCACGTCGCGTACAGTATCTTCCTTTTGCGTTAGTGCGCTGTGAACGACTTTGGCAGGAGTGCCAGTCTTGAGACCGATAGGTATCCACCAGGTAGTCTCGTCTTCTTCCGACTTGACGTCTCCTGTGGTTAAAAACCTTGATTGACGAATACCAATCTGTCCCGGTTCTTCGGCAACAGTAACCACTGGAAAGCCGATCTTACGGATCCATGGGTCCATGAACGCTTGTACGTCCTGACCAGAAGCGGCGCTCAGGGCTGTCCAAAGGTCGTTGGTCCTGGCATTGCCGTAAGCATGGATCTTGAGATAGTCGCCGACACCCTTCAAGAAAACCTCCTGGCCAAGGTGATTGCTTAACATCCTGATCACCGAGCTACCTTTCAGGTACGATATGTGGTCAAAAATCTGATCGACTTCAAGAGCGTTGCGGACGGGGACTTCGATCGGGTGAGAAGCTCGCAGCGAGTCGAGTTCAAGAGCTGTTTGTACAGCTTCAGCCTGGATTCACGTCAACACAAATCACATGGAATACCTTTGGACATTTTACGCACCACAAACTGACTCCAGACCTTCCATTCAGGATGTAGGTGGTCTACAGCAAGCCATCCAACCCAGGTAGCAAACCCTTCGTTCAGCCAGAGCTCGTTCCACCAGTCCATGGTGACAAGGTTGCCGAACCACTGATGGGCCAATTCATGAGCTACCACATATGCAACACGATTCTTGAATCGGGCATCAGATTTCTCCTCGTCGAAGAGAACTGCAGTAGTCCGATAAGTCACTAGACCCCAATTCTCCATAGCCCCCATGGCAAATTCGTGCACAGCCAGCAGATCAGACTTCGGCAGAGGATACTCGATTCCGAACACATCAGAAAAGTAATCCAGAGTCTTATGTGCATGTTCCAGGGCAAAACGACCTTGTTCTTTCAGGCCTCGGGTAGTGTAGACTCGTACTGGAATGTTCTTGCCATTGTATTTGCGCGCCGTGAAGTCTTCGACGTACTCGAAATCGCCAATAGCCCAGGCGGCAAGGTATGTGCTCATGGCAGGAGTCTTCTCGAATGCCACCTTCTTCAAGCCGTCCTTACTGCCCTTCTTGACACCCTTTTCAGGCATGTTACTGATGGCCACAAGGTCTTCAGGCATTTCAACCTCCAATTCGAAAGACGCCTTCAGGTTGGGCTCATCAAAACAGGGGAAGGCTCTCCTCGCATCACAGGCTTCAAATTGAGTGCTGAACATGTAGTGAAACTCGCCATCCGTGGGTGTACCTGAACTTGGCGTGGTAGCAGGCTTATACTTCGATCGATAGAATCCCGCCATTGCATTGTTCATAGTGCCTTTGTACTTGATCGCAACCACGGCATCTCCGGCAGGAATCTCAGCAGAGAACTTGATAGTTGCACGTTCATTGGGCTTGTCATAGGAGACATCGGCCATTGAGGTGATGGAAGCTGCAAGCCACTTAGTACTGGGAGACATCCAGCATTTGGATACAACGTACAGCCACCATCTTTGCCGAGTACTTCTGCGCCCGTGATTTGGAGCTCCTTTGTATTGATCACCACTTCTTTCGTGCTCTGCTTGACCTTCGAATCAATCTTCAACAGTCCGTCGTAGGACCATGCACCACCAAATTCGAGATTGAAGAGGGAAAGGTCATAGTTCAATGGCTTGATAGTGTCGGGAAGGATATCTCGATCCGTTTGTGGTGCCATGATTCGCCTCACTTCCGCCGAACAGAACCGTACCTGGGGAAGCTTGAAAGACGAAGATTGGTTTGAGGATTTCGGAGTTGCCGTCCGCGAGAATTTGACAAAGGTACGGATTGTTTGTCTCGTGCAAGAAGGTCCAGCCTTGGTGATAGAAGAGAAAGTGAAGCGTGAAAGACAGGTTCTGACCTCGAGCATTCAACCTGTATGAATGCTTGATTGGAGCACTACTGGACAACAATCTTTTATTAGCAAGACACTGTTCAAATAGTTCAAGTATACAGGCGACACCCGATCGAACCGATCAGTACCTGGGATGTTGCACTGCTGGTGCGGAGGTCACCAGAAGGAATGCACCCCACCTGGTACCTGGACGACTGCGGCTAGCGACGGCGACATCATCGTTTTGAGATCTCCAACTGCAATGCACTAAGTTACTTGCTGGCCTCGCACGCGACAATTTTATCAGCCACTTGATTTCTTGCTTTTTCTTTATCCGCACATTTTCTGCCCATGTGATGCCGGCATCGGGGGACGAATATGTTGCAGACGGATCTGATGATGACCTCCCCAGAGCCCCCGGGCGCGCTCAGGCTCGACGGGCTAATCGCGAAGATGCGCAGAATTTTGAGGTGACCCGAACATGGGATTTACTGACTGAGAGTGCTGATGGCACCATTACGGGGGCTGTCGAGGGTCTACTTGAGGCAAGCAAGAGGAAACGGTAAGGCAGCCTTGAGTTCTCACTGCGAGGTACCTCCTGCGGCGAACTTGAAATGAGCATGGCATCCCAGGGAAATAGAGACGAGATCACGTCGACGTTCTGACACCATGCTTGATATAGACTTCTCAAGGACACGACTCCTTTGCAGCGAGGCATCATCCGCCACCTTATCCTCATCCTGGACATGTCCCTGTCCATGAACGAAAAAGACCTGCGACCTACACGCTACCTCCTCACTCTCCTGTACACCGAGGCCTTCATTCGCGAGTTCTTCGAACAGAACCCCATTTCTCAGCTTGGTATTGTGGGCATGCGTGATGGGATTGCTATGCGTATCAGTGACATGTCTGGAAATCCAAACGCGCACCTCGCTGCTATACAGAAGATCCGCAAGGAGGAACCAAAAGGCAGCCCATCCTTGGAAAACGCTCTTGAAATGTCACGGGCAGCTCTTTTCCACGCACCTAGCCACGGGACCCGTGAGGTTGTGCTAATATTTGGTGCGCTTCATACCTCCGATCCGGGTGACATCCACCGTACGATAGATAGTTTGGTGGCAGACAAGATCAGAGCTACAGTCATCGGTCTTGCAGCGCAGGTGGCTATTTGTGCCGAGCTGGTCTCGAAGACGAACAATGGCAGCGTCTCAAATTATGGTGTTGTGCTACATGAGCAGCACTTTCGCGAACTGATCATGGCTGTCACGACACCGCCCGTCACAAGTCAGGCAACCAAGTCGGCCAACTCTCTATTGATGATGGGCTTCCCTTCCAGGACGGTGGAGGACCATCCTTCACTTTGCGCATGCCATACGAGACCGTCCCGAGACGGCTATTTGTGCTCTCGATGCAGTACGAAGGTATGCAGTTTGCCGAGTGAGTGTCCTGTATGTGGGCTGACGCTCATTCTCTCAACCCATCTGGCCCGGAGCTACCATCATCTGTTTCCTCTGGTCAATTGGCTCGAGGTGCCGTGGGCGAAGGCACACCGTAGCACGGCATGCTTTGCCTGTTTGAAAGGCTTTCCACCCGTCCCACCGAGAGACCAATGGAACTCGCCTTCAACGTCTTCAACAAGCAGTAGATACGAATGTCCAGTTTGTCGGCACCATTTCTGCATCGACTGCGACCTCTTTGCGCATGAAGTTGTACATAACTGTCCTGGCTGTCAGAGCCTACGAATGCAGACCAGCTTAATGGGTGAGACAGAGACGCAGAACAACAACACTGATGGTGGAAGCGTACAGTCACGGAATGGTATCAATGCAGCGAATGGAGATATGATGCATCTAGACTGAAGGTGTGGCCGCTACAATGCAACATGGCCTTCTGTTGGTAGAGCAACATCATCTTCCACCCTCTCGTTGAGAGTGCAGCTGCCAGGCTGTCCATTACGACACGACCACGCAGATGATCTTCAACGCCTAAGGAGCTCGTCAAATTACAACGACACAAGCCTCTGATCGCAGAAACCCGTTACCAGTCTGGACACTTCTACTCGGCTGCTCTTTCTAAGCTGGCCACTAAAGCCCATCTACGATAATATATATTTGCCGACTCAGACATTGCAAGCAAACACCGGACTTGTTTTCTGACAAAGAATGGTCGCCTGGAGAGGAACATCCGAAACCAGTAGTGCTCAAGAGCAAAATCTATTCTAATCTATCGACCAGGTTCATATTACAGGTAAGCGTCTCCCTTCTCTCAACAATGCTCAAAGCTGATGCAAAGCCCGCACAGTTTGACGCCACTTTCTGCAAGTGATGGCAAGGTCATGAAAATCAAGGCCGTTCTGGTACTATGGTGGTAGATGATTTGGGCCCGGGGCATGAGTAACCGAATGTACTCATGCCTCAAATGCAGTGAGAACTCTGTTCAGCTTCAGTCTATTATGAGATTAAAAGAGCCCAGAGGTATATTCGCCTGGCTTGAAGGCATGAAATGAAGCGACGAAAGTAACGCAAACTCTAGCTCGAGTGATTTGACGCTTCTATACTGGCTTTGTGTTTATGGATCACAAACAGAAGCCTTAACATCGCATTGAAGAGCAAATACGATAGAGTGCTTCATTGGCCATAGGGAGCCACACTCGATGACAGTCCGCCACAATCTACTTGTCCTATATAAGGCAGCCAAATGATCTGACTTACAAACTCTACGTTTTGTACTCGCTTCATGCTGGACACGCGTGCGACCATTCAACTGAGTGTCATTCGGCTAGTTCGTCATACCTGAAGAGTGAACAGTATTTTCTACGAGGCAAGGCTCTGGAGCATTCGGTCTTTAGGTTAAGCAATGTACATTCCCGAATATACCGATGAGCCTTGCACATTGTCGTGGTCAATGAGAGACCAGTCGAAGTAGCCAACAGATCGTGACTCGTGAGATAGACGCGCTTTCACAGAGGGGCGGACTTAGGCCGCTCGTGGTTGGCCAATCTCGAAATTCCGGTCTGACACGACAGGAATGGAGAGTGAATAGGACTTTCACGGGCTTTGCACGGCTTTCTCAGGCTTCCAGGATACTTTCGGGAAGAGTTGATGTCAGACGGGGTGGTATTTTCCTAAATTGGGCTCCGTCCAATTCCAAGTCTAACTCACAGTCTCCTCTGCCACAATAAACTTGGCCCCGAAGAACCCCTGCCGGCAACTTGAATGCCAACACCATTCATCTTCGATCCTGCCTGAATTAAAAGAGACTTCCTGAACTTCCGGTCTGATTAACAGACACCCTCATTCACTTTTGATTTTCTTTCGACCACACAGCATAGACATCAACCATAACATTCAACTTGCGACAACCACAACGCGTCCTGTCAATAGCATCCTGAGACAACACGTTCAGCACTCTTGTAATAGTTCTATATTCCTTATCAAGGACTGGCGCTGCATTCGCGAACATACATATATGAGCTTGATGGGGACGCGTGGCTCATAACCGTTCATCACGATCAAACCGACTGACGGTGTCACATCGGCCCATACAGCGGATCATTGGCCGTGAACAATGGGGTTTGCATACTGTGTGGAAAAGTGCATCGGGTCGGTACACCCAAGATGCTGAATTTCGTCTACAGCTCAAATTCGTCGCGTCCAGAAAGAAGATTTTCGAGGCATTTGATAGGAGACTTTACTTTTGCACTCCAACGAAGTCAATCTCGGCACAAGCTCTTTCTGGAAAGAAACATCGCGCGTGTCCTGGACGACCATCAACAGCGGCGGGAGGGCAAAAGCAGATTTGCCGTCTCAAGAAAAACTACGTCCCCTAACTCGTCGCGCATTGGCACGACTGCAACAGAAGGTCCCGAATCTACAAGCGCGGTAGCTGGACGGGCAGTGGGTCCATCACCATTGCAAGGATCGAGCGCCTCAGGAAGACTTACGCATAACTCAAGGCAGGCTCAAATACAGCCCAATATGGCAAGATCTTCTCTGTCTGCCCAAGAAGATGGCAAGAAGACCGAGAGGAAGACTCGTCGCAGCATCCGCGGCCTCCTTGACAAGGTCTACGAACAGCCAGATGCGGAAATCAGCTTAGACCTGATTAATATCCGTAAGAAGCTCAATTTCAAGACCAGCTCTGTTGAGGACCTCGAGAGACCTGCCAAACGACAGAAGCGGGACACGGTCAAATGCCAGTGTTACTTGACTGTTTGGGATAATCGAGATGGCTACACAACAGCGCCTCTTGTCTCAAAATCGGAGTACTGTCATGTGACTGCTACGGAAACCACTGCGAACGGATATTTCGTCGACTTGTCGCTGGATCGACCTTTCACGGTCAAAGCGCACGACTTGAAGGTTTCTGTTCCAAGCAGGAACGGAGAAGAAACATTCGCCCTCATCGACAAGTATTTCCTTGAGCTGAAGATTATCCCCTGCAGAAATGACAGCCGCTGGCCTCCTGTACCAATATTGGGGAAAAGTGATGGCGACCATTTTGCGCCAGATATCAAACGAAACGGAGCCGAATTGTTGCAAGGGGCTATAGTTGCCAGATATACACACTTACCACAGCCCCCAGAGGCGGATACACCACTCAGCGTCTTCTTCTTGCATGAGGGTCGTACATACAGAACCAAGTACGGGCTTGAGGTGTCGTCAACGTGGCAGAAATCTGGCGAGAGGCCGAAGACGGCCAGAAGGGAAGGTCAAGGCTTGGATCTTGACTCTTTTCGACCACAAGCGGAGGTCCAAGCCGTCAAGGGTCCCAAAGGAACAGAGGCAGTTCCGACTGTTGCAGAATCACAAAAAGGTGCAGAGACAGTACAATCCAGTCCACCAGAAGTTTGCTACAACTTCTGCTCAACAGTAGATCAAAAATTTCGATATGCCACAGTCAAAGGCTATCGATGTCCTTTGTGCGCGATCTGGAAGACATCGAAACTACATCGGCTGCAATTTCACCTGTCGACGATGCACTCGAAGTACATGTTCTCACTGCAAAAGCCTCGACGGGATCCTATAAGCCATGACCTGACTCACGTCCAGATCAAAGTGGACTTAGCTCCGGCAGTGAAGAAGGAAGAAGACCTCAAGACGTTTGAATGGCACGCGCCTGCAGCAGCCTTCGATCTGTCAGCCTATACGGAAGGCGATCGTGGCTGGGTTGGCTCGGCGAACATCAAGGCGAGTCCAGGAGAGGAAAATACGGCAAGCACGATTCTGCCGGCAGACAATCCACCTTCAGGGTTCCTCCCTGCTGCTCGAGTTCCCGACTTCCGCCAGCCTAAGCGGAGAAAATACAAAGCAATCCAGTTGCGTCCTGATTTTGCAGACCCTGAGCCGGTCTACACGTCCATCAGTCATCGACCTGTATCTCCAAGTGAAGAACCACGCAGTGAGACTGACGATGAAATTGACAATCAGTGGCAAGTTGACCTGCACATGGAGCGGCTAGACCTTGTGGCTCAACGCAAAGGGTGGAACGACTACGAGCGCGAACTGGCCAAACGATGGGACAAGCATCGTATGGAAGAACAGCTAGAACACTCAAGGTATCTGTCCAATTCTCTGATACGTTTTGTTCGCAAGAACAGGAAGTGGCTCAAGAACGGCAACGACGAGTTGCAGCAGGTCTTCTGTGATTTCTTGGAGCGCTTGAAGGAACGAGACGTTATCGACGACGATGTAGTCTGCGATGTCAACCTCTTGATCTTCCGGGAGTCACCGGAGCCAGCATTGACGAAGAAGCAGCCCGTTGAGCGCTCAGAATCGCCAATGACCAGGCAACGTCGACGTGAGGGTCTGAATGGCACTGCCGAACCGCGGCGGCGCGAGACGTCACGTCCAGTCGCTTCTATCGCGGTAACGATGGAACCGCCGAGCCAAGCTCAGCGATCCACTGACTTCGACTGCGGACTTTGCTCACAACCCATAACGCGTGCGATCAAAGATGGCGTCATGTGTGCAGATCCTGAATGCATGACACCTAGGGCCATGTATCATCGCAGCTGTGCGGAGCAACAGCAGGAGCTTGTGTCTGGTCATGTACACAAGAAGATGGACAAAGGAAAAGCGCCTGCCATTGTTACTCCAATTCTGCCCATAGGGACTCGGCCACCCGAAGAGTTTGAGAGATGGGATTGGTCCTGTCAGGCTTGCGTCAAGAGACAGAAAGCCAAGGCGAAGGAGAAGCAGGCTGCTATCTCAGCGGCTGCGGCAGCAGTGATTAGGGATCTGGCTGTGGCATAGTATTCTCATGCGATTCCTTACAGAAATGACCATACTCTAAAGTAGCCATAGAAACGTACGGTGGTCAAAGGAGCGGCTTGCTGTCTCGACGGACCGTGAGAAGAGCGGAGCTAGCAGCAAAGCTGATGCAGAGAGGATAGATAATTGACAATAGTCGTTGTACATGTATATCAGAAGCCAAGAGTTCGCCGTTGACCTGATCTACATAACAGGGAAGGCACCATGTCGTCCGGATTCTTTTCTTCGAGTAAGTGCCATTTCTGCCGGACATAGCGTGAGTGATATCTTGAATGTCGCAAAGGCAAAAAGTAGGGACGGAATCAGAAGTAGACCTGTCTGGTTTATCTTATCGATTTTGAACTTTTTGTTCCTTTGTGAACTTTGGTCTTGATAGAATACATGGCTCAATTCAGGCTGAGCTGTCTAGCAATCCATGTCATGCACATGCTTTCGATTTTGTGACTTCGTCGCTCTCCATCATTGAGACACGGAAGGGATGTCTTTGACACATCGTAAATACCAATGCGGTGAAGACATCCGGTATTGTCCAACGGAAATGCTCGCAAGATACTCTATTGGCGTCTCACAGAGGCATGCGTGTGGAAAGTATCTTATCGCATGACAATGGAATGCATGGTGAAGGGGTGGTGTACAGTCGCGTACATGCTGTCAGGTGATCGACATATCCAGTGATCTCATTCAAACATGAGGATCAAATGGCAGGCATGATTCAACAGCTGCACTTAGTCTTGATGTGTTGATCTTGCCAATGACAGCAGTTCCGGATGCGACCTCAACCCAGCATCTCCTCGTCATCGTCCTCGGCCTCGAAGTCCTCATCGTCCTCGTCTTCATCATCATCGAGTTCGTCGCCGGCTTCTCTTGACTTCTGCTCGGCCTCGGCCCAGTTGATGTTCTTGCGACGGGTGCGCGATTCCATGACGTTGTCTAGGTCGATGTCGTCCATACCCTCGTCCTCTGCCCGGTGTTAGTATGCCTCAGTCAATTTTATAATGTAAGACGTCGCAGGGAGTATGTTGCGAGGATCGCGCGCCAAAAGCGCTTGAGTGTGCTCATCAGGGGACGTGAAACGCGACGAAGGGGAGAATGTACCGTCTTCTTCTGGCTCTGGTTGCTATAGCGAGGTTGTTAGCTAAGATCAACAAATACTCGCGCACTTTTCAGCCCTACCTCTTCAGCAGCACTCTCTTCTTCAGACTCGTCATCGTCCTCAGGGATCTCTGGCTGCTCAACGGCCTTGCCCTTGCCCTTTCCTTTGTCAATCACCTCACTGGTACCCTCAGGCACGGTTTCGCCATTTGCTGACATGTTTGCGAGCACAAAGTTTGAGACAGTGTTGGCGAAAGGTAAAGGTGTGAGCCAGAATGAAAGAGCAAGCAAATGGGACCGAACTTGGGGCAGAGCAACAAACAGACTTCACAAGATGCGCCCGCGGTCGTCGCCAAGACGTCAAGTGAAAGGTTCTCACGTGATCCTCGGCTACCTACACTCGCAGGGCTGGTACCGTTCGGAAATGCACATCCGTGGATTAGTTGTATGCCTTTTATTTAACCGTAAGCAGGGTCCTGGTTGGTTTTATGTATATCGTGTAGACAGGGAGATGGATGTCCCTGTTGCTGCAAATGTACTCGGGGTCTTGGGAGCAGTATGTTGGTCTGTCCAGGTAGGCGACCGAGTGCAAGGCTGTCAGGCAATCATCGTCTCATTCATTGCAGCTCATTCCGCAGATTATCATCAACTATCGCCGGCATGATACAACCGGGTTGCAGCCAACCATGATGCTGCTGTGGGCATGTGCAGGTATCCCGCTGGGAGTGTACAACATTGTCGAGAATTTCAACATTGCTTTACGCATCCAACCACAGATACTGACAACCTTGAGCTTGATCACTTGGGTGCAGTGCAAGTATTATGGCAATAAATGGTCTCTATCCAAGTGCGCCGCGACTGTTTTGCCAGTGGCCGCTGCCATGGGAGGCATTGAATGTGGTCTAATATTCGCGCTGAGGAGAGCAAAGCATGTCCATACGGAATGGCCAATCACCTTCATGGCTGTGTTGTCTGCTTGCTTCCTGTGTGCTGGTGTGCTGCGACACTATTGGGACATTTACAAGGAGAGGACGGTCAGAGGCATTTCATTCATATTTGTGGGCATTGATGCAATGGGTGATTTGACGTCGTTGATTTCCGTCTTCTTCCAGCCTCATCTGGATATTTTGGGAATGATCATCTATGGCTCCGAGCTGGTGCTGTGGTTGGGAGTGTTTGCTTGTGGCGGATACTGTAAGAACGATGGCCTCCTGATGATTTGAGGGGTGATTTGCTAATTGTTTACACGTCCAGTCAATTTTCGGCCATGGCTGCAGCAACAAGCGAGGAAACACCAGGGTACGGTTACAGAGACTGACGCAACCGAGGGAAGAGACAGCCGCGCAGTTCCGGAGCAGCTGCAGCGAAGTTTCTCGAGACAATCATCGTCATCAAGCACAGTGTTTCAGACAGCATCTGGGGAAGGACGGAGGCCCAGTGAACATGGGTCAATGAGATTGCGGACAATGACATTTGATACTCGAGCAGAAGCTTGAAGAATCGAGATATCCGTCGCAATTAGGTGTATCTCAATAGTCCCCATAATGATGCTGTTGCTGGGTAGCTGTTAGGTGCAAACAATAATCATCTGAATAATTTTTCTGCCCCGCGTCATTTGCACCTTGGAGCCTCGTTCGCAAAGAAATCCCATTGGGTGGGGATGGAATGACGTAGCTGTGGAGGGCGATAGAATATGGAAGTTCTCTCCATCTCAAACGGAAATGGTAGAAAGGCTTCACACAACGGATCTACAAAGAACAAAGTTTGCAATGGAAGGTTGCCGTAGCTTCACGATCTGCCTGGGTGACAAGCGAGCAGTCCAGATGCTCCTATGAAAAGTGAATGAAAGTTTCCAGGCGTGGGTCGCATCTTCTCATGCATGCGTGAAGCTTCCATACTAGACTTCTATAGCCTTCTTTCTACTTCTGTCCCGCCAAGCAACATTTGCCCGCCGCAGGAATAAATTCATTTACATACCACTGCCTCAGGTTGAATCTACTTTTCATCATACACACATACAAACAACTCCTCGACACGACAGTCTTCTTGATAAGACTCTTTTCCTTCTAGATACCCTGTTACTTCTTCCGCAAATCCTCCTAATCCTCTATTCAACATGGCACCAGCCATTGGTATCGATCTAGGTACTACCTACTCTTGTGTGGGCATCTTCCGAGATGACCGCATTGAAATCATTGCCAACGACCAGGGCAACCGAACAACTCCTTCCTTCGTCGCTTTCACAGACACCGAGCGTCTCATTGGTGATGCCGCCAAGAATCAAGTCGCCATGAACCCTCACAACACAGTCTTCGACGCTAAGCGACTGATCGGACGGAAGTTCGCAGACGCTGAGGTGCAGGCTGATATGAAACACTTCCCATTCACCGTCATCGACAAGGGTGGCAAGCCTGTCATCGAGGTTGAATTCAAGGGCGAGAAGAAGCAATTCACACCAGAAGAAATCTCATCAATGGTCCTGACCAAGATGAGAGAAACCGCAGAGTCATATCTCGGTGGCACAGTCAACAATGCCGTCGTCACAGTCCCAGCATACTTCAACGACTCGCAGCGTCAAGCCACAAAGGATGCTGGTCTCATTGCTGGCCTCAACGTCCTCCGTATCATCAACGAACCCACCGCAGCTGCCATTGCCTACGGTCTCGACAAGAAGGCCACTGGTGAGCGCAATGTCCTGATCTTCGATCTTGGTGGTGGTACTTTCGATGTGTCCCTCCTTACCATTGAAGAGGGTATCTTCGAAGTTAAGTCCACTGCTGGTGATACTCATTTGGGTGGTGAGGACTTTGACAATCGCTTGGTCAACCACTTCGTAAACGAGTTCAAGAGGAAACATAAGAAAGACTTAAGTTCCAACGCCCGAGCCCTTCGACGTCTCCGAACCGCTTGTGAGCGTGCGAAGCGCACCCTGTCAAGCTCTGCTCAGACCTCCATTGAAATCGACTCGCTCTATGAAGGCATCGACTTCTACACCTCCATTACCCGTGCTCGATTCGAAGAGCTTTGCCAGGATCTCTTCCGTTCCACCATGGAGCCTGTCGAGCGCGTCCTCCGTGATGCCAAGATCGACAAGTCCTCTGTCCACGAAATCGTCTTGGTCGGTGGATCTACCCGTATCCCCAAGATCCAGAAGCTTGTTTCCGACTTCTTCAACGGCAAGGAGCCCAACAAGTCAATTAACCCTGACGAGGCTGTCGCCTACGGTGCTGCTGTCCAAGCTGCTATCCTGTCTGGTGACACTTCATCCAAGTCGACCAACGAGATCTTGCTTCTCGACGTTGCGCCGTTGTCGCTCGGTATTGAGACCGCTGGTGGTGTCATGACTGCCCTCATCAAGCGCAACACTACCATCCCCACCAAGAAGTCCGAGACTTTCTCCACTTTCTCCGACAACCAACCTGGTGTGCTCATTCAAGTCTACGAGGGTGAGCGTGCTCGCACCAAGGACAACAACTTGCTCGGCAAGTTCGAACTGTCTGGCATCCCACCTGCTCCTCGTGGTGTTCCTCAAATTGAGGTCACTTTCGATCTTGATGCCAACGGTATTATGAACGTCTCAGCCCTTGAGAAGGGTACTGGCAAGTCCAACAAGATTGTCATCACCAACGACAAGGGTCGTTTGTCCAAGGAAGAGATCGAGCGTATGCTTGCTGAGGCCGAGAAGTACAAGGCTGAAGACGAGGCTGAGGCTGGTCGCATCAGCTCCAAGAACGCTCTTGAGTCATACGCATACTCGCTCAAGAATACCCTCTCAGACCCCAAGGTTGACGAGAAGCTCGACGCCTCTGACAAGGAGAAGCTCAAGTCTGAGATCGACAAGACCATCTCTTGGTTGGATGAGAACCAGACCGCCACCAAGGAGGAGTATGAATCTCAACAGAAGGAGCTTGAAGGTGTTGCCAACCCCATCATGATGAAGTTCTACGGTGCTGGCGGTGAAGGTGGTATGCCAGGTGGTATGCCCGGCGGTGGCATGCCTGGCGGTCCAGGTGGCTTCCCTGGCGCCGGTGGTGCTGGTGGTGCTGGTGGTGCTGGTGGAGATGATGGCCCAACTGTCGAGGAGGTTGACTAAACATCTTGAGACCAAACAAAAGCATTGAGCGAATGGTTTAATGTCAATCATACCGGCGTTGGCGTTTCGGCAGGCAAAATGGAACATGATACCTTTTGCATGGCATAGAGTTTTCAGCATGACTGATAATGAAGCTGGGATGTGTTCTCTCTGTGCAGAAAGTCCAGAGAGGCTGAATGATGGAAGCTTAGAATAGCTCTTTTCAATGAAATGAATTCAAAATAACTTGCAGTTCTCGTTCTTACTCTTGGTTTCGTGATCCTCCTCCAAAGTCTTGTAAAAATAAAGCTGATTGCTAGGAAAGTTGCAAGGTTCGACCTCCCGGGCTCGTTACTTTCAGTCTCATGTACTTGCTCGATAACATTAGCTATCTGGTATGCTTCGCCTACAAGGTCATAAATGCACGTCATGACATCGGGAAAGCTGTTGGTTCTATCGGTAAAAGTCTTACGATATGCTGGCGAGATGCTTGATCGCAAAGATCCCATGGACTCTAGACTCTAGGCTCCAGGTCTTCGTGAACAATAAGGGCAATAACGTCAAAGGCAATTTGATTATCCTTGTGTACTAATATATTCTGCATATAGGGCGTTGCGAATTGGCAACTGACTTGACTTATCGAAGATGGCAACGCTCACTCCGCTTTATTCGGCGCCGCAGTCTCACCAAGCACACCAGACGAATCTTCCACATCCGGCGAAACACCCTCGTTCACCGCGCCCTTGACCACCTCAATATCGGCAATGGGAGGGCCCGTAAAATGTTTGCGTGCATAGACAAGATACCACACCACGCTGACAGCCGCGAAGAAGGTAAAGACCACGCTAGCGTAATTCATGCTCGACGGCGTGACGGGCAGGGCGGTCGGCATGCAGAACAGCACGGTGGCCAGGATGATCCACACCACGGCGATGATGTTAATTGCGTACCCAAAGCGGCCGAGAGAGTACGGTGAGTTCTTCACCATGCATCGTCTTCGCACCACGGATACAAGGATAGGCAGACCATAGGATGCGCCTAGACAGATGGTCGCCACGCCTGTGAACGAGTTGAAGGCCGCAGAGGAGCCGAGGTATATCAAGCCCAGGAGCGCGTCGACAACAGCGGAAAGGACGATCGCGTAGAGGGGAACGTCCAGGCGTTTATTGACTTTGCGCCAGACGTGGTAGCCTGGGATGGCGCCGTCACGGGCGAAAGCGTAGGTGCAGCGGCTTGATGCTGTGAGGGCGCCGGTGCCAGCGAACATCCATACACCCAATAACAGGAAGAGGAGGCCGAACCCTCCTCCGGCTGATCCGGTGACGGTTTTGAAGAGGAGGCCGATTGGTTGTCCGTTCATCACCCCAAGGAGGAGTTCGACTGGTGGAAGGACGAAGAGTATGGGTAGGAGGTATACCACTCCTGTAATACCTGCGCCGACGACTGAGAGGACGATCGCTCGGGGCACCTCGAGGTGCGGGTTCTGCACTTCTTCGCACATGGCCGCGACCATGCCGTATCCTGTTAATGTGTATGCTGCTTGGAGGAGACCGACGAAGAATGCCCAACCGTTTGGCCTGAAAATCGGATTAGTATGAGGTTGTGTGCATTGCTGAGGAAGATACTTACCAGCCGCTGGCTGAAGCATCGTAGTGGCCAAACACATAAGCTCCGCTGTGCTTGGCGTCGGCCATGGACAGCGTCACGATCAGGATGATGACTACAGCTCCTGCGATCCAGTACATTGCTAGCTTGTTGATGAAGTCGAGGTATTTTGACAGGAATATATTGATGAGAGCGTGAAGTAGCATGACACCCCAGAACATCAAAATAGTCTGCCATGGCGTCGGAACGTAATCGTCATTCCACAACGTGATAGCACTGAGAATCATTTGGGCTCCTGAGAAATTAATACTCAGTGTGCACGTCCAGTTACCGACCAAGGTGAGCCAGCCATCGACGAAAGAGACCATTGGCGCCCATTTGGGAGTCGCCAGGATCGCGGACCAGTAGTAAACGCCGCCAGATGTAGGATACACAGCACAAATCTCGGCAAGTGAGGCTGCGATTGCGATCGAAATCAAAGTGACGATGATCCAGCCCCAGAGGACTGTAACACATTGTCCGTCAATGAGAGCCAGCGACAGCGTGGCTGAAAGACCGAAGGGAGTTGCTATGATGGCCATAGAACTGCGTTACCGGGTGAGTCTGGGAACTGAGGTCTGCCACTGTAAATTACGTACAGTCCCATGACACTGAGCATGCTCAAGTTTCGAGGAAGCTCTGCCTTGTAGCCGAGCTTTGCCAATGCGGCGTCGGCATTTTGGTCGATCGAGTTACGACCCATATTTGCTAGGAATTCAGAGAGAACAAGGGATTGTCAAGGAGGCACGCAACTACCCAAGAAGCCGCGAAGACGGATGAAGTTGCTGCATGCCATTTTCCGAACGGCATCGGCATGATTTATGTCTCGCGAAGTTAGCATCCTGACAAAGAATCATCGTGGTCGTTTGCCAATTCTTCTGACGAGCCGCAAGGCTCCATCAAGAATGGAGATCGCAAAGTATTGCATGTTGCGTGCAAGGGTCCTTCTGGACGATGGAGGCCAAAGATCTGTAGTCAACGCAAGGCTGGACTATGCAGTTCCAAGTTGAGGAAGACGGGACGCTGGGCTCATGGGGAAAAGAGGAAGGAAGGAGTTTGCGATCTGTATCGAAGCTGGTCTAGCCAATTCAGTTAAGTCTAGCCTGCCGTGCGGGGTCGGTCCATAAGCCTTAGCTTCTGCCTCTGATTCGAAACCATCTTGAAGCCTAGGAACGCGTCTTACACGTCTATCCCATTCATATACGGGTACTGTCTGCTTATCATCCAATGTCAATTCCCAAAGCTTGGCTCGATAGCATTCTGATTGGAGTTTCATCTTATGAAGACCTCAAGCACGTCCGAATCAAGGATCGTGGAGAAGAACGATCGTCCCTTTTCTCCTCTGACCTACCGGTCTGATTGGCCTGAGGTTGATGTGCCCATGCATAGAGGTACGTCCCTGACTGTACAACGTGTTCAAGGCAGGACTTTGCGATCTTGATGTCGAGAGGATGCGGAACCCCGCATTTCAACCTTATCTCATCTATCGCAAATCCCATGTTCGAGGCCATGAACGCCGGGCAGGAGTTTGCGATCAGTAATTCCGCGCGGCAATTGACCACGAGGTCATGATATGGCCATCAGCGGTCACATGCGCTCCATATAGGCGCAGCTGGCGCCAGCTCCCCATCAATGATAACCATCGGAATGACTGACTTGACTGTCAACCTGAAGAACGGTGACACCTCGAGTGAAGATAGCTTCGTTGTCCTCAGTGATACCTCTAGCGCCATGTCGAAGGTTCGTGTTGGTGCGGTCCAAGCTGAGCCTGGATGGTTCGACCTTGAAGAGAGCGTGGAGAAGACCATCTCTCTCATCAATCAAGCCTCTGAGAAGGGCGTGAATGTGCTTGGATTCCCTGAAGTCTGGATTCCTGGATATCCGTGGTCGGTTGCCCTGCTTTCGCTTGGTAGCGTGTGCTGATTGAACCTATTAGGGCGCTGTGGACCAACAGTGCCATTGACAACGGCGAGATGGTACACAAATATATGGCAAATTCCCTCGTTCGCGACTCGCCCCAGATGCGAAGAATTCAACAAGCAGTCAAAGATGCTGGAATGCAGGTCGTTCTGGGATATAGTGAGCGAGAGGGTGCCAGCCTTTACATGGGACAGTCATTCATCGCCCCAACCGGAGAGGTCGTCCATCACAGGCGGAAGATCAAGCCTACCCATGTGGAACGGACTCTTTGGGGCGAAGGTCAAGCTGAGTCTCTGACGACCGTCGTCGACACTCCATTCGGAAAAGTTGGCGGCCTCAACTGTTGGGAGCATCTACAGCCTCTGCTGCGGTACTACGAATATGCGCAAGGAGTACAAATTCATATCGCAAGTTGGCCGGCGGAATTCTGCATGCCCGACCCCAAAGTCATGGCCTGGCAATACCACGAGACAGGAGAGGCCAGTTACAGAGCAAGTCAATTTATGGCCATCGAAGGACAGACATTTGTGGCCATTGCCTCGCAAATATTGACTGAGAAGAACCTCGAGAGAAACTTTCTGGTCGGCAAGCCGCCTATCAAAACCGTGAGAATCATTGCCTATGTTTTGGCGTATGAATGTGCTAACCTGCTTTCAGCCCGGTGGCGGCTTCTCAATGATTTTCGGCCCAGACGGCAAGCCTTTGGCAGAGCATCTGGAAGATGGGGAGGAAGGAATAGTTATTGCTGATGTTGACTTGACGGATATTGACCGGGCAAAGACCTTCATTGATACTGTTGGCCATTATGCGCGACCCGACTTGTTGAGCCTCCTGGTCAACCCTTCGGCCGATTCGTGCATCACGATGATGAAGAAGTGACCGGCTATCTTCAGGTAGATCAGATAGATCTTTATTAGTTCAATCATACCGTCATACTTGTAGAGCCTGAATTGGGCATACATGTTAACCTCTCTTTGAGGAAGGCAACTGCGAAACAGCTCTACTTTGCGTTGTAGAGGCCAATGGCCCCAACTTGGCCTAGCCTGATTGCCGGCCGGCAACTTATCTTGACTACAAAGTCGTGTAGATCACTAAGAAACCATATCATCACGTCCAGGAGTGTCAAGTCACTGTCGAGCGTGGTCCCATGTAAGAACATTGTAGCGACGCATAACGATGCTGTCGGCGGGCTCCAGGCTTTCAACCACCACGAAGCTATGAAAGCGGGAAAGTCGTGCTGGACCTGCAAAGGTGGGTTCGCTCTCGCTTCCGGGCCAAGCGGCCATAACTGATTCGTCTAGATCGAAAGATTGGATGCGACAAGACACTACCAGCATGCAACAATTGTATTCGAACGAAGCGCAAATGTGCAGGTTTCGGCATTAAGTTGACTTGGCCAGAAAAATACGATGGCCGGCGAAAGGCCGTGATCCCTTCCATCTATGGACAAGGATGTACAACCACGACCGTATTTGGTCCCAGTCTGGCTCTCGACTTCCTTAACACGACAACCGAGGATATCGAGGTATCGGGTTCTTGCGATCTGACAGAAAACCCGGCATACGCGCAACTCTTACGCCTCAATACGTGGACGTTGCCCACCCTTCCACTCCAAGGGTTCACAAGTGACGATGCCTCTTTACTCTCATATTGTGAGCCTATCGAGCGTAGCATGTTAGATGAGTGTCTTGGAGCTAACGGTTGGGGACAGATGAAGGCAGACTGGCACGAATTATCACCACAGTTGATGATGCCCACAACGGCTTTCGCAACGAAATCCTACCAATGGCTCTTACCCAGCAATCAAAAGCTTCGCAGAGTCTCATGGAAAGCGTACTTGCACTTTGCGCTTTTCACGTCAGCGGACCAAGGCAAGCCCTACGACACAAAGCCCGTGCTTTGCAACTGCTAAATCAGTCACTTCAAGCGGACGTCTCCGAAGATCTGAGCGCGAAATTAGCCGCGTGCATGCTATTATGCGTATATGGTGTTTTCGATCCGACAGATGGTAACTGGATGGTGCATCTACGTGGTGCCAAAGGTCTGATCGGCGACGGTCTGCCACGCTCTGGTACTCAGCAATTCATTTCACCATTTCTCAGGAGTTGGATACTCTATCATGATGTTCTGGCACAATTCTCGCAGATGATGTCCGGCTATGGAAGTCAAGACTCGGGACACGTGGTACTACCAGAGTATACATCTGAAAAGACTATTGTGAGTCAGCATAGCACACACATTTCCGTGAATGGCGCTAATCTGCCCACAGATTGTGGGATCTCTAGGATGTTCGGAAGAACTAATGGAGCTTGTGGCCTGCATCAACCAGTTGAGAGGCCAGACTGTGTTTGACACAAGCTTGATCGAGGAGTTGCGTTCACGTTTGGAAAATCTGACTCAGAATATCGTCATCAAACCCGAGCAGCAATCTCGTTCGCAGTCTGAGGTCATCGACAAGGTTCGGATTCACGACACCGCAGAATTCTATCAACTCGCAGCCTTAATCTACTTTCGCCGGCAGATCCTCCAACTTCCGCCCAAGTCACGATCTATTCAACAGCTTGTCGAATCGAGCCTGAACCTCATTTCACAGATGGAGGTATGCACAAGTCCGTGGCCTCTGTTCGTCGTGGCATGCGAAGTACACACCGACGAACAACGACTGCAAATACTCCAGACGCTTAAGAAAATGGAATTGCACAGGCGTATTGGCAATATTGGCGTCACAAGGATGATCGTGGAAGCTTTCTGGAAGCAGCAGGATCTGGTGGTGCATGATACCGCAAAAACGGTCATGGACTGGAGAAATATCGTCGACATGGCACAGATGACTCCTTCTTTTATCTGAGAATTTACTGTTGCGGCCTTCTTACCATGAAGCGGACGCTTATTTCTCTAAGTCGAGCCAGTCACGACGGTGACTACCTTGACTTCCAATGGGGCCATCTCGAGACTCAGTGTCTCGTGGAGATGACGGATAACGACGCACTGGCCATACTTTGAGGAGGTGCGAACTCAAGTGCCCGATCCTGACCAGAACACAAACCACAGCGTCGATTGGCCAGATCTGAAACCTAGGTCACTGTTGGGCGTTGATGAATTTCAGTAATCATTGTGGACTTCGATACTAATTCCGTTGGCCAGAATGGCGATGTTCATGCTGGACTGTCTGTCTGAGAGGCACCATGCACATCCGACACTCGAGGTCCACATGGGAATGTACCCGGTATTTCCAGGAAACCGTGGCGTGAATGACGAACGGCTGCCGTGACAGCTACACAGTAAGGAGATGAGGAACGGCCGAGCCCAATGCGACATCTGGTTTTCTTGGCCACAAGGCTCACTCTGACGGAATCTTTAGGGGCAGAGTTATCCAGCGGTGTCAGGCCAGTCCTCAGGCGTCTTTATGCGGTAAGGAATCCTCAAGTAGAGGCTGAGGGACTCGCTGTGAAATTTTGACGTGGACTCGAAAAAAGCTTGACCACGGAGTGAGAGAAGTGTCTTGACAGCGGCTCTCAGCCCGCCTCGATCAATTGCCGACGCCCACGGATCTTTACCGCAGCGATCACAGTGCCAGACATAATGGCAGGGGCTTGGCAGGGATTGCTATACTGCCTCTTCACTGGCGAAGCCTTCTTCTCGAGCATATGACGCTGAATGTTGGTTGTATTTGACAGCAAGGATGAGTGTAGTGATGTTGACATTGTCGTCGATCGATGCCGGACGCGTCATGTTTTTGCGACGCTAAATTCAACACGTACCTCTCCAAGTACCTAAACGACCCATCCCCCTTATTCACACAACATGTACGATCCGAAATGCCGAGTTGATTCACCTTCAGAGTCCTCGGGGCCTGACTGTAAGCGAGAGCGAAACAAGAACGAACTTTCGAAGTGCGTACCATTATCGTACAACCTTAACTACGGTTTGCATGAATTACTACATGGTGGTGCGATTATCTGCTCTGGCTCTTATCCTACCTAGACCGCTTCCCTCCCACATGATTACCGCCTTATGTTGGCGTACTCTTGCGAATGGTAAGACCCTATTCGTGCTTCTGCCTAATATAGCAGCCAAGATGCGAGGTTGAGCTGGATTTGTCAAGACCAGCCGGCCTGACATCAGTTGAACAATACAATACGAGCCCGAAAGACCGAAAGCTTGTCATACAATCTAAGAAAAGCTGCGTGTAGGAGAGCACAGGAAAATTTCTTCTCTGCACCAAGTCCATCGTCAATGCGCTGAGACCTACATCATGAGCAAAGTCATCCTCCGCAATGGCACTGTCCTTGCCTATGACGAAAATTCGGCATCGATAAAGGTGCTTCGAAGAGCGAGTGTCGTCGTCGAGGGTGATCGGATTGCTGCTATCTTGGATGCCGATTCCTCAAAGGACAACAACCATTCCGAAGCCGAAATCGTCGATGTGACTGGGCATATCGTTGCCCCAGGGCTGGTCAACACGCACTGCCACATGTGGCAGACAGCATACCGGACGCTTGGGCCGGACATCACCTTGGCACAGTACTTCAGCTGGGTTTCTCAGATCGCATCAAATATTCAGGAATAGGGTCCAAAAGATGTCTACATCGGTTCTTTGGAAGGCTACATTGAGGGCATCAATGCGGGCGTCACTTCCTTCCTGGAGCACGCGCACAACAATTGGCAGGAACAGGTGGTGGAGAATGGATTGAAGGCGGCTCAGGATAGCGGCGCAAGAATCTGGTGGTGTTATCACCCCTTTGATCGCGACAACTTCCCCCTCGACGAGCAGTATCGCATACTCAAGAACTTGAAGAGTGAAACTCGCAACTCGGGAGACCTGGTCAGGTTCGGCCTTGCCATGGATGGGCTAGACAGTATGTCGGATGGAAGCATCCAACAAGCGAAGCAGCTGGCCCGCGAGCTCGAGGCAGAAGCCTTGACAGCACATTATCTCGGTGGACCCTGGCCATGTAAGCATCACCTGCGAATGGACTAGCCTCTTGCTAACGGAGCTCAGTTGCGCAACATTTGCCAGAACTGGCTGCCGAACATGAGATCGAGGATCTCAAAATCCCCTTTGTCTGGTCTCATGCAGGGTTCGTGTCCTCGAAAGACATAGACTTGCTTCGTCAGCATGATCAGCATATCTCGATCACTCCAGAGTCGGAGATGCACTATGGCCACGGACAGGATACGAGCCGATTTATTCACGATCAAGCGTCTCTCGGCATCGATACACAATGGACATTCAGCGGCGACATCCTTCTACAAGCCCGGCTGTGGTTGCAATATGTGCGCGGGCACCAATCCACCGAGATATTGAAAAGAGGCCATATCCCGAACCAGACTCCAATGTCGGTCATGGATGCGTTCCTGCTGGCCACCAGAAACGGTGGCCGCGCCCTCCATCGTGATGATATTGGCGTGCTGAAAGTCGGTGCTAAAGCGGACATCGTTTGCTTCGACGGGCGTTCACCCAACATGCTCGGCTGGACGGATCCAGTTGCGGCAGTCGTCCTGCACTCCAACATAGCAGATATCAAGCATGTCATGATTGGAGGTCAATTTAGAAAGAGAAACGGGAAACTTATCTTGAAGTCTGGAAACTGGGAAGAGATGTCTGTGCAATTCACGGAGACTGCGCAGAGGATCCAACAAGCATTCAGAGTTCCACCGCCTCTACCAGAGTCTATATGGGGCAAGCACGAATTTGAAGATGTACCGAATGTCTCGGCGAGCAGACTGGAGCATTGATACCTGCGGCACTGATCGGTGCAGTCACCCACGGATAATGTTCGATACCGTCGCCTGTTTCCAGAAAAAGTGGCACAGTCTGACCACTGTTGCTCGTCAGGTCCAAATACCTACCGATCCTCGGTGTCATCAGGGAGTCCTTCGCACACACCCATATAGCGTTAGGCTTTACCAGGGAGGCGGTCACCAACTCTATCGTATAGTCTTACTGGCTTGAAGTCATGGCACCCGCTTTCGCGAACGTATTGAGCCACGTACTTATGGCGTTGATGTCCTTCCTGTCAGACGGTGCCACTTTTTCTGGAAGTAGGCTCGCCGTGTGTCACTACGGTGGTCTGTTGATACATACCATATCTCGCTCGACCATGGAAGAATGACCGTCAGTTCTTTCCAATGTTTTTGCTCTCACATTTCGAAGGGTAGATTCTCTTGTGTTCTTGTTACTCGACGCCGACACAGCAGTATCTGGATGTTTTTACCGGATACCCCAAAACCGCCTTGGTAAATTCGCCTCTTAAGATGTCGTGATCCCTGATCTTTCCTCTACCATTGGCTTGATATGGATATCAGTATGGAAATGTGGTCATTTAACCTGTGCGGCGATAAGCGGGTGTCTGTCCCGCCTGGCCCATATTTACCCCTCCCAAGACCCCTCCATAGCTCCCGTGTCTTTCCTATCAGGTCTAGCTGCTGTCCTGTATATAAAGACTCGTGTGAATTCATTCTTTTTTCCATCCCATCTACCACACAAGACATCGACCCAGTCTACTTGAAACTCAAATAGCCCTCATCCAAGTACTCCTATAATCTTGGTCACAAGTATGCCCTTAGGCTGACGTATTTCAGGTTTCTTAAACGACCCGACCAAGTAAACCTCACTCACAAAAAGATGGAGCACGCCATGTCATCCCTGCGCTTGGTTGAGAGACATCAAGGTCAAGGTATATTACTAGTAGTTGATCAAGATCAGGCATCACAACATGTCTGAGCATGAACCGGTGTTCGCAACTTTTCCTGCCAGCGGTTATGTGCTCATCCACCCAGCCTTTCCAGGCTGGAGATGAGTACAGCTGGAATCGTGGAAGTGCGTTCTGAGATCATACGGTTGAACTTGACTCTGGATAATACCAGCGGAAGGATCATGCTTCATTCTCCCTCTTCTCATGCCTGACAGTGAACAACCTCGCCTAACCAGCTACAGGATGTCTCCACCAATCGCTACCTTCAACGAGTTCGAGGGTGTTACTGCCACCAAAGAGCTGAAAAGTGCTCGTGACACGACCAAGACACTCACTCTTCATGGCTCTGGCAACCACACCAAGGTTCTTGATGACTTTGCCGGCAAATGGGACAGCTTCAAATTCGCTCCCATCCGCGAGTCTCAAGTGTCCCGTGCCATGACCAAACGCTACTTTGCCGACCTTGACCGCTATGCAGAGTCCGACGTTGTCATTGTGTAAGTACTCTGCAGCAGACGCAGGTTGTATTCCGCACAGCCTTCTAACGCATCAACAGCGGTGCCGGCTCTTGTGGCTTGTCCACCGCCTACACCTTGGCGAGGGCTCGTCCAGACCTGAAGATCGCCATCATCGAAGCTTCGGTCTCACCGGGTGGTGGCTGCTGGCTAGGTGGCCAGCTGTTCTCGGCGATGGTACTCCGCAAGCCAGCGGAAGAGTTCCTGAACGACATTGGCGTACCCTTCGAGGATGAAGGCAACTATGTCGTCGTCAAGCACGCCGCGTTGTTCATGAGCACCTTGATGAGCAAGGTCCTTGCCATGCCGAACGTCAAGCTCTTCAACGCCACCTGCGTTGAAGACCTGATTACTCGCCCATCCACCGATGGAGGCCTCCGCATCGTCGGCGTGGTCACAAATTGGACTTTGGTCACCCTTCACCACGACAACCACAGCTGCATGGATCCTAAGTAAGTCTCACGAGTCACAAATCACCCGACCTTTGCTAATCTTTATTTCCTAGCACAATTAACGCTCCTGTTGTCATCAGCACGACCGGCCACGATGGTCCTTTCGGAGCATTCTGCGCCAAGCGCCTCGTCAGCATGAACGCTATCGAGAAGTTGGGCGGCATGCGTGCCCTCGACATGAACAGCGCCGAAGATGCCATCGTCAAAGGTACCCGCGAGGTTTCGCCAGGCTTGATCATGGGTGGCATGGAGCTTAGCGAGCTGGACGGAGCCAACCGTATGGGCCCAACCTTTGGTGCTATGGTCTTGAGTGGCGTCAAAGCTGCTGAAGAAGCATTGAAAGTCTTTGAGACTCGCAAGGCTGAGTGTGCCGAATAAGCGCCATATTGGAGGGGCATACATGCAGGTTCATGGTCGAGCACTGGGTTCATACATGGGTTGAGACATACCCATCATGCCATTCATTTACATAGTCCCAGCTGACCACTTCCAATCTGAGACCATTGGGAGATGATTCTTTTGCGTTTCGTGGTGCTTGGTGTTGTGTATTCATGTACTTGCTAAGCTGCCTGTGCTGCCATTTTGAGCCTGTCTTCAATCCACCATTAGTCAGCGATCGCGCCCTATTATGTCATAATGCCGTTGACTCCGATATATTTTTCAAGGAGTTGGCTGTGCAACAGCAGTTGTTCATAGAAACACCACTCCTCCATCACTGTCGCGTCAGATCCAACATCAGACTTCAATGGCTTCTCCTTGATACACGCGCTCGTCAACAACACAGAGCTCAAACATGGCAAGAAATGACTCCGACACGGAGCGTACGCCTCTGATACACGAGACCAGCCCGACAAACGATGAGGCTGCACAACCGGACACTCAAGACGAAGATGGAAAACTGTCTTCGACGCGAGGCACCCTCATCTGTCTATCCATATGGCTCCTAATCTTCATCCTAACCAACAACGTCTCCCTGATGACAACAATCCAATCACCCATCGCCAGCGACCTCGGCGCCTCCACAGAAGTAAGCTGGTTCACATCAGCCTACCTTATTGCCATCACCAGCATCACGCCCGTCGCAGGCCGCCTCTGCGCCATCTTCACTCCGAGAGTCTACCTGCTCGCATCGATCGTCGTACAAGCATGCGGCCTCCTAATCAGCTCACAAGCATCTTCTGTAAACGCATTCCTCGCTGGCCGCGCCGTTACGGGTATTGGCAGCGCATCTGTCACGCCCGTCGCATTCATCCTTGTAACTGAACTCACCGCCCCGCGCAGACGAGGCCTGTTCTTCGGCGCCATCAACACGGGCTACACATCCGGCGTGGCATGCGGGGCTATCATCGCGGGGGCCCTCGAACCGCTCGTCGGCTGGCGCGCGGTGTTCTGGTTGCAAATCCCATTCACCCTGGCCGCGGCGTTGCTGGCATTCTTCACCATTCCTGAACCGCGCAGACTTACCGGATCGTCTGCTGAGGGCGCGTATCACAAGCAGTCTCTCGCCACGAAACTCTCGCAGATCGACTACTTCGGCGTCGTCACCATCATCGGCGCCGTCGTCCTGTTACTATACAGCTTATCGTCACCACAGATTCAGATCACACCGATCGTCTTATCAATCGCCTCCCTCGTGCTTTTTGTGTTGGTCGAAGCGCACTGGGCTGATCAACCTATCGTCCCCATCTCTATCTTGCGTTCAAGAGGCAACATTCTGACTGGTATTGCGACCGTCGGAGTCATGACCGCCCGCTGGAGCGTTTTGTTCTATACGCCGACGTATGTGCTTACTTTGCGCGGTTGGTCCCAGGCTAGCGCTGGGCTCACGTTGATCCCGACGAATCTGGGATTCGGGGTCGGCGGTCTTCTGGCAGGGTGGCTGCATATTCGACGCACCGGATCGTTCTATTACGCTTGCATCGTCACGTTGGTGCTGTTCACCTTTTCGATGTTTGCTGTATCGTGGATCTCGACGCCCGGATCGAGTATCTATGGTTACATGACGGTGCTGTTTCTCAACGGTGCCATCGTTGGTTGTATGCTGAATTACTCGATTGCGCATGTCCTGCATTTGACGATACCTGCTACGCATATCATTGTCATTCCGCTGAATGCTATGTTCCGCAGTCTGTCGGGGTCGTTTGGATCATCAGTTGCTGGAGGATTGTTTCTTAGGACATTGCAGCGGACCTTAACGAAAGAGTTTCTTGCGAGAGGGATAACGGACAAGGGAGCTTTGATCAGGCAGTTGCTCGGATCTCCGGTTACGGTGCAGAGCTTGACGGGCGTGGAAAAGGAGGTTGCGTTGGTCAGTTATGAGACGGCGTTGAAGACGATTTACTCGGCTGGTGGTGCGTTGGCTATTCTTATGCTGTTTGTTCAGGCAGGTGTTGGTTGGACGGCGCCGGATGTGGACAAGGACGAAGAGCATACGCACACGATCGCCAGTGACGGCAATGTCGGGCAAGAGACTCTTTCGCCAGTTGTGACCAGAGAGCCCGTAGCTGGTTAGCAAACCATTGTTGGATGGTATAAATAAATAGATATGGAGACAACGATACATCACACTGAACTTTTTGATATTGGCCATCCAAGCCTATTTCATATCGCAGACACCTATTTCCCGACTTCCATCCTGTCTTTCCCCTGTGGAATTTCTGGATGCTGATAATGGGCTGGATCCGTGCCGAAATTCGTGGTTTGGGATTCTGTCCCTGCCGCCAATAACTCGACGGGTTTTCTGCCTTCTACCTTTGTACCCTTTTCCTCACCGAGTGTTTTGGGTACATGTGCGCCTTTTCCACTGCCGCTTGCAGGTGCTCCTCTGCTTCCTCCTCCACTGTGAATGCCGTCATTGACTTCTTCACTCAGGCCTTCGGGCAATGGAGCTGTTTTGCTGGCTCTCGGTATCGGTTCTTCAGATGTGGGCTATTCAGAAAGAAATGTTAGGTTACTTTAACTTGGCTGCAGTCCGCATGAGGTCCCCTACCTTTCCATCTCCTCCGTGAACAATATCGTTGGTAAGCCCGATAGCGTTGTCCGATTGAGGGGGTTCTCCGACATAATCACCTCCTCGAGGCATGGTGTGTTGAGTTTGAGAGTTCTGTCAAAAGAGAAGGCTCGGAGTTGTTATTTCTTGTGGTTACAGACGAGAATGTCTGCAAAGTCTGTGAGAAACGTAGCGAGTTATACTGGCAAGCCTGCAAAATGCGCCTTCCATAACGTCAGGCCCTGGAGGCACTCATGGGCCTGACGAGAGGCCGATCGAGATCAGATGCTTTCGGAAATACGAACCTATTGCACGTCAAAATGAAGTCACGTCTGCAGGTACCTACCGGGGTCTCGTTAAGTTCGTGGGGAGGCATGGTACGGGCAAGACCTTGGTAGAGCTTCGAGCATAGCACGCGACATCCATCGGCGATGCGATGAGCAGGACAGTAGGGACATGCGCAAGTAAAGGAGTTGAGGTTGGACAACAAACATCCGCGTTTGAATCAGGCAAATCTTCGGATAAAGTGCTGCCGGTGCATCTGCTCGTTTGTACCTAGGTATGTTTCTGTTGTTCAACGTCCTGTGCAGAGCTGGACCCGACATTGCCAGGAACACCATAAACTGGTTTGTCTTGTGCCACGTGGTCGCGATGTGTGGAAGAATATAAAGTGCTTTTCGTGGGCTGTTTCTCTTTGATTATCTGTTGTTGATATTCTGCCGGATTGACGATTGAGACCCTGTTTTCTATGTTTGTTGCGAGCAATAGAATCTAGACTACTAAACCTTCTAGACCACCTTCCCTGACTTACCTCGACGAGATCCTCCTGCTTCCGCAAACAAGATGTCTTCGCGTCTTCTTGGAGTCACGATTCAAGGTGCTGTTCTCTCCGCCGCGTCAAACACGCTCGCCCAAGGCTTTAGAGTCTACCGCGAGGGCAACCTCTCCGCGATCGACCCGGTCGCCTTCATCCAATTCATCTTATTCGCCATTATAAGCACTCCGCCCAATTACAAATGGCAGTTATGGCTCGAGGAGACCTTCCCCAGCAATCCAAAACAAGACGCTGCAGCTGCGAAAAAGAAAGACAATAATGAGAAAGATGGTGGGAAAGAGACATTCTCGATCGTGAACACCATTGCAAAGTTCCTGCTTGATCAGACTATTGGAGCTGTCGGGAATACCCTTTTATTCATTGTCGTCCTCAATCTGATGAGAGGTGCTGGCTGGAGTGGCATAGTGACGGCCGTACAAAAGGTATGTTCTGCCGGAAGGCGTCGAGCCCACGGGACTAACGTGGTTTGCTGCTTCAGGATTTCTACCCGATGCTGCTTGCCGGTTACAAATTCTGGCCTTTAGTGACGTTGGTGAATCTCGTGCTTGTGCCAGTGGAACAGAGGATGCTTATTGGTGGTCTGGCTGGATTGGCTTGGGGTGTCTATGTTAGTCTCATGAACATTTGAAGAAGCCAGCCTGAACGACGAGGGATGAAAAAGACGGACCATTCAATGTTGTGACAATGTCTACTGCACTTGGGACGCTAGACGGCCAATACATGGCGATGTCGACTGTTCAGAAATGTCCTGAGGCACTGGGATGGGGCTCCATGCTGGTCGCTATTGTCCCGATTAGAGCTTATGACTGACGCACGTTATGTGTGAGAAGTAAGGGAAGAGCAACCATAGAACAGACGAGGCTAGACATGTTCCCTAGCCCATGGAACTCGTCGAGATGTTGCTTCAATGGGAAAGCAATCCTTTAGCGCCTATACCAACACTACCTTCACAGTCCAGTCATCCAGTGTCAATCACAATTTACTAGCCTTCCAAACAGGCTTCCTCTTCTCCCGGAAAGCTGTGAGCCCCTCCCTGGAGTTCTCACCCTCCATAAGACCCCTCTTCATCCGGTCGTCGATGTTCTGATACGCACGCTCAATACTGCTAGTCTCCCAGGTCTCGCGTAGCGCAGCACGTGTGATGACTATGCTGTCCGGGCTGATGTCCGCGACCTTGGCAGCCAACTTGACGGCCTCGGGCACACACGTGTCCTGGCTCGAAGAAATGTGGTTGATCAGTTGGAACTGGAGGGCTTCCTTGGCCGAGAGTGTGCGTGCTGCCATGCTGATTTCTGATGCCAATGGTAAGCCGACGTTGCGGACAAGTCTGGGCAGACCGCCGGCGCCAGCGTAAATGCCGCGTAGGGCTTCGGGGAGGCCAAAGGTCGCTGTTGGGGAGGCGACGACCATGTCGCTATAAGTCATATGTCAGTTAGAGTCGCACGGCAGTAACGGCATTGCGTGGAGGCCAGACAGCAGGGAGTGGCAGGCAAGCAGTCGAGACCAATACAGTGGTGGGTGCAATGAAATGCCCTCTTGGAGCGCACCTGACAGCCTGACCATACGAAACAGAACTGCGAGACATGCAGACCCACAGTTTTGCCAGGAGGATTGACAGTCAAGAGGAGGAGAACTGAAACTAACCAGTTAAGCACAATCTCAAATCCACCACCGAGAGCAAATCCGTTCACCGCAGCGATGACAGGCTTCTTGCCCAACCGCCGACTCACACCCGCAAAGCCCGTCGGTGGATGCATAGCGAGGTAAGGCTTCTCCTCCATCTCCTTAGGATCGCGCTTACCAATCTCAATCAGGTCCTGACCAGCGCAGAAACTCTTCGGCCCGGCGCCGGTGATGACGGCGACGCGCAGAGTCGGTTCGCGGTCGAACCACTCGAAGACCCGGTGCAGGTGCCAGTGGACGAGCATGGGGATACTGTTCATTTGGCGGACGCGGTTAATAGTGACCAGTAGGACGTGGGGCGCTGGATAGGAGAGGAGGACTGATGGGTCGGCAGATGGGGGAGGGAGTTCGGTTTTGGACGACATCTTGCGCGAACGGGTACAATGTCGGTTTATGCTTGGATGGTTATCCTGGCGTGGAAAGGTTGTTATGCTGGTGAGCGGGCCGGAGTATATACTGTGAACGGTCTCGGTGCTTTCTGAGGTGAGATCCGATATCCAAGAACGGAATGACGATGTATGGCCTTCTGATAACGGATGGCTTTGTCGACGATGGTTCTTCCCAGTGCTTTACAATCTCATACTATATGAGAAAAAACTTATATTCACTAGAGGTATATATCTGCTGAGGTATCTACCAGTACTGCAGATGGTTGAGGAAGAGATGGAGTCGGGAGAAACGGACCTCGGCTTGATTATTCTCCACGCCCCTCATCAGGCTAGTGGGCTGGGGGGCTAGGGATTCCTGATCGGCAGCCGGCTGTGCTGCAAGGCTTGCCGGGCCTTTTGCATGGCTGGCCATAGTGGATCGGCTGTGCGATGGTATATGAGGAACATACTTTTTGGCTGGAGGAGATATATAGGCCACAACATGCCCATACAACGGGTGCAAACCTCCGACTCCTGTCACCGCGGGGTCGGGAAGGCTGTCCTTATTTTGGGTTGCCATGCACAGCCTTCCATGGCTCGATCTGTAACGACAACCAGAGTGTGTGGCTTAATGCTCGGTCTTGGCCACCACTGCTGCTCACATCCGTCATCCCCTTGTCTGGCGGAAGAGCTCCTTCGAATGGAATGAATGCATGCCGATAACGGTGGTAACCTTCCTTGCGTACTCATTCGTGCCCGAATGGAATGCTTTCCATTGCTCCACTTCGTTGAACGCACTTGGCTGCAGCTTCGTTTGCACGGCTTACCGCGCTCTTCACGTCGAAGTCGTCCAAGACATTGTGGTCGGCTACATGTCGAGCCAGAGCTGTAGCAAAATATCCCACAAATGTATCACCTGCGGCCGTCGTGTCGATGACTCTGTCGACCTTGGCCGCAGGGACCCGGCCGCGAGCATGCGAAATCGGTGCTGAATAGTAGACTCCGCGAGCACCAAGTGTCACCACAACAGTCTTGACTGCCGCTAGGTCGTGTAGATGTTGGGTAAGACGATCGAGGTGATTTTCCGTCAGATCTTGCTCCTCTGGGACCTCAATGCTCTTGAGCTCTTCGATGGTCTGGAATAGTAAAAGACACTCAGTCTCGTTGACGACCAGTACGGCGAGGTTTTTCAAGGCGCTTAACGGAATGCCCTCTTCGAACACTGGTGCTGGGTTGAAGATGACGCAGGTCTTTCGCTTGTCGGAGCTGAAGGTCGACAGTAATTCTAATGTGATAGAGCGTGGAATCTCCCCTTGCATGACCACAACATCAGGGTCTCCGGCTTGTGTTGCTGTGTCTAGGACCTTGCCGACATCATTGATCTGGTGATTGGCGCCTGGAACGAAAAGAATCCTGTTCTCACCATTGGAACCTTCGTCCACAAGTATCGTCGCTGTACCGGTCTGTACCCCCTGGATCTCTTCCACGTAGCGAGTGCTGACGCCGCTCTTTTCGAGGGTCGGTTTCAGGAGAGATGCATAGTATGGGTCGTCAGCACCGACGGCTCCAATTATGTCCACCTTCACAGCTTGTTCCGTGCGAGACATGAATGCAGCTTTGCCACACGCACATGCTTGGTTGGCTCCTTTACCCCCGGCATGTACTGTCATAGACCTTGCTGCTATCGTCTCGCCAGGTCCGGGGACTCTTGGAGTCAGAGTGACAAAGTCAATGTTCAATGAGCCGATGACCCGGATGACAGGTTTTGAGGTCATGGTGGATGGATGACTGAGTCCTTGATTTTAGTGCTGGGGAGACGACTTGGTACTCGTTTGACCAAAGAATCTCTTGCTTGCCACCGTAGTTGAAGTGTCACCTGCTGAGCCCCCCTCGAGGCCCTGGTCTTGCAGACCTCAAGGTTCCAAGGTCTTACAAAGTGCCAAAGTAATCCAAAAGAGCAGCAAAAGAAATTCCACAAGTCACGGATGACTTGTCAGACAGACGGAAGTGGCGTCATTTGACTCACTCGTGCCAATAGTTCTTGAGGATACCTCAGGAAGTGACTTTGAAGCTGCGGGTGATTTGCACGGTCATGGGGGTCATGTGCCGCTCGAAGAGAAGTGACTGGATGCGTGTTAATGCTAAAGGAAGTGCAATCGTCGGACTCCCTCGACATGGACACTATAAAATAGAAAGATTGACCAGAACGCTGATGAGGAATGTCATCCACAGATGTACGTCAGCATGGGGAAAGCTATCCTTAACTTGCACGATTAAGGCAGTTATCAACAATAACGCCTCATACAAAGACAGAGCTGTTGATCTTGAAATCACCAGAGGTCCTCTTCGGCTCGATCACGCATAACTTTGTACACAACGGACACTGACTATTCTTCATCAATCCTGGAACGGAGACCCATCAAGTCGGGTTCCAGAAAAAGTAGCAGCGCCTGACATGGAGTACATCGACGATATAACTTCAATGCCCAGCACGTTCGCGACAATGGGTGCCTTGACTCCAAGATAGTAGGAGGGTATGGTAGAGCTGATGTGTGCGGGGGCATTCGAATAGCAATCAAGAACAATACCTATGAAGAGCAACAGCGGTCAGACAGTGCCACTTCTTCTGGAAGTCGGCTTGACAGCAAGCAGTACACGGCGAAAATTTCAGATGAAAAGCACATGTATCCATGTCAGGTTATCTCCTTGCAGAACGATGGCAAGCATATCTTTCAGGCGAAGACGTGCACATCTGCCGTACATGACATCTGGGTATATGGTACGGCGTTGGGCTCCAAGTGCATCGTACAATATTTGAATGAAAAACCATTACAGTCCCAGTCCATGTTGTGGCAGGTAAATTTGCCCTGCTCGATAAGGTGGAGCTCACGCTCACGGTCTGCAGCATCAGACTGCACGTAGGACGATGCGAGTGATGTGTCGGACTGGGCTCACGTGGCTGCAGTGGAGAAGTTATGGTTCTGGAGTTCGCTCTGGCAAAGGCCAGTACCACGCTGAACTGGTCGGATTTGGTCGTAGACGTGATACAAACCCCGCCACCGAGAAGTCGATGGGAAAGGTTTGAGGCTAGTGGTCGGCACCTGAAGGAGATGTGGTTCTGTCAACTGCAGGACCGCATGTTCCTTGTCGTACGGAAGTCAGAGGACGAGAGACGAACTGGGACAAGAGCCACAGGTCATTGCCCGTGGTAGGATATCTGGTTGTCGCCCTGTCTCGCAGTTGTGATTCAGGCTGGAGTACGTTCGGTTGAAAATGATGCGTATACTTCACAGCATGACTTGTTCAGCGCTCCGCCATGTCATCCGGTGGATGAGATGCTGATCAGACAGCTGCGACAGCATCGAAGATACGCATGAAGAAGGATCAGCTCGTACACGGAGTGCAGGTATCCTTCGATGCTTCTGCTGGTCGACGCAAACCACCATCAGCGTTTCTTACTCTCTCTCGCCACGCACTGTCCGGGCTTAAAAATTAGCGAAGGGCATAACAGGGTGTCAGCCGCAAGGAGAAGGCGTGGGAAATGAGCCCCATGCTGTTACAGTGGCCCAGTAGACCTAACGCGGGCACTGTCGTATCACAACGTAATTGCAGGAGGCTATGCGGTCGGCCTGAGAACAATTCTGTTGGGAGCAATCTCCGACAAAGCAAAGAAGGCAGGAATATTGATCTGGCTGGGGTAGAAGTTTGTATGAGGACTATACTTTTTTAATCATCAGAGATTTTACGCGTGAAAAGAGCTTATTTCGCGTCGAGAACATGGTCTGCGAGCAGAGCAGATGTTGCGGGAGCTGGCATTGGATGTTCGAGTGATGTGGTTTGATGAAGATCGTAAGCACCATGATCAGTGCGGGAGATGGTGAAGGCTGGATGTGGGATCACTTCCGGTCTTAGCCACGAGGCACGATCCAGGTGCGCGTATCTCATTGATTTTAGGCTTGAGTTGTGAGGATCGTGGGTTTTGGACAGCAGGTGAGATGGTCCAGGAGTCTGTGGACGGCTCGCGTACCAATCGGCGCGAATGTCGTTCCCTACAAAGGGAGAGGCTGGTAGAAAGTGTGACAACGTCGAAGGGTCCGGCCAGCAAAAGATTGAAGAAATTCGAAGAAGAGGTAGAACTTGAAACTTCGGGGAATTAATGGCTTGCACACGGATTGCGTACCTGACTTAGCGGAGCTTGGGGCGCAGTTTCTTTCACTAGCTTGATGCAAGTCATTTCGGACCTGCATCTGCATCTGCATCTGCATCTGCGAACACTTCCACCAATCCTTGGCTGGGGGTGTTAATTCGAATAGCTTGACTAAGATATCTTCCCTATCCTTGTCCAAGGCTTGTTTCATCTGGGCTCGTGTACCTCGTAGTGCCACCATGGAAGATCAATTTCAGCTGCGCTCAATTTCTGGTCGGTCTGTATCAAACATTGTGGGACGATAGCAAGCTGCAGTTGCCATGTCAATATCTCATACACATACCTTTGGCGAGCACACAGAATTCCTTGCAGGCGTTGTCAAGACTTGGACGAGCAGTACGAGTCGGACTTCTTTCAATGGAGCCTGACATTGGAAACCTTCACAGCAAAACCAGTACTGTGGTCAGCCCGTTCCCGTCCCATGGTAGATGCTTCTTATCCATTTTGCCTTTGCTTTCCTCAACTTCAAGTAAATCTGCACGCAGTACTCGTTCAGTGGCCGGTCGTGTAGGGCGTTTCGGTCCAGACTTGCGCGTATGGATGCGCCCTGAAGAAATCGTCATTATGAAACAGATCTCTAATCTACCCCCGCAGAGCGAACCGTGTTTGGTTAGGCTCCAGGTACCCGCGAACGCCTCTCGGTTAGAGACTGGGCCTAGGAGCTCGAGAAAGCCACCCACCAGCTGCTTTTGCAAGATCCGATCCACCAGATCGACAATCCCTGTAAACTAGAGATGCACCCCGGGCAATGGAAACAGAGGGCGCCCATAAAAAAGATATATCAAATTCACTTCCTTGCGCCATCACTTCGATACTCACACATCTCTTAACTTTTGACTGTCACTTTCTGTCCTTCCTTTGGCTCTTGAGCCACCCTACTTTCATTTCTCCTACTTGCCTGCAACTCATCCCTCCTTTGAGCTGTTCAAGGCTCGTCACTCTTTAAAAGAAGCACAGTCCGTGACCGTGCTGTTTACACCCATCTTCAGTCCGTGCTTAAGTTAGCTCTCTGACCAGAGCCCACTCCCAGCGTCTTCCAGAAGTTCTGCCTCACCTGGTGTGAAGACTGACCACAACAAACACTTGGGCCATCACCCGCACACAGCTCTCTCCCAGCCCGTTGACACCGGCTCTCGATTACGTTGCGCTGCCTGGTGCACTGCCATTTACCTGCCACAATCAGATATCAAATAGCCTGCAAGAAACCACTGAACTCGGTCTCAATCAGACTATTGAAAGACCAGATCAGTTATCAGTCAATAAATCATTTCGAAAACAATGAAGTCAACAATTCTCGCCCTCGCCGCCTTATGCGCCGCACTGACCACCGCCCAACCTGTTGACAAGCGTGCTGTTATAACCACTATCCAATGGGCTACCGTTACCGTCACTGTGACTGGCTCCGGGCCCGAACCGACATCTACCTCTGCTGTCTCTGCCGTTGCCGCTGCCGCTGTCGACCCCGCTGTCACCGCGAGCACCTCGTTGTCGAGCAACTCCGCGTGGTCCGCCGGCTCTGCCTGGTCATCCGATGATAGCTGGTCCGTGAGCTCGGGAAATTGGCGTGATGGCTGGCGTGGTGGCTGGAGTGGCAGTAGTGGTACTTCCGCTGCTGCGGCTGCGTCTGCTGCTACCACCCTTACCGCGGCGGCTGGTACTGTCACCCACCTTCACTCTCAGACTGTTGCAACCACCATCACCTCTGACGTCGAAACTACCACCTCAGCTACCACTGTAGACGAAACAGTGGACTCGAGCACCAGCACCAGCACCAGCACCAGAATCAGCACTAGTACCAGGAGTAGTACCAACATTGCACAAGCCACAAGTTCCGAAACCGAAACCACCACTTCCTCTGCGTCTTCATCCACTTCCACCACGTCGTCAAGCTACGAGTCAAGCATCCTCGAATCTCACAACATTCACCGTCGGAATGCCTCGGTCGCCGACTTGGTCTGGAGTGACGACATGGCAACAATTGCCGCCGAGATTGCCGCCAGCTGCGTCTACGCGCATGACACCAGTACCGGTGGTGGTGGCTATGGCCAGAACATTGGCGCCGGCTCTCCCCCGTCTGGTGTTCCCGCCATGATCACCAACGAGATGTATAACGACGAAATTGGCTGGTATCCCCTTCCGTACGGCCAAGCCAACCCCGATATGACCAATTTCGAGCATTGGGGTCACTACTCTCAAATTGTCTGGAAGTCAACCACCTCTGTGGGATGCGCCACTCAATACTGCCCCAACGGTCTGGCCAATACTGGCAGTGGTGTTAGTCCGTACTTCACTGTCTGCAATTACAGTCCACCAGGTTTGTTTTCTCCTCCATCTCCTCGCCAGGATATCTTCAGCTAACTCGATGATGCAGGCAATTATGGTGGTGAATACGGTGACAATGTTTTACAGCCAGGGGGCGAGGCCACCGTGACATATTAGACGCTCACCAATCGTTGTTCTTTCATGACTTCACGAGTCACGACACACTTCACATTTCAAGCATCCGCAACTTCCAGCACTCGGGTTTGACATTCTTGGAAAGGCTGGGGGGTGTTAATGGGTTCTGATGCAAGGGGTTATGGAAATGGAGTGAGAGATTGTTGGATTTTCTTTTCTTGCCTGTCTTTTGAGCGAGCCACTTTCTTCACCATCACTTTCATCTTTTCCTTTTGATGGTTGAACATTACTGCTTGCCGGAATTGGATTTTATCAGCACTCGGGGCACACATTGTGAAAAGTGCATTTTCTGGAAAGAAGGAACAAAGAGACAGAAAAAACCTCAAGGTCGAATCTGTAAAAGAGACACAGCCCAAGCTGAAAAAAATGATAACCACTTTTACAGCTGTATGCTGCCGAAGAATATCCGCAATGTCGCCAGCCGGTCGCCTGAGCCTAGTCACGCTTGTCTCTTCGGGGTGCGCGCCGACGCCTGAAGATGCTGTTCCCCTTCCACCCACTTCCAAGTTACCCCGGGTTCGGTTCCGGAGAAATGGAAGCTTTTGACCCGGAATCCTGCTCCTGGATCGTCTCCCCTCCCTCGCCTTCGGGTCGAGTATTTGTTCATACCATCCAACGTTACCTTTACACCCACTTGTCCGATCATCCATCGATCCATAATCGGCCTGGCAAGAAGGGCGGAATATCGCATAGATGAGCGCGAGTCCTGGAGCCCAATGCGATGAGGTATAACCAGAACAGTCCACATTAATGAAGAATAAAAGCTGCTGATGATCTCGCGACACACTGGAAGGGTTTCTGGCTAGTAATAAGCGATCTGCTACGTCACGAAGTTGATTGGAGATTCCAAAATCCAAAAGAGGAGAGAAATCAATGCGCTTTACGTGCGCTCTTCTTGTCGGAATAACCACCAGAGAATATTACAAGACTCTATATCATATTCTATACCTCTACTGAGGTCCTCTTCCTGTTACCCAAACCAACTGCAGTCCTAGAGAGGCCCTTTCTAGTTCTTCGGCTTCCTGTTCCCGCCCCTCGGGTTGACGTCCAAATCACGCGCCTCGGCCAGCGACGCGGCCAGCGACCACGGGCACTGAAACTCGGAGCCCGCCCGGACAAAGCCTACTAACAGGCTCCGAAACTGCCCTCCACGCTCTTTTTTGTACGTCCACCTCTTTTTCCTTCCTTTCCTCCGAGCCGCTACCAGCACTGTCGCTTTCGCGCCCATTGTGCTATCAGATAGGCTACGATACATTCCGACCAAGCTGTTCACATGGACCTCTTCTCCATCATACCACATTTGTGGATCGTGGAGACAAGCGTCCGCTTCATCCGCCCCCGTTTTGGGCTTCACATGTGGGATAGCCAGCTGATGGTTGCCAATGGTCACGATCACGACCCAATGATGATTTCAACCCCTCCTGATTGTGCCATATCTGGAAGGAAGCATTTATCCATATTGTTCTCCTTGTTACAGTCCACGTCCTCTTGATTACCATCTATGTTGCGCTTTCTTGTCTCTTTCTGCTACTGAAATCGATGCCCGTCTGAAAGACTCTGTTCTCCATGCCACCCTACTGTTTGCACGATTGCCATTACTTCTACCGCACTGCACTTCGCATGCTAAACATTGCCACGCTATTGGCTGCTTTGTACGCATGATCACCATATTAACCATGCCTTCCTCAACCACAGGAACGAGATATTTTGCGCGACCGACCTCGATCGACGAGACCATCAGGAACCCTCCATCCGAGGCTGCAGGTGTCAGTATGGGCGAAGATCAAGTGAAGGAGGCGCTCCAGGATGCCAAAAATGTCAAGGAATCTTATACCAAGCAAGAGCAGGAGCCTGTCTCCTTGAAGAAGGAGAAGTCCAAGCAAGGCATCACCTTTGCTGCTCAAGATAAACTTCCCAAGTTGCCCATACCCGAACTCGACTCGACATTGAAGAGATATCTCGAGGCTTTGGCTCCTCTACAAGGTGCTAGTGAACACAATGACACAAGGGCAGCAGTACGCGATTTCCTGGATAACGAAGGCAAGGACCTGCAAGAAAGGCTAAAGAAATATGCCACGGGACAGACCAGTTACATCGAGCAGTTTTGGTATGACTCGTACTTGAACTACGACAACCCGGTGGTTTTGAACCTCAATCCTTTCTTTCTGCTCGAAGACGACCCCACTCCTGCTCGCAACAATCAAGTCACTCGTGCGGCGTCTCTGGTCATCTCTGCCCTCTGCTTCGTGAGAGCCGTCCGCAAAGAAGAGCTACCTCCGGACACACTCAGGGGTACGCCCTTGGATATGTATCAGTATTCACGACTGTTTGGCACGGCTCGTGTACCGACCGAAAATGGGTGTATTATTGGGCAGGACTCAGACTCCAAGCACGTCGTTGTCATGTGTCGTGGCCAGTTCTACTGGTTTGACGTTCTTGACGAGAACAACGACCTCATCATGACCGAAAAAGACCTTGCAGTCAACTTGCAGGTCATTGTTGACGATGCTGAGCAAATTCCGATTCACGAAGCAGCTAGAGGGGCACTCGGGGTGCTCAGCACTGAAAACAGAAAGGTCTGGTCAGGACTGAGAGATCTTCTGACGCGAGAGGAGGGCTCCAACAATGCAGACTGCCTTAACATCGTTGACTCGGCTTTGTTTATAGTCTGCCTCGATTACACGGAACCAACCGACGTTTCCGACGTGTGTGGTAACATGCTGTGCGGGACGAGTGAAGTGAATCGTGGTGTCCAGGTTGGGACATGTACGAACAGATGGTACGACAAGTTACAAATCATTGTCTGCAAAAGTGGAAGCGCGGGCATCAACTTTGAGCACACGGGCGTGGATGGCCATACGGTTCTTCGATTCGCAAGTGATGTCTACACTGATACCATTTTGCGATACGCCAAATCCATCAATGGCCAAGCCCCAACGATGTGGACCAGTCAAAGTCCTGACCCTTCGAAGCGCGACCCAGAGAGTTTTGGAGATGTCAGTACCACTCCTCACAAGTTGGAATGGGATATGATACCGGAGCTGTCAATTGCCCTCCGATTCGCAGAGACGAGACTAGCTGATCTCATTCACCAAAACGAGTTTCAAACTTTGGATTTCACCGGCTACGGTAAGAACTTCATCACTTCGATGGGGTTCTCCCCAGATGCATTCGTTCAAATGGCATTCCAAGCGGCATACTATGGGCTTTACGGAAAGGTCGAGAATACATATGAGCCGGCTATGACCAAAATGTACTTTCATGGACGAACAGAAGCGATCCGGTCAGTGACACCGGAAAGTATCGAGTTTATAAAGACCTTTTGGGCCGACAATGCACCCCAAAAGAAAGTTGACGCCCTCAAAGCCGCCGCTCAGAAACACACTGCCATAACCAAGGAATCGAGTAAAGCACAAGGCCATGACCGTCACTTGTATGCTCTTTACTGCGTGTGGCAGCGTAAGGTGAACGATGAAGGTGCAGAGGCGGCCAGCACGACTGGATTCAGCTCGAACGGGTATTCGAGTCCCACTGACCTTAGCGACGCCGGAAGCCCAAGGAGAATTGAAGAATCGCCAATCAGCCAAAACCGTTCACGCACTGGTACAGACGCAAGTGCCAGTCGCTCTCCTGCGCCTCCTCTGCATCAAATGCCCGCTCTGTTCAGCGATTCTGGATGGGAGAAGATCAATAACACAATTCTTAGCACGTCCAACTGCGGCAACCCGTCGTTACGCCACTTTGGCTTCGGGCCTGTCTCTGGGGATGGCTTTGGAATTGGATATATCATTAAGGATGATTGCATATCCGTCTGCGCAAGCAGCAAGCATCGTCAGACGAAACGTTTTGTGGACAGCCTTGAATCTTATCTCAACGAGATCCGCCGGCTTCTGAAAGCGGTACGACCCAAGGATTTGGCTGCCGCCAAGATCACTCGAGCCAGAGAGGTTGAAGACAAAACCAAGGATGGCAGACTCAAATCACGGGGTCGAGCCATCAAGGCCGAAGCTGCGAAGGTCGACGGAGCAACGACGCCTGCAAGTATGGAAACGGCCGAGGTCGAAGATGACGGATTGGGTGGTTGTAAGTTATTCCTAGATATAATCAGTGGTGATTGACTGACACAATTACAGATGGCTTTTTCGATGCCGGCATGTTGCTACAAGCGCTGAAGAAAGATCCGGCAAAGCCCGCGGAGCAGATCGCACAAAAGAGGAGGACGGTGGGCAAGAAACTTGCTTTGACGGAATATTGATGTCCCCGGGCTAGGTGAAGAGTGCGACACGTGGTCGTGGGACAGTGGTGTTGATTTCAAGATGTTCAGGCATGAATGCAGGATGGCAATCTATGAGATATGCATATTCTGGATGATTTGGCAGAAGAAAAGCCGATGGCATCTTGTGCGACGATTTGCATGACACTTTTTCAAGCCAACCGGCCCGTGTTGGTGCCTGGATGACCAACAACCGAACCAATGGTGGAATCATGGCTGCAGAATGACACAAGCACGGCAGATTTTCGAGGCAACAAAACTCGTATATACCCCCATCTATAGCTATATTTATTCTGTTGGATTCTGATAATTCTGGATTGTATGTTTGAAGTTGGCTGGTATCATAGCGCGCGCTTTCCTTTTTTTGCTTGTTTCCAAACATTGATGCATGTCGACGTGATGCAAGTGTCCGCGTGCAAGGACGTATGGGCATGGAGTGCCAGTGGTCTGATAAGCCATGATCTGCGCAGGGGAAAAGTGACCTTGTCTGACAGGAATCCTTTTGTTCTCCTCAGCCTAAAACTGGTCAACACTGGACTCGGCGGCCTTTACCATACAAAGGCATGACCTTCTCCGTTGTGTATAGCGAATAGCCCGAAGTATACGTGACTTGGTAGATGCTCTTGCCTTGAACCACCTTCACATTTTACATAGTCCATATCAGCGTTCCGGTCGCAGTAACATCATGGTGCATGGTGGGTGTGCACCGGTCTGACAAGGACTATGTCTGCAGTCACGCCAAGGCCTTCGACCTAATGAGGACTAGCTGCCGATGTCAAGGACCTCCGTCCAGAACAGCGAGTCAAGTCCCTGCGCCAGTCCATCTCTCACACGGTACTTCTCGACTTCACCACGATCTTGCCTTGTTAACTCCTGTTGTTGGGCGTGGCTGGAGGTCGCAACTTCCTGTAGCGACCCTCTATTCATGCGTTTTGCCACATACTCGATCGAAATTTATCTACCGACCCTATCATAGCCTCTTCTCACCACTCCTGCCACCACCATGGCAGCAGTCACCATGCCCTCACTGTCCCTTCAGGATGGGCTTGGTGCCGCTGCCCTGGACAAACACGCCGAAATGACCGAGACTCTCCTCCCTCCTCAAGTCCATACTCCTCCTACTACCGACGAGGCCAGCCACAAGGACGATGACGCAGCCTCGAGTTCATCCCTCTCCGATCTCGGCGACGATATTGAAGATGAAGAAAACAGAATGAGATTCGAAGAAGCCGCTCGTGCAGGGGCAGAGGCCGAACAATTTTCAGAAGTGAAGCCTGACCGTTACGAGAATGGCGTCCCTATCTTTCAACCAGTATGCGAGATTCCCAGCCTTTCCTGGCTTTGAATGGCAAGATGTGAAAGAGCTAACACGGGCGTAGACAATGGAACAATTCAGGGACTTTCAGCGATACGTCAAAGGCGTGAATCCTTATGGTATGCAATCAGGCATTGTTCTGATCGACCCTCCTGAAGAATGGTACGTTCTCAGTCCGAGTCGCCTCGAACGATTTATGCGTTAAGAAAACATGCCTCTGTCTGTACAGAAAGACTGATTTGCGGCTGGCAGGAAACGTGCCCGCAAAGCACTTGATAATATGATCAAGGCCATCAAAATCAAGAACCCCATCATGCAAGAATTTCATGGTGCGCAAGGAATCTACACGCAACGCAACATAGAGAAGATGCGATCTTACAACCTGCCGCAATGGAAGTCCCTGTGTGAACAAACAGAAAACCAGCCGCCCGCGAGACGTGGCGAGAAACGACTGAATGCGGACAAACTGATCGGACGTGGTAGCATCAAAAATCGAAAGGCCGAACCGTCTTCAACCCCACCAACAGGCAAGAGACGAGGAAGACCCCCAAAGAACATCAAGAGGGAGCCTGTTGAACAAGACTCGACTTTACGCGCTCCGCCCACGCCGACCAGTCCGGACGTCAAGCCGGTGGCGTTCGATAGTGGAGACAGTGAGAAACCAGGGAATGAGGCGGCAGAGCCTACTCCGACGAAAGAAAAGCCTGTCAAGAAGCCCGGTAGACCGCGAGGACGGCCACCAAAGTCTACGACAACAGCGAAGAAAGATACTGGCAACAAAGGTGCTGAGACAACCGTTGCTTCTCGGAGACTGAGAACCGCTCAAGAGGCCAACGACGAGATTGACGAAGAAGCCTTCGAGGATTTCGATTATCGTGTGTATGACCAAGATCAATGGACAGCCGAGCGATGTGAAGAGCTTGAGGAAAAGTACTGGAAAAGTCTCAACTTCAGTAATCCAATGTATGCTGCCGACATGCCGGGATCACTCTTCGACGAAGGCACAAAGGAATGGAATGTCGCAAAATTGCCCAACCTTTTGGATATGCTTGGACAACCTATTCCTGGTGTCAACACGGCATATCTGTATCTCGGAATGTGGCGGGCGACCTTTGCGTGGCATCTCGAAGATGTGGACCTTTACAGCATCAACTACATCCACTTTGGGGCACCGAAGCAGTGGTACAGCATATCTCAAAAAGATGCTCCCAAGTTTGAGACAGCCATGAAATCCTTATGGTCTTCAGATGCAAAGGCTTGTGATCAGTTCCTTCGTCACAAGACATACTTGGTCTCGCCATCGATCCTGAAATCAAAGTTTAACGTTACGGTCAACAAGGTGGTTCACCGCGAAGGACAATTCGTTATAACTTTCCCAATTGGATATCATTCCGGCTACAATTTGGGGTACAACTGTGCAGAATCCGTCAATTTTGCCATTGAGGACTGGCTAGAATATGGCAAGACTGCCCGCAAATGCCAGTGTGAAGCCGATAGTGTTTTCATTGACGTCGACTGGTTCATTCGGAGGATGAATGGGGAACCCACTCCAGAATACGAGGAGGTCGAAGTCACCGACGACGAGGATGAACTTGATGAGCCTACGGATCTACCCACGCCTCCAAGCAGTGATCGTGGCAAGGTTAAGCTACCACAAAAGAGAAAACGTGCTCCGAAAGACCTTGGACCCAACAAACGAGCCAAGAAGCTCATCAGAATTCGCAAAGTCAGCAAAAATCAACCCTGCTGTTTGTGTCCGAACGACTTTTCCTGGGAAGAACTTTTGCCCACGACGCACGGCCAGCGAGCACACAGAACCTGTGCTATGTATTTGCCAGAAACCTATATTGCCATCAAAGATGGCAAAGAGATGGTCTACAACGTCGAGAACATCAGCAAAGCTCGCATGGAACTCAAGTGCTACGAATGTCGCCAGAAGAAAGGATCATGCTTCCAATGCTCCTCGGCTAAATGTGCCAAATCCTACCACGCGACTTGTGCTATGCAAGCTGGTGTTCAGGTCGACAAGGGAGAGATTGCTGTCTGGCATGAAGGTGTGGAATATCGTGACATTGGATTCGATTGGAGGTGTCGTCTGCATCGTACAGTCAAGCGAACGAGAATCACCAGTGAACTCTCCGCTTGCAACCATGCCAACAGCTGCTGGCAGAATGCAGAGTTTCGGCAATTCTTGTTTAACCTCAAGGAAGGAGACCTGATTCAATTCCAAGCGACAAACTCCGACGACATTGAGGCTGGGCTTGTGGTTGCTCCATTCGACGAAGGCCAAGACGCTGTGTTGGTCAAGGTTTTGCCAGACTTGAAGACTGTCAAAGAAGTTGATCCTACCTCGATCCTCTTCGTTGATAGCGCGACCTCCTGCCTTCAGAGACCGTCAGCCAATGCGCTCGAGCTCCCCGAAGACCTTCAAGGCAAAACTGCATCGCTTCCAGAATCTACAGGAAAGAAGCCCAGTGCTGGTGATGTTTTCACGGAAGAGCCTAGAACCGAATGGGCCGAATTTGTCTCATCCGAGCCCCCGGTCAACAGAGACCAGAAGCCCGTCACTCTGTCAAAGGACAAGCAATTATGGCTTTATATCGGTGAAACCTCATCTGATGCGAAGGCTCACTACACAGCTGATCCTGACAAACGCGTGCACGATCCTGCGTCAAACTTCCTCGACCTTGTCACTCCACCCAAACCCGTCATGGCACCACCACCTCAACCCAAACGTCAATCTCTTGCCGCTTCTCACCCTATGATCAACGTCGCGGCAAGAAATGCAGCAATGGCAAACATGAGGAAAAACATGTTTGCTGCCCAGAACTCGGCACCTACAATGCCTGGAACTTTTAGCGGAACAAAGCAGAACCTGACCCAGAATGTTGGTTGGGATAAAACTGCGCCTGTTCAGAAAGCCGCACCTGTTCAGAACCCTCCTCAAATAAAGCCGTCACCACCACCTTCATCGTCACAATATCGCGACATCATGACTGGACAAGAGGCCCGATTGAATGAGCAGGCCCGCATCCTTCAACGGCAGCAAGCTAAAGCTCGACAACTGGATGCCGCTGAAAGAGCCAACACCGTCCCCAATACCGGGATTGGAATTGACTTGGATGCCGTCCAACGACAGAGACAGTTTCAACAGCAAGCATCTCAACATGCTAAGCATATGAAAGAGTGGTCCAATGATCCATCATTGCCTCCGTTGAAGCAATTTGAGCAGTTCCCCACCTTCAACTCAATGGACACCAGTACAGGTTACGGTGGACCATCCACAGTAAATGCCAGCAATCGAACTCAGCAATATCAGTATAGCAACGACTGGTTGAACCCTAATGCCACAAATATGGGCTCGAACTTCGGAACACCTCAGCCTATGGGTGTCAATTCAATGATTCCACCCCAACCCACTGCGTATCAGTCACCTTCCATTACGACTGTACCGTTTCCTGCTTTTGTTCAGCAGTCGCATCAACAATATCCTTATCAAATGGGCCCGACTCAGATGCCCGGCAATACTGGGATAACCGGTTCGTATCAAGCACCAAGATTGGAGAGCATTCGTGCGGCTGCAAATCAGCCACCGCCGCCACCTCCCTCGGCTGAGGTAGAACGCCAAAGACGGATCTCCAATCCTGCCTACCCGTTCAAAAGTCCGGATCAGATCAAGGCTCAGAAAGAGGCTGAAAAGAAGTCACCCCCCGGAAGCAGACCTAGCAGCTCTTATATGTTGCCCAGCCCAAGAATGCAGCATGACAGCTATATGCATTCGAGCTCATCTGCGAGCCCTGCTCAACCGCTCGACCCACAAAACCCTCCTCAATTCATCAATCCCAATGCCACACAGATCAGCCCTCCTGGATCAAGTGCGGGCCACAAATCTGCAAGAGGTAGCTTTTCTGGCTTTCAGACTCAACAGATGATGACTCCATCGATGTCAGGAGGGATCAAACGGTCATTCTCCATGGACATGACAATGGATCTGGCGCCGTTTCCAGCCAACTCACTCCCACTGAACAATTACCTCCCGAAGCGGTCCATGTACGATCCTCTCAGCAACGCCAATATGCTCGCGCAGCAGAATTTCCAATTCGAGGATCCACCTATGGCTCAGCCCTCGATGCAGCTGGTGAAGAGTCTGGAAAAACGCCCTGTTGGCGCGAGTGGATTGCAGCTCAATGATCGTGAGATACCCAAGCAATTGACTGACTGGCAAGAGCGCGGTGGCTTTTGGGGTCGTGTGGCGGGGTACTATATCAAGAAACACCAGGATGCAGCAACGGTGTACAAGTCTCCCTTTGCGGCGATCAGTCAACAGACGGACACAGCGACACTGGCTCAGAGGTATTATCAGAGCTTGGAGCCTGAGCAGAGAATGAGGATTGATATGTTACAAGCTGGTGGCATTCAGTAAGCGGCACGTGTGGTGGGAGTGGCTGTTGCGCACGCCTTGCATGTCATCACGTACATAGAAGAGGTTATGCTCACTGGCGTGCGGTGAAGGACAAGTCTGACGGACAGCTCCGTGGAGACTTGAGCCTTCTTGATTGAAGGTGATTTTACGTTACTGAGCGACAATGATGATGGAGATTACGAAAAAAAAGATTATACAACTTTTGGCCTCACGGCAGTAAGGAAGATCGGCATGGGTATGGATGTCGCATGATGGGTTTATGTGGTCGTGGGTTTCATGATAGTTACGCTGTGATGGTTATAGCAAGCGTAAAGGAAGTGCGTCTTTGGTTGGGCATGTGATGGTCTGACAATGGCTAGAAGGAAAAGTGAGCTTGTTGATAGCAATGAATACTGTGGAACGCAGATTTTCGTGCAAGGTGTGTTTCTGTAAGCTGTAATTACCGCGTTTTTCCCGTTGAAACGAAAGTCCGCATTGTAGGAAGGGGGATCTCTGTTCCTAGAAGGTCCTTGCTAGTTTGTGATACCGGCTATCTACAAGCTAGTCACGGCTATGAATATGTGAGAGGGGCGAAACGAACAAAATGATTTCCAAGGCGCTTCCCAAGTGATAAATTGAAGAGGTAGGACATTTACCTGCGTCAATCCCAGGTATAGAGAGGTGTTATGTTACCGTTCCTTGTAGATATGTGGGACTTAAGAGGTATTGTGTTATTGTTCTCTTTTATATATGGGGGACAGACAGCGAGCCTGTTTCCAGAAAAAGTGGCACCGTCTGACAAGGCGTACATCGACGGTATAAGTTGGAAGTCAAGCAGGTTTGTAACAGTGGGTGCCTTGACTCCAAGCTAGTAGGCATGTATGATAGAGCTGATGCCCTTCCCCTTGCCAAAGGTTAATACGATCTCAGTGCGTGCGAAGGGCTCCGGAATGACATTGAGGAATGGTATCTATTTGACCCTGAAGAGCAACACAGGTCAGACTGTGCCACTTTTTCTGGAAACAGGCTTGGCAGGTATTGTGTTACTATTCTCTTGTATATATGGAGTTCGTCCTCGTAGCAGTAAAGTTATCAACCAGACCGGTTGAGCGGACTCCAAGCTCAACGCTATGCCATCACTTTACAGCATACTTCTTCTTCGCCAGGGGCAATCGCTCGATGATGCGCGGCACGAAATACTCCTTGTCCCACACGTAAGTGACGCTCGGGTGTGTCATGCACAGTTTCACCCAGCGCGAGAAGTTGGGTAGTGTAGGACCGGTCATGCGCTCGGCAAGACTGGCAGGGAAGATCTTGTCATTGGAAAAGTCGTGGAGACGGAGGGTGAATGGGGTTGTCATGGCCTGATAATATCGTGAGCAAGGACGTCAAGCATTGAAAGAGTAGTAGGGAACGGTGATGGGAGAGCTTACCTCGACAACAGTGATCTTCTGACTACCGCCGAAAAATGGCGCTGCGTCGACGAGGAGAGGTTCGATTTCTTTCTCGAGAAGGCTGATTATTTCGTCGACGATTTTGGCTTGTGGGTCGCCTTGGTCGGAGCCGACGAGTTTGAACATGAGGGGATTGATCTTGGTGAAGTATGTGTCTGTGAAGAAGGTCATGCGGTATTTGAGGTGGGCTGCAGAGATGGCGTCAGAGGAGGGTGGTGCTGCCTCCGATGTGGTGATGGATGGGAGAAGGTGGGATGGGTAGAGGTCGGTAAGGAAGGAGACGATGGCGGCGGATTCGGTGAGGGTTATGGTCGGAGAAGAGGCGGAGAGGGTGTATTCGAAGATAGGGACGAGGCCGCGCTTGATTAAGAGTTAGTCATTGTTGTGGACGGCGGATGATGGGTAGTGGGTGATGGGCCGGCAGGGTGGTCGAACCAATGGCATATAGACTGGATGAGGAGTGAACGATGGACGGCGAGTACTTATACTTACCGGATTGAGCTTCAAGAACCATTCTGGTCGTGGGTTGTCGAGGTCTATTAGTACTTCTTCGTAAGGGAGACTGAGTTCTTTCAAAGTGATGTGGACGCGGTGGCACCAGCCGCAGCCATGGTTGGTGTACATTTTGATCATTGGGAATTGGGCCTTAGCCTCGGTGGTGGTAGAGGTGTCCGACATGATGGAGCGGTGGGTGACCCTGCAGAGACCTGGATACGAGCGATGATAATCGAATGGTAAACAAATGATGGTCGTGGGAGAAGTGTATGAATGGTCTGCTCCGACGGGAATGGACAAGAGTTGAAGAAGAAATGGAAGAAGCCGGGGGATGGGCTTGTTTATCTACCTTTTGTGCTAATAAGCCACTGATCTACTGTGCAGTACAATTTGCGTGATTTTCTGCAGTCATCGGACGAATTTCGTCCGAGTACACCGTGTCCTAGAGTTCCTTTTGTCGACGCCGACGTGGTCTTGCACATGGTGTTGTTCATTTGTACCAGTATGAGTGGGGAGGTTGTCTGAAAATGAAAGGGGGTGTTTTTGATATTGCACAAGGCTGTGATTGAAACTTGTCAGTCTGGTGAGCGAAGTTGTGAGCACGCTTCAGTGGTCAGCCTCGTCAATCCGGCTCGTCACGTGTAAGGCTGAAAATCTCACCTGGAGCACACCGGACGAGCACTATTTACTTCTTCGAAGCTCGGGATTGCGTGGATTGCACAAGAGCGAGCACAAGCTTTCAATTAGTGCAAGAGCGAACAAGGTTGAGCATTGCTTGTGGATCAACTCATTGTATGCTTCCCACCATCGACCTGGTTGCCCCTTCGTTACCATCGTGGGTGGACCAGGAGAAAGGTACGTTCAGCCACTCAGCTTTCGAGTTGCGTACAATAGTCAGGTGGCGCCTTACTGGGGCCTGCATCTGTAGATAAGCCTACACCACCGACATAAGTACTATGTATTCATCTGATATTATAATCACTCATGGCACCATCCAATGGCGCCGGCTGTTGCGCAAGAGGCATGTTACAACACTGCTGCCTGGCAATAGGACTCCCGCATCAGTCTCATGTAACGGATTCTGATAGAAGCGAAAACTCCGCTCATCGGTCGATTGACCTTTCTTGCAAGTTATAAAAGGGAGCACACAGCATCAGATAAGATCAAGTATCTGACTTCATCATTCTGATATACGCGACATACCACACTCCCACAATGTCCACCAAGAACGTCGTTCACGCTGAGGCTGTTGCCCAATATACAGAGTCTCGTCTTGTGCCGGATACTCCTGCGTTCACACATGCCTATACCAACAGCACAGCCCATGGCATACCACAGATCGCCCTGTCACCCGCCCAGGGAAAGTTCACATCCCTGTTGGCAAGCATATCCGGCGCCAAAAACGTCCTCGAGCTTGGCACACTGGGCGGCTATTCCGCATTGTGGTTCGCACAGGCCATTAAAGGCAGAGGCGGCAAGGTTACCAGCATTGAAATCAACAAGGAGCGTCGAGACGTTGCCATTGAAAACCTCGAGTATGCGGGAGTCAAAGTGCCCGAGGAAGTGGAGATTCTTCTTGGTGCCGGACTTGATGTGCTGCCACGACTAGCAGAGGAGATAGACCAGGGCAAGCGCGAAAGATTTGACTTTACCTTCATCGACGCCGACTGGGATAATCAGGCTGCGTACTTTGATTGGGGAGTCAAGTTGTCCAGAGGGAAGGGCAGCGTTATATACGTGGACAACGTCGTTCGGCAACTTTTGGAAATTGGTGCCGTGGGGGCAGCAGAGAAGGACACCACTTTGGAGAATTTGGTCGATACGGTCGCTAAGGATGACAGAGTAGAGGCCGTTGTGATGCAGACCCTGGGCAGCAAGGACATGGATGGTTTTCTCTTTGCAGGATTAAAATGATTGAATGTCATGCTTTGAGCATCGTCATCCGAAGACGCGTTTCGATATTGGAGATTGGTGGGAGGCTGCGAATTGACAGGACTTCTTCGTGTGTAATCTACCAGCCAACATGCGATAGATCAGCCTCGTCAGCCAAGCCACAGGCTCTCTGCAGATGGCTTGGGCCCCTTCAAACCTTGTCAACGCGTCCAGTATGGGTCTGCGAGCGCACGACTGGCAAGCCGTAGCAATGACACTTCTGATAAAGTGCTTTCATGTTCGCGTGCTAATTGTATCAATCCCGTAGGCCTGGTCCACCAGCAGCGAAGTCAACTTCCCTGCCTCTGGTCCACTGTGACAGGCAATTCAGAGCACTTGTCGGAACAACCCTGGTATGCTGAGTATGTAGAAGATGTTCATCCTCCGCATGACATCCGTTGCCATAATGGTCGTAAGGTCGTCCCAGCTTTAGGCTGCCAGTATACGGGTGCCGCCGCACGATCTGTGGTAAGCCCGGGAGGACCGCTCCTCTGAGACGACATCAACGCGGTCAATAGCTGTTAGTTTTCCTGGTTCACTAGTCCCTCGGGCCACATAGTTGTCTTCACCCTGGTAGAGGAGGCCAATAGCATGTCGTGCGCAACGCCTAGAGATGACTGTAGTATTAGTAGCGAGAAATCTGCGACTTCTTCCAAAGTTTCGCAAAATCTGCAGATGCATTCAGTCATCATCAGAGTCGTAGTCACCCAGGCCGAGCCCTGCGGGCTTTACTTGTACAGCTACAGGCGCTGGCGGGGGTGGCTCAGTCTTGCGCACAAGCCCAGGAACCAAGGGCTTCTTCGCTCTTTTGACTTTCTCGAAGGAAGGAGGCGGCTGCATCGATCTGTCTGTCTCCAGTGCTTTGGGAGCCTGGTACTCGGCCTCCACCTCCTCCTCTGGTTTTGCCTGCTGGGCTTTGGCAACCTCAAACGCTCTCCTCGCCGCCTCGGCATCTTCTCTTTCCTGCGCGTCTCGCTGTTCTTTTGCGACATCTCTGACCTGAGCCAGAGCTTCCTCTTCCTTGCCGCCCTTCTCGCCTCTCTCTATCCGTGCGTTTCTCTGCATAATTTCATCCAAGGCATCTGCAACATGCATTTCCCTCTTACTTTCTTCCATTTTGTCCTCGAGTTCTTCCATAGCGTTTCTTTCGGCATTTTCTTCTTCGTCAGCCTCCTCTCTAGCTAATCTGTCTAGCCGATCCTCATCAGTCTCCTGCAACTCGGCGCTCTCAGGATTGCGCCATGACTCGAAGTTCCGCTTGGCTCCTCTTTCGCTTGTGTAGTCCATATTCTTGGGATCGGTCTTGAAAGTGATTTCCGAACTGCATCTCGTACAACGAATGTAAAAGCGGTAGATACTGATATTGAGGTATTTCTCCTCTGTGGTTTCTTTTCGGGCGTTGAACTTGCGACCCTTGTAGATGTATTCACCACATGATGTACACTTCATACTGTACGGCGCCATCAAGCGCACCGGGATCGTCTTAGGTCCTGTAGGGCGCAGATGTTTCGGGGTGCGAGTGATTTTGGAGGGGTCGAATTCGGGTGGGTAGTACTTCGTGAGCACCTTTCTTTCAGACATGTTGGCGGTCGGAAGCGCGTCGCACGTCTACAGACGGAAAAACTTTAAGGATAAAGAATTGCAACGACCCCTCTGAGGAGATTGAAACGAAGGAATTAAAGAGGCGGCGAACTTTTTGGGCGTCAGTCTAATAAGGTACAGTATTGTAAGCGCAGCGAATCGGAGAAAGACTGTTGAATATGCGCGCCGCTTCCCCCACACTTCACTAAACATCTCCATGTGCATACACGCGCGACTGAAGTTGATGTCAACAAAATAACCAAATTACACAAGACAACTGCAGTACCCTCAGCCACCTGATACCGTTGATGATTTTGTCGCGCTGACCCAGTGTCTGACTGCTGACCTATGGACTCGAGTTGTGCAGGCCGCTCATGAGATGGACAAGTACCTGCGGACATGGAGACAAGACGCCTTGAACAAGGGCCAACATGATGCTGCCATTTATATCGGTGATAAAGTCCTCGCATTGAGTAGTATGTGAGTGCTCGAAGCCTGTCTCTGGCCTTAGGCTAACTTTCACACCAAGATAACGATGCCGACGCTTTCTGGCTAGCCCAAGTACATTTTGGAAACAACAATTTTACGCGTGCACTCGCCCTGCTATCACGAAAAGACCTCATTACCCGAAGTCTCTCATGCAGATACCTGGCTGCTCACTGCTACATCAAACAAGGCAGATATGATCAAGCCCTGACGATCCTAGGGGAGGACAATCCTACACACCTAATCACCACCTCCCACAACGCTCGGAGGAAACTCGCCCATATCAACGGTCATGGCCCAAGAAATGTCACTCAAAGAGGTGGCAAAACCCAAAGAGACCGCATAGAACTCAGCGAGGAACGGGAACGAGATAGGGAGTCCGAGAAAGAACTCAAATTTCAGGCGGGCATGTGCTATCTTCGAGGGCTGTGCTTCGCGAAACGAAATGCCTTTGACAGAGCAAGAGATTGTTACAGAGATGCAGTACGAATAGACGTACAGTGTTTCGAGGCCTTCGATCAGCTCATGAAGAACTCGATGCTTACCCCTGCTGAGGAATTGGCTTTCTTGGAGGAGTTGGATTTCGACTCGATCCGGATTGATGATCAATCTCTCGCACAGGAAGCTGCGCATTTCACGAAGCTACTGTACACAACTCGACTCTCCAAATACTCCTCACCTGCAACTCTTGCCAACGCCACAGAGACATTGTCAACCCATTACAACCTTGCCTCGAACCCCGACTTATTACTTACTCGCGCAGAGACTCTTTATACGCAATGCCGATTTCACGAAGCTCTTGCAATCACGACCAGCATTTTGAATTCCCAGAACAACGCCGACAACTCGATAGACACTTCATCAAGTAATACCAATGCCTCTCTCGGTCACAGTCCGCGCCTATATCCGCTGCACCTTGCACTCCTCTACGAGACCGGCTCACATAATACCCTGTTCCATCTCTCCCACACTCTATCGACACACGCGCCCCACGAATCCTACACCTATCTCGCGATCGGCACATACTATCTGTCCACCTTTCGAATAGCAGAGGCTCGTCGATTCTTCTCCAAAGCATCATTAATGGATCCGCACTCTGCTGCAGCCTGGATTGGGTTCGCACACACTTTTGCTGCGGAAGGCGAACATGATCAAGCAATTGCGGCATATTCTACCGCTGCGAGATTGTTTCAAGGCAGCCACTTGCCTCAGCTCTTCCTCGGAATGCAGCATCTTGCCCTAAACAACATGCAACTCGCATGGGAGTACTGTCTCGCTGCATTTGAGATGAGCAGTGGGGCACTCAAGAGTGGTACAGACGAGGATCTCGGGACAAGAATTTTCAATAACAGTAGTAACGTTGGTGGTGACCCTCTGGTGCTTAATGAAGTGGGCGTCATATTGTATCACCAAGCCAATCTTGGAGCCGCTGCGAAGCTCTTCCTCAAGGCTCTTGAGCTGGCTACGGAGCTGGGGTGTAACATGACCGCCTGGGTCGCAACAAGGGCCAACTTGGCGCATGCACTCAGACGCTTGGGGAGGTTGAAGGAGTCCCTTGCCGAGTTTGACGAGTGCCTGAGGACCGCGACAGGAGGAGCTGTTCCAGCTTCAGCCTTTGAGCCGGGCCGTGGTATGACAGCATTCGCCAACCTCAGCCTCACTGGGACAAGTACTGGTCTGAGCCCAAGTGGCGCCGCCAGTGGCTATGATGAGCGAAACCTGATCGGAAGCATTCACACGAGTCGAGGCCTAGTCCTCCTCAGCATGGGTGGCAGAACGAGAGAGGCTGTTATGGCTTTGCATGAGGCTGTGCGTGTTCTTGGTGGAGACGCTGGTGGAGGTGGTGTAGCAGGCACACTGCTGAGTCGTGCGATGGAGTTCTGGGCTCTTGAAGGCGACCTTGAACTCGAGACTGACGAGTCTCTGGTCCAACAGGAGTCTGCCGGAGCTCAAAAAGGGGCACTGAGATCCAGACGAAAGGGAAAAGAAGCTGTTCCGGCGGGAGCCCTGCCCACGGCGAAGCACGTAAAGAATGACCACAGAATCGAGGAGAGAATGGATGGAGATGCCGACGACATGCTGGATGCTGCTCTAAGCGCTGTAACGACGAACCACTCGGCGCACTCCTGAAATGACCAGATCCCGCGTGCATACGAATCTCAAGCCGCGGCAGTCGGAGACCGGCAGCTTTTATTTTCACAGAACGCGCGCTGAAGCCGTTTCGGTTTTATGGCGGTTACGAGGTTCCAGCTCTTTTGCGTTTTGGTACCACATTGGGCAGCAGAATCGTCCATGTGGCGGCTCTGGATATATGAGAGTCGGTTGAGCTGAGCTGAGTATCCGGACTCTGCTGTCCATGCTGTCTGCCAGCTTTCGCGCTCATGGGTTTTGTGTAAGAGTATGGCTTATGAATAACAGTTCGACCTCAGGGCAGGTAGATAGAAGGAACTGGACACGTAGCATGAGGAAATGAACCATTCGGTCGCAGGCAACTTGGCTGCTGCTGCATGACTAGGAAAACGCCAACATGTATGAACAGTACCTATTGTATATTTTGTTGCCCCATCTACAACTGAACCTCGATTCTGTACAATACTTTCATTACGCGGAGCCCAACAAGTCTGGCAAGGTTCCAGATGAAGACGAGAAAGCAATTGGATCCGATCGTTGCTCGCGTAGACCGCCCTAAAAGCATACTGAAAGACGAACGTTTAATGTCTTTGGATATGCTATTACATACAACTTCATGATGAACGGGTCTTGTTCTACAGGAAGATGCTGCTATGTTTAGCTAGGAGCAGAAGAAGCATGCTGATACGCCTTGGAACGCCATGCTACCCTCCCTGAACTCGAAATAAACTCGGCTTTTGTCGTACAAATAAACCATCTCATCATGGCAAGAAAGGCCACATTGGAGTCATTTCGTGGAGCGATTTGCTCCAAAATCATCAGGAAACTCCATCCCCAATATCCGGGTGCCCTTGTCTCCTAATCATGTCGCATTTCCTCATCACCCTGCTTAACACATTTGATAAACCCATCTGATACCATTCCATCGTCCCTCTCGGCTTTTAGAGCCACGGCATCCACAACCCATCCATGACACTCAGCTTCATCGGATCCGTCGCACGGCTCACCAAATCAACCACATTCTGACAAGCAGGCAACACGCCAGTGACACCACCTGCTTCAGTCGCATTGCCAACACTGCCTTGAGTCTTTGCAAGAGTCAGAGCGCGACGCACAACAAAGTCGGCGTTTTGCGCAACATGCTCCCGAAGATTCGACCCTTCCATCTTGCTCTCACTGCTCGAGGAGGATCGTCCAGCAGCCCAGTTGTACATTTCATCTCGGATAAAGATGCTCAGTTGCTGCTCCATCTCGTAACCCTGATCCTGCTCGGCCAAACACCTAGCGATGGCCATGAGAGAGGCCGTGAAGATACCCTCGACTGCCAAAGGTCCCATCAGTGCTTGAATGTTGGGAGTCAATCGGAACGGAACTGCTTCCGGATTGAAAAAGTATGCACGTGCCGAGTTGAGATTAGGAAGCATGTCGCTTGCCCAGATGTCGCCCGTGGAACGAGATATCGAGAACTTCATTGGGTAGCGAGCAGACATCTGCATGATATAAGTCATGAAGGTCGTCGCGGCATATTGATACGCAAATTGGCGTCGGAACAGCCAGAAGTCGGCAAAGTTCGGATAAGTCGCCTGGAAGTATTGTAGCGCGATGTTGTTGGGGACCCAGCGTTCTTGGATGGTGTTGAAGAGCTCTGTCTTCATCACGGCCAATTGATCGGTAGTGCGCGGTTGAGTCTTTTGTTGCTCTGCGATTGCACGCGACTTCTCGAGCAAGAACAGCATTGGATCATCGCGCGACATACCCGGTGCTTTGCGTACGTAGTCCTCATAGACAGACTGAAGGGTAACATATGACGACTCGTCTTGTACCAAGCGGATATATGGAGCAATAGGCACAAATATCGGCAGGTGGAAGTACAAATTCCGTCGCCGAGCTTCCTTGCGTTTGGCCAAGGTTTGGTTGAAGATTCGGAAAAGCTGCACGATTCGTTCTTCCCGTCGTACCTTGCCGCCTGTGGGGTGTTGAACGGCAAATGGGTGCAATGAGCCGTCGTGTCCACGAATAGTGAGTCGACGGTGACAGATGCTGTTTCCTCGGACCAGCTCCACGGTTGGCATGAACCGTTCGATGCGAACAAAGTCCGTGTTCTTATCACGGTGCTCTTGATATTGACCTGGCACTTCGACAGAATCGTCGAACTTGAGGAATTTGAATTCACTCAGATGGTGGCTATACGATTCAAGCGCGGCCCATTGCTGTCTGTGGTCAAGCTTCTGTTCAAACTTGTCCCTCCATCGCCTCAACTTGTGGATGTATTCGTACATGGTCGGCCTAGTCTGAACGAAATCGGCTTCAAAGGATTTCCGAATATGCGCAGGCAGTACCGAAGTGACGAATCTGGCGATATTTGCTTCTGTGGAAGGAGGTAGTTTCGCGCCTTCTGCGTACGTGATCGGAGCCCTGCTGATGTAGGCTAGACCGTCGTTCAATAGTGCAACAATAAGTCGATGTGCATCCTCATCGGGTGGACACTTGAAGTGCTTGGACAGTTGATCTGTCATGGTCTCCATGGAAAGTGCAAGCAGTGGGAAAGCTGTCTTCAAGCCTGCCATGATCTCATCGGTGTAATCCCATGGCTTCTTGGGCTCTTCTTCTTTGTTCTCAGCTTCCGCTGTCCCATTTGTCTGGCTCTCGCCATTTGGCTCCTGCTTGGGCTTGGGAGACGAAGCAACCTCGCCCGGAGTTTCACCATTGGCTGTACCTGGCCGGGAGCCTCCCTCTGCTTTCTCAACCTTATCATGAGTTGCCTTTTGTTGACGTTTCTGCGCCTCAAACTGCTTCTTCTTGGTCAAGAACTCCTCTCTGGTCGCTCTCAAGTGATAGAAAAGTGCTTGTGGGAAAGCCTTGGCTATCTTGACAAGCACCGACCTCGCCAGTGGCGCTTCCTTGTGCTCAAGGCTACCCAGTAGCTGTGGTACGAATGTGGTCCAGTACCAAACTGGGGTCTCTCCCTTAAAATCCTCGAAAGCCTTCGCAATGTGACCTTCTTCGTCATCTAGACTGAGCAACCAGAGAACTCGGCTGAGCATCTTGCGTGATTTGGCGCTTTTGTACAGCCCAGCAGCTTCGAGGTAGCAACTTACGGCATTGCTAGCGGCTTCAATGTTGGTGGGATTGTCCTTGAACTTGCGATCCGAATATTGACCCCATTCTGCCCATGCCTTCGGCAGACGAAGATCATAGTACAATGCAACGCCGAATGCCTCATTGGCTTCTTCGGCATGTTGCAGTTTGGCCAAGAACATTCCTTTAAGGGTATAGAACTCAGCCTTTTGTTGAGCACCAAAATAATTGAGATTAGTGTTATTAATAACATCAAGACCGTTGTTCAGCTCGGCTTTGTTCTGATAATGACACTTAGCTTGCTCCCTCAATTTGAGGAAAGCTTCTTGAATCTCAATGTTTGGTAGGGTATAGATTTTCCCAAGTTGAGTAATACAGACCTCTGGCATTTGGTGTTTTCGAGCAACATGTGCGAATTTGTTAATGATCCAGGCAGTCTCGTGGTAACCACGGAATGCATATGAGTTGTTACCGACGTTGTTACCCCCTTGAGGCAACAATGGTAGGTAAGTCGAATTGACCAACTGGAAGACATGCTGGCGCCAGGTGACGAGATCCTGCCATGCGTTGATATCGTCCCAGATATTTGGAAGTCGATCTCTCCAGGCTTGCAACAACAGCTTGACTTCTTGTGATTTGGTATCAAGATTCCGCTCGTTGGTTGACATGAGACTGTCGCAGATCACGCTAGCATCGTGCAACTCGACCAGTTGTTGGAAGTTTTGTAGTATCGGCACATGAGCATTGGTAATTCGTCTCGGGAGCTGATGCCACTTGCGAATGGACAACTGGATGGCTTCGTCGCAAACGTGCTGGAATTCGGCGCGTGACACTTGCTTGGAGTTATACCGGAGCAGGGCCATAAATGCTTGAAAGAAGGTCCTCCTAGGTGTGGGAGCATCGGAAACAGACTTGATCATCGAATCCAACTGATTGCGGTTTTCGTCTCCGGACCAAGCTTCATAATTCCTCCATGCTGATTCCAGCAACAGGTCACTGAAGTTCTCGTGCTTCGCAAATTCTCCGAGAATGTCCCATTGTTGGAGTTTTTGTGCACAAATCATCCAGTGATCCTCCCACAGGTAATATTCTCCTTGTGAGAAAGGAACGACGCCCGTTCTAGCCTTGACTTGGGCTGCCTCCCATAATTGTTGTGCTTTGTCCCACATCCCATGCTGCTCGTAGGACAGAGCTGCATTTGTCTCCATGAACTTGCATCTTCGTCGCCATGTGCCGTAGAACAAGTCATCTTCTTGCAGCCCCGCATATACTTCCACCAAAGCGTCAAGATTGCTTTCCCGCACTTGAGGTGTATCGATCAGTGGATCAACAGTGGACTCCTCTAGAGAAATCAAAGCTGTGTACCACGCATCGTACGTCCGACTGAGGAACTTCATGACGTGCGGAGGCACCTTAAATCTTGGCCGTGCTCGAACCGCCCCTTCAAGGAGTGCTTGCACCACATTGGGCCGCAGATTAAGCTGTCGTTGATGATATTCTCTCGTCAGAAGTGTGACCATGCCTTTCTCCAAGTCTAAGCGCTCGTCTTTATTGAGCGCGGACCAGCACAGAGGAAAGAGCTTGACCCACACGTCGTAAGCCACATTGTCATCGACGTGTTGTAGCTGAGTGATAGGGTCAAGGAGATCGCGGACTTTGACTTCCTGCAGGTCTTGGTTGAACCGGCGCTGAGCAACCACAAGGGATTCGAGGCTGTCCTCGATGAGCAAATCATCCTTGCCTTGCTCTGGATTGACAAGGGATGGAGTGAACATTTGAGATATAGGACAGACTCGAATATCTTCGGGGTGAAGACGAGCTGGCATGGACATTTCCACAGAACCCATAATAAGGTGTGAGGCCTGCTTGAGCCAGAATGAATCGGCCAGGGTATCCCAGTTCTGCAAGGTCAAGACGTAATTGAGCCGATAACTCGCAGTTTTGGACAGAGCGCGATTGAATATACTCATAAATCGATTCCGCATGTCGACGTCTTTGGCGCGTGTACCAATAAGGAAAGCGTGCTCCAATCGTACTGTCAATTCTGTTCTCGTAACTGTAGAGTCTTCGTAGATTTTGATAACGAGTTCCAAAAAGCGTTCGAGGAGTGTCTGCGTGGGCCATTTTTCGAAAATGAGCATCTTGTGCAACACCGCAGTTTTTTCCTTCAACGTAGGCCACGGCTCAGTCGAGTTGAAGACCCATTGTTCAACCATATCAAGAACTTTGCTGCACATTTCAACATTGAAAGACTTCTCTACAAGTGAAGCAAGCACACTCAAGAATGGTCGGCGCTGTTCGTTGAGCTCGCCCATGCGTGAAGAGAGAATGTCAATTGTCTTCTTTATGAGGTCCACTCCTAAGGCGAACTCGTATGGATCCATGAGCGGTTCGCCGAGACGCCAACCCTGTGGAGGAGGTCCTGGCGGTATCACATAAGCGTTTATATGATCCTTGGCAAGCTTTTGCTGTAAGGCCTTCATTGCCCCATTGATGTGATCGTCGACATCGCTGGGCCGTACCAATGATAGTGTCCAGAGGTTATTGATCCCCGAGGTGTAGTTGCCCGACGAAAGTGCTTCGCCAATAAGGACTTTGGAGTACCGTGTAGGAAAGTCTGACGGAGTCGAGTCCAGATCCATAGCATCTTCGTCGTCACCCTTTTCCTTCGGAACGGCTTCCAGAACTCGGCGTACCAGCGGGATTGACTTGCTGTCGTCAGTAACAAAATGTAAAGAATCTTGTATCTCTGGGTCTTCCATCTTCAACGGCTTCTCAAGTAATTTCTGGATCTTTTCCATATGATTGATAATCCACTCGTCTGATTTGGTGCTCAGGAGGATTCGCATGACCTGTAGAGCATTGATCATGCAAGTCAACTGTTTCTCGTCGGCCTTGTCAGCCTTCTCTCCACTGAGTATGGGTTCCAGGAGTTTCTCGTAAAGACCGACATCAACGTCCCCCCAAAGATTTGGTGCCAACAATTCGCGGAGGAGCTGCACTGCATTCTTGCACATGTCATTCGATAATGATTGTTGCTGAGCTTTTTGCATCGTCTTGGCTTTCAATTCTGCAGCAGGAACCGGATACCGCTCGGGTAAAGAAGTGATGAACGTGATCATGTACTTAATGACAAGCGTGCGAAGTTCCACTGGTATTAGATACTCAGACTTTTCTCTTGTCGCTGGTGGCGCCAGGCCAGGGGTTCCTGATGAATCTCGTTTGCGCGACGGTGTAAGCTCGGCTGCTGGCAGCGAAGGCGAGACTGCAGAGATCCGTCGAGTCTCCCATTGCTGGATCAACGATATCAAAGCCAAAGCGAGCCGCTTATTTTCGTTGGACGGATTTGGTGGTGGGGCGATCTTGTGAAGCATTTGGATTATGGTCGGGACGAAGAATTCTCGCGAGTCGTAGAAAAGATCAGGCTGACGGACTATGAAGTTGAAAATGCTCTGCACTTGCTGTAAGTTTCCGGTCTCTTCATTGAGGATCTTTCGAGGTAGACGAGCCCAATGCGGTGATCGCTTATCCCCTGGAAGGTTTGCTCCCATTCGGGCGGGTAGTACGGGTGCCAAAACTTCCAGTGCTTGCGTGACAAGGGCCTTGCCCTCGTTCTGATGGGCTTTCAGCAGCTGGTTATAGATCTGCACAGCAATTTTGGGTGGAGTGTCGTAGGACCGAATAAAGTAGCAGATCAGGACATATGCAGCATACTTGTTGATCACATCTTCCAATTTGATGTGCGCCCACGAATACTTGATGATGTCTTTGCGGTCTTCTGAAACGGCGTCCTTGTGGTACTTCAAGATGAATGCTGAAAGCTGGAGCGCCTCCATTCGAGAATGATCGATGCCAGGTTGTGACGATTCGTCACCCGTTTCAGAGGCGGCGGGCTTCCAAAGTCGCTCGAGGAACAAATTGAACAACTTCGGTTCTGCCAAAGTGCCAGCCTTATTATCGTCCCGTCGTGTGTTTTGCACATCCTGCGCCATGATAGGATTGACAACGTTGTGCAGTAGAAAGGTCTTTACCTTCTGGCTTTCTGCTTTCTGGGTGTAGGTCTCGAGGCTTTTCTCAATGACGTTGAACCGACGTTCGGTGGATTCGTCCATAATGATGGAGTCATAGAGATACCTCGTCAATCTTAACGGGGTCTTCAAACTCCCTTGGGAAGAAGCAGAGAAGACTGCCATCATAAAATCGAGATCTTCTGGCGCTGCCTCCAAGTAAAGAGTCAAAATGTCCATAACTTGATCCCCTGTCTGTTCGACCCGTAAGCGTTGAGTGGGCTGCAACTCATCTCTACGCAGTTGCCCTTCGAGTTCTTGACCAGCAGTCAAAATCTTTGTCCGGAGTTGCTCTTGTTCGCGAAGCCAGCTCTTTGCAGCGTCGAAATGACAGATTGAATGCACAATATGAATGCCATTGATTGCGGCTGTATTTTTGTCTTGATCCTCTTCGACCTCGAAAGCAGCGGTGATCAATGCTTCAGCCTCGTCCATCACGAATTTGCGCAGATTAGGACTGAATTCTGAAGCCAGGATTTGGCCAAAGAACCGCCCATATTTCTCGTCTTGCAGGCGTGACTGGAAGAAGGTCCATGACTCTTGAGGATACTTGTCCAGGTAAAGAATGAGCGGATAACGGAAAGGACTGGACACAGTGCGACGGAGCTTCGATTCCAAGTCGAGAACACTGTCTACCAGACCCGCCATAAAGCTCGTCGCAGCTGGGGGTAGAAGATGAAATATGTTGAAGATTGCGGTAACAATCTTCATCTGCGGATTCTGTTCAATGAGCCCAAATGAGACTTTTTGAAGCAGTTGCTCGTCTGCAATGACCTTCATGTGCTCAAGCAGTCGAGCTCCTATTTCAACTTTGAAATAGTTGGTAAGCAGAGTTAGCAAGCGGGCGAGTCCTTCAAGTCCAGCTACCGTCAATCTCTTGGAGTCTTGGAGGTTCATCAGGATCGGCCTCAGGCCATTTTGCAGGAGGTCTTTGGGCAATTTGGCCGTCTGGACCAGTACTTTCTCCAAGCCAGCGTTGGCGGCATCGATTATCTCGGATGACTTTGAGTAGAGCAGTTTGAAGAACACAGTAATGATCCGAGCCCTGCTCGTGTTTTGAGGTCCGTTCGCAAAATCTGGCAAGCTCATAGCCAGTGAAAGCAACCTCAGGCATGACACGCGCAAATTGACAATGAGCTGAGCATTGTTGTATTCGTCCGGTTTTGGGTGCAGGATCTCAGCATCGGCGTCGGCAAGTGCTAGAGACTCCATCATCAAGCGATTCAACTGGTCATTCAAAGGCACGATATCATGTCCCAGACCAATACAATAGGTGATAGCGTCGATGAATCCGGTCTGTGAGAGGAACGGGAGCGCCCGTAATGGCTTGTTGAAGATGGGTTGCAAAAGTCTTTCCTTGACGGGGGCGATCAACTCGTGAACTTCCACATCCACAACTTCTGCCATGATTGAGAATGCACGCTGTGCGGTCTCACGAGCGAATCGATTCATATGCGACAGCTCGACACAGAAGGTCACAGACAGCGCATGGATGGTACTCTTCTCATTCACAAGCATTTCCCTGGTCTGGCCGGCGCAAGCCTTCCGCAAGATAAACTCTAGCGTCTCCTGAGCTGTCATGCGTGTGCTGGCAGGGACTTCCTGCGGAGTGTCCTTGATGACGAATAGTAGCGCCTTGATGATCTCGAGTTGCTTACTATTTAGGAAGGCCTGACCCAAGGCCAGCTTGGTCACTATGAGCTGAATGCCCAGTGTTGCACCTGCCTTGGTGAACCACTCGACCTCACGGCATCGATGACAAAATGTAGAGATGAGGTGGGAGAAAAAAGGAAGCCGAGCAGCCTTCTCCTCACTGCCAAAGATGACACGAGCCGTGTCTACCACAGCAAACAAGGAGGCTTCGGCAGCTTCACGCACTGTAATATTGTCTGAAGCGAGGCAGTGACAGATGACATCAGCCAGCGCCCTGGTGCTGAGATGAACAGCACCTTCGCCGAGGTTGACATCAAACTCTTTCGTCTTCCGACCAGCATCGCACAAGGCTTGACCGAGTTCGATAATGGTGAAATGGCGAGAAATGTTTAAGATAAATGCGTCGGCCTGAGCCTTCAGATCGGGAATCGTTGTCGCGGTGAAACATGCCTCCAAGAGCGTCTTTAGAGTTTCTTCCTCCTCGCGTCGCTTCTGCACCGACTTGCCCAATTCATTGTCGGCCAGCATGTCAGCGTAGGTGGAAAAGCGCCGTGCAAGCAGATCATTCGCCTGCAATCGTAGCAGTGCCGCGAAATCCTCCGGGAGATGATCTGGGCCAAGGAACAGCTTGATTTGGTTGGTGATCAATTTGAATGACTGTTGCTTGTAGTAGAGGTCTTGTGATTTTACAGACGCAGTTTTACTTGTCTCACTCAGCTTTCTGATTGCAAGATCGACACCCGTATCGAGTGGAAATGCTCGGTCCCGGCTTGTCTCGATCAGTCTGATATCGAAACTTGGCTCATCATCAGTATACCGTCTGAATGTCAATTGATGAGGATGGTTCAAAAACTTCCTATTTCGGCCACCAAGCTTCCCAAGGATTCTCATTGTCGTATGAGAATGAAAATGTTGATAGGGCTGCGGCTTGAGGTGTTCAAACAATGCGGTCATCAGCTCATCCATGATTGGGGCCATGATTGGATCGAGATAGTCTGCAGTAAGGTTGTCGACACACAATTCAAGAGTCCGAAGTCCTTGACCGACTAGGTCAGGTCCTGCTCGGAGAGCCACGACCAACGGCCTCATCAGGTGGTTGAGATGCGGGAGCAGGTGGCTCAACCTGGCAGGAACGGTCAATGTAAGTTCAACATAGAGATCCCGGTCGTGTGGGTCTCGCGCGCCTTGAAGCAGGTGATTGAAAGTTTCCAGTAGCATCTCAAGGAGAGGGAGTATTTCTTTGTACAAAAGTTCAAACCGTCCTCCACCAATGCTTCTGAATAATGAGCGAAGCAAGATGAAGTAATGTATGGGCTTCTCTGCTGTGACGGAGAGTTGTACACACTGGGTGATGATCTTAGTGATATGAGGCAGTAAGACCTGCTCATTGTGGGCGGAAAAGAGTGTGACGGCCATGAAGGACAGCTTGAACATTCTCAACAGGATCGACGACCGTACAATGTCGGCTGAGCCAACTTCCGGCAGTTTGTCCATCAAGTACTGGAGAACCATTCCAGCAAATGCTGGGGACGTGGCCTCACTTGCCAGAAAGAACTGCGGAAGGTGAAGCAGCGCAGTGTGTTCGAACATCAGTTCGTGCAAATAGGGTATCTCGGCCTGAAAAACTTCGTGGAATGTGGCAGGATCGATACAATGGAAAACTGTCCCGAAGCTTTCCAGCAGTTCTTTTTCCTCCCGCGTCATTTGTGCCATCGAATGACTTGCCATGAAGTCGACTGGGGAAGAATACTGTAGATCAGGTACAGGACTCTCGGCACTGTAGTAGCGAAACACTCGGGCTCCTTCATGGAAAAGTTTGGTGATTACACGGGTCTCTTCCGCATTGTAGCCGAACGAGACTTCCGCCCAATTCATGGGGATGCTTGCTTGATCAACGTTCAATCCAGGGGGGTTGCATGTTTTGAGCTGATAAAACATGTTCTTCAGGCCGTTAACAAGGTTCTTGAACAAGAACTTGTTATCGTTGACAGGGTCGGTGCCACGTTCCCGAGGGTTTGAGGTTTTGATCGGTGTCGCGTTGAAGATGTCCACCTCATCCCAATCGGGTATCAGATCTTTTTCGTCCATGTATGTTTCAATTTGACTCTCCTTGGACTTGTCCCCATATAGTTTGCTCAGTTTCACAGCATTGTGGTATTGATAGTTCATTGCGGCAAACTTATCGCCAATGGCATCCAGGATCATGATGAGAAAGTATCTAGCGTCCTCCTTGTTCTCCAGCTTAGTGATGCTCTCTGCCATGTTCAAAAGTAGCTTTGCGCTCATAGTCTGGAAACTTGTGCCGGGAAAGTTATCATGGAGATTCTTCGTGTATACTTCGATAGTCCGCCGGATCTGATTTCGATCGAGTGAATCTCGGACGTGGTGGATCAGATCGGCAAGCATACTGTACGCCAGCGGACGCATAGTCTCGTACACAGTGAGGCCATCTCCGATCAGGATTCGTTCATCCAAAAGCTCATCAATCCGGTTCAGAAAGATCTTTCGATAATTAAAGTTGATGATATGCCGGATCGCCACCAACAATTCCTTGCGAGCACCTGACTTTTCCCGGGGGCAGTCTTTGAGTAGACGGACTACGACTCCAGGAAGGGTTGGCAAGAAGTCCGTCAGCTGATGTGCATAGACTCGTAAAAGGTATGCCAGGAAACTCATGGTCTTGACCTGAGCAGTAATAAAGTCTCCAAAGGCGGCCCTATTCTTGATCTCCTTACTAACACCGGTGAATATTGTTTTGTTGGCAGCCGCGTCAGAATGTGCCTTTTCCTGTGCTTTGGCCTGCAACAAAAGAATGCCCTTGATCGATGGGACGAACTTCTTCACATTCGCCGCAACCGAGCTCCGATGTGCTTGGAAGATAGAGACCACTATAATTGGACACTCCGATAGCACCTTGAAGGAATGCATGCCTTTTGCGAGTGGGGTGTGGTCCTTTTTCTCATTTCCAGGATCGGACACCGTAGTCGCTGGCGAACCAGGTCGAGGAGACTGAAACGTCTGGCTTGTAGGGTTGGGTGTCGAAGATGAAGCCTGCGGATGAGGTACTGGCGAGTCAAACGTGTCGCGAACCACTTGTTCCATCATCTCGAACATTTCCTGGATGAGATCCAGAAAGGGCTGCACCTTGGAGGCGGTCGCCGTCGGTTGATGTCGCTCAAGGTCCATTATTGTTTTCAAGCAGAGTACCGCATTGTCCTCATTCTCAACCCGCACCAACTCCATCAGGGTTTCCACCATCTCCAGAGCATAGGGTTCAATTTCTGAAGGGGCATGTTGAAGTCGGTGCAGGATTTCCAGTATCTGGTTCCGGAGGACATGTTCGAATGAAACTGGGCTGAAATCAGGCTTTCCTTCTAGTATCTTCTTGAACACAGGCCAGAGTTTTGACAGGAATTTTGTATAGACTGCTGGCGGGGAACATAGGTTCTCGATCGAATCGCGGAGATCGGTGGCTACGTTCGATTTTGTCCGCGTGTCTGTAAAGTAAGGAAGTTAGCGAGGAGAGGACAGGACTTGTTGTGGTTTTGGACCGGGTATAACTTGCCTGTCTTTGGATCTGTGAGCCTGGCAGCATAGACATCGATCTTCTGAGAAGCGTCCATGTTGGAAGACATGCTCAGGCAACTTTGTTGTGCAAGCAACTAGCACAGATGGCTGGGCGCAAACAGATCGGTGCGCCGGTAGTAGGAGGCGACTTCATAAGGACTTCCGACTTAGCAAGGCCATCTGCTGTCGCGAAGCCTAGGTGAATGATCGTGAAGCGAAAGCGAGGGAAGGCTTTAGTCACGCGAGATGATTATTCACGTGTAACAGAGGAAAATAAAGACTTGGATAAAACCCCGCAACAGTCCCAAGTAAAACGAGTACAAGAAAGATGGATAGAATTGACAAGTAGCCTTGTGGTCTCAATAAAGAGCCTCTGGTGACTTCGTGGGAACTTTTGCGCGGGAATTGGAGATTGAAGAGATGCGCAAAGTGAGGAGGGCACCAGGCTGCTCGCCGCAAAGACGCTAGAGCCTGAACAGGATTAGTCTGGGGTTGGGACCCTGATTGCCATTGGGTCGACACTGGGCGCGTTTGCGCCTGCAGTGACTCCAGTGAGGTCGCCTGCTGCTATACCTTCATACAAAGTGGTGGACAATGGACACTTGTGAGGATCTCACGGCGCCCGGCGACAGACATATGATCGCAGATCCCCAGAAATTTTGGGAGAGATGGCAGGTTTGTTTATTGTTACTCAAACATCGCCTAAACCCTTTTTTGGGACGGGGGAGAGTCTTAAGGACTACCTGGCCGGATTGTCGTATCTTCATTCCTGGCAAACATCGCATCGTACTCTATTTTGCAACCAATTCCCCCGAAAGCCAACGCGGGATGCAGCAGATGATTGGAGACACTTTCGACATGCCGCCCTTCGCGCAGCTGGTTCCAGGGTAACGCAAATTCGCGACATCAACGCTTGCTTCGATATCAAAGTCGAGGCCACCAATACCCAGTTCATACAGCCATCTGCAGGCCTCTCGGAGCAAGCGGCCATCAGCGTTGTGCCACGTGACGATGTGTATGATGCACCACCGTCTGATGCAGATCGATTGAGCCGCCAGACTGAGTTGGGTTTCTCCTTGACTTGCCATCAGAGCCGCTATTGGATCTCCGTGGCCTCGACTGTCCCTGCGAGTCCGCTCGGCGTCTCTGGAGATCGATTGCTTGGTCAGAAATAGCCACCAAGGTCACTATAATGATACAATATTGTCTTAGCCAACGAGCGGATCGGAAGTGGGTAACAGCAACGCGTGCAACCTGATTGTGAAGCGATTGTGAAGAAGATGGTCAACGTACCGATGACGGTTTTGTCGCCGATGACTCGTCGTGCAATTTGAGGGCGTCAAGCCTCTCCTGGTTGTCTTGCGTCGCGTCCGACTCGGCTTCTTCATAGATGGCCGAGGCTATGGACGGTTTTGCCACACCGACTTTCATCCTGTTGGCTTGTTCACTGAGCTTTTCCCATTTGGCTTGACGAGCTTTCTCGCGGTCACCAGCAGTATTCTGCATCTCGTTATAATCATGGGAGCACTCGTCAAATAACTGCGGATTAATTTCCATAAACAACTTCATGGCGTTATAGACCATGCCGTGGATTGTTCTTGTGTCATGTCAGTCAGCTGAGGTGAAATGAGACGGGCAAGACATACCTGTTCCAGTGGCCCTTGGAGTTTTCATAGAGTGGTGCGAACATAATTGGCAGAATCGTCTCGACATTGTCACTAACCAGGTTGCAGAAATATTCGTTGTTCCAGAAATATAGAGCGCGTTCCGCCACCTGAAAGTCGTCAGATTGGGTCCATCATCATTCATGGAATACGTACCTGAAAATGAGGGCTGGCTACAGACTTGGCCAATTGATTAAACAGTGGTTCCTGAACTTTGGCGAATTCTTGCGGGTCCATAACCTCAAAGATATCTTCGACCTCGTTCAAAAACATGACCTCTTTGGTGGAATTGGTCTTTGGCCAATACCGAAGCAGACCGAGGACAACCTGGGAGGTTAGTCAGCGAACATTGAAAGCAGCGAATCGTAGAGCCATACCTCTTCGGTCAAACCGGCGTCCTTTTCAAGAAATTGAACAATGCAATAAGCCAACTGTGGATGGTACATGCTTAGACTCTTGACTTTGTGTAGAGGAATCAGCACTCTGGTGAGGAAGAGTTTGTGTTCTTCTTTCAAGGGCAAAGCAAAGCCGTTGATGATGGATCCCAGAATTTCAAGTAGCTCGGCTATGCCATTGAACCTTTCAGTCTCGTATGTGAACTGGAAGAAGACATTGTTAATGGACCTCCGAATGTATGACCGGAGATTCAGAAATTTGCCGTAGATTCGGTGGAGAGTGGTCTTGAGGAAATCTCTTTCTCGCGGATCCTCAGAGTCGAAGAGTTCAAGCAATTGAAGTACGAAATGATGGTCGATGTACGCCTTGGCAATGTTGGTATTGAAATCCTGGCTCTCGATAAACCGCAGGAAGAATTCATAGACAACCTGGATATGGGGCCAGGCCACTTCAAGGACTGGCTCATCCTCTTCGGGATCAAAGGCCTCTCCTTGAGGATTGACAGGTGGCGGTACCGGACGGAACAGATTTTTACTGAACATCTCCACGACTTTGGGATACATAGGCTCCGTGATGACGGATCGATTATTGGCAACGTAGTCCAACAATTCGTGAAGTGCCAGTCTTTTGATCTCCTTAGACTTCATGTCCGCTGTTTGGTCATTGAAGTCGAATATGATGTTGCATTGGTCAATCTTCTGCATGAAAAGCTCCTGTCGTCGATTCGGGGGGACCTCGTGAAAGCCTGGGAGTTTTTCCAAGTCTCGTGCTCTTTGATCGGACACGTCGAAACGTGAGGAGTGTTGTCGCTTTGGAGTGCGCACGCCCTCGGGAACATCCTTAGGGGTGGATTGAAGTCGATCGAACAGTAAGGACTTTTGGCCCGCTTTAGGAGGAGCGAGGTCACCGGGCATTGTCTCCGTAGCACCTGGTGCTGGCATGTGAGGAGCACTTGGACTTATTATGACACTCGGAGCGATATGAGCGCCCCCTCGGCCGGGTGTACCAGGTCCTCCAGGTCCATGGCCAGGCGCTGGGGGCATGAAATGCTGAGCAGCGGTTCCTGTGGTTGCGCTGTGTCCTCCATGATGCAATGTATTGCTATGACTAGCGGGTCCGCTCTCATTGTTTGTGCCTTTACCCCGGTTATCGTTCAGATTTGTGGAGGATGAATTCGGCGTGGCAGCATTGGATGTGTTTGGGGATCTAGAGTCACCACCACCGGTGGTGGTAGACGACGAGAGCGGAGACGCGGTGCCGGAGGTTGAATCTTTCTTTTTCGAAGATTTGTTCGAGTCTTTCGCTCTGGATAACTGTTCGTGCTGAGATATCAGTGAGCTGGAGCACTATAAGGGGAGGGTGACAGCCAAAACTGCGCCAAAACATGGTGTTCTCCGTGATGCGCAAGTCACACTTACCACTCTTTGTCTGAAACCCTTCATCTTGCTAATGTCCCTCAGAGCTTGTCATCCGACAATCAAAACAATGGCCGCACTTGTTGCGCCACGCTGATTCACACGGAAAGGCTGTGTCTTATGGTCTCATCCGAACCGCGGGTGGCAGGCCGTGGGCCAAGAGAGGCACGAGTGGTGGTAAAGGAGTTGGGGATTCGGTAGCGTGAGAATGTGTCAACAGGTGTATCCGTCAGATCCTCATTGTCGAACGCAAGCTGGTCAGCGGATGGAGTTTCAGTAAGTACGAGAACAGGCTGTGTTGGTGGTTAGCCAAGTCCAATAGCTGTTTTGTGGTGGAAGGAGACATACGGCTGCGTCCGTGTTCAAAAGGTGTTTCTCGGAGTGACGACGATCGATCGATGGCGTCTGTTTCACAATTGTCTAAAGCAGAATAGTGTAAGGCTGATGAGTGAAGCAAGGCGGAGGGCCATTTAAAGAGACGAGATGTCGCAGCAATAGTGTTCAGGTAGTTGTTATGTCCGGCAAGCCTAAATGGCTCGTTATGATGATTGATTGATGGATTGATTGTTCGAGTAGGTAGGTGAATGGTGCCCAGGACAGGACGGCTTGTCGAGTGGGGTTTGGGTTTTGGCATTGCAGGCGGTCTTAGCTGGAGGTCAACAACTGCGCCTGTTACGGTGGTCAATCGGTGCTGGGCCGCCTCCTATTCGTCAAAACACTTACATTATCAACGTCAAATTCAAGCCCTAGTCTGGTACAGATCAGATCAAGCAGCTCATCGTCGTCTCGTGATGCTAACAACAGACAGTCAACTTGCAGTTGTGTCGAGAATACCGACTATTAGACTTTATGCTTGCTGGTCTGTACACTGACTTATGTGGAGAGTCTTCGACAGTCCTAAGCGCAAGAAAAGAAACCAAGGTTGATCCGACTCTTATGAAATACACACTTTCATGGTGAGATATCTTCAATGATAATCTGCCCACCTGATCGCAGAATAAGAAAAAATGCCTCAGTCGGGAGGAGAGGTAGCAGCTGCGCCCTCGTACTCGGTACCAGGCACGCCTGTCGTTTCCCTTGAATGTCCATGCATAGTTGAGAATACGGGAAAGGCTATCGCTATGCTAGGTGGCCGCAAAGAGGTCGCCCAGATCATTCAGCCCAACAATGAGAAGCCTTTAGGGCTCAAGTTCCGACCGAATGATCCTGCTAGCAGAACGGTTATTTCCCATAACAAGCAGACCAACAACCTCTTACTCAACATCACATTACCAAAACGGACCGGAAGAAAGAGGAAACGAGGCTCAGATGCACCATTCGAAGACTCTCCTGCGACTCCGCGTTCCAAGAAAGATGTCGCATACCTCCTTCAATCGCTCAACGACAATCCGCAGAAATATCAGACCGAAGTCCTAGGTCCAATAGAGTCCACGCATGTGTGGCGCACCATGCCTGATTTTGTCTATTCCTCCCTGGGATCCTCATTTCTCGACGAGATTCAGACAAAGGTCCTGCCTCTACAATATCCGCTCCTCAAGCAATACTCTTTACCACAGACATATGGGCTTGCAAACACCGAAACGGTTCCACCTCCAGTGCTTTCAACGCAAGGCTACCCAACCAATTACACCTACCGCCAGAATCCAGCGGTCAAGACGGTAGCAGATCCTCAGAGCGGCAAACAGGTGCTCTTCAACGTTGCGGCGCCGGCCAAGCTCCTCACCTACCAGTGTCAATACAATGATGCAAAATGGCCAGACCAACCACCCCCAGACTGTCCTCCGGTTTCAGAACGCCCACAAAGCCACCAGCAACTGTTCCAGACCATGGTCAGGCTTTTTGATGAACGGCCTATTTGGACACGTCGTGCCTTGCTAAATCACTTTCCCGACGACGCCCCATGTGCTGCCGCTCGGTACCTCATCGCACATATGGCATTCGCTATTCGCTCAGGGCCCTGGCGGGACACTCTGTGCAAGTATGGGGTCGACCCACGAAAAGATCGATCTTATCGAAAGTATCAGACCGTCATGTTGCTGCTTGCGAAGTCGGCCAAGGCTAAGCCACACATGCGGGAAGACTTCGAGCGAAGCTGGGCAAGAAGCAAGGACAAATCATCACACATATTTACCGGAAAACCTCCGTTCCCAAGGGATGGCCAGGTCTGGCAACTCTGCGACTTAGAGGATCCCCAACTCAAACCCCTGGTTGACGCACCAGATATTGTCCTTCGGCCCGAGTGCGAGATAAGGCAGCTTGGCTGGTACAACAATGGAACAATAGCCAAGATTCGGGTCGGCTTGAAGGCCAAAACAGATGCACTTATCTCTAAGGAAGCTTTTGACGACGAGGCTTTGGCGAGATTCCTGACTGTACCGGATCATTGGGACTTTACAGAAGTGCCACAAGCCGATGATGGCGTGAACCAAACGCAGGTGGCGTATATGCCCAAGGATGCCGGCAATCAGGAAAAAGAATGGGCTATTGCTTATCGGACTCTGTGCCGTACAATCACTGCCTCATTGTCGAAGGCTGGCGGCAGCGGCCAAATCGACTCGAAGGAAGCGCAGGTGTTGGGAAGTTTTGATACTCCAATGGGGGATGGGCTGGAGGAACATGAAGATGATTCAGATGAAGTCGCAGAGGATGACAATGAAGAAGTGCATATGGAGTGATACTGGGCTCTTAAGATATCCACCATCAACGAGGTGATATGATGATATAGGCCATGGAGAGCCTATCTCGCATTATGAAGACTGTGACAACCAGGAATTCGGTTGTATGACATACTGATTTCCGAAGGCTCACACACATGGCTATCACACCACTTGCATGTCTTGTGCTAAAATTCAGCTCGTCTTTCCAAGGTATTTTTCAGTCTACTGCAGTGTCTTGGGTATGCCCAAAACGCTTGGCAAGTTTTCAGGCAACTCGTCTCACTCAATTGATCGGGGTCGTGTCCTTGCCAGGTTCCTACATAGTGTCTAGACCATATGTTCAGTCTCGAGGCTTGCAGACTCTCTTCTGGCCAGTTCCGGACATATGACTTCAGTCGCTCTGGGCTAGCAGGCACGCTTTCGGAGTCATGATCGCGGCCCAGTCTCCGACGTTGCCATCTCCGTCGGTGGTAAAGTCCTGTCCCCGCTCTGGGCAGGAGAGAAAGGGCTACAAAAAGATCCGTTGGACAGGCGCCTATGATCCGAATGGGAAGTCATCCCGTGGCAACGATCCTTTTGTGCAATGGCGACCACCAAAGCCACATGAGTCTGAGAAAGATAAACCAAAACCCGTACCACGGAAACCGAAGCCAAAGCAATCCCAAGAGGCAACTCCTCTAATGGAATTGATTGGGGCATCTCCCATTCAACCTCTGCCATCAAATGGGACACGAGTCGATCCTTTCCTGTGCTTGCCAGTCAAAGCCACCGACTCTGTCAGGAGCAGCATGGATTACTTTGTGACAATCTGTAAAGGCATGAGCAACGACACCTCCATCCTCACTGGTTCGAACGCTCACCTGTCCCTGCTATTGCCGTTCGCCCTCGAACACGCCATTCTGTTTGAGTCAATGATGGCAGTATGTCGTGCTTCAGTCCTCCTCTCCCTTGGTCGGCCTGCGTTCGAAGACTCCGCCTTCATCCAGCATCGAGGAAATGCAATTGCAGGGCTCAACAAAGCTCTCCGGTCGATGAGCTGTGGAGATGATGCCTCGCTATTGACCGTCACAATGCTTATGACGCTGGACTACCTTGTTGGGGACCACCACGGCGTACAAATGCACTGTCAGGGCTTAGAGAAAATGCTACAGTTACGGACACCGGTGCCAGAGGACGAAGGAGAGAGTGACTGGTCGAAATTCGTCAAGCTGGGGTTGACTGCCTACAAGGCCCTAGGATCATTCGTGACCGGCCAACCACCAGACATACCATCTGACTCATTCGGCTTTCTCAAAGAGACATTCGAAGATCTCGCCCTCGACAAGCCCCTATCTTATCCGGAGCCACCATTTTCCACGGACCTCTGCATCGTCCTTTCTCGTCTTCCGTTAGGGTTTTCCGAGCTTTGTCTCAAATCTCGCATCTCAGTTCAAATGATAAATTTGCTCGCGTCGGTATCCGGCGCCACTACACTCCTGGCCACAAAGACTCTGCTTGACGGCGTGTATCTGCCGCCAGCTTCTGAAGAGTTGCCTTACGGAGAGGAAAGTCGACAAGTCATGATCCAGACCCTGCTTTCGTCGTTGCGGCGCATGTCTCTTACTACAGCTGTACCAATCGAACACAGTTTGACTTCCGGCCTTCTTGCCTATGCATTTCAACTGCGTGGTCTTTCGCCGCTTTCATTATTTTACGATCCTCTGCTTCAAAACTTCGTTACGACACTGCCCTGTCATCCGAAACCCTCAACCTCGGAAGAACAGCATGGCCTTATATGGGTGAGCATGGCTGTTGCGGGTGCGTTAGCATTGCGAGCAGTCCCGATCCCTCGTTCGCATACCGTCATGGATCATGCACTCGAACTCTATCCAGGAGCGCGCACTTGGTCGCGTCTCGAGGGGATTCTGCGAAGGTTCTTTTGGACCCATGAGATACTTGCTCACTGGAAGACTGTTTGGGAGATGGCCATGAAGCGAAGGCAACAGCTCCTTCGCCAAGGAGAAGATGGCATGCAGACTCTTGCATCGACGCATTCGGAATGGTCAGACCTCGATCATGGAGCGATTTCCAATCATATCAAAGGTGCACCAAGAGCGATACGTGAGATGAGTCAAGCTATGGGCATCTGTCCGTTCCGGCCCAGACCCTCGTCCGAACAGAAGGTTGACGAATGACCGTGGACCCATCAGAAAATCAGAAGACAGTCCTTCATAGACTTCATAATGGTCTCGATGGTCCTTGTCGCTCAGCAAGTGTAGGGTTGCCACGTCTCTCTTCACAACCACCGAATATGCATCGAGTCATGTTGGGAGCAGTCAATGCCCATTTTGAATAATACAGAAAAATGACACCTCAAAGCGCTGCAGGACGTATTAGTGCCACTTTGTAAGCAGCAACTTGATTCTTATTTTATTAGGTATCAGAGGTAAGCAGTCCCATAGCGCCCTCCGCTATAAAACGAACAAGGATATCGTAAAACTGACTTGCATCGTTGAAAGACCTGTTTGGTCTTGTATCGACGTTATTTCTGGGGTGTGGTGAGTTGCTTGAAAGCTTCTCGAAAGCCTTGCTTGAATGTCTGGTAATGGTTTTCTTGGAAAATGACGGGTATATTGCGCAACAGATGCCCAGTCCTGGAAAAGACTTTGTTGCCATAGATGATCAGAACAATTGCTGCCATCATCCAAACAATGTACACCAGAAGGATGGCGAAGTTCAAGCGGAATCTCACGACGATCGGCTGAACAACCCCGGATTTGAAGCCATAATACCTGTTGGCCAGCCAATTTCGAATGGGACGCTTCTTTCGTTTCAACCGGAGGTGTTCGTGCAAGCCCTCGGCAAGCTGCCAGGCCACTCGCTTGTTGATTTTATCCCAGGTGGTGTCGCAAGCATATTGCCTCGCGTCCACCGCCATGGTCGACAGAAGGTTTTTGTCCGAGAAGCGGTGTACCAGATCGACGAATGTGTCCACGTCTTGTGGAGGAACTAGATAGCCCGTCGTTCCATGTTGGATAATGTCAGATGGACCTCCTTCGTCACGAGCGATCACTGGCACACCACTTGCCATTGCTTCGAGTACCACCAAACCAAATGTCTCGGTAATAGAGCAATGCAGGAACAGGTCGCTTGATGCATATGCGCGCGCAAGTGACGCTCCGGTCAAGAAGCCTGTAAATATAACATGGTCTTTGACCGGATCGAAAAGTCGGCGAACATCCGCCTCCACCTCGGGGTTGAGGTTGCCTCCAACGATGAGCAGCTTGAAAGGGAACGACTGCTCTGCCAACCTCTGAGCTACTTGTGCCAGAAAGTCGAAACCTTTCTCGGGTGCTATCCGACATACACACACCAGGACAATCTCGCCATTGGGGGCAAGTTCTTTGTGGTACGCCTCATCCCGTTGTGAGGGATTGAATAATTCGGTGTCCACGCCACGACCGAGCTGGACGAGTCTGCTGCTGGGTGCACCAGCTTTGAGCAAATAGCGACGTATGCCGGATGAGGGATAAAATATTGTGTGTACGCTGCGATGACTGAAAAGGAAGCCTTGGACTACTCCGAGTAACCATACGGAGAAACGAGCGACAGGACCTGGGAAGAGAATCTCGCTGTAGGCCGATAGATCGGTCTGAAAGTTCAACAGGACAACCGGTGGCTCTTGCAATTGTCGGATCTGCAACAAAAATTGGAACCCTGTGGAGGCTGGACTGGCTAGGTAGACGATATCGGGCTTGAATGTTTGCTTGTACACGTCTTCAAGCTGAAATGGATAGACGACGGTCAAATCTGGATTGTAAGGCAGTGGATACCCGGGCAGGCGCAATTCCGACGTGTCATGCACGCTCGGCTTGAGCCTTGACTGTTTTGAATGTGGTGCGACGATAGCTAGCTGCATGCCATTTTTGCGCAGATACTCGATCAGCATCAAAGTTGTGCGGCTTACGCCATTGACAGGGCCTAGGGATTCGGTGACGAGTAATAGCCTTTTTCCTTTGAGGAAGGACGGAAAATCATCTCTTGATTCTGTTGCTAGAGATTGGGACTTGGACTTCGGTTGTATCTGTGCATCAGACTCGGTGGCACTGGCCTGATCGTCTGTCACCATTAATTCGAGTTGTTGTGGCTGCGGCTGTTGCTGTTCAGCCTTCTCCATGATAGGGGCCTCAGTTTTTGATAGAGGCTTGATTAATTGTGACAGGACCTGGATCAACAGATCGTCCGAGATTCCGGTTCGTTATCGTGTATTATCGCTATCGATTGGCGACAAATGAGGGGTTCATCACGTGATGTTGTTCTTCTAGTGAGCTGTCGCAATCTGAAGTGGCAGGTCAGGGTTGTTTAGGGCTGGGGAATTGATTTCCTGTCGCTTTTCAGGGGGACGTGGAACAATTTAGGTCAGTCGCGTGTTTTGGCAGCAGTCTTTTCTGTCCGTTGACTGTGACAACGAAGTCTCAAAAGCTGTCACTCTTGCTCCTTCTTATGTGCCCCTCGAGGTTTCTTATTGCCCCAGTTCGGGATCTTGTGTTGCAGTCAAGATTTTTTAGGCCGAATGGTGGCGACATTCGCGTTGTCAGATTCCAACGCGTTATATGCGTTGCTAACCACCACGTGCGTCAATGCGCCGAATCCCAGGCATTTTGACGGCCTCCTACTTCTCCCATCAACCACCTGTCACAGCCACTCACACGCCTCCCTTGACTGCGCGTGCGCACTTCCGCATGATGTAAACTCGACAATGCAATCCCATAGACAGGTTCATGTGAGCCTTCATGTTGAAATTTCACCCACATGTTGTGGCCCTGGCTTTCCCCTGGGTCGGTGCCAACGCCCGTCTCTTATCATGAAGGCACATCGTTAAAACCATAGATCATCATGTCACCTCTTCCGTTCTGAAGGAATTCCATCCCGGTCACTTCTTCCACAGAAATCAGAATACCACACCAGCCATGGACACCATCACTATCCCTTCGCTTATTACCACCGACATGGAGAAAGTCCCTTCCCTCGTCGGGACCTCCGTGGGCAGCCCGTCCAACGAGTCAACTGGCCTCTTGACCCCAGATGCCAGTCCGTTGTTTCGCCCTTCGCATGCAAAGGATACCTTTGCGTCGCGCCTAGCCAAAATCCTCGATCAATCTAAACCTCGCAAACCACAACTCGTCAGGACACAGACGGATGACTTGGTTGATACTTTTAGTGATTCCGCCAGGCCACAGCCTCGGCAGATCAAGAGAATATGCGTGATTGGCGCTGGTTACGTCGGTATGTAATGAACTGCGTCGGCGGCTATTGTAGCCTTGATGTGGCTAACCAAGGCTTGCACAACAGGCGGACCTACCGCTGCGGTATTGGCCCTATACAACCCCGACGTCAGAATCGAGGTCCTCGACCGAGACCAGCGCAGGATAGACAGATGGCAATCTGGTCACCTGCCCATTCACGAACCTGGATTGAACAACATCGTTCGGGCGACAAGAGACGCATCGCGCAGAACTGGACAAGATGAAGCTCAAGACGCTGAGGACGTTCGACGGCAACCAAACCTGTTCTTCACAACCAACAGTCAAGAGAGCATATCGAACGCTGATATGATCCTTCTTGCCGTTAATACTCCCACAAAGATGGATGGAGTGGGCGCCGGAAGAGCCACAAATATGAGAGCTTTGGATGGTTCCGTCAACGATGTGGCCCTTTATGCCAAACCTGGCACAATTCTTGTTGAGAAGAGCACAGTGCCTTGCGGAACGGCGCAGCGAATCCGAAAAACAGTAGGTCATCTCTCACACTCCGTGGCGAGGTCTATGAGACTTCCCCCATGGCATGCTGAACCCTGGACTAATCCTTGTGCAGCTCGATTCTCTGCGACCCGGTGAGGAATTCGAAATCTTGTCGAACCCCGAATTCTTGGCCGAAGGAACCGCCGTTAAGAACCTGATGAACCCAGACCGTGTCATCATTGGCTCTGCCGACACCCCATCAGGTCACCTTGCAGCAGCGGCCCTTGCAAGCCTATATGCCGCCTGGATCCCTACATCCCAGATTGTCACAATCAATGCCTGGTCGTCAGAACTCTGCAAACTTGTGGCAAACGCAATGTTGGCTCAAAGAATCACCAGCATCAACTCCGTCAGTGCCATCTGCGAAGCCACGGGAGCCAACGTAGACGAGGTCGCCAAGTCCATTGGCCTAGACAAGCGGATAGGACCCCAATTCCTGAAAGCTGGTCTTGGTTTCGGAGGCTCCTGCTTCAGAAAAGACATTGCAAGTCTGACATACTTGGCTGAGTCGCTAGGTCTGGATGAAGTGGCCGAGTACTGGGATCAGGTCAACACCTACAACGAGCTGCAGCGAAAGCGCTTCGCAAGAAAAGTGGTCAAACGTTACGACGGAGATCTGTCTGGCAAGAAACTTGCCATACTTGGATTCGCATTCAAGAAGGATACTGGAGATGCCCGTGAGTCTCCAGCTGCTGATGTCATTAAAACTCTATACGACGAGCAACCCGCCGAGATTGCCATCTTTGACCCTTACTGCAACGAGGAGGACATTCTGCGAGAAATTCAACCTTTCATGTCCGCAGACAACTCCATGATCAAAATCTACGCCGACCCTTACCAAGCCTGCTCTGGAGCGAATGCTATTTTGGTGGTGAACGAGAACGATCAATTCAAAGTCACGGCACCACGTCGCAGCGGAAGTGTATCTGGTCAGATCACACCCCTCGAGAAATCATTCGAAGAGGGCAGCATCTCTAGCGTCTCTGACACTGAGATGCTCTCGCCTGTCAGCCCGCCTGTGTCGCAAACAAAGCCTGAAAAGGACTATTTGGCCGGCTTCGACATTGCGCTTGTCACCTCACCCCCGTGTTTGGAGGACTGCCCAGATTGCAAGACGAAGGCCAGAGGCCCCGTCTCTACGGACCCTGTGGAGTGGGCACGCATTGTCTACAACATGAAGGAGCCCAAGTGGGTCTTTGATGGAAGAGGAATCCTCAACATTCCCCAGCTCGAGGCATTGGGCGATGTCAAGGTTGACGCCATTGGAAAAGCCCGTGCGGAAGACAGCACCTTCTGTTACTAAGCGTCATCTTCAGCGGTTTTCGGAGTTTGAGGTGATTCAGGGGGACCGGCGTGTATCGGTGCATAAGCAATTCTGGCGTGGCGCCTTTGCGGTATCTCTGGGCGTTGGTGGTGCTGTTTGAAAATGCATAACGCTATTCACTTCTTGGCCAAAGTTGCACCAACATATTTTATATATACCAGTATAGAACAGGTTTTTGACGTTGTCTTTTCTGAGTCGTTCTCATCGCATATATCGGTCTTTGTTATACATGGAGTCTGGAGCGCACTCTCGCTTGGACGCAATACTCAAGCCAGTCACAAGAGATTTGCTACGCATGCCAGTCCCGTTGTGCCGAACACACAAAGCTTAGGATGGGACACCCAGGGAGTAAGCGAGCCAATGACTGTAGGTGGTCAGTCACATCACTGGACCTTCGTCTCCCTCGAGGTATACGAGTACGCTCGGTCGGAACGGAGCAGTACGGAAGCCCTACGGGACCGGCTTTGGCATGCAGCCGAAGGTAAATAAGACAACTTATAAAGATAAAGGTACACCCCCCTTTTATTGTATGCTACTCCGCACATGTGGGGGATAGCTTTTTCCCTTGCATGTACTTAACGTGAAGATATACTTGACTTACCACCCGTCATTGCAGTTGACAGTGTAGCGTCACACGCCCACCATGGCAAAATCCATCAGTGAAACCGCGATAGATTACATAACCTCGTTCCAACGCACGTACTCGTCCTCGTACAACGACTTGAAGCAACGTACTGGTGGTTATCTCCCCGCAATTCTCACGGTCGGCCTAGTGAGTACTGCGCTCGTCGGCCGTCTAGCATGGGAAGATTACCAGGTCTTTCTGGGGTATGGACCGGGCGGGATGCCGTATAACGTTCGGGGCTGGCTCATCACGAATATCCTCCGGGTCAGGTCGATTAATTCCCTCGATACGCGAAAGATTGAGGCTGACCCCGACAAGAGGTCGTGGTTGAGCGCCAGCGATTTAAAGGCCCGGACTGGAGAGAGACCGAAAGTAGGACGGCATCCTGTCCCGCAGAGACAAATTGAGCAGATTCCTGCTGAGGATGTGAGACAGGTGAGTTTCCACACTTTATGAGGCTGTGCTGTGCATCGTCAAGGGTGTGTTGAGTGTGGTTGGTGATACGCGTAGTAAGTTCTCGACTGACTCTTTGGTGATGGTGCTAGAAATTCCTCGACAATTTTGAGGCTTTGGGCGAACAAAATGCGCATCTCGTACAGGTTAAGCAGTCAAAGTACGAAAACTATACCCAGGCGCTGTGGGTGAGGGATGACAGTGATGTTTATGAACTGGACAAGAAGTTCAATCGGGAGATCTCGCATGTTCATTCTGGCAAGGATTACTCGGCGCATGTGGTGCTTGCGCCGCAGGATGGTGTGACGGTTATACAAAAGGGATGGGGCCAGCTTCATGGCTTGGCGGGGGTGGTAAGAACGCCGCAGGTTTATGTTATGCTTTATGCGCCGAGGGATGAAGGCGAGGTTGAGGTTCTGGCGGAGATTATGAGGGCGGGAATTGGGTACATGACTGGGGCTGATATGCGGGATGTGAAGGGTGCGTGAGGGCGGGTTTGAGAGGAGGATGAAGGCTTGAGGCACAGTGGAGGGTTACCGTGGGAGTCATGTCCGGTCTTCTTTCGATGTAAGGGACGTCGACTGGGGACTGCTGGTTGGAACCTTAGATCGGGATACTGTCTGCATTTGTATATCTGAGGTATGCACATTGCATCTCTTCTCGGTCATTCAAGGTTGGCCGGTCCAAACTATGGTTGTCTGACTGCGTTGGGTAGGGGTATAGATGACTCAAAAGCCTGCTCAAGGGGGTTGAAAGGGACCATATATTGAGACAACCTCAAGAAGCCCGGAAGAGTACTCGAGATAACGATATACATTTACTATCCGAACAGGATATTGTACATCGTATGCCCTTATCAGCTCTATCGTGCCGTGATGTATACTCGCATCTTAGTATCAGTCCATCAAATGACCACTTCATAACGCCGCTGAAGTTTGCGGTTCCTAGATTGAACATAATCGTCTTCAAGATTGCCTTCCACGGCTCATACTAGAAGTCGTTTTGGTGTGCGACTCTGCGCTCTCGAGGAACATGAACGCCGACGAGGTCGGCCTCGAGGGCTAATTGCTTCTAATGGTGGAAGAGTCAGTATAAGGTGAATGAACAATTGTTCATACGGGGAAGGACATACAGCTTTGTTGGGATTCGAACTCGACTTCCGCATGTGGATGATATTCAGGATCATTGGGTAACACACACGAAACACACAATGTTTGTGGTATGGTGAGAAAAAGAGAAGAAGGGGAAGTTGAGATTCCACTTCTTGATCTTCTCGCTTGTCTTTTACGTAGCCTCATCAGCGGCTTTGCGGCGTACCATTCTTGTATCTTGGCTGCCGTATACTTGACAGATGTCAGGAAATCGTTTTTACGCATTAATACTAATAGGCGTTCCTTATCGTTTCGTCGACGGACACTATAGAGTTTCATGTTTCGACTGAGGACGTTAACGTGCTTCAATTGTTTTGTCTCCCTTCTTCATGCAGTCGCCTAGCAATGCAGGCCACTCGAAGCCATCGTCTTGCTTCTTTATGTGGAGCGTTCTCGCATATTCTTTCTTGAGCAGACTTCGAATGACCTCTTCACTCTCCTGTATATCTCTGTTCGCGTCTTTCAGGCGTTGTAGAGCTTCATTCAGGCGTATCTCGGTGTCGGCTGTATGCATATGAAGTGTGCTCTTGTCTTTGCTTGCTTGTTCCTCGGCTTTCAATGCTTGCCTAGTATGCTCCTGAATGTCTACCATCTCCTTGCGGAGTTTGCATTCCGAGCTGTGTCCTTCGCCACGCGTGCCTTGGTGTCTCTGATCTTCATGTTTTTGACCTTCGGCAGGTTGACAAGATGCTCTGGATTCCATATCGTCTCATCTAATTCATCGTAGAACCTCTTCGCTGACTTTTGCAGAGTTTCAGGGTCTCTCTTTGCGTGGTCTTGCTCCTCTGAGAGAAGAGTCAGTTTTAAATAATTATTTAATCAACGGTGTACTAAACACTTACACGCCAGTTCGGGTCGAGATCAGGAAGCCACATCAGAGCAGAACCCAGTTGCTTCTCTCGAAAAAGGTCGTTGGTGTAGTTGTCCACTACTCCCGCATTCTTGTGGAAAACGTCTTCCACCTCGAGCTTATCCTCTACAGTAGCTGAAGGAGCCGCCCAAGTTGGTCGCGATTCGGGAGTGGCGGCAAAATCTTCTTGCGAGACTTCGAGCGGGTGCGTGTCGTTGGTCGTCTGGTCAAAAAGTCGGCTGGCGCGCTCTAGTATATGGTCGAATAGAACTCGATCTCCTAGCTCCTGTTCAAGCTTTTGCGTGAAGGCCTCCGTATCGTCTGATTTGTCGTTGTCCATAAACAAACCTTCGCCACACATACCATCGATGAGTGGCTTATCAGCGAACTCCATCGAGACCTGTGCAGTCTTGGCTTTAGCTTCTGTGTCATCATACCATATAATTGTTTCGTGGACGGACGGAGGGCAAATATCGCATCGACCTCGCCTGCGTCTGTTTCCGGCCGCGGATAATATGGCTGACTTAGACCGCGACACTTGAGATCTAACCTGGCTGCTGGCGGTTAGTCCTCGGAAACTTACCGTGGATGGCCGACGACGGAACGTTCTCTGGACGTAGATATATATATTGAGCAAAGCCGTTCATGTGCGGTCCGAAGAAAGGCAGCGATAGAGACGGCGTAGTGATTTTGGCCACACTCTGGCTTGGGCAGCATCTGTCCAGTAGACACGACGACCGGCGGCGCCCCTGAGGTGGTAGCAGTGCGTATTTCTTCGATCCCTTCAGGTGTATGAAACCCAGCAAGAGACATTGAGACGTCGCAGTGGTAATCGGCGTCGCCCATTTCCATCTTCTTCGCATGCCGTGGTGTCTCGTTGTGCCGTCTGAATGAGGCGACATCTCGACATGACACATTGCAGACGTGGTAATGGTATAACTTGTCTTCGATAGCATTGGATTGCCTCGCCTTTGTGCCTGGCTTCTGTTTTTCGTTGTTTCTTTTCTGGCGGGCCTTGTAATGTTCAGTAGGGTTGACGCGAAGATCTACCTTGGTCTGCGGCATCAGACACTGAAAGGTCTTGCTTCTGAACCATGCAGATAGGGCCGGCCATAGAGATACATGTTACAAAACTGTGCCAATTCGACCAGCTCAGATCCAGATGTCTTTTTGTCTCCTTGTGGTGCACGATGATGCAGAAAAGCGAGACAATATGTGGGTCATCATCTGGTAAGCGGAAGATGCGAGGATCGCCCTCATTGACGGGAGCTTGGCCTTCCATGAATGGGCCATGTATCATCTTGTCGAATGCAGGCGATACCAAGGTGATAATTTTCGACGATACTTCAAATTGGCAGACACCATTACAGTCCAAGTAGTCACTACCGGAGTCGGAGTTTAACATGTTGTCGTCTAGATCTGTGACATTGTCAGGACTGAGGCCACGGTAGGAGCATCGAAAATATATTTTCCCGAAAACCCTCATCATTTGGACAGGATGTTTCAGCACTAGCTGGCATGCATTTTCAAGCTCACTCAGGGTACGGGCGTGCTGAACAACATGCTCCAGTCATAGTTTTCGTGCATGTCGAAAAGGACATCCAATCCATATTCAATTCCTGGTCAGATAACCATTCCTGATCTGAGAACTGACTGAAGGATGTCGAGGTGTTTGTGCTGATCCATGAGCCGCTTCAGCGTCTTCACCCGCTCGGTAGACATATGTTCGATATCGGGCCACAACGATGTGACTTCTGTGACCAGAGCATTGGCATCTTCCTCGGTGAAACCGCTCGAGTCGTTATCGACGAATGCTCGAAGGCCCTTGTTCGCTTTGAGGGGACGATAGGCCAAGTCGGCATCAGTTCTCTTCAACAACTGCTCCATCTCATCCAGGATCCATTTGTCGTGGTTCTTTCGGAAAGCCAGCGCCAGCATCTTCACTTCGTTCCCTAAGTCCTCGTACGGCTCTACGATGACTTTCCCGACGTTCTGTGCCCTCCTACAGGTCTCCTGTTTAGCAGAAGGTGGCATCTGAAGACCAACACGGACAGAATGCTGAGCGACGATACGTGTTGTATGCATAGGCAGGAACGACCCTCGGTCACGTGGACCGGGTTACATAGTCTTCTTAGGTCCTCAGGACCTTGTAGCGAATACCATACATTCTAGACACCCTTCAGCTCCCCATAATACGGCTCCATGACGTCTTCCTCTTAGCGAGAGCAGTAATAGCGCCCCAGTACTCGATGTTATCTGTCGTGTATATAGGATTCGGAGCTGCTTCCATCATGCCGCCGCCGTCGTGATGAGAACCAGCGGCAGATGTCGGGGAAACCATATGACTTTTCGGGATTCGACATAGCCCAAAGCATGGCAGTGAGTGCAGCCTCCAGAGCAATAACGACGGCTCGGTACGAAGGAATGCTTCCAGTGTGGGGATAGGACAATGTGCAAGGAGGGCTTTCTTGGTGATCTTGTAGCCTGCTTACCTTGCTTTTGCAACCAACTTGGACAAGAGACGATCGTAATCGTAGTTGGCAAGCCGTTCTCGAACACCTCTGGAAGCTGCCGTACCACTGCCGATGTATACCAAGGGTCGACATCCTGGCTTTTCCAATATGAGCACGTACACCCCCTAGGTGTGTAATGGGACGTCTTCAACAAGGGGATATGAGCCATTCAATCGTAGATGGTCGACGGACTGGACGTACTCATATAAAGAGGAGCATGTAGCTGGCCGCATCACTGGCTTGGTCGAACATGGTGAGGAATGACCCATGGTCTTGTGGGAAGTGTTGAGAAGAGAGCAAAGCTCAGAAGCCCGGCCGATTTTGTCCAGTCCATGAGGTGGGAGGCACCTGCCGTGGAGGGCGCAGGTAGTGCATGCAGTTCCTGTGCAGGGAACGATGGTGGAGGAGATCCCATCTTGTATCACCACTGAATCGTTCAGAAAGGCGCAGAGGAGCTGTATTATTCTCTTTTATCTCCAGGTTGCGGAGAGTTCTCTCGTCGGATGCAGGGATATTCATGTTGCGGACATTGTTCTCGTTGCCCAACCTTGCACCAGGTGTGCTTGAGTTTTGTTATGCTTGTCAAGAGCAAATTGACTCGCGAAGGGAAGCTGACAATCCTCGCAAATGAAGCGTTTTTCATTCTTGGCCTTATTGCGGACCTTGGCAGCGATCTTGAGCACTTTGTCCTCGTTCTTGACGCTCCAGGCCTTCTTCTGCTTAGTGACTCTTGCTCGATAGCCCTTGAGGTCTCTGACCGGTTTGTCCTCACTGGCAGTGATACCCACAGTGTAAGGCTGGGAATCTCCAGGTTCCCCTTTGACGACGAATGAGATCAGATGCCGATTTACCTCATCATCAACGGTCGAGTGCTCGAGACGGCTCACACGTATCTGGAAAGGTGAACCGAGCAACAGTGGTGGTTCCGGCCTCGATAGACTAAAGTTGTGCGAAGAGTAGAGCCTGGCGGTGTCCAAGCGTTTTTCTGAATTCGCTTCCGGGTACGGAGATTGTCCTGACGAGTAATATGAGCGGCTTCAAGGACCTCGGGAGAGATGACGAGGTCTTCTGTTCCTCTGAGGCGTTCGATAAGCGGACAGTGTGAACACAAAGGTCCCTAACCTGCATCTTCACCATCTCTGGGTAAGACCTTGCTTGAAGGCAAGATCAGTCGAGCTTCCGCGAATGAAGGACCCCGGACCCAGTGAGGTCGGAGGGCAGCCATTCGTTGCGCAAGCACATTGGTTTGTTTGTTCGCAAAGAACAGTGTGTTGAGAAGAGTGCGGATGATTTCGTTCAGAATGTGGGATGGTTCAGCCTACAAGTAGATTGAGACAGGATCCAAATGAAAGAGCCGAGGACCTTCGAGACGTTTAAGTGTCATCAACTCTGGACGCTGGGCCTGAAATAGAGCTTGACAAGGTTGTCGGAACCGTGGTGGTGACTGAATGTGCTTCAAGAGAATGTGCACTCAGGACGTTGAGCTATTCGATGTGGCACCAGTTCATCTGTAGATTTCGCTTGCTAGGCGTGCCTTTCGATATCATAGCGGATTTGATTTGAGATAGAAATCTGACCAATGCATCGCGAAGACCGCTGGGCCACCTCAACCTAGCCAACCTTGTTGACAAGCTTTTGCGGAAATTGTATGTGCAAGAGTCCGCAGTCCACACTGCTGCAATCCGACTACCGTCGACAGGATGTGCAATCCCCCATGAGATTGCCTCAGCGGATGCTTGAAGGCTCTGGAGGATGAATGAGGCGTATTTCGTACCTCATGAGTCGTCGCTGTTTCTCAGTCCATAACAAGGCCGAGAGCTCCTCGGTAAAACCGGCATTCCTTGGAAAAAGTTCAGGCCGACAATGACTTCGCCAATGTATCGCCAACAAGCACCAGACGTAGAGGTATTCAATACCTGGCCGGTCTGTACTTTCTTTCGGAATGTAAATATCTTGCGACAAGAAGCTGAAAGTGAGCATTCTCCTCGGATACTTTCGGAAACCATATGTTTCGCTCAGCAAAAGCTTAGGCCTGCTGCTGTCTGATCTGTTGATGTTGCTCAATGTTGGAGTCTGGCGCCTTCACGAAGACATCAAATGCTCTCGATGGGGATGGTGACCCATTCGGTCCGAGTGTGGAGATGAGAGCAGAGAGATTCCCATTCCACAGCATCTCCAGGCAGAGAATGATACACTCGACATAGGCATCGGTGATCATCTTGTAGCAAGCATGAAAGATGATCGTGAACACCGCTTCCAAGAGGAGAAAAACCTCTTGCCCGAGGCACGAGGCCAGCTGGGGGCGGTGGTATCCAGCAGAGCATGCCAATGTGACTGACATGGTATCCCTGCTCGAAGTTTCTTCTGACAAATCGTGGCAGAGCTGAGCTACCGGGCCCGTATTAGCTTGTTCTCACCGTGACTCCAACATCTTGCTCTGTGCCTGAGCCAATATAGAGTGCAGGCTTCTAACCTTTCTTCCTCATGGAGACAGCGTAGATGGCCCATAGTTCTTCGGCAGGTTCAGGGAGGCTTTCGAAGAAGGAGAATGGGTGGTGGCTCGTCGTTGTCGAGAACGAGTGACACGTTGTCAGCGAGTTCCAGCTGACAGGAGAAGAAAACGCTCTCGAGGTTTGAGCGATCATCCTCTGCAAAGGGGACCTTGGGGTCTGCTTTCATGTACCACGCTGGTGAATCAGTCCTGACGAGAGTATGCATGAGGTCGAGGATTTCGTCGTCCAAGTTGCGGTGGGAATTCCGGATAAAGGAATACTGCAAATGGTCGTGTGAAAGGGAATACCCGAACCAGTGTCGAGACTTCCTTGTCCGGTTGGATCCGACGGAAATGGGATTGCCAGGTATCATGACAAAGCAACCATGCTTGGAGTCTGACTGAAATAGATATATATATAAAGGAAGAGCTGGAAGGAGTTGAGTCAAGCTTGGGAAACAAAACAGAAAAAGGCAGGGAGCAAGAAGGGGTACTTATACCTTCGCCCCCCAGCAGTATTCGATGTTGGTCGCATGAAACGAAGCCGGAGCACAGTCATGCTCACGTCTCCGACATTCAGTCTGAACACACATCCATCATCAAAATCATCTGTTGTTTCATATTGACATAGATCGTGGTACATACACCGTCATAATTCTTGTTAAAGTGCTGTACATTGCTTGCGGACATTGTGGCGAGACATCAACACTCACCAAACTGGTCTAGAAATTCATTCGAACCCCTTTACCGGAGCCAAAAAGTCGAAATCACCACCTTCAATGCGATGGTTGTCTCTCCGGTCATCGGCTCGTCTGCTAGGGGGGTCCGGCTCTTTCTTCCCTGCCAGGATGTTCTGCACAAACCCCAATGCACTGACTATCTGATCTTCAGGCTTCACCAGCTCAAACATCGTGGTGACCCATTCATCTGAATCAATAATGAAGTGTTCAAGATCCGGAACGGCTGAAAGTGTCTCATACGACACTGCAGTAAGCGGTGGTTGTAGTGTGCTTGTCAGGTTGTAGAATGATGCAGGCGTTATAGTGCTGCCCTCGACCTGAGAAGAATGTGCTGATCCAGGTTTACTGAGGCCCACTGCCACCCTCTTCGTTGTGGGCGCGCTTGAGACCTTGTCATTGAAAGCGCCTATCACTTCGATTCGAGAACTGTAACTCCCCTTGAGCATACTTAGCTTGGACAGCTCAGAAATGCCGCCAAAGATGACATATTGAGCCAGGTCTGTGTCCGTAGGTGATTTCCTGCTCCATCCTCGTAATCGTCTCTCGATGGTCCCAGCATAAGTTGGTGCTCGACTGAGACCGCGTAGGTGTTGTCGACAGAGGTCGTAGAAATGGTAGGCAGGAATAAGTTCCGTGGCCGGATAAATTGATAAGAGAGACTTGACGAGCTCGGCGCATGAAGGACAGGACGAAATATGCCGTTCCTCATGGCTAGACTGTTGGTCCGCAGCAGTGTTCTGCCCGGAATAGACATGTCTCGGATGCTCATGAACGAGCATATCCCTGTATTTTTCGAGAAAATGGTACATGGTCCAGGCTGCTAGGTGCATCCTCCTCGTGAGCTTCGTCTTGTACGGCCGGAAGTCTTCAAATCGTGGAGTGCCTGGAATCATGTATATTCTCATCTGAAGGTATTGCATGGTAACTGCCAGCATCTTGTCGATTTGGTTTTGTCTTTTCAGCATTTGTAGCAGGTAGTCCGTCGACGAAGACGGGAGTGGCTGCGGGTATAGTCTTGACATGTAGTCATAAGTATATTCTGCCTGTCCATCGGGATTGTTCATCTCGATGGTATATGGCGTGTGTTCGTAGGCACATTGCTTTAGGAGAGAACGAGTTATCGGACAAGCGTTGGCCTGTAGGAAGGAATGGACGGTACGGGAGGTGAGCCGCAGCGCGAATATGTCGGGTAGTGAGAGGTGGCAGAGGACTTGAATGATGATTTCCTCTGGTAGAGAGAAGAAAGCCTCGCCCAATCTTTGTCTGGTCAGAGGTCAGTGCTGCGATAGGCCACAACCTGGCGTGGTACTTACGCTGCTACCCCAGCAGATGCATCCGCATCCCGAGCAGCATTAGATTTCTTGGACCGAGAGGATAGGCGCAGAGACAAGCCTGCGAGACTGGGCCGTCGAGAGGAGGGCGCATCTACTACCGATGGACGCCGCGAGGATTCTCCGCTAGAACCACCATTTTCGAGAAAGTTGACCGTGCTCGATCGGCGAAGTACGCCCGTGACAGTCACCATGGTGTTCAATCCAGCTCGATGCTCCGTGTGGGAGTGATTCGGTCGTCAATCTGAAAGATGCAAGCCGAACGCAGGCGATACGGGCGGTCGAACAGAATATAACGTCGACCACACTGTCGACTGCGCACTCGGCCTATGTATACCGAGGTCTGCTCGGGTTGGAGGAGGATCAAATGGTGAGCCGACGGGTCAAGTAAGAGAGACCAGAGCACGAATTCCAATGACGTTCAGACTCCGCAGGGTGAGACAAAGCAAGACCAACAACCGCGACACACTCTGCGTTTCGGAGATACGCCTTCTCGACTCCCTCACCTGCTTTATGTATCATAGTGGATGGGATTTGGTTGGGAACAAGATTCTCGTCAAAAACCTTATGCCCTTATCGCGTGCTGCACGTCACGGACCGCGAGATAGGTCCTGCGCCAATGCATGTGGCCAATGCTTGGTATCAGAGAGTTTTCGTGTTAAATCGTGAGATCCGGATTGCCGGAATCTCCAAAGCAGGAACAGCATCATCATCCATCGGAACACGAGCCTTATCAAGAAATCATGCCGTGAGCTGGCGGCCCGATATCAATATCTAAGCCGACGCAGGTTCGATCTGTGCAATCGGTGCCATTGCAGAATGCGGGCAACACCGTCTTTGGAGACAAAGCAGTCTGTCCCCTCTGCAGGCAGGTCCTTGGTCAAGTCGAGGTATGCAGCAGTTTTTGCCATGACCAATTGACTGAATACCACTATATGATTTGGATGGCCTGGCATCAAATTTTTGACCATATTCAACGCTCATCCCACCAGCTATGCAAAAAGCCGGGCCATTCAACCTACATAGGTTATACTTCATCTATCCCTCGTCTCACTAGTACTTTGTCCGCGAAGGAAGCATTTTCATCTGGTCCATGATGTTGCCATCCAATCCCAGAAGCTGATGGATCCATCGCAGAATTATAAAGAAGCTGTCCGGTTCACCCATGTGCTTTTTACCCTTGACCATCCGGGCCAACTTGGGCTGACCGTGCTCCAAAGCAACAAACATGTCGTCGATCGGGAAGATCTCGTCGTCGTTACCGTTGACCAAAAGAACCTTGGTACAAGGCTTTTCCAGCGTTCCGTCGTTCAGCAAGGAAAACTTGGGAGCCTCCTGAATGAATGACTCGAGATCAGGATAGCCGAACTTGAACGCCAGTGTGTTGCCCAGGTCGAAGGGATATTCCAGCTTGTTCACATGTTCCAGCCATTCTCGGTCAAACATATGATGAGCTCCACCTCCGAGACTGATACACGCTAATAGTCGGTCTTTATGGGTATGCGCCATCCTTAGGGTGTAGTAACCACCTGTTGAGAAGCCCCAAGACACAACCTTCTTGTTGTCGATTGCTTTTTGCGTATCTATCCAGTCGAGGACGCTGGACCACTGGCGGTCAGGACTCGTGGGATCGGATCGAAGAGCCGGTGAGTCTCCAGTGCCAGGGATTTCGGCAATAACAGTCGCTACTCCTTTTGAGCGGAAACCTTGTTGCCAAACTGCCAATTCTGTGCGATAGCCATCCAGGCCGGTGACGATGAGGACGCAGGGGACAGGGTTCTCGGACGATGCGCCGGGAGGCAGGAGGAAGTTGACGGGCACGACGTCACCCTCTCCTTCAATAGCATGCTTGTGAGGTATGCGAACTTCTTTGATCGGGTACTCCATTAGACTGCGCAAATCAGTATACCGCTTCCTTTGGCATGGCTTGTACTAACCCTGCGCCTCGGTAGAATATTTCTGTTCCTTTCCTCCATGCGTACTTTTGTTGCTCTGATCGCGGAGCAGGGAATCGAGAGATGCGGTAGACGGCTGCACTTCGTCTAGGACAAGCGTCAACAAATACTTCCTCCCTAACGGACTCTTCCACCTACAGGTAGTATTCCGAAGCCTTCTCTTTCTCGCCAGCTTGTTCTGCTTCTTCGGCAATCTTGGTGAGTTCTCCGGCTTTGGGAAAGTACATTTGCGCATATTCATCCCAGTCGTAGGGTTCTTTAAGACCTTTCTGGTCGGAGGTCAGCTTGCGCAAGACGTGGTTCGGGTTCGGCATGTTACCTGAATAATTGACTCTGCAACTGGCTCAAAATCTTTGATGCTTCCAAACATGAAAGGGTAGACACCCATTTGACACTTGAGAGATGGTCAACGAACCGCATTTACTCCTAAGGAGTTCACATACTGGCGCCTTCCATTTCGTTTCCCATAGTTTTTGGTACGATTCGTGGTGAACAGCAGGCTTGGTTATGGCATCTTTGATATAGTATTTCTCGGTCGCCATGGCGTCAGGAGACTCGATCAGTACGATTCGTATATGGTCAGGAGAAACGTTCGCGCACGATTGGCAGTAATATATGTGAAGATTGCTATGAGTATGCGAGGTGCACAGCGAGATTAACAACAGTCACCACGGCTTGAATTTCAGCCGGAACCCGACCTGTGTGCGGAACTGCGGCTCTGTTGTTGTTTGTACGACGGCGTGCGTCACCACGTGGGGCAAGTGTTCTGTCGGCAGTCGGTGGGGGAGAAATGGTGGTAGAATTTGGACAGTAACATGCCGTGTGGAGGGTATAAGTGTATTCATATTTGCGACCTTGTTGTGGCCTACACACATCTTCATGCGGCGGCCGGACATGATGCTGGAAATAGATGATTCATGTAAAGTAATTTGAGGCCAGTAACCCGGCCCTAAGGTAGACAACCAGGACGATACTGATGGTGGGGTAACCTTTGGTATGCCTCGGGTGTGCTTTCGGATTGTTTAAGGGTGGGCCCTGAGCGAATCAGGCGCTAACAGGCGGGCAGGCTGTGCTAATTGTGGCCTAGCTGCGGGAGGCCAAGCACGCCCAAATCGATGTTTTAGCCCCCGGAAATCTGGCTCAAAGACCATGCGCTACCACTGCGAGTTTTTGGTCAGCTGGCCATAAGCCATGCGCCCCTTCCTCGTCCTCTCTGCAACACCAGACCAGAGAGCTACAGTACTCGTGGGAAGCGTCCAACAGCACGCCTCGAGGGTGGCCTGTTTCAGCTTTCGATAGTTCGTGTGGGACGTCCGGACACAGTTGTAGGCGATAACCGTGATATCGTACAAGACAAAATGGAGCTCTGCTCTTTCGCCATTGAAACATTGCGCAAGCGGACGTTGAAACATGTCATACTTCTTGATCTGATCGTGCCAGTCGAATGGCTGATGTGACAGATGTTTCCCCACTCTGAACATACTCCCGTGCAGCTGGGAAGAAATGTCGGAAAAGTCTTGATGTAACCGAAATGAGCACGAAAATCATCCATCATGTTGGGATACTTGAACACCTTGTATCATGTCAGGCCTGCAACCGTGTCGGACTTGACCTCGAAGTCCAAATGTATTTGGCAGCACTGCCTCCGCGGCCCAACCTGTAGACCATAGGTGGGATCGCTGCATCACTTGTGGTATTACCCTTCAATATCGATTTTTGGTGCATCCTGGCTCGGTTGGTGAAAGGATGTTCGGGACCAAAGGCGTCCCGACATATGTCGACAACATGCTGCATTGTTTGATTGGCTTCGTCTTTCCGACCCAGCTTGTTAGATATCTCGGCCAGTCCGCGCAGGCATCGGACATATATCTCTCGTTCCTCCGGCCTCGGCAAAGTCTCTGCTCTCTCGAGAGCTGCTTTCAGAGCCTGGAGTGATTTTTCATACTGCTCCATGTGGAAATATGCCTCGGATGTGGAGCGCAGGGCATAACACACCTCGTAACATTGTTTGCTCATCGTGGTCTCAAAAGCATCAACCACCTGCTGAAATCTGACAGCGGCTTCTGCAAACCTCTTTCGATTCATGAGCCCCGTGGCAAAGGTCTGAAGTAAGGCTATCGTCTCGGGATGGAAATAGCCTATACTGTCCTGGAAGAAGTCGAGCAAGCGGCGTAGTGTTGATTCCGCAAGCCAAGCCCGCGAGATTCCATTGGCGTTACGGAGGTAATTGGCGACGAGGAATATAGGGTGCTCTTCTGACTGGAAAACAGTCTTGGACATTTCCGCAAGGTGTTGTAATAACATGAGTAATGGTTCCTCATAGCCTGTGCCATCGTGTCGGATGATCAGGTCGAAAATGTAAATCATAAATCCGACATGATCGTCCTTCAATAAACCCTCGATCAGAGCAAATGCCTTGTAGAAATTGTCGAAAGCCCGGTCTCTCTGTCCGTTCCACAGAAACGAATAGCCATGATACATGGAATAGTAAAAGCGGTCGGCGACGGCATCGTCTGAGGTGGCGGTCCACGATCCTGTGGTATTGCGGATAGACAGATTCCTGGTATCGAACAAATTCATATAATGAGTTTGCATATTCTGAAAGATGGCATCGAGATAGCGTTGTTCCGCAGGAGATACGTCGGGCTGAACAACGGTGGATTCTATGGCGAGTGTTCGAAAGGGAGGCATGGGCGGAAGATTAGATATGGTCAATGCATGTTGCAGAGCAAGGAGTTGCGTTTCGGCTATGTTGGCCGTCTGTAGGCTCAGGGATGGAGTCGATTTGCTGTTCACGTCCATCTCAAGCGGGCTCCTGGTCAACTCATAGTCCGAGATGTCCTGAGCCGCGTCGAGCATGTCCTCAGTTGAGGACAACGGTGTCTTCGCGTCTCCATCGTCGGGTGATGACAAATCACCCGATGTATCTGCTTGAGATTCTAGCAGACTTGAAGGGTCCTTTATGCCTTTACGATTGAAATAGTGAAGGGCGTCGGCAAGAGTGACCTGTCGCCCCCGGACCAGGAACACTTTATCCTTGTCGTCCCCTTTCTGCTGTAAACCTTGTCGGACGAGGTCGAGCATTTCGTGTTCCTTTTTCTTCTTGTCGAGACCCCATGTGTGAAGTCGACTTTTATACATACGCTCGCTTGGAGTTCGGGTTAGTGATGAATTGAGCTGCACGAGAAACAAAAGTACTTACGTGGGAGCAAAATCGAATTCCTTTTTGAGATATTCGGCCACATCCTTCAAGGTTCGACCTTCCTCAAAGTACAGTCGGGTGATCAAGGGGCGATGCCGTCGCCACTCTTCACTGGTGTAAGAGTTCGAGGAGCGTTTAGCGACCTTGCCTTTGCCGCGATCGACGAGTGTCGTGTCCGCCGAGGCCATCATGGCTTCACCGGTTGTTGTGTATGAGATTTTTAGTCAGTTGGACGTTTGTTGCAACGAATCAACACATTAAGGCCGACTCTGTGAGGCTGACATGGTAAATGCACAGCTTCACGCGCTGCTGGAGGGGAGCCAAGCGGAATTCGCGGATGGCCGATTCCTGGATAGATATGGACCTATGACCGCACAGAATGCCTAGGAGGCGAAGTTGTAAACATTCGACGCTGGCAAGGATGATTTAGAAAGTCGTAATTAGACAGCTTGGAGGTTGTTGAAAGATGGAGTATGTCGGTAGTACCAATGGAGTAGTTAAAGAGAGAGTTTCAGCACGGAGGCTGGGAAGGTGTGGATTGGCCGAGTGGTGGTGCGGTACGTTAGGTCGACAAAAAGCCAATGCGTCCAACAGGTTCTGGAAGCCGAGGGTAAATTCGGGTCTTTTGTTAGTTCTGTCTGTCAGTCTGTGTGAAGGGAGCGAGGGGACAGGGAGCCCGGGGCGTAACGTATGCCTCGTAAATGTCAATGAATCGAGGCGAGACTTTGGTGGTGTACGTATGGATTCGTTTAACGTCAAGGTGGAAGAGAAAGACAATCGAGAGGTCACGATTGAAACCTCCCGTAAGGCCCTAGACAGGGTCAAGCCTTTAGCACGCACTCGTGGCACTTTTCTGGGCGTCGATGAGGTCCCCCAATGACGAGCTGAAAGGGAGATGCAGGTGGCCGAAGGTTCTTTTTGCTCGATCGTTTGGGTGTTGGTTCGGGTGGAGATTTTCCCTTTTGGCTGTCAAGTCGTCACTAAGTGGATTGCGAAATCAAACATGCACGGTGCGAAGCGGTTGCAGGCTTGCTCGAGCAAGGCCCAGGCGCAGATTCAGGCGGCATGGGCTAGTAGGCGTGGGTGCACCTGCAGGGGCGGCAAGCTCGCGCAGGTTATAAGGTTGCAGGTCTTTTTGAAAAATGAGGGGCAAAAAAGAAATCATTCGTCCAGAATTGATGCCTGCGCTCATACCGCGTGTCCGCCTACACTTTCCGCCTGCGCCTAATTTATTTGCCAAACTTGATCCATTCATCAGTCATCACCATCGAACCATTGACCATCACCGGGTCGCCGTCATCATCCTCTAACAAATATCATCACCTCCGCAGAGACATGCGACATACGGGACATGGGTGTCTCAGGCTTCAGGCCTCAGTGGACTTCTTTCGGCCCGTTCTGATCCTTCGAAGTTGTGCCGCTTATCCATCAACCCCCCTGACAAATTTGTGCATCACCCATCAAAAGTACCTTTCCCTCATTTTACCGATTATTTACAGACGGTGAGGGTTCCTTTATCCCAGTCTCGGTACAAGCCCTTCTTCGTTGCTGTCCAATTTTCATCACTCTGGAATGTTATCACACTGTGTAATGAATGAAGCGGGAGTGGCTCCAACTAACCTTTTTTTCCGAGGCCCAATTCCACATCCGCTGGCTTTCCGACTGACAGGTGCACGTCTCTCCAGTGTTCTAGCCACGTCAACCGAGCATCCCGCTTCGCCAATTGCCTTCCTCACGATCTCACCGCCGGCAAAGCACATCCTTAGCTTACCCCACGACGATTCGCTTGGCAGGAAGGTGGCAATGCAAGAGGGAAAGACTGTCACTATGATATGCGACCAGGGGCTTAGTCAAGAACTCCCGTCAGTCCCCAAAATCTGTCCACTTGCGCCTCTTGCCATCTACAAAAGATCATTTGCAGCTGGGGAAAATGTCATCGTCACCATTCTGTCTTGCACTACTGCACCAGACCGTTGTGACTAGCGACATATACGAGTATGTCACGAACTCTTCCTCAATTGACCCGGACATCTCTAGTCTCAGCATCGGACAATCTACTACGGGCCAAAACTCTACTGCTTCTTGGCCGGCTTGAACGCGCCTTAAACTCTACCTAACTCCAGCCTGTTCCTTTTTAGGACGGTCATCAACCTAATAGTTCGGATGTCCTACGATAAGTTCATTTGAAACAAGACTAGGTTGAGGCCAATGGCCAGAACTTGTCTAGGTAGAGACGCAACGAAACACGTTATCATCCAGGGTTATCCATATCATGAATAAAAGAAAGGAAGATTTTTGTATGCAAATGCATACTTCACATGACTGACAATTGTTATCATGGTCCCAGATTAACGGTCGTTCTGAACATGTCCGTCGCTGTTCTCATTGGGTAGCTGCCAGATTCGAACATAGACGGTGAGGTCGCCGATCTTTTTGAAGCGCACGAGTCACGACATGTCAGCATTCAGATTTACCGTGTTTGATATGAGCTTCGACTCCACTGAAAGGCTACTATACTCTGAAATCAACCTTCATGGCGGGGAGAAAGTGAGGTGGACAAGGTCAATATCAACGAATCGATTTCCCATTTGAGCCGATGGATACCGATGGGTACCGTTGGATACCGCAACAAGACACGTGGGCTCTGTTCCTCTGGCAGAGCTCTGGATAGTTTCGTGGGAGACCTTGTGCTTCTACGTCTATTGAACCACAACTCGCACATAACACATATCAGCCATGGCAGCCATGGGCCACAGAAATCACCAGTTCACAAACGGCTGTCGTCTATTTTCACCTGCTGTGAGGGCACCAGCGCAGCAGGACGGACTGCAGGCATGATTGCAAGAGAGCGGTCCAGCGCTTCTGGCAGTTTCCTGTCAGATTCAGATCGAGATTGCCGGAGGTTGCCTCACCTACACAAGGTCACCATGCACGAGCGCACACGCCTTGGTTCCTTGATCAGCAGGCTAGTTTCATCGCGCTTATGCGTGACAAAGTACAGGAAATTATGAAATCGTCGACCACAGTGATCATCACGTTCACCTTATGCCCGCAAAATCAACGGCGTGGTTTCCGAGGTTTTTGTTTAATGAACTCTATTGTGGCAATGGTTACTAAGTCTTGCCCCTAACGCCAAGTTTCTGCTGTCAGAACCGGGCATGGAAGGTCTGTGTGAATCACCTCGCACAGTCAGAGTACGAGCGAACCATTCAGATATACGCTTGGCAGTGGCCATTATTTTCTGCGTTTCAATGGAATGTCTGTCGATCAGACTCTACACAGCATCTGTCCTGAGTCAGACCCGACATAGAAAGTGACAGCAACGTCAGGCTGTAAGTCTCAAGAGTAAAGAAGGTAAGTCAGACTAAAACCGACGAACCAGCTTTCGTCCACTGCAAGATCAGCAGGGAGCAAACTCGGAAATAGCCACTGCTCCACAAGAATACATCTCCCGCCCCAGGGAGTGTGCGTCTGACTAGCATACTGCCATACTGCATTCAACGAATCCCAGAGCTTCAACATAGGTCAAACGCCACGACCAAGTACAGACGCATGAGCATATTATTATTGCAGATATCATTGCTCATGGACCTACTTGTATGACCCAATCTGTCCATCAACCGCTCTCACCTCCACAAGGGCCAACAAAACCCCGCCTTGGTCGTGGGCGGCATACATTCTGTCCTGAGTCGGACCTGTTAAAGGAAAGCTTCACAACGGGCAACTTAGTGGGTCTACTGGACAACATGGTAGATCCCTACCACTGGATTATCTCACTTTTATGCGGTTTCAGTTGGCTGTGTACAGGACATCATATCAGTCATGCTTCAGCGCTTTGCAACTTGGAAGCACATGATTCTTGATTGGATTGCTCGATGCTGCGTCATGCACAGACTCTTCTTATTTGTACATTGCCGTACGGAAATCTGTCGTCGAACAGACGATTGTTCGCCACCACTAGCGGCTCTGCTGGGGCTCATCACCCACTCTCATCGGATCTTGAGCTAATTACACGAGGGCCGGCTAGCAAGACCTGACTCTCCATAACAATCTAGTGACCAACTAGCAGAGCGTTTAGCACTGGACTGAGGGCACTGTTGTTTGGAAGCTGATGTCGGTCACGTTGGCCAGGCCAAGGTCCACTTCTAAGTTCTGTTAGAGTACGGCGCTGCTCCGAGCTGCTCAATCGGTCCGGCATCCCTCTACCTTTAAAGACTGAAACAAATTATGCAGCAGGACCCTTGGAGCGAATCCGAATGCGTATCAAAATCATGGTCCATGCATGACCGCCTGGCTTCCCGTTCAACTGCTTCGACAGAATATATGAGGGAAGGAAACCCTCAAGAAAAACAGGAATGGCCCTCTGTAAGTTCTTGCCGCACGACCGTGACGGCACCTCTGGAACGATTTACCGGACTTGAAACTGTGACAACGACTGTCAGAACTTGCGTCCCTTGATTGGAAAGGACAGCAACCAGACTCACGCGGAAACCTCCGGGATATAGCTTAGTCTGCGCATGGATTGCCCATCAAAACGTATACAGCACGCTTGGCCCGACGGAATATACCTGGACAAGAAAAAGTGCACGTAAATGGATCTCCCCACACAGTTCCAGCCCTCCTATTTGTAAATTGCTCACTGGGCGAGGTCCTCTGAGGCCCATCGAGCAGATGGGATACTGGACGGCAATAATGACCGAAATTCTCGTCAAAGACGATCATCGTTATGCCCCTTGCCGTCCCAGTCTGGCTACAATGGATCTGTCCCGGAGGGCCGGAGGGGGCTTTTCATCCCAATCTCGGGAATGCGACCCACTGACCATTGCTGATGCCAGCAGCCTACTCTTCTGCCATTGGGCCGCATACTGTTTCCTTCAGTATGCCTTCGCCCTTCACTCTTCGTCGATCTCGATTCTCGAGACAGTTTCTTTCTACTCTGTCCCTAAGTAACCCTTCGAAGCACGTGCAACGAAGGTGTGAGCCGTGCTGTGGGTTATTGACTAGCAGCTCGCACTATTTGCTCATGAGGTCGGCGCCGAACGTGATATCGACCATCTCATCGACGGCGCCACAGATGGAGAAAGGCTCGCGTGAGCTTGGTCGACGCATATTGGGGTAAAACACAATACCGCGACGCACTTAAGAGACAAGTCATGCGGCCCGAGATACCTTGAAGAATCGATCGCTAAATGCCTTCCCGGCCTCGCCCAATCTCTTTCGCACAATGGGATGACGTGGTCAGATGGCCTTGTGACATTTAGCGCGACATCAAGGTTGGCGACGACCGGTGTCTCGAGGCCGGCCTTTGCTGGCCGAGAAGAGGCATTACTGTCAAGCCTGGGTCCAGAAACAGAGCACCAGTCTGTCACAATGATGCAATTTTCGATCTCCAGCAGGTCTGGGGCAGGGTATTTGACAGGATACCATGACAATTATGCTGGTAGCGCTGATGAACCCTCCCCATGCCAAGGGCGAAGGCTAGTACGGTAGGTGCTAAGGCCTCCGGATAGATACCAATTCTGGGATCGAGGAGCTACACAGTCCAGCGGTACCATGTCACAAGTACTGAAGATCGGCTTGCCTTCACCGAGATGTCCTCTTGATTGTGAGGCAAGGCTAGAAACAACCCTTACAAACAATACCCCGCCACCTGTCGAACTATACTCCGTCCAGGGTGCTTCGTTTCCGCGCTTCGCGGAACCACCGTGACGCTAGGATTCAGCGCCGCGACGAGCAAGCTCCGGAGTGTACCTTTGAGGTCAATCTTACCATTCAGGAAGTTTTTGTTGTTGGTCAATGGTGACAACGGGTCACTCACATCCATCGTGCACGTCTCCTCCACCTCTACCGCTTCAGATCAACAACAATTTGACCTTGAGGACCTAGATCTGCATCAACTCTGGTGCCAAACTGCGCACACAGCTCCCTAAACTTGGTCTCGATCCACTTGTGGTCCTTGTCATCAATCTCCAGCAGATGAGCCTGGAAGCGTTGTATTCTGTTAGGGAAAACCTCGAGCTTCTTGACCTCGAGCCGTGGCCAGTTCCCATGAGAACTATCTTCTGCCTCACTGACAGTGATTCTCCAAGCCGCGCTGAGATCGTTCCTGAAATCTTTGTCAACCGCATAGTCGTCCACAAAATCACCACAGCCATATACGATCAGTTTTCCTTTATACACTTCCACACCCTGGATGTGGTGACTGCTATGTCCGTGTATGATATCGACATCGCATTCGTCAATCAGCCAGTGTGCGGTGTCGACTATTTCTTTTGCAGGAAGCCACCGGTAATTGGGACCCCAATGCATGGAAACTACTTTCAAACCCACGGTCATTTGCGAATTCTCTTGTTCTGAGTCCTGCGCCATGATCTGGCTTCTCATCAGGTCTCTGCTCTCGCTGGAATAATCGATCAGATTGAATTCGTCCACTGCCTTCCAATCCGCGGGATGGTCCGCAAAACTCCAGCACTTGACTGTCCATTTGTCTCCAAGTCTCAAAATCCCCGGCGTCGCTGCCTCCTCCTTTGTCCGACCAGCACCGGCAAACTCGATCTGATTGTCGGCGAGGGTCTGTACTGTCTCAAGAAGTCCCTCCTTACACCAGTCGAGCGTGTGATTGTTCGCTAGACTGACATAACCTCTGCCACCTACCATGCCGACTTCGCTCAAACATTTGACGTTGTCCGTGTGACTACGGTAGTTGAATACTTTGTCGGGCCATCTCTTTTGGGAGGTCGTCAATGCCGTTTCCAGGTTTGCAAGTACAAGATCCGATTTTCGAACGAGATCCACGGCATTGCCCCAGGGTGAAAGGTAGTTGTATGATTTCAGCTCGGGATTTCGCCGGAGAATGTAAGTGTCGACTGTGTTGGCGGCGTCCTCAGGGTCAGACTCGGGAGATTGCCGGGCGATGCTGGTGGGTAGCAGGGCGTCAATGAGTCGACCGATCATATAGTCACCTAGTAGGAGGAGTGTATATGTCTGAGCATCGCTACTCTGCTTTTCAGGTGCGTGAGTGCTCATGTTGACACAAATCCTGCGGCTCCGATGGTTGATAGTATGGGGTTTGTGGTGCCAAAGGCTGTTACCTGCTGATGAGTTGAAGGCCTGCTAGCTTAAGGGCTATGTGTCTTCGCATCGACTGCGTTATCCGTACCTATTTTCATGATACAACCTGATAATAAAGACCATGGTCTACGGGCGTGATGGTGATGATTACCCCAGAATATCGGTAAACAAGGTTAGTCTGATCCGGCACTGGTTCCTAAAGTAGAATTTCTATACACGTGGCCAACAGCCTCTAATACTCAGTCTTGGCGCCAGAGTTAGTGCCTGAGGACACGGCGTTTCCACAAAATATTCTGGCCCAAATTCATAATTCAGAGTCTGGTGACGGTCGACGGGCCAGGCTTCGACCTCATCTCCACCTCACCTCCAGGTTTTCAATTACCTTGTGTTCCAAGGTCAGTCTATCTTCTACAAGGCACGAGAAAAGCGTTCTCGTCCTTTCCTTCTTGTGTCAAAAATGGAAGAAACCGCATCACCACAAGGCACAGGCACTCCGCGCCAACAACCAGCCTGGCGCTCCGCAGCATCAACAAACTGGCGCGTGAGAGATGAATCTCCACGTCTGGAGCAACCAGCAAACAAACCTCGCTACGGCGCTGGTCGTTCCAATGACAATGCCTCATCTGAGGACGCAGCAGGCACGAGGCTTTACGTCGGCAATTTGTTGTACACGGCGCAAAAAGCGGACATTGAGACCTTGTTCACTGAGCGCGGATTCACCGTTACGAACGTGAACATCTCGACTGATCCGTTCACCGGGCGCAACCCGAGTTATTGCTTCGTCGATCTGGATTCGGCGGACGAAGCGGCGCGAGCAATCTCTGAGCTGAATGGCGTGGATGTCCAGGGTCGTACGCTCAAGGTCAGTCCTGGCGTTGCGAGACGTGGACCCAACCAAGGACCAGCTTCGGGCCAGAGTCGAGAAGGCAGAGAAGGTCAGGACGGTGGCAGGGAGGTCAGAGTTAAGAACTATGATCGTGGATATGCTAGGGAGTCGAGGGATGAGAGAAGTATGCCGTGCCCCTTACCCCCAACACACTACCCTGTCTTGCGTGTAGGGGGAAAAGGTGTTTGACAGTATGATTTGGCTAACGTCATGCCAGACACAGAATACAAACCAACATTCGACCGATGGTCCCGCAACGACGCCTCGTCGCACTGGCAAGCACCCCAAGCGGAAGGTCGACGTCTATACGTTGGCAATCTCCCACGCATCGAGCCTCAATCCGCGCTCGACGAGGAGATTCAATCTCTCTTCGCGACATACTTGGCCGATGAACAGATCACCCCAACAGCGGTGTCGAAATTGGTCAGCCCGCATACGGTGCGCAACCCAACGGCGGGAAGTAACCTTGGCGAACCGGGGAATTTGTACTACTGCTTCGTTGACCTTGCGCGCGCCGAGGATGTGGACGTCGTGATTCAGAAACTTGATGGACAGCAGGGGAGCTGGGGAGGAAACTTGCGGGTGAACCGTGCGCGAAATGCCGACCGCAAGGTTACGAGGGAGCAGGGACTAAGACAGGATGGTGGGGAGAGGAGGAGCAGTGGTGGCGCGAGTGCCTGGAGGTCTGGGTCGAGGGATGTTCGGACGGAGGAGGGTCAGCAATAGGAATGAGAGAAGATGCTCAGGCACGAGAGACGAAGCCCAAGAGCCAGAAGGGCGGCCATGGTTTTGAGTAGGATTATTCGATCACGAAGCATGGGTGGCTACTCAGTGGTCCGCACTGGAGGAGGGTGAGGCTGGTTGCTATTGTTCTAGCTTGACGGCTGCGTTGATCACAACAGGAGATATGCACGCACACTTCGGTGATGCTGTTGAGGCAGTCCCAAAACTCCTGAGATCCGCCTTGTACTCTCGAATGGAGATGCGGATCCGCAGATTTTACGTGCGCAACAAGCGGACGCCTGCTCAATTTCTGCCTTGTCACTTTCTACCCTAGGAAGCCCTCGCTTTCAGTTTCACAGGATATTCGGTCGTCTCGATATCATCAGGGTAAGTCAGACCGGCCTGCTGTCGCGCCTCGTCCATGATTTCCATGATCAATGTGCTCTCCGCCCACGTCATGGATTCGGACTCGAGCTCGCCAGCGAGCCACGCGTGAGCTGCGGCATCGGCTTCGTACTAAAACAACAAGATCAGTAACTCTAACCAAAGTAAGGGTTTCGTGCTTGACTAACCATCATCCCATGAGCACCAGCCTCGAACTCGAACGTCCGATCAATGATCTCGCGCTCCTTATCTGTCGGCACGAGCCTGTACCTCGTAGGTCGGTATATTGGGCCCCAGACCTGAATCTCGCCTTTCTCGCCCTGTATTCTGACGGCAGGGACTTGGGCCTCGGTCTTTCCATGCCCTCTGGCGGGGTCGTCGCTTGGGCGCATTGCCGCCGTCGCTACAGCGTGGGCCTTTGTTTTCCCACTCGGCGTCGACTTGGGGAATTCAAGCAGTATAAGTGTCGACTCGTCGGCGTGAGTGCGCGGCTCAAATGTCATGGCTGTGCCCACTACCTTTGGTCGACTTTGCTCTTGCGATGATGAAGGTAGAGTGTGATACAGGGTCTGAAACACCCATGTGAGCGAGTATATGCCCAAGTCCAGGAGGCAGCCACCTGCAAGATCTAGATTGACCATACGGTGTCCAACGTCAAAACTGTCCTCGGGAATAGAATTGATACTCAAATCTGCCGTGACCCTGACAACCTCGCCTAAATCGTTGTCCATTATATGTTTTCTGATCTCTTTGCTCAAAGGGAAGTATCTTGTCCATACGGCTTCCATGAAAAACAGGTTCTTCTCTTTCGCAGTCTTGTATAGTATCTTGGCCTGCGCCGCATTCACGGTCAATGCTTTCTCGCAGAGCACAGGCTTATTGTGGCTGAGTGCTAGCATCGCATTCTGGTAGTGATGCGAATGCGGTGTGCCGATGTAAACGATGTCCACATTCGGATCTTTAACAAGTTCTTCGTAAGAGCCGTAAGGCGTGCATTTGGTGGACTGGACGGGCGACACCAGGTCTGAGATGAATTTCTCCGCAGAGGATATGGAAGAGGAGGACGCCACAGCTGTAACAGCATGTTTGATGTCTTTTACGTTGCGGGTGGTGGGATCAAGAAGGACATCTTTGGTGAATGTTCGCACAATACCGCCAGTGGCTGTAAACCCAAGCATCAGTTAGGTGTGGTAAATGAATGCATGCTGTTTACGTACCCATCATGCCCCAGCGGACAACCTTCGAAGTCGACATGGCGGATGAGAAAGCAGCTGAGTCAATAGGATTGAAAAAAGGCTCAAGTCAATAAAAGAAATCCTCAGGAAGGGCGGTCGCTGTGGTTGTATATTCCTTCCCGGGTATCAGACGAGCATTGGAGGCATGGTGGGGATTTTTTGTTGACGGCAGTCAGTGTCAATGATGCATTTGCATGCAGGTGGTAGTGGGGAGAACGTCACTGTACGGAGTACAGTTGGGGAAGTCAGCCCGCACGCGAGTTTTCAGCCTGATATCCCGTTAGCCATTCACGCTTCCTTCCTGACGTCGAAGCTGCAAAATGCATCGCTGTTGTCGGAGTTGACGCCGGTCTCCCACTAATTTCAACAGGACATGCGATCGCTGAATAATCTTGAGAGGAATGAAATGCAGGATGGGACCACGTCACACTGGATGATCTCTTTTCTCAAGGTGAAGCTGTCCGGCCCATCGTTGGTCTTTCAATTAATGCTGTGTATTTGTCTCACGGCAGGGCGCAAGCAATGTACTCAAGTTAGGGACCATCTCTGCGCATTTCCACTCACCAAACCCAGAAAGTTTTCGTTGGCGCCAAAATCCATAATCTTGTACACGTTTGAGATCCTTCCACACTTCATTCCAGCCGCCGTTCGACGTGAGTAAATGGGGCTCATGCGATAACAACCACTTTTATGCTGCTCTTGGAAACCGGAGGAACGTCCTGATTTACCGCAATCCAATCTTGCTCAAGATGCTGCCGGATGTTGAGGAGCTCTTTGAATCTCCGAATACGCCAAGGAGGCTCTTCCATACGTGGTCAGGATCTTGACTGGCATCGATGCCGGACCAAATACCCTTGGTCTTGTAATAGCCGACGACTGGGGCGGTTTGCTGGTGATAGGTACCCAATCTCTTCTTAAGAGTCTCTGCATTGTCGTCCGTTCTTTGGATCAGTGGTTCACCCGTAACATCGTCCTTCATGGTTTCCTTGGGTGGGTTGAAAACTTTGTGGTATGAGCGACCCGAAGCAGGGTGAACGAGTCGGCCCGTGATACGAGAGACCAAGAGACCGTCGTCAATCTGCAGCTCGACCGCGTGTTTAAGTGGCTTGCTCTCGGCTTGAAGCATCGAGTCAAGACCTTCGGCTTGTGTTACTGTTCGTGGGAAGCCGTCGAGAATGAAGCTGCAAGCTTGTCAGCAGATGCCGGGACTCTGCGGTTTTGCATGGCTTACCCGTTAGCGCACTCTCTGTTTGTTTCCAGCTCATTCTTGATCATGTTGATCATGATATCGTCGCTGACCAAACCTCCCTGGTCCATAATCTTCTTGGCTTCTCTTCCCAGAGGTGTCTTTTTGGCGACTTGCGCTCGAAGCATATCACCGGTGGCCTGCGAAATTTATTATTAACGTGTCGGAGAGCAACGAGGATCTTCGGATCCGTACCAGATGGCAGACGCAATACTTTTCTTTGATGCGAGGAGCTTGTGTTCCCTTTCCTGTAGACGAACGGTCAGTAAATGAGGTGGGCAACCCAGTAATTCTGGAGACTTGCCTGCGCCCGGGGGCCCGATCAATATCATTCGCATCGCGTCAGTCTTGGATTCTTTGCTGCTGGTGCTGCCACCGCCTGTCATTCTCTGCTCCAATTCCCATATCCGTGCTTCCAGCTTGTGGATATGATCCTTGAGCGAGTCGACATGTTGCTCTGTTATGGGTGCCATAATTGAAGGTGTCTGAGGGGAAAGGACCTGACCAAGGCCGGAGAATGTCTGCGCGAGTAATAGAGAAAGATGAGTGAGCGAGAAAGGTAAATGAGACTTGGAAACCTCGAGAGAAGCAGACGCGTGCGATCAGAGGTTGAAATGCTGCGTAGGTATGGAACCAGGTATGTGTACGGTAGGTAAGTTCACCTAATATTATGCAATGGGCAGCTGTTTCTCCGCTGCACCGAATCGCCCCGAGTTGCATAGCTATTCCTACCAATGCACTGCTCCGTTGATGCCAAGAAAATTATCACGTGTAGAGCTCTTTTCATTTTCTTCCCTCGGTCCTTTTTGTGAGACTGAACCATCTCCGACCTCTTTTCTGCCGGAAAACACCGTGGCACTACCGAATGAACATAACCGAGTTTGTGCCGTTAGGTTACATGGACTTGATGGTCGGTCATGTTTCTAAACGTGCCGGGAACCATGGTTGCCTCTACTCTAAATTATGTTATGAGTCCATCCGCTTCAAGCTCTTGACATCCCACTCGTCGTCGCTCGAGCCTCTAATTCCTCATCAGCCAAAGAGGTCATGTCACTTTCTTCCCACCCTCTCTTCTTGTCCTTCACACAGCGGATGAAAAGAATGTCTACCAGCAAAGCAAGGCTGCTGATGGCGACGGCGAAATACAATGCTGCTCGAAAGCCCAGAATCCTGTCGCGGCCTTGTTTGTTGGTTTGAACTTCGATAGTCCCTGCAAATCCAAGTCCCAAGCTGTTGCCGTAAAGGTTGAGCACACTGATGAGTGAAGCCGCCGTACCCTGATGCAGGCGGCTGACAGAGCCGCTGGCAATGATCTGAGCGGCCGTGTACACCAGATCTGGACAGAAAGCAAAGAAAATGACCGAGGGGAAGACCTGTGGCCAATATATGTGAGGCCCTGACAAAGTAGCCATAAGCAGACAAGCAGCCAAAATTGACATGGTCCCGATAGCAAGAATCCACTGGGCATCCAGCCGTGGGACCAGCCACGCAGCCAACGAAGTCGCTGCTATGGCACAGACCACGAACGGTGTCCAACTGAGTGCAAAATGCAATAGTGACCACTTCCAGATCTCCTGCATCCACAGAACCTGGTACCAGCAAAATACTCCAACTGCCATGAAGTTGACAAGCACCACCAGGACGAGTACACCAAAAGATGGTGCTTTGAATATTGTTAACGGCATGATCGGATGAGAAGCGATGTACTGCTCCCAAATCAGGAAGGCACCGAGCAAGACGACTGATGCAATAAGGCAGGCGATGACTGCTGGGTTCGACCATCCGCTGCTAGGCGCTTGACTGCGTGGTGCCGGTTAGAGGAATGCAGAGGGTGAGTCAATGGACAGGGTGGCACTCACTTCCAAGAGAAATTGAACAGGATCAGAACAGACACGATCAGTGCCGCGCCCGTCCAGTCGATCTTTCCATGTCGATTAACCGATACTTCTCGTGGAACGAGCAGACTCAGGACTGCAGCCACGACCACGCATATCATGAAACTAGTATCATGGAGATCAGTGACCAGAGTCCCGAAAAACAAGAAGGGTTGGAACATACACGGTCAGGAAGAACCACTTGTATTCTGCATAATCCAGGAAGAGTCCGAGCAGTAGCGCCCCAAGCCATCCACCTACCGGTGCCGAAGATCCAAACAATGCTAGATATATGTTCCTTGTCGGCCCAGGTGGATTTGCAATGGTGATCATTGCAACTGCATTTGGCATGATGAAGGCGCCTCCAAGGCCGGATAATGCTCGCATTACAACAAAAGCGATGAAGTTGTTGCAGAACCCGCACACTAGGTTGCAGGCGCCCAGCCAGAGTGTCCCGTATATGAGCAGTCTCTTGTGTCCATATACAGCTCCGATCGGACCGGCGATCAGCACAAATGCTCCTTGTGTCAATCTGGTCAAGTCTTGTCAGCCATTAAGTCTTTACTGAGGTCAGCGGTTTGTCTCACCCATAACTTGCTGCAATCCAAGTGGACGTCGAAATGTCGACTCCCAGTATTTTCCCAAGCTGGAAGCCACCGCCCACACCAGCGAATCCGATTGTCATCTGTAGCATCCATTTAGCATCATTGACACAGTCTGATGGTCTTCCGGCCAGCTCACCTGCACCAAGTTGCTGAAGACTATCATGGCGGCTATCAGATTTCGACGCAGACTGCTCATGGTAGCCATTGATGCGTTCTGTTCCGCTTGATCCGCTGATCCAGATACATTGACACTGCCAACTCCGCTGACACGACTTCCTGTCCGAACTATCGCATCAAGGTTGACCGGTCGAGTATCATTAGCGGATGCTGTCGGTCGTTCGGAAAGTGGCATAGAGCCGTTATTCCTCTTAGGATCGAGGGCGATCCCGCCGCCTTGATCAGAAGACATGGTGGACGTGTTCGACTGATACTTAGCTGGTGAATGAAATGCACTTCCTTACGCAGAAGGAAAAGGCGGTTTGTCCTTATCATGCAAAAGTCCGTGAGGTAAGAGACCCGCGCACGGCTCGCTTTCCGATTTGAGGCATGATCCACAATGAGATGTATAAGGTAAGCATGCACATCTTTGCATCTTGCGTATACGCCGCAATAGGTCAGCACAAAGGTTTGCCTAAAGATCCAATAACTATTGCATGATCGTCACAGACGTCCTCACCATTTGCAATCACACTGGTAGCCTTTTGCGTAATATTGGCTCATACATTTCCTGGCCAGAGATTCGAGGTCTGCACCTATGCTATACGCGCTTGCCAGGATGTTTACCCCTTTTTCATAAGCAGCTCTTCAGTACCCGACGATGACCCGAAAGAGCCTCATACGACGCACGAAGCTGAGGTCAACGAAAAATCTAGGGGTACGGTCTGCTGCCCTCGGAGTGACGCTGTTTGCGGCATATACTCAAGAATTGCCAGACCGCAATTGTGCGTCTCATCTGCTATGCCAGTGCTACGCCATCCAGAACGTTCTGAGGCATGCCTGTAGCCTGTGTTCATTCAATATCCTTTGTAAAGTGGTTCATCGAAATCATGTCCCAGTTACAGGAAAAGGTAGCCCCATTTCGAGGCAAAGTTATTCCCAATGATCCAAGCCGCCGGATCCCACGTGGCTCGCTGAGTCTCAGGTCGCAAGATCAAGCTCGCCATGCCGAACATGTCACCGATGAATTGGTCCAGGTCAACCAACCCAATCAGGAGGATCATATTGTCTCTGAACCGAGGAAACGGGAACCGGTCGATCCATCTCGGATGCGCTACGGCTAGCTGCAGAGGCGATGGCCTGAGGGGGTCCGGCAATGCGAGAAATTCCACTGGAGACTTTACTTGGTCGCCGGCATCCGGACAGGTGGTACCCTGCATGATCCCGTGGCTGAGAAGTGCGGCGTAAAGTGGCCATGCTGGCCAGCATAGAAATCTGTGGTCAACTGTCATCTGCTGGCATCGACGCAAGTAGGACCACATCCACGAGGGCGGTTGATTGGCAGGATCCTGGGACGCTGTGTGGGCGGGTAGTCGTGCTACACTCCTGCCTTGACTCGAGGGTTGTCCTTGTTGCGTGGATGCATCAACTGAAAGAATACTTGGTGTTGGCACAGGCCGAGATCTCACGAAGACCGTTGAGCCTGTATCAGCAGCTTCATTGCTCGTAGATGCTTGTGAGACAAGACGAATCCCTTAGAACGTTAGCATCCATTCACAGCGGAGGAGTCGTACGGAACATGTTGTCTGGACATCTGGAATGAGAATGACCTACGTCTCGCTCTTTGCGCCAGTCTGTCCTGAATTCGCTTACGCTCTCTTGCATCATTGACACCATACCAATTGTCCGATCTGGAATCGACTCTGGGTCGGCCACGCCTACGCCCTTCAACCATGGCCTCACGTTTCCACTTTACGAGATCGGCTTTTTGTATGTCTTGGAGTAGGCGTGAATGTTACGACCAAGAAACAATCTACGGACGAGGAAGGGATAGGACATCGGAGTATTGTAAGATGAAGCTAAGTTCTGAGAAATCCATGATTGGAGGATCGAGAGGATGATCATTATTAATAGTGGGCGTTTTATGCAAAAGGCTTAACCTTGTGCGTCTACTGTACGAGGTACATTCTCCTTACGGTAATGTCAACCTCGACATACCCAATGTGAAACCGTGCTTCGGCCGTGGTTGAAACCCTTCAGCTTCTTTTCGAATCCGGCGCAACGATGGCCTTCCACAGTGTTAATCCGAAGTCAAACTTCCTTAGTTCTGACAAAATCAGGACCCACCGATGGGGTAAATCAGGCTCCCACCTTGGCTTTCACGCTCAGATATACTACAAGGCTCGCATGAATGGCTAACCTGACTTATAAGAAACGAGTTCTTGAACACCTTGTGCATTGAAGAATTATTCAGCACCGGGCCAGGTGTCCATGATAAAAGGAGTAGATCTCTCAGGTCGTCAGAAGAGTCTTATCCGTCAACAGTTTAAGCACGAAGAGCATCCACCCAAACAGCCGGATTTATCATGACGAACATAGAAAACATCCTGACAAAATACGCCTCAAAGGCTTCTGAAGACAATAAAGTGCTGGGCGCTGCGTTCATTGTCAAAGGCAAAGGAGGTGAGTGGATGCAGTATCATTCCCATCGAATGCAGCGTTGACGTGTGCAACCAGGGAAAACAATCTACTCTTCTGCAGCAGGTTCTCTCAAGTTTGGAGAAAATGGTCCATTCACCGAGGACTCGGTATGCTGGATTGCTTCAATGACAAAACTCGTCACCGCCGTTGCGGCGATGCAAGTCGTCGAGAAAGGAATGGTCGGTCTGGACGATGATTTGGGAAAGATTGTGCCAGACCTGTCGAATTTGCAAGTCCTTGACGGTTTCGACGACAACGGAAAGGCCATTTTGACCAAGGCGACCAAGGCAGTGACACTCCGGTAGGTGTCTGATAAACTTGGAACTAGCTGAGCTGACGGATTCAAGCCATCTATTGACTCACTCCAGCGGTTTCGGATACGACTCATGGGATTCCGATCTTGTCAGATGGCGCCAGAGTATCGGCAGTGAACTCAACTCCAACTCATTCGCGTACGAGTCTCTCAAGATTCCGTTGAAATTCCAACCAGGCGAGGGCTGGTTATATGGGATCGGACTGGACTGGGCTGGTCAGGTCATTCAAAAGCTCACGGGACAGTCCTTGGAGGATTATATGCAGGACAATATCTTCCAGCCTCTGGGTATGACGAGCACGACGTTCCGGATACTTGATCATCCTGAACTCCAACCGAAGAGGGCGGATATGGGTTTGAGGCCCGAACCTAGTCGCCCGCTGACCAGAGGGGAAGCTTTCAAGCCAGACGTGACATCCATGGACTGCGGTGGAGTGGGCCTATACTCCACGGCCAAAGACTACGGTAGACTTCTCGGTGTATTGCTTAATGGTGGTGATGGCATCCTCAAATCGGACTCGGTCCATCAGTTATACCAGCCTCAACTCCCAGATCCGAAGTACCTCGAACAGAATCTTTTTGGCGACTTCTACCCCGTGTTTTCCCCGGAATATCCGAAAGGCAGTGCCATCAATTACGGTCTTGGAGGGGCGTTGAATCTTGATGACATTCCTGGACGGCGTCGCGCAGGGAGTGTAATGTGGACTGGAGCGACAAATCCTCGCTGGGTGAGACTGCCTTACCTGTTACATGAAGAGATGAGTTTTTGGTGCTGACTTTTGCTTCTCAGTGGCTCGATCCCAAAGCTGGAGTTGCGGCGGCCCTGATGGTACAGGTCTTTCCCCCTGCTGACCAGGTAGTATCGGAATTGTATGCGGAGCTAGAGAAGGCGGTGTATGAACAGCTCTAGTCTGAGAAAAGGTGCACTGGTAGTTCTTCCGCTCACTGAAAGAGTGTACGGAGTATCAAAACTTGATTTCGAATAGTGGTTCGAGAAGATGCACCGGCCTTGCACAAAAAGTTTCACCGTAGTGCTTGGGCGGACCATGATTTGCGGAACCGCCCATCTGGCGCGTCTTTGACCTGCCTGCGATTGCGTCTGATAGACTCCATTTAGACAATTAACATCCGCTCCAAGACCTACCTTTGATACAACCTCATACGATCACGAAAGCTTGGGCGACATACTTGTGACCATACAATAACACTAATTCCTTCCGGTCAGCCTATTCAGTCATATACCTCGTTCGCTATCCATCACTTTTAGCTCCTCGTCGCTCTTCCATCGCCGGGTCGTCATGCCTGCCACAACAGCAGAGACGCTTTCTCTGGTGACCCGTCAAGTATCCGTCGCACCTCTCGTACTCCTCTCAGCAGCCGATCACTATGGCCGGTCAGCAAAAGGAACAAGAAAAAGAGTTGTTGGTGTGCTTCTGGGGCAGAATGATGGAAAGAATGTCCGAGTATCGAACAGTTTCGCAGGTTTGTCGCAATGAGCCCCAACCAAACCGGTCAGCTCTTAACATATGATAGTACCCTTCGAAGAAGATGAGAAGGACCCCTCTGTATGGTTCCTGGACCACAACTATGTCGAATCGATGCGAGAAATGTTCAAAAAGGTCAACGCTCGAGAAAAACTGATCGGCTGGTATCACTCTGGGCCAAAGCTACGAGCCTCTGACCTCGAAATCAACGAGCTGTTCAAAAGATATACACCCAACCCTCTACTGGTCATCATTGACGTGCAACCAAAGGAGGTCGGAGTTCCGACCGACGCATATTTCGCGATCGAGGAGATCAAGGACGACGGCACAACCACAACCAAGACCTTTGTCCACACCCCATCAATCATCGAAGCAGAGGAAGCTGAAGAGATCGGAGTCGAACACTTGCTCAGAGATATCCGAGATGTCGCAGTTGGCACACTATCCGCCAGAATCACCCAACAACTACAGTCTTTGCAAGGCCTCCACCTGCGGTTACGAGATATCGCCACATACCTACAAAAAGTCCTCAATGATGAATTGCCTGTCAATCATGCCATCCTAGGCAACCTCCAAGACATCTTCAACCTCTTGCCCAATCTCACCACTCCCCCAGCTTCTCGACCAAATGGCAAGAACCAGATCGAGAATAGCGAACTCGCACGTTCCATGAGTGTCAAAACCAACGACCAGCTCATGACGATTTATTTGAGCTCTCTTGTCCGCGCCATCACCGCTTTCCATGACTTGATCGACAACAAGAACAAGAACAGACAGCAGGCGGAAGAGAAGGAAGCTAACAAGGACGATGGCGAAAAGAAGGAGGGCGGAAAGGAGAAAGATGAGAAGAAGGCTGGTGCGAATGGCACCGTGACTACCGACAAGAAGGAAGTCGAAGACGGCGAAAAGGGCAAGGGAAAGAAGAAAAGCTAGATGACACCATGCGACCGTGAAGCATCGCAGTTCCAGCATTTAGCATTGGCGTTGGAATGGAACTGATGTGCCAGGCCTGCACATCATCTCACATGCATTACCGCACGGAGGTGCTTGTCCTTGTACAATACACAATGAGATTGACCAAGCCTGTATTTAGTGACCCCAGTTCTCCTTCCAGTTGTCCTGTGCCACTGGGGCGATATAGTCCGCTTCGCTTTTGATGTCCTCCCATACATCCATGTCCGGTTTCAATTCCAGTTGGTGGAGTGGATCTCTGGCCGCCGGGTCTTGCTGCTCTATTCTTCGCGAATTTCGTGCTCCGCGACCAGTCATTCTTCGCCGTTCGATAGATCGGGACGGCAGGGTGTCTGTACAGTCTAGGTCGTATCCCATTCAAGGTTTTGCGCAATAGGCCTCACTGCGGAAGCGTTCGCCTCTGCCATCTGGGCCGACAATCGACAACCATTCCGCCCAAGGCTTGCCTTAAAACAGGACTCAAGTCTTTGGACGTGACCAAAAAGCCTTCACCCACCACCGAACTCTCCCCAGCCACCACCCCAACCCACGATCTCCTCACCAGTGACCGTCCGGACCGTCACCCCGTGTCCAAACAAACCCGAGGCCGCTCTCGCTAACAGCGCGGCAAGAATGTGCTTACATGACGGGATGGAACCTGTAGACCTACACGTAGCAACGCCGCCGAAACGCCACTTCGTGTCGTCTTCCGTCATGGAATCGAGTCCGGGGTTTGATAAGCGGTTGTCTTTGTCATGGGCGTAGTTTTCGTCGTTATAAGTGGCACTATAATTCAAACCTTGAAATGCTGAGACACTGAACGCAGGACAACTGCAATTCCAGCTATCGAGGCGGACTTCGTAGAACATCGCGGCTGAGCTGGCATGTTTGCGTGAATGGTTTGCTGAGGCTAGGGACGAGGATGACTGGATGTAGTAGACGTCCACTCCCAGCTCTCCTTGGACTTCCGGGATTTCTGTCCCGGCATGGCGAGAAGGTGATGCGTTTGAATCGTCCTGCTGTAATTTCAAACGGGTGACGAGGCCGCGGTCGAGGAGGTCGAGTGCTGGGATAAGTTCGTGTGGGAAGAGGACGTGGAGAGTCAGAAAGAGGGAGCGGGCGCGGGCGGTGTCTTGTGGGCAGAGATTTTGGAGGGGTGTGATGTGTGCGGCTGGGGTTTGAGTGTTTGATTGAGATGTTTTCGGATGTAGTGATGAGAGGGAATTGAAGATTGAGGTGAGCGTTGATGTGGATTGTTTGGAGGAAGTTGCGTTCATTGCACGGGAGGTGGATGTGTGCTTGGGTTCTTGTGGTGTGCGAATCAATGCATTTCAGAGATGACTCTTCGGGGAAATGGATCAGTCATATAGGAGGCCGAGTCTCCCACTCGTATGTTTACTCAGGCTTATGTATGATCTGAATCGTGGATGGGGGAAGAATAGATATGAGGTTGAAAGTGGGCCAATAAGATGTCAAGATCAATGGATTCCCAGCCTTGCCATACCACGATGTCAACTGCCGCTTATGAAGATGCTACACATGCCTTCAGCCTTGCCAACGAATTTTGCTCGACTTCATTACACTAATCACTCCCAAAGGTACTTGCGAGGCGTCCACCATCTGCACACTTCCGTACTTCTTGACAATCTGACCTCCATAGACCGCCAAAATCCATCTCCAGTATGGCTTCATGGACTTGAAGGACTGATGAATGCCGGAAGATGACGACCTCGACTCTCGAGCTCGAGAGGGCAGAGTGTCCAGCCACGATGTGATCTCGTTTGTCGTCTTGATCTCAAATTCCTCTGGTGTGATTAGAAGCAAATCGTATGCACGTCCAAGGTAAGCAGATCGCGCCTCTCGGTATCTCATGTATTCCTGTTTGGACATGAACTCATCCCCGATGTTGCCAATACCAGCGGTTTTGCGGGCCGTTCGAAGCTCAATGCTGGATTTTCGCTCGAAGGCCGCTTTCTTGGAGAGGTAGAGTACTTCATCCGCCGCAAGATCAGTGGCCAAGATATCCAGGGCTGACTTGCGCATACTCTCCCTCACTCCATATAGCGACACCACAGGATTGCGGAGTTCTAGACCGCCCATCTGGACGGGCCAATACCAAACTCCATCTGGAACGTCCCTCACATCAAACCTGTCCCTGGCCAATTTTGCAAGGTAGTCGGTGACCAACCCCTCGGGAAACATTGCCCGCTGGATTCGTGCAAATGTGTCGATCATGTCGTCAATGTGTTCTCGGCCGAAGGCAAATGAAGGCTTGCCAAAGTTGTTGCTGAAAAACCGAGCCAGGTAAGCATTGTAAGCCTGTATGTACGAGAAAATCGAGGTACAATGGGCCAACTGTCGTTGAAGTTCGGTAATGTGCTCATCAACCATAGTCTGATCAATAACGAACCGAGTTCTGGCGGCGTCTAGACGCAAGAAGCCCCATCTGACTTCACCCTTCGGTAATCGAGTCGTGTAAGTGAGGCCCTTTTCATCATCGTTCTCGATATCCGAATCACTTTCTGGTTGCGTGACGCTGTCTTGGTCAAAGATCACCGATCCAGTCTTGTCTTGGTTGAACTCGATCCCAAAGGTCGAGGCAAACTTGGTCATGGCCTCCCAGCCGCGCGTGCACAGACTTTTAGTGCCCCAAAACCAGAAGTCATCGTGTAGTCGGTACAGGTAGCTTTGAGTGGATCTGTTGACGGCAAAGTCCATCACAAACAGCATGACTTCACCAAAGACATCGCTGAGAGCATGAGACATCGGGACACCTCTCTGTCGGATTTGCACCTGCCCTTCCGGACCGTCCTGAATGAAGCGTGTCGGGGCTTGCAAGAACTTCCTGAAGAATTCTAGCCAGGTCTCAGATACTCCGAAGAATTCCAAGACGGTAAAAATCGTTTCATGCGGAAGTGACGGACCAAACCACTTGAAGTCGGAGCGGATGACTGCGTGAGGCACCCCAGGACGGAGGTGTCGAGCGATGAGAGCTTCGGTGATCAGCAGATGAAGAAGGCTTTGCTTTGTCTCGACTGGACTCTTGCGCGTCGAAGATGAGGCGTCGTCTTCTTCATCTCCATATGCACGTGTACCCTCCTCCTCAACTCTGGCAGCTGCGTGAGAAAGTAGTCTCGCTTGTATTGCGAATGTCTCCGGGCTTCTACACTGTCACCAAGGCCCGTATCTCCGCCGAGGAAATAGACACGCCGGTCCTGGTCGATCTTCGGAAGATTTTTGCCAGGCGTCTTCCAGGCAAAGGACCCAAAGAACCCTGTAAAGCAACTTTTGAAGTGGACAGCCCATTTCATTCCAATGGCATGCAATAACAGCGCGTCAAGGACATCCTCATCCATAAAGACTCTATATTTGCCATTCAATTGCCGACGTTGTTGCACCGAGATTGCTCCGTTCGTTGTCGACCACTGCCAATTCTCCAAGGATGCCACTCTCATGTTGAGCACGTCAGCTACTTCTTGAAGTACATCCTTATTGCTTCTGAATGATTTGAGGATGCTGGCCTTTTCCACAGACAGAAGATCGGTCTGCAGGACACCTTGGATGACAGTCTTGAGATGAGCAGAGTCGAAGAGGGAGGCGTCGCGCCAAAGGGTATCGCAAATGGTTGTGGTTGCTTTTCTTATGATTTTGAACGGACCGCGTATGGAATCGTCCGTTTCGAACAGCTCTTGAAGGTACTTCTTGACGCGCGACTGGTCTACGTTGGATTGACTGAATACAATTGACTCCCACTCTGCCCGCTGGTCGTGCATTTCCTTTCGGCCAACAGACTCAAAGGAGGATCCCTCGATGGCCTCTTTGGCAGTTACTTGTGACTCTGGCTCTTCAGAGGCTGAGAGCCATTCAGTAACGAGCTCCGAGAAGAATTGAGCATGTTCATGCTGAACACTTTTGAGATCAAAGTGCTCCAGCAACTCATTCCTGGATGCCCTGGACCAGGCTAGAAGCAAAAGCAGGATCCTTCTCGGCCTGTCGCAGCAATAACTGCTGGTTGCAACGTCTGTGGGATTTGTTGGAGGAGTCGAATTTCTCGGACTTGGAGGAGTCGTCCTTGATGATTGGGATTCCAGCTTGTCGGCAGGCTCCGTGGAGCAAGGTCTTCGTACGTTTGAGATTATCCGTGCAGTGGTACGCTTCGTCAAGAATCTGTTTCTTGCCCGTTTCGTACTGCTCCCGTTGTCGCTTGAGTTCTTGAATCTTGGTAGATGTCACGGAACGCAGGGTCTCCGGTAAAGCAGTGGAGGACGCCATAGTGCATCAGAGATTGGTGTGAAAGCAGAGCTTGCGCGGCAAGGGAATAGTGGCACGAAAGGTTGACGGGGATGATGAACAGATGATGTGGGATTCGAATTGCTTCCGGGCGGAGTTTGAGTGTAATAGGTGGAAGGCAATGCTAAAGCAATGGAGACTTGTACCTTCACGTGTGACCTACTAGGACTATATGCAACAGGGGAAGAGGAGGAGCTTTATAGTTCTTGCCTAGACAGCATGGAGAACAAATTGAAGTCGAAGGGTGACTCATAGCTGTTGAAAATGACGCCTGAATCGTGGTATGTGTGAGGATGTGGCCGACAATTGAACCAGTTGCTGAGTAGAAGTCGAAGTTAAACGAGAGTAGAAAGGAAGAAGGGCCTGATTCTGCCTGATCGCGTTGGTTCTTGATTATAGGTCAGATCCACCGCACCGCCTCGTTACGGTGACGCATATCGACCGTGTTTTGCAGTGGATGACTGACTTCGTTTATTGACCAGACGCTTTGGTTGTAGGCCACAGTCCCGCAATGCGCGCCGGTGTCTTGTTGTAGAGGGCCACACCTTTCGCTTTGATTATGCGATTGCTAGCCTCCGGACACCTCGACATCACATCGAGACACTCCTGAGCACGATGAGTCCCCACAATCAACCGCAATTCGAGCGCCCCTTCCCTCTACCATGGACGGAATCGAGCAGACACCTTCCAGTTCAAAGGTGATCATACAGTGCGTTGATCCCAACAACCTATACGACAGCCTCGAACCCCGCCTCGCCGCCAGAGCTCCCCTGCGAAACTTGCACTGG